>JADLZN010003193.1:682041-1397176 GCA_018155175.1 Sinocyclocheilus anophthalmus
TATATAGACCAAAATAATTTTTTGAACCAGGCTGTGAACATGTTTTTTTCTGCTGTAAAGTTGGGCATTTTAACATGTGGAGTCTATGGGATTGACTCCCTTTTAGCGGCCAGATGATGAATTACAGTTTAAGTCACTTCCGTGTTGGCTTCACGAGAGAGAGCGGGAGGTTGCCGCTTGGTCATATACCTGATTTGCACCAGTTAGTGTGCATGCAGACTCTCACATGTTAGAAGTTGCTCTTTACATGCAGTCACACAGGTCTTGTGTACCAGTTTCAGCCCCTGTGGTCCACCGACACACACTCACACACTCATACACTCACTAATATAAGGGTTTCGTGTTGAGTTGGAAAAAAAGACCTCATTCGGGGACACTCTGTAGAGTATACTTTACCTGCATATAAACAGGTGAAAAAAGTCTTTCCTGGCAGGAGGCGTGAAGTGGGGACAGCGCCAGGAAAGCTGTTTTAGATTCATCCAAAATTACTGGCTTTTGGCAGCGAGCGGCATACACAAAACAAATGTCCTCTTTTAATCTTACCGCTTTTCCTCCGACTCTCCTTCCCTCTCTCTCTCTCTCTCTCTCCCTCACGTCGTCTAATCTCTAAGGACGTTTTATTAGGACGACTGTATCAGATTCAGTATTTTCTGTGTACTATATGGGAGCGCAACGAGAATACAGCGATTATTGACATTTACAGACTTCACAGAATCTGCCCATGAAAATGTTTCCAGATGTTTAAGTCCACACAAATTCAAAATTCACCCCTGTCTTAATGGGTATCTTAATATGAACTATTAATTGGCATCTGTGCATCACATTATTGTAATATAATGCATGTCTCTCATAGCTGCTTGCCACCAAAAATGCAAATTCTGTCATTATTTACTCACCCTCCACCTGTTTCAAATCTGTATGCCTGGCTTTCTTCTGCTGAACACAAAAGAAGATATTTTGAAGAAATGTTGCTGACCGGAGTCCCAGTGACTTCTATAGTATTTGCTTCCATGCTATGGAAGTCAATGGCTACCGTCAGCTGTTTGGTCGCCAACATTCTTCAAAATATCTTCTTTGTGTCCAGCTTAAGGCATAAGGCATGTTGTGGAACAATTTGTATGGTGAGTAATTACAGAATTTTCATTTTTGGTGAACTATACCTTTAGTTTCGGACCGATCAAGCCGGTGTGGGATGAGTTCAACCAGAAAATATCCCCCCGTCGTTCCTTGTCCCAGAATAAAATCACATTCGGCAGCATGAAGCATCTTGGCTGCTTTTCTGTGGACTTCGCTCAGTTCTCTCCAGGAGTCATGAAATATTATATCACACCATTTACTTTACGATTCAGACTCACGCAGAACAGAATGTCAATCTGAAAAAGCTTTTTGTCACATTAATGCATGTTTTTTCATGCAGTAATTATAAGCAGAGTTTGTTTCTTGAGATTATACTGAATTAAAGCTCAGAGCTGGAGAGACGCTGCTCTGATACTTTAATGAAGATACTTGATCTGAATATGAATATGAACTTGACAAACAAGTCCAGATGATAATACAGCGAGCGTGAAGTGTAAATAAAGCTAAATCTGTCTAAAGCCGCAGTAAATAAACACTGCCTACACAGAAATCCTAGACAAATCCATTGTCTATCAAAAGATACATGATTAAATTGAAATACTAATAACTGGTATACGAGTAATTATTCTGCACCATGGTTTATATTAAATTATCAAGGTGTTACCATCATATATACTGTCAGTATTGTTTACTTTTAGAAGCTGCATTTATTATTTTCATGCAGATTTTATTGGTTATTTTCTCCAGGCATTTAACATAATATTCATCAATTTGACAAATTGACATTTTCAGCCATTTAGAGCACCATTTTTTGTTTTTCTGAACAGGCATTGCTTTTCCTTTCTTTTCTATTTCTTTTTGTGTGCATTGCATTTGACCTATTTCTGTTTTTCTTTCTCTCTTGTTCTGCTCTCTTGTAGCGCAAAGAGGCAACTATACAGCGCACTGCTTATTTCCACGTGCTTTCCCTCATCTGAAGAGGCATCTGTTCCAGCCCCTCTGACCCTGCTTCAGTCTTTCTTTTTTCCCTCTTTTCCTGTTCTTTTTATCACTCTTCTCCTTGATCACTGACAGATCCTCTTCCTTTCCCTAAGGCCTGTTTCTGACACCGGTTTTGTGCAGTTCAGCCTTAAATTAAACCGAAAAGGAGAAAATCACTGTTATCAATTCCATAGACGGTACATCACAACTGATGTGAGCAATTACCCCAAGTCGAAAAAACACTTGCAGAGGCTGAAGCTGGACTGTGAAGATCAGTTAAAGGATGTGCATCTCAAACTCTTTGATCTGTACTCCTCCTGCCTTTCTGGTTCACGTTCCCAGTGTGAGACAGGAAGTGGTGTTATCATCACCCAGTGAAGAGCTCAATTTTTCACACCCGAGGTGTCATAATTCACTGCAGCGTTTTTTTACGACTTGTCTAACATCTGAGGTTAGTTTGTACTCCCCTTAGAAAACAAGCGCTGCATGCCACCTTGCTCTTTCATACACACACACACACACACAATCAACTGCCATCATTCCTCATCATATTTATAAAAGACAAAAAACAACTTATTGTTCTAACACATTTACTGCTTATTCAGAGTTTTAAGCTCCCTTAATAGCTGCCCAAGGGTCTGCGTAAAATAGATTAAACAATAATTTGCATTTATTTCTTGTTCATATTCATTTGAAAGGTACTAGAAAGTAACTTGAATTGAATTTAAAATTTTTCTGTTGTATTGTAATATTGGTTAGAATTTTTTTAATAACTATTTATTACTTAAATCTTTTCATATATTAAATAGATATAAATTAAATTTGTTTTTTTATCATTTATTACTTCAGCACATTTCGTCTTATCATTTCATTTTTTTTCCACACAGAATAAGTCTGTATACTAAAAATACATTCCTGTCTTTATATTTTTGAGGTGAGCATATTTTATACATAAAAAACCCTTACCATTAAACAAGCATATTATTGTTAGAATTTTTTGTATTTTGTATTTTTTTTTAACTCTAGATTCAGTAGGCGTATAAAGTTATTAAACCTGTATTCATTCATACATTGTGCCGTAATGGAAGAAGGATTCATAGACCTTTGTAATGAAAATCATCTGATATATATATTTTTTTTTTAAACGGGTCTGGTTTTTTGGTTCCACATGCTAGAGTACTAGGAACTGCAATTTCCATGATGCCTTATGTAGGCTGTACACATTTTTGAGTTTGTGAGAGGTTTAACCTTCCATCGGTCTGCCAGGCCCGTTAGTCAGACCTTTAAAATCTGTTAATTATCTCCTAATGAATGACTTAACTCAACGGCTTTGAGAATTTGGCTCCAGGCAGCGCTTGCTAAATACTTCTACAGTAAAACTGACTGAACACACTGTAAATTCATTCGAATCCATTCGTTCCAGATGATGTTTGGTTGCTGAGGATGGAGTCAGTTCACATATCTCCCCTCCAGGCACGGTGATACTATATCGGCTCTCACGCATCCTGGAATCATTAGTTAACTGCTCTGCCGTCGTTCTGTATGTGTATGTGTGGTTACACAACAGTGGGAGATTTCGTTGAGATTTTTGTGTGCTGTTGAATGCACCAAAGTTCTCACGGTTCCATTCCATCCCCCTCTCCTCACCTCTCATTGGCTGCTTGGTTTTAACAGACAGCCCTGTTGCCCCGCCCTCACCCCAGGGTTGCCATAGGCAGTGAAACCGATGCTGCCAGCGTTTAAATATTTCCCTCTGCTTATACTGTGGGGCCTGAGGCATGCAGTCTCGATTCTATCTCACTTTATCTCCCGAGAGGGAAAGTAGGCATGCAGGTTTTTTCGTTGTATCTGTGAAAAATATTACTGTTTTTTTATGTCCACTCGGACTCTCGCCAGTTTCATTCTTCTAAGATGTGACCTGTGCTCTCCATTTGAGTCAAAGAAATGCTAGCCTGGCCTGTCTCTACGTGAATAATGATTTCCTCTTTCTTATTTTTTAATTTGACATAATCTTAACATGATCCATTCCAGTGAGCCCTCACTTACCTGACCCTTTCAGGTGGAATTTGCCAGTGGATTTTGCGTGCCCAGGGGAGGCACCATCATCCTCAGGTTTTAGTCGCGACCTGTCCGTTGCTGTTCCGGATCAACCCTGTGTGAGTTTGGTATGCTTTGAGAAGACAAACGAGAGCATATGAGAGCGGGACAGGAAAGCAGATGGCAGTAAATTTGACTGAGCGGGTTTTGGTAGCTTGTTCACTAGGCTTGGCTTGGGTGTAGTACATTAGGCAGATGACTTATGATGACAGCTGGATTGAACGCGCTCCCACATCCTGCAATACCTCCGACCACCAGAGGGCAGCACTGCTGAGAGCATGTGCTCACATACATACAGTTCTGTTATTTATTTATTCATTTTTCCAAAGAGTATTATCTTATCACAGCTAAATCTCAGTTTTTGTGGTGTTTCTGCTTATTGCCTCCAGCTATTCTGCTGAAACACATTTCTAGTGCTCACAGATCATCAGAAAACATATAATCATGTCTTTGGACAGTGTTGGGTGTCAGTGCAATGAAACTCTGTAAATGTCTCAAGAATGAATGCATTAAAGGAATAGTTTAATCTTTTACTCACTCCCTTGTCATCCAAAATCTGCATGACTTGTGCGCTATATTCCTACTTCTTTGAAGATATACAACTAGAACTGAAATAATTATTCACAGAAAACCTCTGCTATTGCACACCTTGACGTGTTCATGAAAGAAGTAGTGATGGCTAATTCGTGAATGAATTTGGAGTCAGTTCTTTTCAATCAATCATTTGATCTTTTTCACAAAACTGATTTGAATGATCCTTTCTGGAATCAGACTGATCCAGTTCTCAAGGTCAACTCACTGACTTTACTGCACGATTTGCGAATGAATCACTCTTTTGGTTGATCCTTTTAACAAAACTGATCTGAATGATTCATTTGTGAATCACACTGATCTGGTTTTTGAGTTCAACTCACTGACTTAGCTTCCCAGGTTTCTGAATGATCTTTTCAATGAATGCGTCAATCCTGTTCACAAAACTGGTCCAAATGATTCGTTCAAGACTAATCGGACTAATCTGGTACTCGAGTTCTCGAGCACACAAGCCATATGAACCACTTCATTTTGCATCTTTTGTGAAGATCGAAAGGAATTTTTAGTGAACTATTTTTGGATTTGAATCTATGTAGAAGTGTCTAGTATGGATGGAACAAAAGCTGATGAAACGCAGAGCAGGGAAGGATGGATAAACACCAAGAACAGATGAAGGAGACTGCACAGATCTCCGCCCGAGGCCTACACAGTTTCCTGCGAGCACAGAGATTTCAGAGAGACCCGGGGTGAACCGCAAGCAGTCGAGGAGTCTGTGAGAACCGCTTTGAGCCAAGTCGCTAAACCTTGCCTTCCATGGAATACATAAACCTGCCACGCTATTTGATTTATCCTCCTCATTCACTCGCTCCTGTTACTCGGAGTTATAAACATTGTGTGAAAACGGAGGGAGAGGAAGAAAGAAAAATCACAGTCAGGAACGGAGAACATCCACCTTTTCAAAAACAAACCGGAGCGAAATAACTCTGGGGATGTGATGTATGACAACCCTCATCACGGAGTTATGTAGTTAATATAACTGGAGTAACACACTCTTATACACTCACACACTGGTCTTGTTTTCACCCGTTCTCTCTCTGTTATATGAATCTCTTTACTATTTTTGCATTGGACACTCATTTTGTCCATCTAATTTTCTGTGCACAAATCCATTTGTGTCCCTGTGAGCTTCGCTCTTGGCCTGCTGTGTGTTCACTCAACATATTTATTTACATTCTGTCTTATCAGGCACGTTTCGCTAGGATTATGGTTTTGTACTAATGCTTGTTTGTGGTTCATCAGCACAAACATGT
Organism: Sinocyclocheilus anophthalmus; assembly: GCA_018155175.1. Classification (NCBI taxonomy): domain Eukaryota; kingdom Metazoa; phylum Chordata; class Actinopteri; order Cypriniformes; family Cyprinidae; genus Sinocyclocheilus; species Sinocyclocheilus anophthalmus. The sequence continues at coordinate 688,038 of JADLZN010003193.1, forward strand.
TTATTTGTGTGTGTTTGCATGCACAGATGGAGGAGCTGTTGGCCGCCATGGGAAAGGTGAAGCAAGAGTTGGAGTCCATGAAGGCCAAGCTGTCGTCCACCCAGCAGTCCCTGGCAGAGAAGGAGGCTCACCTGACCACACTGAGGGCAGAGCGCAGAAAGCACCTGGAGGAAGTGCTAGAAATGAAGTAAGACCTTTATGCCTGTCCTTCACCCCTTTTGGCCTGATATAGCGGTCACTGCCGTCTTGAAGAGCTATTGATGCTTTTTTTTAAAGGGATATATTATGATAAACAGGATTTTCTTGCTCTTTTGAAAGGAGTATGTAGACATATTCCATCATTACCAGTACAGCCCTATTATAACTTGGCGTGGACATTGTTACTCATTTTACTTGCAAAGGGGTTAGCCAGTCATAACAGAGGCCATTCTCATATTTTAATCTTAAAAGTACAGTAGAAAAATTATCCAACAAAATCATTGTTAGAAGGATTTTCATGGTGTAGGTCAGGGGTTTTCAAACTTTTTGGAGCCAAGGACCCCCAACAATGCTTTTTTTTTTATTTATGTAATTTAATAAAAAAATAAAGTATTTCTTTATTATTATTTTTTTTCTCACTTGTCCATACTATTTAAAACAAAATGTTGAACATGGTATAGTTAATAATGGTTGCACAGTTCACATTCTGCTACACTATAAAAAAGGCTGGGTGGTTTCACCCAATGTTGGGTCAACTAGGACGAACCCAACGGTGGTTAAAAAGCTAAATTTAAAAAGGAAACCAAAAATAAACAACAGTTGCGGTTAGGCAATATTTGACCCCAACATTGGGTGGAAACAAACCCAGCATTTTTTAGAGTGTATATTAAATTATAGTTTTAATTAATATTTATATGAGATTTTATTTTTATATTTTCCTTTTCATTAAAATTTTCTTAAAGTTTTAGTCATTTTGATGTGTTCTTTTGTCATTTTTAGCAGTTTAGTGTTTTGTAGTTTTCAGTTTCAATCATTTTAGTTATTGTAGTACATCAAGGTAAACTAAATAAAAATAAGAAATTTTGCCTTGGCAACTAGCTAAAATAAAGGTTGTTTTTATTTTATTTCAGTTAATGATTATTTTATTTCAAGTAAATTTCAAATGGTTTTTATAACAGATATAATTTATTTATTTACTTATGATTATTTTTTTAATTTTTACTCCTTAACTTTTCTGTGGATCCCCTAGGGGTCCTCTGATCCCAGTTTGAAAATCCCTGGTCCATGGTCCATGCATACAGGCATGATTTTTTCCTAATGCAGCAGGTAGGCCAGAGGCCTCGAGAGACCGTGTGCTCTTGGGAGACTGAATGGCTTTTTGAGTGCTTATTTATTTCAGGCTTTTCCTCATCCTCCGCTGAGCTTCTGCAGACTCGTCTCTCCAACAGATCACTTCAGCAGAATCCAAGAACCCCTCGCTCTCTCTCTTCTCTCCCACAGCATTATCTGAACTCTCTCTTGTCTTTTCTCACTCTCTCTTTCAGTCTTTTTCTTATCAGTGCCTGTACTGCTTTAGTGTTTTGAGCACTTCCGTGACATTATTTTTCTGCTTCTTTAACATCCTCTACTGTATATTAACCTCACAAGACTATTGGTTTAGATTGAATATCAAGTGAGCTCAAAATAATAGTCGTGGTTGTAGAAAAATGAGTCAGAATTGAGTTTCAAGGACTCTGTGTGTTTTCCAGATTGGCGTGGTGATTTGATTGTCAGTCAGCCTGCATGCTTGAGTTATGATGGATTCTAGCATTAAAAAAAGATGGAGAGAAAGCTGAGAGATGATGGGAGTCTTTATCTAGGTGTAATGTGTTTGAGTTAATGCTGCATGCTGATTCCCATAAAGATCATTTTGCCACTTAATATGAAAGAGAAGGAGAGCAGGGCCCCATTGCATCCAAATTTGGCTGTTGAAAGCAGAAGGTCAGCTCAACTGAGACAGGGAGCTCTGTGTATCTCCACCGGCCTCTCACTAACCACACATTTACAAAAAAATATCGTATTTGAGTGGAAAATAAGGCTCTGATAGGGATGGAAGGGAGATGGTGGTCTTCGATCTGTTTTGGCGATGAACGTAATGCGGTTGGGGCCAGAGAAAGTAGACTCACGCTGTTGAAGGGGCCCTGCTGACTGGCAGCAGACAACCAACTGGACCACTCATTTAAATTTCGAAGGAAAAACACAAAATAGCAGACGCAGAGGTCACAGACTTTTTATTTATTTATTTCCTCGGGCTGAACTTCCGACCGCACAGTTTAAAGTCAGCAGTGTGGAGACATCGACCCTTTGGGCTGGTTCTCCATTCTCAGCAGCTAAAAAAAGGCAGAATTACCACTCTTTCTAAACTCTGTTCCCTACGGTTTGCAAAGGGCATTCTCAAAATGTTCTGAAGTCTTAGTTGTATTTGTATATGTTGTGTTCCTGCCTTTTTTCCAAGTTGAATTTAAAGGAATAGTTCTCTCCTAAATGCTAATTGTCATCATTCACTCCTTTTCATGTTGTTTCAGACTTGCATGTTTTTTTTGGGGTTTTTTTTGTGCAACACAAAAACAGATGTTTAACAGAATGTTCATGCTGCTTTTTTTCCTAACAATGAAAGCATATAGTCGCGAAGGGCTGTCAGGCTCAAAAATTTATGAAAAAAACATAAGAAAAGTATCTATATTCCAAGTCTTATGATATGCAGAATATGCCATTTGAATTTGCACAATTTGAAATGGAAAAAACAGAGGAAATTTGAATATGTGAAAGTGCAACTGATATTTGGTTAGAAAAATAGTGCATAAGAACAATGGTGTTTGTTGGATTGACAAATCTGGAATGATGCATCTTCACGCACCATATTTGAAAATACGCAAATGCAAATGAGGGAATTCATCGCTATTTGGATAAACTTTATGAAATGTGACCTCTAAGGGCTTTAATTTACAGTTTAGACAACAAATAGCTCATTTGTTATTAGTTAAAATCTACTGTCAACCACTCAGGCAAATGAAGACCACAATGCGGTCATTATTCAGATAAAACTCACTGAATGTAACCAGCAGTGAGAAAAGACCATTATGAAGTCATCGCTCAATTAAAATCCAAATGAACTGTCAATGGGGTTCTTTGATAATGCATAGAGGTGGATTCAAGCACTGTTGGCGCCAAGGTTTATGAACGTAACTGTGCTGTACACAGTGTGGTACCTACATTCGGGCTTGTTTTGTGGAATGAGCTGAGTATTTAGAGCGATGGGTTGAGGCGGTAATGAGATCTCCAGCACACCATCCCATCCTCATGTTTCCTCTCCATTTAGCACAGTTTAAATGCCCCCGTACCGCTGGATATGAGTTGTGGTGATATCCCAGCGTTCCTCCATTTGATGTGGTTTCCTCAGGTTTTCTCAGTTCAGTAAAGTGCGACCGCAAGGCAGACATCAGTCGTCTCCCTTTGAACAAATGTTTAACTTTCTTTCTGCTGTTGTTTGGGTGTGCTGGACATTTTGGAGCGGCAGCCTGCGAGGTGGATGATGATGGAGGGGTTGATCTTGATGAAGAGGCCCTCCTCAGATGTTCGCTCGAAGGCATTAAGCCACTTGCCCATGTTTTAGGACTTGAAAAGAGCTGTCACCACCTGCATGGTTCTTAACTTAGGTCTTACTGTGAAACTCAAGCTCTTGCTTAGTTTTGCAAAGGTCTGGTCCACACGATTAGACCTCACCCACTTAGACGGGAAGAGACTATCTGATCAGCATGTAAAGTGCCAAGCCAGTTGGCTCCATTTGGAGTGTGAATTTAAGATGAATTGGCCACAAAACACAGGAAGTTGGATTTGAAAGTGGAGTTTACTTAATCTATCCATTTGTCATTCTGTGTAACATTATATCATTCTACCTGTTGTTCGTCAATTTTCAAACGACTGCCAAGCTGCCGTTTTAGTTAAAAATTAGTTACATTTCTTTACATTTTAATTTATTATAATTCTAGTTCTTCATAATTGAATTCAAGTTGCAGTTCTACATCTAGCTTGATTCCTCAATACAATCTTAAGAATTGAAGAGGAATTTAAAGACAATTTCATTTTAATTCTTATTGGCGAACAACACTGCTTTTCAGAGCGGGTTTATCTGAAATTATACCACAATAATAGACAGTGGTGAAAAGTATTTATTAAAATAAAGACTTAGCAATTATTATTTCACAGACATAAAACAGTACAACGAAGCGTAATATGCCATTCAAAAATATTTATTAAGTGTCTTAGGTGAAACTGAATATCTTTTGAAGATTTGATGCTACTAGCCTAGAAAACTTTAGAAAATTACTGGTTTGTTTCAGCTTATAACCCTTAATCACGGAAGTTGCATTAAGTCAGCCAATCAGATTAGAGTTTGCCAGAGTAAGAAAGTGCTGTTCAGTTTTGTGTACAGGTTTGTGTGCGGTCTGTGGACTCTTGCTAGACCTGCAGCAGTTTGCCGCTTGCCCTTGCTGTAGTAGATCAATATCACTTTTTTTTTTTAAATTCCCAACAACTCCCCACTCATGTCACGCCTGGAGCTTTTCATTTCTAGTGGGAGTCCAATTATAAGGTTTGAGCATAAGCGCAGGAATGTGAGGAGTATGTTCGAAGGTGTTTAAATTGACACGGGGTGATGGCAAGGTTATCGGCTGCCCACAAAGTTTCTATTCGAAGGGTGGGTGAAGCTGCTAATTGCCCCTGTTTAGCACCCTGGTTTCGTGGAGCGGAGCAGAACGGTCGGCTTATTACAGGGACGAATGCTTTAGAAAACAAACCTGTGGAGGTCCAGCATGAAACCCAAACACAATTCAACCCAAAAATGCTTCATGTTCACACAACTGATTCACAGTTTGTTGTGTGGCTTAAAGTGATTGTTGTTTGGTTCACTTAGACTGAACAAAGCAAAAATGAGAGATGGGGAAAAAATGTTGGCACCTCATAGGGCTTGATAGGTATGCAGTATAAAACACCCATTAGCGTCATCAAAAGAAGATTTCGAGGAAGTTTAAAAGATTTTATTTTTCCCACTGCCTTGTTTTTATTGTTTTAAGATGTGAATCGCCAAGTCTTTGCCTTTGTAGATTTGTAATCTGTGAATGCTACCTTCTTGTACTGAATGATGCTTTTGTTAAAAAACAAAATGCCAAGTTCAAGGGGTGGTATGATTTAGTTGCCATAATGGGTGTAATAACACAGCGGACTTAATTCTCCCAGGCAAGCCGATCTTGGCAGCCTTGATGTAACGTTCTTAGGGGTGCTGGGGCGGATTTGATATCTGGGTGGTAAGAGAGAGAGAATCTGACATGATCTCTTCTAAGAAGGCTGGAGCAGTCAGGGGCCATGAATCCCTGGCCTGGAGATCTTAGCGAGCATGTGAACACGGATTATTACAGCATGGAGCCAATGAGGCTGGACGTGTGTGAGAGGCCAAGCGGGCCCTGCAGCGATTAGACTTGAAACAGCGTATAATGGCCTCGGCCCTCCCAGTCTCAACCCCGTCGCTCATGTACCCGAGAGCCATAATCCAGCAAAATGTCAGGAAAGCGCAAAGATGCACGTAACGTCTCTGTAAATGTCAAGGGTGCTTAAAGATAACAGTGCGCCGGTGGTACCGCTGTACGGCGAGACAGATCACATCAAACGTTCCTTGCTGCTCTGGGGTCTTCTGCTTGATCCATTATCATTACATCACATTAAGAGCGGCTTAATCTTTCGTTGTTAAACCAGCAGTGATAGGACAGTTCTCTTGTCCTACAGGAATGGAAATTGCAACCTCAACAGCACTGGAGACTTTATCTTCAGATAGGCTTGCCTTAGTAGCAACCACAGCTAACATTTAAAAGCGAGAGAATTCAAAAAAATTTTTTTTTTTTAATAAAATTATGTGCAGAATTGTGCTGGTTGCTCTTTTCCATGCAATTACAATAAATAGTGACTTTGGGAGGTTATTCAGATTCAAAAAGACACAAAAGCACCATAAGCATTGTGTTTTTGTCAAAATTGTGCATTTTTTTATTTATGGTCTTGGTTTCTATGATAAAGCTTCTTCAGACTTTAAAAGCTCCACAGACTTTGAAAGTACCATCACTGTCAGAAATAAATAGCAAAACTGTATCTTTAGGGCAAGGGTGTCCATTTCTGCTCCTATAGGATCACCTTCCAGCAAAGTTTAGCTCGAGCCCCAATTAAACAAACCTGAACCATTTAATCGAGGTCTTCAGGATCACTAGAAACGTTCAGGCAGGGGCTGCGTAAGTTCTGCGGTAAATTTCCTCGGGAGAGAATTTGGTTACAGCCGCTTGTCACTGGGTCACGACCCTTAAAATGCCAACTTGTAGCTATCTACCCTAAAAAGTACCTAGTACTTCTAATATGTACCCTTAAGGTAATACTATGAAAATTCTTTTAGGAGTAAAAAAATAAGGATCAAGAAGTTCCTTTGAGGGTCCTGTAAGGACCTAGTCAAAAGCGTTTTGTACCCTAAGGGTACTTTTTTTGTCATTTAGTCGAGAGGTATAGAAATGAATGTTTTTAACGTTCCTTTTATTGGGGGGGGGGGGGGGGGAACGGGTCATTGTTCATTCATCTCAGGATGATGGCAGACACCATTGTTGTCGCATCTCTTAATTAGTCATAATTGGTTGGGAATGTTTGGAAATGCAAGTGAAATATGAGAGAATATTTAGAACTTTCAGTGAATAAACTTTTAAATTCCTCATACAAAGCTATTTTATGGATTCAAATGACTTGGTAAATAGTAATATAAGTTTTACAGGCTATTTATATTGCACTATTTATATTGTCAAAGTCTGTCTCCATTTTTGTTGTTGATGTTGTTCTCGTTTTGAAATGGGATATTCACTTAACACCCTGTTATATCTGTTTGGAAAGACATGAGCATGTTTAAACAAGTCAGAAATAATTTTTCATAATTCATACAAGTACATTCCGAGTAAGATTCAGGGTGAGTTTAAGGTTGATTCATAAAGTAGATACACTGCATGTGTACTCTGCACTGTAGTAGACGGCTGCTCAGGAGACTCTTGTGCCTCAAGTCAGCGTTTGGTTTGGCAGGAATAAATCAAGTTGTTCTCTACAGGGAACTCCTGCTGTCTGACTGAGAACCAAGGCTGCACTTAAATCACCAACATCCTCAAGCTAACAGCCATCGCTGATTCTCCACCACCATAGAGATCCTTAGGATGATCTCAGCATTACGCCACATCTGAGGACAGTTTTGGAGGTGTGAATTTACACCTCTGTCACTCCAGCTGTGTTTATTTATTCCAGTTATTCAGAAAAACATGCAGACTTTTTTTACACATAGATATTCTCGGAGGTTAATCTGTAATGAATTAGCTATAGTTTATGTGAACTTGTATGTCGGAGCGTTCAAGGACTTTAACTCATCTAAGTGTTTGGCTTTTCCATCCTAGCCCTGTCGAGATTCTAGCAGTGCCCCATAAATCATGCTCCGAAATTGAAAGGGTGAACTGGAAAACTCACAACGGCAACTTTGAAGGAAAAAAACAGAGGTTAAATGGAGAAAGTGATGCTACAGCATAGCCTCTGCTATCACTGAAAGGGAAGGCTGAAAAATTTATTTCTCAAATGCAAACGTTCGCATACTCCTCCGCTTCTGCTCCCCTCTGATGGCTTGGGAATGCTCAAGGTCGGAACTCAGGGATGCATATATCCATACGTCTTATCAGTGCTGAGGTGAAGCGAGGAACTCATGCTGGCAGCTCCTGTCCGCAGATAAATCATATTGACCGGCTCAGCCATACTCTCAGAATGGTCACTGGCTGAGCCCATCCACAGATATCCTCTATTCCGTCCTAAATCACTGTCATCTAAAATCACCTCCATCGTAAAATGAAAGTACTGTAGTGTCTGCCAGCTATATACTATGACCTTATTTCAAATATGTGTTACTATTTTTCATACAAATTATCTCTAAAAGTATATGGGCATTTAAGATCCTAATAACAATATCTGTCTATCTGTCTGTCTGTCTGTATCTCTGTCTATCCTTTTGTTGTTCTGTCATTCATTTCATTCTAATGTCTGTTTAGACTGTCATCCTCTTTGTTTTTCTGTCATTCTATCTGATATAGTAACATTTTTCAAATGTCATAAGTGTAGAAAAAACTTGTCTTCTATATGTACTGGAGAAATTTTAGCTAGTGAGTTTTTTTTGGGGTCTTTTATATCAGTTTTTTTTCAGTAAGTGAAATTGCCACTTCCAAATTTAAAAAGCTTTCATCTCCTTTTTTCTGTGGCAGGATACCATCCCAGCAGCCTGAAGTGACAAGTCAAATCTATTTTTAACCTGGAGCATGCTCTGTTATAATTTTGGACATGTGCTGAACGTCCCCTGCTGTTCATTAGGAAAACGGCGCTCAGACATGAGGTTCACAGCTCCAGCACCTTGACAGAATTTTATTTTTGTTTTGTTTTTTTTCCAAATATGTTGTTAGTGGATAGCCAAACTTGTTATAGGTGGCGTGTTATCAAGGCAAGCTTTGTCGATGTCCAAGAGCTCATTTACTCTCTTTATTTATAGATGAAAAATACTCGACCACTGATATTCACACACCGTACATACTGTGAGCTCTGTTTTTCTGGCTTGTGCCTCCTGTCCACACACACCTGCTCCTGAGGCAATTTGCTTTGGCGTGGTGGTCCGCAGGCTGCTGCCCAGGGGGGGATGTTGCTCAAGGTGACAGGTTGGGACAGCATAATTAAACAGTCGGAAACGGGAGCGAAGAGATGCCAGGAAGAGCGAGGGAGTGAAGGGAGGGGTGGTGTTGAGCAATACGGCCTCGTGTTGAAGGCAGGTGCTTGATAAGATGAAAGAGGGATGAAACTAAGGAGTGCTGCCAACTTCTGGGCAGAGAGGGAAATGAAGTGAACGCTGCCACTCAGGCCAAACACAACACGGAGTGGACGGTGGCCAAAGGACCTCCGTGTGCACCCTGTGAATTTATGTCGGAAACACCCCGTTTCTCTCACACATTTGCTATCATAGTAACTCTCATTTTCGTTCGGATCTGTGGTCGGAGCCGTTTCTTTGCATTAATGTATTAGCTGCTAAGGCTATGGCTTTATCCACCGTTTTATACACATCCTGTCATTCTGCCGTACAGCAGATGAATTAACTGTGGAGAGAGTGGTTGTTTGGCACCCGAGTTCATACATTATAGGTTCTCTGTGTCTTTCTTTCACTGTATATATTGGATAAGAATCGTGGATGGAACAGCAGAGGACATTCAATACTCCCAGTAAACCTGTTTCTTTTTCCCCCATCAGCCCTCTGGAGTTCAAATAACCATACTAGAACTGCTTTAACAGATCAAACGCTTAAAACTCATGTGCTTTAAGATATTTGACTAAATCATAATTACTGTGAAACTCGTGTTTTGAATACTGTACTGTATTCTGAACCTATTGAGAATTTCAGAAACTGGTTTTTGGTGGGGTGTCAAGAGTTTTACTTTAAAGTCAGCTTTATTTGTATAGCTAGGTGGTTGCTTGAGATTTTGGGGGTTGCCAGAGTGTTGCTATGTGGTTTCTATGGGTTTCAGTGATTGCCAGGCTGTTGCTATGTATTGATAGGAGTTTTGGGTGGTTGCTAGGGATTTTGGGGGTTGCCAGAGTGTTGCTATGTGGTTTCTATGGGTTTCAGTGATTGCCAGTTTTGCAGTATTGATTTTAAATTTTTTTTGGTGGTTGCTTTCAGGCCCAATTCCTGTGATATTTTAGTCTCAAAATATGGTTCAAATTCCTCCTTCAAAATGTATGGGATTTTTGCTTCTGCCAGCTTTTCTGAAAATCATGAATCTGATTAATCTTAAAGCTCAAATATACATTTCCTTTTAAAACAACCTGCAAAATGTTGGGCGTTATTAATGTTTATTGTTCAAACTGTGCTGGGAGAGTTACAGGCCAACGTTTAATGCTTGGAGTTAGAGGTTTGTTCAAATCCCTTTGGCTCAGCAAGCACTGTTAATTAGAAAAAATACAGATTTATTCTGCCTAACAGGCTTGTTTCCTCTTTAAAGATCTCTAGGTCTTTGTTGCCATGCATACAGCTGAGAAACGGCATGTGAACGGACCCAGGGTAGTTCTCAAGTCGAGCCGTCACCGCCCAATACGTGCGCTTCTGCAGATCGACAGGCCTGTGAATTGAGACACGCTTTGACTCACGGCCTGAAATCACGGCGGGATTTTAAACCGAGATGAATCCGCAGCACTCCCTGGTCCCCTGTGCTTGCCTTAAGCTGTGCGCAGGAAAGAGAATGGAATACATATCAGCCGTTTTATCATGTGACGTGAGAGACAAGAGCCCTCTGGATTTCTCAGAAATGTCTGATTTACGAAAGGGAAAATAGATTTGACAAATGAGCGCGTTTTTTTTTTTTTCTTTCTCCCCTCTCTCTGTTTTCATTTCACTTGGTTAGCAGCGGGTTCATTATCCATGGCACGGCTGATATGCATGTTAATCTGTCCCTCATTTACGATTATTGTACTTGATCTGAATACAGCTAAATAAATCTCTCAGCAAGCTCATGTTAACAGACCCCGGTGGCGGCTTTTATAAGTTTCCTCTGATTTGCAACCGGAGGATAATTTTCCCTCCGCAGTGGCATCAATATTAGGTTGTTTTTGATGGAAAACTGGGAGCCCGCTGTGACCTCAAATTAATCGAAGTGCAGCAGCGAATGAATCTCCATCGCGATTCGGGACTCATAGCCCTAATCGAAAGGGTAATGTATCAAAATGGAAAATGAATTAATCCTCTCTCGTGTTTGCTCGGCTCCTCTGGTTTCTTAACTGTGCTAGATGGAGACAGATGTTGCTCAGCTGAAAGAGGCCTGTTGTACCTGTGTAAAAGGATAGCCTCCAAGCGAGTCTCCTGTCATTTCATTGTGCGGTGTTGACATCAATACTGTTGTTATTTTGGAAGCAATTCCTTGGGAATTACGAAAGCCTTGAGTATTCGATACTGAGTGGAGGAATTAATTGTGGTGGTGGTCAACAGTAGCAATTTTGTTTCGTATTTCATGCTAGGTTTGTAGCCCTGTGATTCTTAAACTGTGGTACAATATGTTCCCACACGGGACCCATCCCAAGGGGTCAAGGTTTGTCTGGTTAGCCGGGTCCAGTTAGCCTGCTGAAAGATACCATTACTGCATTGACTCTCAAAAGTAGCGTTCAGGCTTTGATGGTCATTCAAAAGCAGGCATGTATTTCACAGCATTTCGTTATATTGTAGTACATCATGTGATTTGTATTTCACATCACAACTCATAATGTCATAACATCATTTTCCTGCAACACCTCAGTGATTAGTTACATGGTCATTGAGATGAATGACAATGATATCTTATCTTATGGTTATCCATATTTAGGAAACTCAAAACTGATCCAATTTATGCTCTTAAAACACGTTCCTTGTGTCATTGTGAACAAATTATCAGTGTACATCTTTATAATCATTCATTAAATTTTCTTTACGCTCTTAAAAAATAACGGTTCCAAAGGGGGTTTTCACAGCGTTGCCATAGAAGAACCATTTTTGGTTCTCCAAAGAACCTTTCAGAAACACTTTTGTCTTAGCGTGTGGAATATTTTAATATTCTGAAGAACCTTTATTACCTATTAAGAACCTATAGTGCAATGGAAAGATTAAGTTCCTTCAGTATAAGCATCAATTCAATGTGCTTATTATTCTCTCTGCTCCTAGTGCTCTTAGTCCATATCCGATAACTTTGACATTGTTTGTCCAGCATAGGTGTATGTAGTATAATGATATATACGTGTGTTGGAATAATCGGGTGTGTGAGATTTAAACTCATGCATTCCATACAGTGAACGCGAGGGCTTTCCGAGTCATCTCAGACAGTCCTGCACTCCGCTGTTGCTTATTTATTTATTCCCCGATGTCAGACCCCCATCCCACAGAACAGCATCCTAAATCTGCTGCCTGCCATCTCAAGGTGAAAGGGATAAATTCACCACCCTAGCACTGGGGGTCTGCTTCCATCCACTCATCCCTAAAGAATCTTACTTTTGCTTTATGTCCCGGATGCCAAAGGAGGGGCAACGATGAGTGGGCCACGCCAATGGGAATTTGGCTTACTGAATACTGTCCTGTATTTTAGGGGTGCACTTGGACTGACTTGGTGCATAGTTCAAGGAAGGAAAACTTCTGATACATCACAGGCTTTTCCGCCATCTCAAGCTTGAATAACTTTTGAATTCCTATTGTGCATTGTCTTTGTAATGCCACTCGAGTCTTTTGTAAAGCTACATTGCGTCTATTTTTTTGCATGCTTGCAGAAGTTCCCTCTTGTGTTTCTTTGTTACCCTCTTTCTGCGATCGGCATTCATCTTTTTCTCCATTTGATGCTTGTATGAATCTTTCACTAAGGAGGCAGCTTTGTGCTGAATTGAGGGAAATCTCAGAAGAAAAACATCACTCGATACACACTTGCAGCATACATCACTACAGAACACTTCTTACAGCACTACAGAAAGCAGAAAAAGGCAAGACTCAACTCCTCACATCTGCATCTTCAGCAATTCTGATGCAGTTTAATAATTTCTGATGTCATTATCAAATCATCTATCTGTGCCAGTTCATTGTCTTGGGAGGAAAAGTGTGGACTTTGAAACTGTGCAGTAGTCAGTAGACAACTACTTTATTTAATTGTTGAAGAAAATGAGTTTAAATATAAGTGAATTTTACATTTTATATTAATATTAATTTAATAGTATTAATTTATTGCGTTATTAATATTTCACAGCACTTATTCCATCAGTGTTACCTCATGTTGGTAGTATGCCAGTGTTACTATCATTGCAATAATTTTATAGTTTTTATTAATATTTTTTTATTTTCAGTTTACATTTTGATTTTACAGCTTTAGTAATTTTGTTGTGGTTTTGTCATTTTTATTAGTTATTTTTTTATATTTGTATGTGTTGTTTATTCATTTTGATTTCAGTTTTAGTTATTTTAGTGCATCAATTTAAACTAAATGAAAATTATTTTTAAAATACATTTTATTTTACTTCAGTTAATGTTTAAGTAGCATTTTTTTTATGATTTTAGTTTTATTTAATAACCTTGTAACACACTAAAATGCAAGTACGAAATAAAACATTTTGCCCGAAATGTACCTGAATTTTAATCTAAATGCACATGAAACATTATCAGCAGAATTGTCCGGTATTTTAGTTATTAATTTCTCAGTTATAACTTCTTATAAAGTTAATGTAATTGTCAAAGTTGAATCCCTTTGAGTGCAGTGGATGATTGACATCTAAGTCCTCCACTGCTGTCCGGGACACCTCAGTGCACATCAGTGTTTACATTTTAGATGCAATTGTGGTTTTGTGCATTTTTTATTAATTCTGAATGTGTTTAAGTGATCAAATCCAAAGTTTCCCACAGTCGATCGGATCACTGAAACATCTTAATAGCAGGTGTAAATGGAGCTTCTAAGATGGAAATCAATCTCAAGCAGACCAAGTTCAAGTTCAGTCCTACTTCATTACTCTGTACTTTTCTTCATACAGTCGGGATGAGTTGGCATTGGTGAGCTTCTTACTTCAAGGCAATTAAATGAGGAGCAGTTTGAGCCGCTGATTTCTCTACATATTTAAATCCAAACCCATCGCAGCTGTCCAGCCCAAGAGCAGAAGGCAGAGAACAGATCTGAAGCTAATTGGGCTAACAGCACTGGCTCCGTGTCAGTCCCTTCTGCCCTGCTGGCTAACAGGACTCCTGATAGCTGCCCTCCAGGGAGCGCTTCACAGCTGCACTTCTTAAGAGCTCATTTCCCTAATAGCAGCCCCATTTTCCTCTCTTCCCTTATCTCTATATTGTTTCTTTTCATCTCTTGCTTTTATTCCCGTACTTTTCTCTGGTGCCTCGCCATTGGCCGCTTTCGGCAGGCCCATTCGTCAGGTATGTGGCACGGACCGGACCACATACATATGGCAGCGTTCAGGGAAAGTGAACATCTGAATAAAAAGAGCGAGCTTCAAATACTTACTGTTATATGTGCTTTATTCCAGCATGTTTGTATTTGTATAATGAGGGGGATCTCTAAGCCCACTTCAAACTCCTCATGAGTAATTACAGCCGTAGCTGCTTTGTTTGTGGAGAGAGTGTGGCATCTGTGCAGGATATGTTTGTTTTGGCTGCAGGCCATTTTGAAGCTCTTGTTAGTGTACGCATTAACAAATATCTTGTTTGTGGCCATGTGTTAGCTTGTGCTAGGGTGTATTTATATATCTGCCTGGCTCTAATAGGAAAGCCATCTCGTCCCCAGGCTGTGATCATATGGAGGGAAGTGGGGTTGACTTCCACAGGGGGGCATCCTCCACCCCCTCCATCCCACATCAAAGCATCCCTGTCTGGGAATCAAGGCCAATGAGCCCCTCCACTTTTTCCACCCCGCATCTGTGTACAGAACCGCTGGGCTGAGAGGAGCGATTGACTTGTGAAGGACTTCATTAAAGCCCGAGGAGACATTCCAAGTCCTTCATCCATCTGTTTTCCTCCTGCGTTCCCTCCCTCCATTTGTCTCTCTGTATTCCACATCCTCTTTCCCTTTTGGCTCCTTCCTCTCCGGATTAGCGATCACGTTTATGTGAAGAGCACACATCCACTCATCTAGTCGGATGTGGGTGTCTGTCTATAGTTTGTTAACCTGGAGTCACTAGGAATTGTGCTGTTTACTAAATGGCTGGGGATATTCAGTGTCTGCTGGTTTTGGGATTGAGACACATGGGCTCCAGCTATGTATATTGAGATCTGAAAGACTGGGAGCACACTGAAAAATGTAACGTTTTAGGATTTGGAAAATAAAGAAGTTATTCATCATGAGCTAATACTTTGTTTTCTTAATCATAAGCAAATTTGTTTTTAGAAGTTGTTGTTGGTCATTATTTTATATATACCAAATACAGGTGCATCTCAATAAATTAGAATGTTGTGGAAAAGTTCATTTATTTCAGTAATTCAACTCAAATTGTGAAACTCGTGTATTAAATAAATTCAATGCACACAGACTGAAGTAGTTTAAGTCTTTGGTTCTTTTAATTGTGATGATTTTGGCTCAAATTGAACAAAAACCCACCAATTCACTATCTCAAAACAAATTAGAATATGGTGACATGCCAATCAAGCTAATCAACTCAAAACACCTGCAAATCCCTATCATCAGCTTAATGGATTTCACTGGCCTTCAAAATGGTCTCTCTCAGTGTGGTTTCACTAGGCTACAAATCATGGGAAGACTGCTGATCTGACAGTTTTTCAGAAGACAATCATTGACACCCTTCAAGGAGGGTAAGCCACAAACATTCAGTGCCAAAGAAGCTGGCTGTTCACATTGTGCTGTATCCAAGCATGTTAACAGATATTTGAGTGGAAGGAAAAGGTGTGGAAGAAAAAGTTGCACAACCAACTGAGAGAACCGCAGTTTTATGAGGATTGTCAAGCAAAATCGATTGAAGTATTTGAGTGAACTTCACAAGGAATGACTGAGGCTGGGGTCAAGGCATCAAGAAGCCACCACACACAGACGTGTCAAGGAATTTGGCTACAGTTCGTCGTATTCCTCTTGTTAAGACACTCCTGAACCACAGACAACATCAGAGGCGTCTTACCTGGGCTAAGGAGCAGAAGAACTGGACTGTTGCCCAGTGGTCCAAAGTCCTCTTATCAGATGAGAGCAAGTTTTGTATTTCAATTGGAAACCAAGGTCCTAGCGTCTGGAGGAAGGGTGGAGAAGTCATGGCCAAAGTTGCTTGAAGTGCAGTGTGAAGTTTCCGAAGTCAGTGATGATTTGGGGTGTCTTGACGTTTGCTGGTGTTGGTCCATTGTGTTTTTGAAAACCAACGTCACTGCAACCATTTACCAAGAAATTTTGGAGCACCTCATGCCTCCTTCTGCTGACCAGCTTTCTGAAGATGCTGATTCCATTTTCCAGCAGAATTTGGCACCTGCCAAAAGCACCAAAAGTTGGTTAAATGACCATGGTGTTGGTGTGCTTGATTTGCCAGCAAACTCACCAGACCTGAACCAATCTATGGGGTATTGTCAAGAGGAAAATGAAAAACAAGAGACCAAAAAAATGCAGATACGCTGAAGGCCACTGTCAAAGAAACCTAAGCTTCCATACCACCTCAGCAGTGCCACAAACTGATCACCTCCATGCCACGCCAAATTGAGGCAGTAATTAAAGCAAAAAGAGCCACTACCAAGTATTGAGTACATGTACAGTAAATTAACATACGTTCCAGAAGGCCAACAATTCACTAAAAAGTTGTGTTGGTCTTATGAAGTATTCTAATTGGTAGAGACAGTGAATTGGTGGGTTTTTGTTAAATATCAGCCAAAATCATCACAATTAAAAGAAAAAAAGACTTGAACTACTTCAGTCTGTGTGAATTGAATTAATTTAATACACAAGTTTCACAATTTGAGTTGAATACTGAAATAAATGAACTTTTCCATGACATTCTAATTTATTGAGATGCACCTGTAAGTTAAAAATGTATAATAAAAAATATTAAATGTATATTTACATTTTTTCTCATCAAAAGACATCATCTTTCATCTTGATGAGTGAGAGATGTCATCTTGCATTGTGGGGTGTTTAGGATTGGCCAATAGTAGTAATAATAATAGTAATAATAAACAATTAACAACAAACAATACTACTACTAATAAAAATAATAAACAATTATTATTGTTGTTGTTGGTTTTGTTGTTGTTGTTTTAAATAATAATGTTATTATTACTGTTTTCTTTTGTTTTTGTTATTAATATAATAATGCTGTTAAAATAACAACAACAGCAATAAAAATAATAATAAAATGTTACTTTTTAAGACATTTTTATTAATTTAATAATTTTATTAATACATTTTTGTTGATAACAATCTGTCATGGTGTTAAATGAGAGAAATGCAGAGCAGAAGCATTTTAACAAGTGGTCTCAGACTTTTGGATCCCTGTCTCTCTGTCTGTCTCATTTCTCTTTTGCTGTCTTTTGTGTCATCTTATGGTAGACCATGCTTTGATCCTGAGCTTGAGTTCCTGTGTGTCTCTCAGGCACCAGCAGGTTTTGAAGAGGTTTTGCTCCTGCCGCTCCATCCCTCTCTGGTTCACAGTCCCAGTCCTGGGAATACCTGTGAAGATTAGTGTCTGACCTGGAAAAGGGCTCAGTCTATTTTAGTCCGGAGAGGGATGCAGGTGGGTGGCCGGCTGTGAAAACCTCACTCATGTGATGCCCTCATTTCCCACCCTTGATAATTTTGTCCCACTTATTCCTTAATATCTTATATGCACCTCTTTATCTTCCCTTTCCCCCTCCAATTGTATCCCTTTCTTTTTCCAGCTCAGTCTCCTTTTGTCTAGTTTCTTCTATCCATGATTGTCTTTTGTCTCCCAGCCTTTGTTCTCTCCTTCATCAGCAGTTGGCGTATTCCCCTCCGTTGCCCCCCTTGCCGAGGCCTGAGCACTGTGTGAATCTGAGCACATGAATACTTAAAGATCCCATTTTCCGCTGCTTTTCTCCGAGGTATGATCGGCATGTGCGCGGTCCAGCTTGCTGATCCCCAACAATGTTAACACCTGTCTGCAACAAAGAGGAGACGCGTACCCCCTCCGCCTCGCCAGATCTTTCATCTCCACACCATGCTATCTGATAAACCGACAGCCAGAAACCCCATCGGATCGGCGCAGCGCTGCAGGCCTGTGTGAGCATCTCAAACCAATGGCCCTGTTTGTCAGATCACTCTCCTCTTCCCCTATATCACTCCTCTCCCTCTCACTCTCTCACATCTTCAGTATGTACTCTTGCTCAGTTGTGATAAGGGGCTGAAAGGTGCATGCCATCCTGTATTAGCATCACTGCACTTTTCACCTGCTCGTCTACTGGTGGTTTTGCCACCACTCTGGCTGTATTCTAAAATGTAGTAAGCTGCCTTGCTGCCTACTAAGGGAACATTTTAATAGAATGGAACATCATAATTGACTGATTTGCAATACTCTACATATGCAGTGGGGAAAAAAAGTATTTAGTCAGCCACCAATTGTGCAAGTTCTCCCACTTAAAAAGATGAGAGAGGCCTGTAATTTTCATCATAGGTATACCTCAACCATGAGAGACAAAATGAGAAAAAAAATCCAGAAAATCACATTGTAGGATTTTTAAAGAATTTATTTGCAAATTATAGTGGAAAATAAGTATTTGGTCAATAACAAAATTTCATCTCAATACTTTGTTATATACCCTTTGTTGGCAATGACAGAGGTCAAACGTTTTCTGTAAGTCTTCACAAGGTTTTCACACACTGTTGCTGGTATTTTGGCCATTCCTCCATGCAGATCTCCTCTAAAACAGTAATGTTTTGGGGCTGTCGCTGGGCAACACAGATTTTCAACTCCCTCAAAAGATTTTCTATGGGGTTGAGATCTAGAGACTGGCTAGGCCACTCCAGGACCTTGAAATGCATCTTACGAAGCCACTCCTTCGTTGCCCGGCGGTGTGTTTGGGATCATTGTCATACTGAAAGACCCAGCCACGTTTCATCTTCAATGCCCTTGCTGATGGAAGGAGGTTTTCACTCAAAATCTCACGATACATGGCCCCATTCATTCTTTCTTATACTTATCAGTCGTCCTGGTCCCTTTGCAGAAAAACAGCCCCAAAGCATGATGTTTCCACCCCCATGCTTCACAGTAGGTATGGTGTTCTTTGGATGCAACTCAGAATTCTTTCTCCTCCAAACACGACAAGTTGAGTTTTTTACCAAAAAGTTCTATTTTGGTTTAATCTGACCATATAACATTCTCCCAATCCTCTTCTGGATCATCCAAATGCTCTCTAGCAAAACTTCAGACGGGCCTGGACATGTACTGGCTTAAGCAGGGGGACACGTCTGGCACTGCAGGATTTGAGTCCCTGGCGGCGCAGTGTGTTACTGATGGTAGCCTTTGTTACTTTGGTCCCAGCTCTCTGCAGGTCATTCACTAGGTCCCCCCGTGTGGTTCTGGGATTTTTGCTCACAGTTCTTGTGATCAATTTTGACCCCACGGGGTGAGATCTTACATGGAGCCCCAGATCGAGGGAGATTAACAGTGGTCTTGTATGTCTTCCATTTTCTAAAAATTGCTCCCACAGTTGATTTCTTCACACCAAGCTGCTTACCTTTTGCAGATTCAGTCTTCCCAGCCTGGTGGAGGTCTACAATTTTGTTTCTGGTGTTTTTTGACAGCTCTTTGGTCTTGGCCATGGTGGAGTTTGGAGTGTGACTGTTTGAGGTTGTGGACAGGTGTCTTTTATACAGATAACAAGTTCAAACAGATGCCATTAATACAGGTAACGAGTGGAGGACAGAGGAGCCTCTTAAAGAAAAAGTTACAGGTCTGTGAGAGCCAGAAAACTTGCTTGTTTGTAGGTGACCAAATAACTTATTTTACCGAGGAATTTACCAATTAATTCTTTAAAATACCAACAATGTGATTTTCTGGATTTTTTTCTCATTTTGTCTCATAGTTGAGGTATACCTATGATGAAAAGTACAGGCCGCTCTCATCTTTTTAAGTGGGAGAACTTGCACAATTGGTGGCTGACTAAATACTTTTTTTGCCCCACTGTACATACATAAAATACTCAACAGAGACTTGGCTCATCATTGATTTTCAATAGTTTTTTTTTTGCGTGTTGCTAAGCTGATGGCATGGAAAGAACAGAAATAATGGGTAAAATAGTAATATGTTAGTTAGACCAAAAAAGGGTATATAATAAATATATATATATATATAATATTTTTTTTTTTTTTGCTTGCCTTGACTTGCATTGCCTGTCATCGTGATGAATTTTTCACTGTGCTCACACAATGAATTGGGCCCCTTTTATATTTATATTATTAGTCTTTGTTGTTTCAGTATTGGTAGTATTGTGTTCGTATTAATAAGGCTGTTAATAATAATAATTATTATTATTATTGTTATTTCTGCTACTACTACTACTGCGGTTCTGTTGTTGATGTTATTAGTATTGTTTGAACATTCATAACATAACATAATAAGGCTGTTAAATATTTACCTACAATAATAATAATAATTAACTTTTATTTTTTTATTTTTTAAACCAGCCTTTGCATTGGGGCATATCTATAATATCTTAATATTACTGTCTGTATAGGCAGTTCGCTTGTTTTTTAAACTGGGCTACTAGTCATACGGCGTTCCAGAGGTTAAACTGTTTGTTAAATGCATAAACGTGTAGTTTATTAGAATCAACTCTGATAACTTGGACTCAATTCCTTCTTCAAAACATGTAGCTCACACTTCCTAATTGCAGCATTGTTTGCATTTGTGTTTTTGGATCTTTTTTTGTTGCTGTTTATGCTGTGTTGGTATTTGTAAAGAGTAGCTAATGGGCCGTGGTTGTGCTGGAAATTCACTTGAGCATGTTGAACATGAACAACACCCCAAAACTCCCCTGACTGACATGAAGTGCTGCCGTCAACACGGGCCTGAACGCTACAGGCGATAAAGTGCGTGCCAAACAAGGCAGCCTCAAAATAACTACTAAACTCTGTCTGGGCTTAACGTCACTCCACACATATAGTTATGTGCAGATCTGCCTTTTTCTACGGTATTACTGACAGTGTTTATGTCTATGAGATCATTACAAAATGACCTAGATTGCAATGATTACGGGCGATTACTAGAGACGGAACATTTTGACGGCTAGGAATATATAACATCCATTTTGAGGGTGTGGATTGAGCCGGGTCAGTTTGAAATCAAGTGGGAATACCGTGTCAGAATGTGATGCAGCAAAACTTTCTCGTAGTAAAGCAGAAATGACTTTTTTATTATCCTTATTGAGTGAACGGTGCAGGTTTTTCACAGCTCAGGTGTTGGAGAAATTATGTAAATATGACGCTGCCCTAAAATTACAATACTGTGTGTTCTTTCGGGAAATTGTGCATACAGTATCAGAAAATTCAGAGCTCAGCATGTTTTCTCCATTCCAAGGCGCTGTAAAATGCTCGCTGGCTTTGTTTCTTCCTGATTTTACTCTTCCCGCTCTTTTAAAATCTCAAGTAAAAAGGACAGAGATCAAAATCGAGAAAATGGAGCCGTAAAAAAAACAAGTCCCGCAGGACTCTTCAGTCAACCCTTTATTTAAATACCATGCTGTGTTTTTTAAACTTTAATTGCTCTTGTATTGCCAATTTTTTTTCAGCTATAATCTCTGCTTAACAAAACAGATTTCACAAAAAAGGCACAGGGAAAAAAACGCTGCCTTTTCAGTTGATTATACGTTCCCTGTGCCAAGCAATTATCGTCCTTAAATATCTATTCTTTAAAAAGGGAAGGAAAAAAGAAAGATTGACTGAAAAAAACAGAAACGCAAAGTAGAACTGACAGGCAATCATTTTACAAAGAAATGATCCCAGCAAACGAAAATACTTTTTTTTTTTTTTTCCCCCAAGAGAAATTCAATTATCAGACATTTTGCAGGAAGGGGTCATTTCAGTTAAGCAGATAAACATTTTCATGTCTCCATCATATGTGTCTTAGTATACTGGATGAGATATTAAACACCATTTTTAAAGATCAAAATCATTTTAGTGAGTTTCTTTCATCATAATTAAGTGAACATAGGGTGAATTTTAAATAATTTCACTACTGAGCGGATTTGCACTGCCAGAGTGAAAACTGCCCATTTCTAAAGATACATTCCAGGCATTTTGTATTTTTCCTTCTCAAATCAAAGTGTTTCAATTAAAACATGCTTTCTTTGGAATTTTGTTTTAATTAGTAATCATTTTATATTTTTTCCTGTCTTGACTTACCATCCATTTGTGTGGAACATGCAGAATTTTCTCCGTTTCTGCATCTGGTTAAACAAGAAATTAGACACACAGTGGATAACACTTTTAAGATTCTGTTTGATGTGAAAAGCGTGTAGGGTTTGTGTTTTATAAAGCAGTTCTCTAATTTGATTGGACAAGCAGCATTCCATAACAGCACTGCAGCCGTTCAGTGTTTATATCAGTCTGATTGTTTGTGTGCGTGTTTCTCAATCTTTTTGACAAGTGATTCTCATTGCTTACTCTAACTCTTTAAAAAGTGGTGATTTTGCGACAGCTTCATCTCTGACCCCAAAACCATGTCTGCTCTGGTCCCTTTAGTTCCTATCCTCTTCTCTCCCAGCATTGATTCTGAATCATTTATATGGTGCCCTTGGACGTCTGACCCATTTCCTGACTCCACTCTGTACCCACCATTTCAGCTTTTCAGTCCCAGTGTCTGGAACACTCTGACTAAAAGCTTTCAGCAGATGACGAATAATTCTCAGATTCGGACTTTCAGTCTTAAGCTCTTACCTTTTGTGTGTGTCTGTGTAGGTTTCCTTAGCTAAACTTTAAGGAGGTGAACAAAATCTATCCCTCAGAAAAAAACAGGTCCGTGAAGGTAAAAAAAAAAAAGGTGAATAGCACACACAATAGGAAGGCTTGGCACACGTGAAAACATAGACATAGAGAACATAGAAACATAGAGAACAGACAAACACTAACAGAACAGACAGGAACTTAAATACACAGGAAAATTAAGATAATAAACTAGACACAGTTGAACAGAATGTCCTAAGTCATACTAAGGAACACTAGTCAAAACAGGAAAACAAGAGGAAAGACAACAAACTAAAAGTCCATGATCGTGACAAATTGTTCTTGAGCAGCGAATCAGCATATTAGAATGATTTCTGAATGATGATGTGACACTGAAAATTCAGCATTGTCAGTACAGGAATAAATGACATTTAACTATATATTGATATAGAAAACGATATATAATCTACAAATATTCAAAAACATTTTCACGGTTTTTGATCAAATAAATGAAGAGTTTGTGAGCATAAGAAACTTTTAAAAAAATTATTGAATTTACACTTTACATTTTTTAAATATTCATAGTAATAGTAATAATTTAAATAATTTTACTGTTTTTGCCCCATTTCTCAATAAAATTCAACATTTCTAAGAAAGTTTCTCTATAACTGTCTCCTGAACTGTCAAAACTTGACAAAAAAATGACAAGCTCAGGTGTCCTATTAAAGGAAGACGAAGCTGTTCGCAGAGTCTGCTTTTCATTCACAGTTTTGATTGCTTTTAGATTCAAACTAAATTATTGTAATAATAAAGTGCTTATGTATTAGTGAGCGTGTGTGTGTTTGTAGAGGAGAGAAAATGATTGACAGGCCAGTCATGGCAGTGTGCTGGCTCAGCCTGAGGTTGTCCATATTTTCGACAGGAAATGGCTCTCACGGTATCAGACCCTTGAATCTTGTTCGTTAAAATCTGCCATAACTGAGGAAAAATCTCTCTCTCTCTCTCTCTCTCTCTCTCTCTCTCTCTCCCCTCGTCCCTCTTCCGTCCCTATCAGCTCTCTCTCTCTCTCTCTCTCTCTCTCCCTCTCGTCCTCTCATCACCCTCTCAGTATCCGACTCCTCTCCATCTCTCTCTCTCTCTCTCTCTCCTTACTCGTTCTCTCTTTTGCCCCTCTTATTTTTTTGGAGAACTTTTGCCAGTTAGATTGACAGGTGAGCCACAGTTACAGTGCGGGCCTCCTGTCACAAGTCACTCTGTAGCTGTCGCCATACCGGCATTTGTCAAAGGCGCTCAGCTCCCTCAGCAGATTAACATCGCTGACACAGAGAGGGGGATATGGGGGTAAGAAACGGAAAGCAGGGGAATGTGGAAAAGATTAGCCGGGATGGCTAGAGGGGGGAAAGGCTGATATGTGCGCTCTGTCTTGTCATCTGTTTCAGCTGGAGTGGAGTGAGGGAGTCTGAGCTGTCTTGTCTTTTCTCCGTCTCTCAATCCCTCTCTCTCTCTTTTCTCTTGTGTGGTCCGACTATTTTCCTCTCCGGCAGCTGCTCGCCCTCTTAAAGTTCCTCTGAGTGGCTCTAAAGATGAAGCTTGTGATAGCGAACATCAGCAGGAAGAGAGCGGAGAGACTTACCTCTGCTCTGCTTTTGTTCTGCCTCGAGAAAAAAAAAACTAAAACTTCGCTGAGGTCCTTATGGGACTTTCTTGATTTTAAGCGAACATCTTGAACACTTCACAGCGAGCCGAAAAAAAGCTTGACTTTGAAACCTCACACGCCCAGGTGTGTCAAAGGCTTACTTTGAAAGCCGAATCGATCACTTTACCTTTGTCTCTCGGTCTTGCGCCCCAAAACCGTTTTTTCCGACTCGTTTTTATTTTTAAGCTTCAAAGCGGGACCCAACCTCATCGTCTCCCTCCCTCTTTGCTGCCCTGTGCTCGTCAGGCTCAAGGTGGCCCAGGGGCTGCGTCTGAAGTGTTGGGTAAAGATGAGATCCAGACCCTCACTCCCCACTGTAAATCGCTCCATGGCTGCTAAACCCTGCTGGGGCCAGAAATATAGTCCTCAGGGACCTTACTGCAGCACCAGGTCCCCAAACCCTGCAGTATTTGTGTCGTAAATAGCTTGAGTGTGTGGTTGCATGTCTGTTTTTGCGTGTGCTTCTCAATGAGATGTTCCTTTGAAGTCATAATTAGAAGGGAATATTGGTTGATGTGATATTTTTTTAACTGCATTTAATAATTAATGGCAAATATTATTTTGCCATGTTTAAAATAATATATTTTTAACACGTTTTTTTAAGTCCTTCCCAGGCTAGAAAGAGCAATTGCTCTGAATTCATTGGAGTTGTGATGTTAGAAACCCAAATTCATTAACACATGACCTCCCACTTTCACATGTCAGTGACACCTGTTTAAAATTCAGAGCTTGGCCTGTCCAGTAATGTTAGAGTAATGAATTTGGATAGAAACTGTTATTTCTAAACATCAGGAGAACTATCAAAATCAGTCAAATTTGGAAATATTGAGCAGACGGACTGGATAATGGTTATTAAAAACGTTTTAAAGTTTTGGCAAATTTAAAAAATATAATTTTTATTTTAGTTGGTTGGGTTGTTTTTTTTTTTTTTTTTTTTTTTGGTTGGTTATTTAAATCCATAAATAGTTTTTTCTAAAACTATGCAAATTTTAGTTTTTCATGACCACATCTCCAGCACAGTTATTATTATTTATATGTACTGGCATGATCAGACCAATGCTAATATTTGAGGTGAAAAAAAATCAAGTATTATAATAATAAGAGTTGTTATAGTTAGTTGTTATATAGCTGAGGTGTTTTACCGTTCCTCCATTTTACTATAATTGCAATATGCAATTTAAACACATTTTAACCACTAGCATAAAGCAGAGCTGTATCAAGCCTCTTGTATCTACTTCAGTGGTGGTCCCCACATTCACTCTTGTCCAATTTCAGCACTTAAGTCGAGCGACTGCATGTTATTGACCCCTGAATGACAGTGTCACGGCGGCTGTCCCAGGGGACGTCTGGTGACAGGAATGTGCTTAAGACTGTCTTAGGACGTCCTCTGCGTGACATTGATTGACGAGTCGCTGGTGTGCCTCATTCTGTGCCGGCGTGACGACACTTCAGCAGCACCTCTGATTTCTGTCTGCCTTTGTATCTGTCCTTTGATCTCTCGCTCTGGTCTTTTTCTTTCTCTGGTCCAGTTAGCAGCCAAACGTTAAGACCAATTGCTTCTGTTTATCCCTTTTTTGTTGGTTTGACACTTTTTTTCTTTTCACTCATCTTCTGATAGAAATTGTCGACATATGCTGATCGAAACACAAGAGCTTGGTCTTAATGGAGGAATGCTAAGAGCTTGAGTGGGAAACATCGGGTTTAAAATCAAACAGAGAGGCAGATTATGCAGTGCCATGAGCAGCAGACTAATCAGGCAGATGTAGTGTGAGACCTGTGTGTGTGTGTGTGTGTGTGTGTGTGTGTGTGTATAAGCAGGATCACAGGTCATCTCAACAATAAGCTCTGACACCCAGGTGATTAGCAGGCATTATGGTTTGCCGGAAGGGTAGAGGTGGGAGATTTGAGGGGGGTTTGGGCTCTCATTAATCTCTGTCTGTCACGGGTGCCCCCACACCAACTACCCTCCACACCCAGCCTGTCCGTCACACTCCACTGTGGCCTCTTTCTGTGTTTTTCTTTGGATAGTTAAAGAATTACATGCACACACACAAAGTGCACCACACCTATGAGGGGTCTGCGCCTATCGCCCCGTCTCTGGGGGCAAATGAGTAATCACTGGACATTTTCTGCCTGCGTTTCCTCTGTTGTCTTATCTGCAGCGAACACGACAGCTACTGGTGTGTATTTTTCCATCTCTTAAAGAGCATCATGGAAGGATTTAAATTGTGGTTGGTTATTTTGTTATAGTGGTATTGCTTGCACACACTTGGGGATTTGAGCATAACCCTAATGCTAAGTATTAAACTTTGGCAAGTAAGTCATCATGCAATGTTTGTGGTACAAATGTGAATGATGCCTCAAATCATGGCATAATAAGGAGAGGTGTGCTGTTAATGTTCTAGGTTATTAGATTTATGTTTGTTTGTTTTTTTTGTCTGGCAGGCAACTAAATGGGGTAAAATACCACCTCTATATTTCAATATATCCTTTTTTACATATATATTTTTAATATAGGTTCTTATATATTATATATAAAATTATATAATATAATATTTATTGGTTTTCAAAATATGTCTGGGGGCCAAAATCTTTTTTTTTCACTATTTCAATATTTTTTATATTATTATATATAAAGTTAAAAAAAATTTAACAAATAAGATTAAACATATATATGATATATAGTAAAATATATCAGTAAATTTTTTTTATAAGGAAATATATAGCTGCTTGTATATTTTAGAAGGGGGTCGCTTTTTTATTTTACTGGGCAATTTTCAGATTTAAGGGTTGCTGGCATCACCATGTTTGAAATATCTTATGTATAAATATTTATATATATGTGGCTGCAAGATGATGACATTTCTTTTAAACCAGTTTAGTCTTAAAACTAGTTAGAGAATGCTTGAATCTTCTTTAATTCTCCTCCTTACCCTTCACTCATTCACATACACTCACGCACATGTATGTGAATGTAAAAAGGCCATTATGGATTTCCATGTAAAGCGGGTACTGTAGAGCAGTGGTTTGCTGGAGGGAAGGATCCAGACCACTCCCTGCTGAGAGGTGAAACTTGACACCCAATGCCATGTACTGTACGGCCTGCCCGTCTCATATTCCGAGACCCCAGGAGCAAGGCATGCTGGGTAGTATGCACATGCAGAGCGGCTAACCGTAGCTTGTCAGCGCTGGCGAGGGTAAAAAGCAGAGGCCGGAGATGGATGTAGGCAAAGAGGGAGGCTTTTTTTCTTCCCCAGGCAGACACAAAGTATGTTTTACACAGTGGCTTTTGCGTCCACTAAATGTGAGTGTGTGTGCATGTCTGTGTGTATATTTGAGAGAGTGTGGAAGAGTGTGTTTTGTCAGCTCTTACAGGCACAGCTGGGACTTGTTAGGGGCCCAGGAAACTGAAGTTTGTGGAGCAGGAGGAATAGCAGGGCTAAGGGGGTGGGGGGGCCGCCGCCGGCCGTGACAGGCCCATTCTGAAGCTCTCCGCCTCTGACTAGCTCCTCCATACTGAGCAACCCATTTTTAATGGATACGTACAGGAGACCTCCGCGGTCAAAGTCACAACCCATTATCTGCCTCGCAGGTGAAGCCTTGTGGTACTTATTTCTCCATTTGTAGATGAGGGTCAAGTATCTTTTCCCCCCTTTGGCTCGCCGACATCTCATCACGGTTAGAAAAGATGCCCCTCCAAACTCCAGCTGTCAGGTTGCATGTAAACACACAAGCGGTAGGACTCATGGGACGTTTTAGCCATCAGCAGGGGCGAATGGCCCTCGTGACTGATGCCGTGTGGCCACATCTGGCCTGTTTGATGGACGTCTTGAGTGTGAAGTGATGGAATGGCAAGGGGGGCAGATTTGGTTGGTAATTTGGGGCCCACCTGACCTCTTTCTGCCCCCTTTAGCACTACGAATGTCTGTGTGAATTGTCTGTCCATCATAATGCATTATGAATCAGATCACATAGTCTTGCATAAGGCTAAATCATGTGCACGACAGTCAGAGAGAGACGATCAGGACCCAGAGGGGATATCATGCACTATAAAGTGCTACTCGGGGGCTTGATGGTGAAATCCGACAGATTGCTGCAAAACAAGCCAAGGTTTAATGCGATTCATTTCGTAAACACCCAGCTGATGTGTTTTTTTTTTTCCTTCAGCTTGTTTATAATATTGAATAATTTAAGGGTTTTGTGTGCTCTGACATGCTTTAAATCCTTCTCTCCGAGCGGGTGAGAAACGCATCTCGCTGTTGATTGCTCAACGCTAACACAAGTGCAGTGGGACACGTTAAAACCTCAGCTTTCCAGAGTTAAGCCTTTAGACTGAAACCCGGCCCTAATTAAAGGAATAAAATAAACAGCTGAAAGGCAAATAATAACATAGTAAAGTGGTGTTACAAGAGCTGGCACGGGCTGCCCTGGCGTTGTTCAGGTCCAACCTGTTAAAAAGGGGGCAAGCCGCAGTGGACGACCACGCCAGGCGTTTATTGGCATCTGTAATGTGGTCGACCAGGCTGGTGCCAAGTGCTGTGTCTCCATCCTGTACCACCCCGATTGGGCATGGCAGCTTGTCTGCCACTAACATGGTATGATTGTGTATGTCTGTCTGCCAGAATACTTCAGGGAGTGGACTGAACTTAAATCTCTTGTAAAGTGTGGGAAACGGTCCTCCGCTCTCCTCACCTTGTCCATTCAGCTGCTAATGGTGAGTTCTGGTTTCTGAGAAAGAGGCTAGTTGTTTATTTTTTATTTATTTTTTTATTATTTATTATTTATTTTTATATTTATTTATTCTACATTTAAGTTCCCACAAGTTGAAAGGATAGTTTATCCCAAAATTAAAAATATTATGTAAAAAAGGAATTTTGTTTTTGTGAAAAATGTCTAATTTTTTTTGGGGGGGGGTTCAGCACTATAAGTATCCTAGTGAGTTAAAAGAAGTTTCCCCAAAACTAAAAATACCATAAAATATTAAAATAGTTTGAAAAATGCCTGATAATGATGTTATTTATTTTTCGTTTTTTCGGGGATATAATTAATATATTATGACAAATATTAAAATATTTTAAAAATGTACTAGGATGAGGTTAGTCTGGTCTCTGAATGATGAGGCTAGTTGTTGTTTGTTATTTATATTTATTTACTTTTTGATGTGTTTTAAAAGTTCCCTGGTTACTGGTCTTATTTACCTCAAAGTAAAAACATTTTTTTTAATTGTTTTTAAAATATTAGTTTTTTTTTTAAAAATATTTTTTTCTAAATATTAGCAAGTTCTGGTATCGAAAAAGGCTGTTTCTTTATTTATTTATACTACACGTTCCCACAATAGGGATAGTTTTCCCCCAAATTTAGCGTATCATAAAAATATTAAAATATTTGAAAATCAGTTTTTACCCCCTTTTTTAATAAAATAAAATTCAGTATCCCTAATTGACTTTGTCAACTGTTGCAAAATTCTCTTTTGTGTTCTGCAGAAAAAAGAAAGTCATACAAGACCGTCATGAGGGTGAGTTATCCCTTTAAAATACAATAAAGCAACAGAAAAAAATTTGAGATGATCGTAGATTTTTTATTAATTTTTTTATTTAAGCCAAATTAATGCACAATGAGTATATGAGGACGGTTTGGCGATATTTCAAGGGCGCATTTTAAGACACTTCAAAGGTTGTGAGTGGTGTCAAAGCAGCTCCAGACACAGCAGGCTACTGAACCTTTGGAAAATTGGTTGAAATCAAACATTTTGACAAACAATGATCCTCACAGCGGTGATTTACGGGGCAGATATAGAAACTATTTGGAAGGCCGCCGCAGCACCTTAACAGACGTCTTAGAAGTCTGTTGCTATCCAATTCGTATCACTGAGAAAACACACACCGGTGTTTGCCTTTGACTGGGAGCCATTAGAAGTATCAGAGCGCCCATCATTGGGTCAGATAAAGGAAAGACCTGGAAAGTGGTCTGTTATGATTTAAAGGGTGAGTTTTTCCCTTGTTGTAAAGCAGAATACAGGCAGCTACAGGTCCTGTTTTAGGGGATCAAGGGGATTCAATTGCTAGGGTGATAAAGGGCTTTTAAGTGTTTTTTGAAGCTGCTCGGCTCAGAGGTGACTTGGCCCTGTTTATCAGGGCTGCTGAGCGGAGCTGCCATGGGTCGCTCGGTCTGAGCGCGCTCCAAACCATCTGTTCAGCCTCACTCCGTGTCGCCACACGGGTGACATCATGACATGCGGTCTGGTGAGCGGAAAAATTCCTTCTGTCCACCGTCGGAGAGGCGGGACAGCTGTAGCCCCCTCAAAGAGAAGAGTGGGAAAACAGAGGGTGGGGAAAGAAAACAAGTGAAAGAGGGAGAGAAAAGAAGCCGTCAGCGAGGGCCTGGCAGGTGTGGTGGTTTTGCTCTGTCATCACTGGCCTGACTGTTTGAACCTTCATGGCTGGATCTGGAGGGGATTACGACTGTGGCTCTGAGGTTAAGCTCTCCTGGCATTCTCACCAATGCCTTATTACTCTGATGGTTTTCCTTGTCATTTTTGTAATCAGCTATTCTTGTCTTTCACTCCAGTATCATCCATTTCTTGTGACTTGGATGCACGACAGATAGAAATTTGGTCAGATGTGCAGTTTTAGGGATTGCTCTTCCGTAAATTGGATCATCATGTTGTTCCAGACATGTATGGCTTAATTTTTTTCTGTACAGCACAAAAAGATTATTTATAAATTAAAGTTGTATGTACAAAATTTGGGGTCAGTAAGATTTTTTTGATGTTTCATGATGGCTCTTATGCTCACCAAGGCTGCATTTATAATGCAGATTTTAAAATATATATTCATATATTTTTAAAATGTAATGTATTCCTATAATGGCAAAGTTGAATTTTCAGCAGCCATTACTCCAGTCAATGTCACATGATTATTAAAATCAAATTCACATCCTGGTTTGGGTGCTTTTAAGAAACTTTTCTTATTATCAGTGTTAAAAACAGTCTTGCTGCTTAAGCAAGTAATTTATTTATTTATTTACTTATAGATTTTTTTCAGGATACTTAGATGAGCAGAAAAATCTAAATAACAGCATTTATTTGAAATAGACATCTTTTGTGATATTAAATTTATTATTTATTGTTTTTGATCATTATAAATGTATTATTATTTGTATTATTAATAATGTAATAAACATTAATAGTTATTAATTTCTTATAATCTCTTATAATGTGTAAAATTAATAGATAGATAGTGTTACGTAATTCAATTTAGTTGAAACATTAGTAGTAGCCAGTTTGATCATGATAATGCTAAATGATTTCCAGTATAATATGACAAAGCCTTACATACAAAAAAGTCTGTATGGAGTGTAGGATTCAGAGATGAGCAATAATCACTTTGTCTCTGCATACAGAGGACAAAAATGCCTCTCCTCTGTGTTTGTTTAGTGTCCGTTGTGCATGTAAGTATTACATATATAATTTAAGTGCCCAGTCATGGCAGGCAGGTTAACGAGGGTTTGGAAAATGGAAGCAGGGTGGTCTTGGACCGAGAGACGAATTATACACCCACAGATGAGTTAAACTCATTGGGGGCTCATTGAGAGTGAAGGATCTGAAAGACTGCCATTTCTAGTCAAACGACCAACCCAGATGCAGTTCTGCGTGGACACAAAGAAGTGTGACACCGGCAGAAATATCACTGGCCGCTACATCCATCCTGTCTTCAGACAACAGTGAAGCTTATCAGGATTTCAGGTAGTTGGAGTTTATGTAATGGAGTTGGGTTTGTGTTTTCGGTTGAGGATGGCCCAGTCTTGGAAGCTGTGGGTCCCGAGTTGTTTTATTGCATTCAGTGTGGTGTTGGTAATTGGGCTGTGGCCAGTGGGGGTTGAGGGTACTTCATTTTGGTCTGTGGTAGCCTCACTCCATACACCCCTTCTGTCTTTTTTGATCCAATAAATGGCCCCATTTATGAAACAACCTTTTCATCCATCCACCATATGATGCAACCGGACCCTTAAACTAGCTTCCCGACAACCGGCTTTGGTCTGATAGGTCTTTTTTTATCTACGAGAACGGAAAAAACTAGCTCTGTCTGTGCTGCGGTACGACCGAGTTGAATGTGTGTGTGTTATAAAGATGACCACACACGACTCCATGGTTGCTGGGTTCCCCACAGGCGGAGTTGTCCTGCCAGGCCTGTTTGTGGAGAAACTTCTGGAACTCGTCCTTCAATCAGAGGCCTTGAATTCGTTACAGACCACCTTCTCTCCTGACTTAGACCTGAGAAACAGACAGTGCAGTTTGTCTGCACCGAGCCATGTTTGATGTAGGTGAGATTTACAGTGACTGACTTTGGGATGAACATTTCCTTCCTTCCTTAAACACAGACGCAGACACACACGCATGGAAACACGGGCCGCTGAGTGGCAGTATCTGTCGCTGGTGCTCTGACAACTCTGCTGACTACAGTTTATGGCACACCGGATGAGTTGTTTAAAGACAGTGGAAGCCAAGAGTAACTTTACACTGACAGTAGTAAATTTATGTTTTATGTACATTACCAAAAGTTTGAGGTCGCTTAGATTTTTCAGTGTTTTCAAAGGCTGCATTTATTTGATAAAAAAAAGATATTTCTATATTTTTATTAGTATTATTATATTATTATTTGATATTATTTCAATCAAAGTAATGGTTTGTTTTTCTGTTTTAAAATATTGTAAATGGCAATTGTAATTTCTGTTTATGGCACAGCTAAGTTTTCAGCCGCCATTACTTCATGTTACACACACGATCCTTCGAATCATGTTTAAATATGCTGATTTGGTGCTTAAACAATAACTATTTAGACAATCATTATTTAGATTTTTTAAAATACATTTTTGAAATGTCTTCATTCATATATTGATACGTTTTCATTATATAGACCTTCATGTCTTTCATGGAATTATACAGTGTACTTCAGATATGTATATTTTTATTGTAATTCTATTATTTGGCCATTTAATTATAATTGCTAAATTGTCAAAATTCTTAAATGTAGGTAGAATATTTCATTTATATAAATATATGAAATATCAGAATATTTGATTTAATATTTTAGATTCATGACAATTTTTTAAACGACAAATAAATCATTAAACATTTTAAAGATCAGATGAATTTAATATATTCTGCAAAAATCTACCCCAGCGGCACTTCTTGCATCAAATAGAAAGATCTTTAACAAATGTGTCACACCATCTTTCTACAAAGAGACTTAGGCTTATTGCTGGGGTAAAATCAGTCATCTGCTCTCGACCCTCAGGTTTCAAGTCTGATTTATACTCCTTTACTGCTGGAAAATCGTACAGGGTGCTCGGGTCAGGCCCACCATGTCATCCTCCTCATATCTGAGCAGATCCGCTAGAAACCTCTCACCAAACACTTAACGAAACAGAGAGTCTTCACTCCACTAATAATTCATCAGCGTTGTCACAGCCACATTAGTCACAATAAAAAAACATGAACTGTCCAGAAGCTGCAGAACATATCTGGATAATCCACGCTTGCATTTTAAAACCGTCGATGTTGTAGACATGAGAACATGGAATATGTCTTTAAGCCGCACCGACCGACCTGTTGCAGTGAGAGCTGGGCTTTAGGACTGTATGTCACATTGACAGGCGTAATCCCTCGTTTGGTGTCCAGTGGTAAGCCTCAGTGTTCCTGTGTCTGCGCGTCTCTTCTGCTTAGTCTGAGCGCATCTTTCTCCCCTGATTCCATCTGTTTTAATAATGGTTTCCGCAGGTGCCACTCCTTGACTAGCTTCATTTCCCAGAAAGCAAGCTCTGCCCTCTTCCCTCGTCTTCCTCCCTGGTTTTGTTTCGAGGCCCCAGCTGTGTTGCATGCTGCAACTTTCCACACGTTTCCCAGGTAACAGGGATTTTGAGTGGACTCCGGTGAGCTGGGGCGGCCTGCGGAGCGGTGCATTTTCCCGGTCACGCTCTGTGTAGCGTGTCTGAAGTGGTCATGGCTTGACCGGCTTTTCCCATCTTCCACCACCTGCTCCGTCTGTCTGTCACTGTGCGTGTCTATCTGTCTATCTAACTACGGTCTGGTTTTGTTTGTTAGACTGTCTTCCTGGCACAAGGATTTTGTGTATAAAGTTTGCGAGTGTAAATACAGGATGCTGTGAAGTACAGTATGTTTACTTCTCTCTTTTCAACTTCCCCCTCCTGTGTTCAATGTTGTACAGTATGGAAAGCTTTCCAGTAATGATTTTAGTCAGATGATTGGCAAACACATAACAAAGAATGTTTCTTAATGCAAAAATGTATTTTCTGTAGATCTCAGTATTTGCATCAATTTATTTTCCATTTTATTATTGTTATTATTATTATTAGTATTATTATTTTATCTATCTAGTTATATTTATCTATCTATCTATCATTTTATTCTTTCGTTTGTTCATTTATGTTCCTATCGGTTTCAATCACTGATTGAAAATTTCTTTCTGAAATGATGATTAATTTGCTTCAGGTTTCAGTAGCGCTTTATTTTTGTGTAATTTTGTTTCATTTTATTTTAGCCTTTTATTTTGCACCATATTGTGTCTAATACCATTATCTGCATATGTTTATTTTTTTTATATAAATTAATTTTTATATATTAAATTACTACATTTATATAACATTTTTTATATTGTATATCTTATATTATTACCAATAAAATGTTCCCATAATGTTGTAGTTTAATTGAAATTAATTTGGCTTTTTTACCTTTAAATTAGTAATTCCTGTGTATTTTATTTAGTCTTTGTTATAAACCATTTACCTCAAACCCCCTGTGATTTCATTTATTTATTTGCTTATTTATTTTTACTATGCCAGTTAAAATTTGAGTTTTAACTGGCATAAAATTTTCAAGTTTGAGAAGAACACATTGAACACATTGTCTTGTTTTTTTTATTTTTTATTCTAAATAGTTTTAGTAATGTCACGAACATTGAATATGCCATAAACATTGCTTTGTTAATTTTTTGATCAAAGAGAATCTGATTAAACAATAATCTGTGTAGTGCAAGGTGAGTCATGAATAATTTGGCTCATTTTTAAAGTTAAATGCATATATCTGCTTAAATTTGTTCATGTCAACTTTAGGAGTACACTACACTAACATATACATATGTATGACCTCAAAGCTAACACACACAGACTAAAAGCCACTAAACTGTAATGTTGATTGCATGGGATCTTTAAGAAAATGTTTATGAAATCTGAAATTTATAGACCATGCTGGTAAATTCCATAAACTCAACATCAACCCTGCGTAAAGTTCAGCAAGAGTTACGTTCTCCTCTTAGGGTTTAAAGATTACTGTGCTCTCTCGCTCTCCAGCTGATGTGATCCAGATGGCTGGGTGCTGTCAGTCCAGGCGTGTGTATGTTCCCAGAGGAGGCTGGGCCAGAGGAGATCGGTGTGTTTGGTTCAGGGATGTGCTGGCCACCCTTTCGCTGCGCTGCTATCAGCACTAATTAAGCTCGGCCTGTCAGCCTTTAGAGGAGCTGATAAGAGCAGGAGTGCTATTGATGAGAAGGGGTCAGCATGTGTGTGTATGTGTCTCATTTCCACATATTTTGTTTACAGAACTCCGTCATCTCTTTTTGTGTTTAATAAATAGCAAAATAACAATGTATTGATTAGTTTGATCAAATAATTTGGTCATTTTTTAGATTTATATCACGGCTCTGGATCGTATTTGCTGAATGAAATCCAATACTTGTTTCTTTGTAATTTTGGGGTGCTGATTCCAAAAAATAGTGTCTGTTTTTGCCCGAGCACATCACACTTTCTCACAAAATATGATGCATTTTGTAGCATTTTTGCTTTTGACAACCATTTGTAAGGTGAAGAATACTTGTATTATCCCTTAATAACCAGAAAAACTGATGATTCCCCTCTTCCACTGAGCCTGGTTAGAATTATTTGTTCAATTCTCAGTCGATTTTCACATCTATGAATGATTCTGAAGAACATTTTTTATGCCTTATCCTGATTTCTACTTTGTTCCACTACTTTCCAGATTGTGAGTGATACATTTTGAATAATTATTTTCAAAACTTTTGACATTTTACTGCTTTTGTTATTTTGAAAAATGCATTAAAGCAAATACACACACACACACACACACTTATGTATTACACATACATTTTTTGATATTTGATTTATATATTTATTAATTATGTTTTTTTTTTTTTAGATTTTGACTCCCAGATTTTCAGTAGTGCTCACAGACTTTAATTATATATTTATTATATTGTCAATTATTCCTCCACATAACAGTATCTTCACTGGCCATTAAAAAAATATTGATTGATTTATAGCAACAAATAAAATCTGTGCAACGAACCTCCTTTTATGGAACCCACCAGTTTGAAAGGGAGAATTTCTCATTAGCATTCTCCACAAAACCACATATCAGCAATAAAGATGCTCATTTAAAAGATCTCTTATTATTACACTCCTCCTCTATACACACACAAGATTTTTCCCCGACAATCTTGACTCTGACAGCAAGCTTTTAAATTCACATTTGATGTCTAGGAAGCCCTCGTGCCAGATATGATTCAGCATGTGTTTCCAGGTGTCTCGCTTGTTCCAGTTTCGTCTCTCTTGTGGATCTGCATGCAGTCACTCAAGCACTGCTGTACAATCTGTATAATACAAGATTAATACAGCTATTTCTGTGTTCATGAAGTACAAAACCCATATTTTATATGCTTACATACTGGAATTTATAGCTTTTGGTGAGTCAATATTAGCTTTAAAGGTGCAAGGTTGTAGATTTTTCTTTAATGATTCACAGTGCCCATCCAGAGAGGATGTTCAGCACAGACGTCCTCTATAACTCTCTGTTATTACCAGCGGTACCAACTCCAAAAGCAGCGGATGTATCTCTCTTTTTTTAGGCCAGTAAAAGCAGCCACCGAAGGTCCTCCGTGCCCCAGGGGTAGCAATGAACGGTGAACGTACACCATATTTCTCCTCACGTCTCCTGCATGATACACACACGCACCGAACGCAGAACTGACACTATATTTCTCTCTCTCCCACATCAACCACCCCACACATCCCTGGAAAAAGGGCCTAGAAAGCCAGGCTGTGGCTCAGGGCCAGGGAATGATGGAGAGTTAGGGTTATTTTAATTTTTTTAATGTGCTGGGGCTCTTCCAACACTCAGTTTGTTTAACGCGGCTGGCCTGTATTTTATTTTTATGTGCTAGATCAGGCAGTATCAGGTAGGACTTAGTACTGATGGATTCGGCTGATAACGTTCTCTGAACTCTTCCCTCCCTGCTAATGGTGTCCTCTAAAACCCTCTCCTTCAAATCAGCAGCCCGCAAATATTGAAGTGTTAAAGGAATAGACATTTATATTACAGCTTAGATATTGCATAGATATGAGTCTGTACAAATGGAAAAAAGGGTTTTTTTTCCTTTCCCATAGTGATGATGTTATTTTTGCTGTAAAAGCAGCCCTGTGATTTTAGGTTTGGTTTTTAGATTGTGATTGTTTTATGCTAAAAGAAATGTAACTTCCATCTGTCTTTCAATCAATTTATCTCTCAATCCATTAACCTACCTATACTGTACATATATATATCTCTGGCCATCTATCCATCCATCCATCTATTCATCCAACCATCTATCTGTTCATCCATTCATCTCTCTATCCATCCATCCATCCATCCACCTATCTATTTTCTCTATCCTCTAACCATTCATTCATCATTCCGTCCAGTGTCCTATATGCTCTCTATCCTTCCACCCAGCCATCTCTCCTTCCATCATCCATTCATATCATCAATCTATCAGTCCATCTATAAATATATCTCTCTGTGGCCATCAATTCATCCATCCATCCATATATCTCTCTCTCTCTCTATCCATCTGTTCATTCATCCATCTCTCCACATCTGTCCATCCATCTCTCTAGCCATCCATTCAAATATCTCTCCATCCATCAATCTCTCTATCCATCCATCTATTCATATATCCCCTTCATCTGTCTAACCATCTATCCTTCATCAGAGACCTAGCGATGATTTATTATCAATTATATTCTTCTCACAGACTTGCTCTGAGGTAAAAAAAAAAAAGATAAGGTAAAATATTGCAATATTTTGAAATATATTTTTTTCTATTAATTCATCCATCTGTCATTTCAGTATTTTGTCCAAACTTTGCTTCACATTTCTCCACATGTGTTTCCAAGAAGCTTATCTCTCTTCCAGAATGGTCACGGTTGAGGCAACCATTAAAAATTTCAAGCAGTGAAAGTCGGCTGACCTCAGATCTGCATTCGTGTAACATTCCTCATTTTGCCATAATTTTATGTCCGGCTCTCGTCATACAGTAGGAATGGCTGTAATAAGTTACGTTTAGGACCCGCCAACCTGGTCATTCCTGGAGCTCTGTGCGGTGTTTCCCTCTCCGGTGGTTTAACCGGCACAGTGCGTCCCGTCACAAGCTGCCCACCCCCTCGGCTATTCATTATCTCTCCACTGGCGTACACACCCATAGAAACACAAAACCGATAGCGAACAGAGGAGGATGCGTATTTTTAGGCCTGCTTGAGGACTCCTGAGAAGAAAGCAAGAGGCTTAAAGGAATGCAGAGTTCAGAGAGAGGAAATTGAGTGTTGAGGGCAATGATGAAATGCGTTGATTGATGGGCTGCTTACACTCTCTCCGATTGGCTTTGTCGTGGGAGGAGGTGATTGGCCACTTGACCTCTTAGTGATCAATATGAGCTCTTCCCTATCTCTCTCAGAACAAATGTGTGGGGGCCCATTGTGTCCCTGTGCTCCTGATAAGAGGCTTTGTCTTCTTTTAGTACCAGGAACACAAGCTCTGCCTTGCTGTCTACTGCCTACATATGAGGTTGCCTACTAAGGTAGCATCTTAACCCAAATGAAAGTGGCATAATTGGAGCACTCTACATAGTCATCAAGTCCATGTGCCACACAAATAAAGCTTTGTAGGAGATTTAACTCAGCTATTGATTCCAATCAGCTTGTTAAGTCATGACTTAATGAATATGTTTCCGGGTCCAAGTCTCTACTCTTTTTAATCGAGAATACTATCTCAGCAGCCATTTATGAGCCCTGTATGAGAAACATAGACAAATGACGTCAGACTTAACAAGCAGACTCTGGTGTTAGCATGTTGCTAAGCTAGCAATACAATCGAATTAAACTACAGATCACACAAAAATAATGGGTAATATAGTCAGTTTTTACATTTTATTTGATAAATTTTTTGCAAGTTAGTAACCAAGTAGTCAATCTTTTATGATTTTTTTTAAAGAAGCCTCTTATGCTCACCAAGTCTGCATTTATTTTATCTGTATTTCTTTCTGCCATATATACATCACCTTGACATAGTCACCACTGATAAGCTACCACTAAATATTGTAGAAACTTAATTTGCTGTAAAGTTGCTTTGCAATGATTTGTATCGTGAAAAGCGCTGTACAAATAAACTTGAATTGAATTTTGATCAATACAGTAAAAAACCGTAATACTGTGAAATATTATTACAATTTGAAATGACTGTTTTCAATTTTAATACAATTTGATGCATTTTTTAATACATAATATAGACCTCAAACCTTTGAAATGGTAGTGTATATCATTATCAACATATCCAGTGAATGGGAAAGATTAGATCACGGAGGAAAATTCCCATTCTTGTTAAAAGATTCATCTGAGGAGACATGTTCTACGGGAAAATTTGACACACGGAGCAATTCTGATTCTGTCTTCTTTTCTACTTCAGACCGGTATCTGTCTCTCCCTCATTTCCTGTGGTTGGGAAACGTGGGAGAAGAATGTATGTTTTCATGACCTGAATATCAAGTGCATGAGTGTGTGTTTACATGAACGTGTGAGCATTCTCATCCATCATTTCAGACTCCTTATCCTCCATATTCCAGCGCACATCCCTCCACTTCCTGTTATTTGCCTCTCCTAATGCCGCCCTCCCTGGGTTTCTGTTTGATTTAGATTTTTAGCCAGTGCCATCCTCGTGCATTTTGGCACGGCAGATACTCTAGGGCTCATCGGGACCAGGCATGGAGGTTATGGAGCTGAAGGGGAAGTTCTTTTGTGCCCAAAGTAAACTGACTCACCTCAGGGGCAGCTGCTGCCTGTGGTCTGAACCTGACCATAATGAGCACGGCTAGTCAGGAGGTCACTGTATTAAAAGGCCCATCTGACAGGACATGTTAGTGCTCAGAAGCCTCCTGGAACATCACCAGCTTTCATTTTATTAGTTTGCGCCAGGACACGGTGGTTTTTACAGACCTGGGTGGCCTGTGTGTTTGTGGGAGACATCACATCTCCATTGCTTTTGATGGTCAAAATGACAGAATTAAGAGTTGTATGGAGGCCCATGGGCATCACATGGTGTGTGTGTGTGTGTGTACTTCTGTCAGGTACACAGGCTTCTTTCTACAGCTGTGATGTCACTCTGGATAGAATCAGGTCAGTCAGTTCCTCCAAGGAACCGAATAGAACACAGCGAAACAGAGAGAAAGAAAAAGAGAGCCTTTGCCAGCGATTGAGAAACTGATAAAAGAAAAAGGAAATTCGCAGTATGCCCTTGATGAAAATAGAAAGTTGCACCATTCCGTCAGCAGAAAGAGGCGTAGGTATTAAAGCAAGTTGTGCTACTTTTAAAGGGGGTCATATGATGCGATTTCAAGTTTTGCTTTCTCTTTGGAGTGTTACAAGCTGTTTGGGAATAAATAAGATCCCTTAAGTTGCAAAGACTAAAGTCTCAAACCCAAAGAGATATTCTTTATACAAGTTAAGACTGGTCCACACACCCTCTAAATGCCCTTATTCCAAAACACGCCCCACTGTCTAGGCAAGGATGTTTTCTTTTTTATATTTGGGAAGATTTGCGTAACGCCGGCCAAATGTTCACGCAAAGAAAGAAGGTGTTACTTTATTGTTGCCGCCATGTCGTGAAGATGCTGTGTTTCGTTGCGAAAGCGAAAATACTTTGTTTGGCCTTCCAAAAGAGGACACGACTAGAAATCAGTGGTTAAGTTGTATTTACAACACTGTTCCAGAACAGTTCAACCCAAATATTCAGAAGTGTCCAGAACATTTTATGGAGGACTGTTTACTGAACATGGTAGAGTAGACTACACTGCCGGCTGTTCTGACTCAAAGACTGAAAGTAAGTTTTCGTATTTAAAGAATTTGCCACTGATGATTCAAAAGCAAGTTTTGAGCAGTGCAGAGTAGCACTTGCTGTTTGTCATTTCTCAAAAATGCAGACATGGTTTTATGTCTACACGGCGAGATGCAACGCAACGCGTAAAAAGACAGTATAAGTCATTATAATCCGTAATTATGTCCCCACTGGATGCAACAAATGCCTCGTTTATAATGGGGTTTAATGTTTTGTTTGTCGCTCTGGGACACGGAAAACAGTATGGTAGGGAAATAACATGTGCTGTGGATGTTGCGTCTGGAATTCGGCCAATACAACGCAACTGGTGCGGCCAATCAGAGCACACTCGCTTTTCGACCAATGAGCTTGTAAACATAGACGCTCGTTTCAGAAGGCGGGCATAGAGTAGAAACATAATATCAGGTGGAAAGTGGAAAATAATGTGTTTTTTTAACCTTAAACCGCATAAACACATTTCATTACACCAAATACACAAAATAATGTTCTTTTTAGCAACATCATATGACCCCTTTAAGGCTTCTGGTCTGTTATAAGGCCAAATTCGTGTTGCATGATCTTTACAGGGAACGGGCAATCCAGAATGCTTGTGAACTCAGGCAAAGTGAGGATGGACTCCATGCATCACTGCCCACATTTAGACTCAATGGATACATAATTATAGTAACACCATTGTGTTGTAATATAATATACTTAATGTTATGTTATACCGTAATCATATATACAACATATTATATTATAATAAAAATAAAATATGATTAAGTTGTGATTGACAGTTATTTTATTTGCTATAGGAGAACATAGGCTATTTCGGAAGCTCCCATTGTGCGAATTTTAGCGAAAATATGTGGCCTTGGCATGCATAGTCTGTTGTCAAATGTAAATATAATTAAAATCAATTAATTAATGAAAATGGTCAAGAAAGAAGTTACATTTTATTTGAAGAATTACTTTTACTCAACTTGTTTGTGCTTGGTATATTTATGCTTATGCTATCTCATTGTTAGCTTAGCAACATGCTAACACCAAACTCCACTTGTGCACTTCATGTTAGAAGTTCTGTTTTTTTATGTTGCTACCTACATAGGGCATTCTAAATCAATCTATTATGAGGTTCCGTTTCAGTTAGCATGCTACCGTAGAAGGTAACTGTCTAGGAAGACCGTAAACAGTGAGAAAGTTCACTAGATTTTGGAAAGGATCCAGTGAGTTCTGTATATTATACAGTGGGGCAAATAAGTATTTGATACACTGCTGATTTTTCAAGTTTTCCCACTTACAAAGAATGGAGAGATCTGTAATTTTCATCGTAGGTACACCTCAACTGCGAATCAAAAAAAAAAATCCAGAAAAAAACATTGTATGATTTTTTAATAATTAACTTCCATTTTATTGCATGAAATAAGTATTTGATCACCTACCAACCAGCAAGAATTCTAGCTCTCACAGACCTGTTAGTTTGTCTTTAAGAAGCCCTCCTATCCTCCACTCATTACCTGTATTAATTGCACCTGTTTGAACTTGTTACCTGTATAAAAGACACCGGTCCACACACTCAATCAATCAGACTCCAACCTCTCCACTATGGGCAAGACCAAAGAGCTGTCTAAGGACACCAGGGACAAAATTGTAGACCTGCACAAGGCTGGGATGGGCTACAGGAAAATAGGCAAACAGCTTGGTGAGAAGGCAACAATTGTTGGCGCAATTATTAGAAAATGGAAGAAACTCAAGATGACTGTCAATCTCCCTCGGACTAGGGCTCCATGCAAGATCTCGCCTCGTAGAGAATCAATGATCCTGAGAAAGGTGAGGGATCAGCCTAGAACTACACGGGAGGACCTGGCCAATGACCTGAAGAGAGCTGGGACCACAATCTCAACGGTTACCATTAGTAACACACTACACCGTCATGGATTAAAATCCTGCAGCGTGGGCAAGGTCCCCCTGCTCAAGCCAGCACATGTCCAGGCCCGTCTGAAGTTTGCCAAAGACCATCTGGATGATCCAGAGGAGGCATGGGAGAAGGTCATGTGGTCAGAGGAAACCAAAATAGAAGTTTTTGGTATAAAATCCACTCGACGTGTTTGGAGGAAGAAGAAGAATAATGAGTATAATCCCAAGAACACCATCCCAACCGTGAAGCATGGGGGTGGAAACATCATGCTTTGGGGGTGCTTTTCTGCAAAGGGGACAGGACGACTGCACCGTATTGAGGGGAGGATGGATGGGGCCATGTATTGCGAGATTTTGGGCAACAACCTCCTTCCCTCAGTAAGAGCATTGAAGATGGGTCGTGGCTGGGTCTTCCAGCATGACAATGACCCCAAACACACAGCCAGGGCAACTAAGGAGCGGCTCCGTAAGAAGCACTTCAAGGTCCTGGAGTGGCCTAGCCAGTCTCAAGATCTCAACCCCATAGAAAATCTTTACAGGGAGTTGAAAATCCATGTTGCCCAGCGACAGCCCCAACACCTGAAAGATCTGGAGAACACCTGTATGGAGGAGTGGGCCAAAATCCCTGCTGCAGTGTGTGCAAACCTGGTCAAGAACTACAGGAAACGTCTGACCTCTGTAATTGTAAACAAAGGTTTCTGTACCAAATATTAAGTTCTATTTTTCTATTGTATCAAATACTTATTTCATGCAATAAAATGGAAAATAATTATTAAAAAATCATACAATGTTATATTCTGGATTTTTTTTTGATTCGGTCTCTCACAGTTTAGGTGTACCTACGATGAAAATTACAGAACTCTCCATTCTTTGTAAGTGGGAAAAATTGAAAAATCGGCAGTGTATCAAATACTTATTTGCCCCACTGTAAGTGCTCATCGAGAAAATGAGAGGGAGGAAAAGAAAGAGAGGCATAGGGAGGATGTATTTGACGCACACTTCACCACTGACACTCTAGCACACGTGGCTAACGCTAACCCTAAGAC
The DNA here is from genome assembly GCA_018155175.1 of Sinocyclocheilus anophthalmus. Classification (NCBI taxonomy): domain Eukaryota; kingdom Metazoa; phylum Chordata; class Actinopteri; order Cypriniformes; family Cyprinidae; genus Sinocyclocheilus; species Sinocyclocheilus anophthalmus. The sequence goes on from JADLZN010003193.1 coordinate 732,390, forward strand.
ATTCTCCAGTCTGCTGCCTCTATTTGTCAATACACAGGAGGCTTTGACCATCTTAAGTGCTGGTATGAGATGTTCACCCTCCCTCTCACTCCGTTACCACAGCTTTGACCTAACAGGACTCACTCCCTCAAACAGCTGCACTTTACTGATGGCTAGAATTAATTATTTGTGGTGCTTTCTTGCTATCACATCATTTATATACTACAATTCAAAAGTTTAGGGTCAGTAGGGGGCTGAAATGAAAGATTTTATTCAGAAAGAACACATTAAATTGATCAAAAGCAACAGTAAAAACATGCATAATGTTACAAAATATTTCTATTTCAAATACATTGATATTCATTAGAAATTTTGAAAATTGAAAAGAATCCTTGAAAAGAATTGTATCACAGCTTTCCACAACAAAATCTTAAGCAGCTCAACGTTTTTAAACATTGACAAAAATACTTCTTGCGCATCAGATCAGCATTTTAGAATGATTTAGGAGGGTATGGACACTGAAGACTGGAGTAATGATGCTGAAAATTCTAGCTTGCCATAACAGGAATAAATTACACATTGAAAATATATATATATATAATTTTTTTATTATTATTATTATATTTACATTTCATTTCAATTTGTTTTACTATATTTTTGATTAAATAAACACAGCTTTCGTGAGCGAAAAAGACTGCTTTCAAACACATTAAAACATTTGACTAAATCTCTAAACCTGGTAAACACCCTAGCATTATGATGTCAAGTTTCATATGTTCAAGTACCACAGATCTAGAGATTGTTGTGAGGACTCGGGGTGTTGTGTGAAATAGGATGTATCCGGCACCATTTCCACCTTCAGTACCACGACTGAGGTGCCTTTGAGCAAGTCACCGAACCCCCAACTACTCACAGGGCGCCACAGCAAAAATGGCTTCCCACTGTGCCGTGTGTGTGTGTGTGTTCACTACTCAATACTGCATGTGTGCACTTGGAGGGGTTAAATGCAGAGCACAAATTCCAAATATGAGTCACCATACTTGGCCATAAGTCACTTTCACTTATTAAAACAAAGCATGTCTAAAGCCGTCTAAATACTAACTGTGTGTGTTTTCTCCTCCAAACAGGCAGGAGGCGCTGTTGGCAGCCATCAGTGAGAAGGACGCCAACATCGCTCTTCTAGAGCTGTCGTCCTCAAAAAAGAAGAAGACTCAAGATGAAGTGGCTCTGCTAAAGAGGGAGAAAGACCGGTTGGTACATCAGCTCAAACAGCAGGTGAGAACAACCAACAGGCTGGACGTCGACACCCCAGACCAAGGCACGAGGCAAAACCATAGACTAAAATGAACACAGACCTCAGCCCTCCTAGTTTCCTAGTGGAGTTTTGCAACCTCACCCATAGGAATTACATTGGTGAAGCTTAACCAGACATTCGTCAGCATAAAAAAATAGTCCCACCTCAAAGGAACAATTTAGACTTTACAGCTCAAGTAACAAACATTTTTATTTCACTGACGAATTGTGTTTGAACCCGAATAGGAGCCTCGCTTTTTTGCTTTTTAACTCCCTGACTCTTTCTCTCTTTCCCTCCAGGCTCTCATTGTGTTTTACTGTAAAAACAATGGGTTTTTACAGACTTAAGAGATGAGTCAAAATTATTGTGTTTCATAATTGAAAGCATGCCACAGATGCTGCCCACAGATGTTAAGTTGACAATAACCTGGAATATTCTCTTAAGAGGGGCGTGATTGCTCAGATATATAAGATCATACAGGATATCCTGATGGTGTGTTCATAGTATCAGTAACCAGCTGACCTTGCTGTCGTGGTTCTGTTTAGCTGTTCAAGGAAAGGGCTTAAGAACAAGATCTGAAGGAGACATGTTGGGAACGACATCCCAAAGTTTGGAGATGCAAACAGGCTACAGATGTCTGGCCGCAGACCCGCCAAGAAGGGCAATTTTAGGATGATTTGACTCCTCCTCCAGGTTCCCACAAACCACCTGCAAATACATGCACACTAGTTTAAACACACACAGACTACACTGAAAAAAAAATGGTGTAGAAAACTTTTCACTCAGAAATTACAAGTAAATTTCACAAACAATTACCCTGTTGAACGGTTTTGCATAGTTGTAAAAAAACAAGACTGTGGAGTACGTTTTGCAAGAAAAAAATATTTCCGTCATTCTACTCCACTCAGTTTGTCATTTCTTTGTAATTATCTGTGAAATGTACTTGCAATCTATGAGTGAACGTTATTTTTATGCCAATTTTTTTCAATGTACAAAGAAGTGACATTGAATTTTCTAATCTTTGTTTAATGTGGTGTAGCTACCATTAATCCAGATTAGTCTCATAACCTGCACACGCATTTTGCATCCTCGTTTCCAATACAAACCAGCCACATGCATATATACAAAACCCAGTGGCCACAGAAAAACAAAAATAGCAGGAGGACCAACACGCACATACTCACTTTAGCTGTATTCATGTTCACGGGCTCGCGCCGCTGGAAAGCACTCCTCCCTGGCTGTTTCTCTGAATGACAGGCTATCAGCGCGTTGCATAGCTGCAGCATTCCACAGGAAATGGGTGTCAGTAGTGCAGATAGCTGTGGGGCTCGGCTCTCACCCGCAGCCCTGAGATCAGGAGGGCAGCCTGCGTCCCCCTCCTGCTCACTGTCAATCACAGCGGGGGGGATTTGGTTAAGAGTCGGTCAGAGGCCGGTTGCTCTCCTGACATACTAATGGTTGAGGTCAGCGATAAAGGTTGCACGCGGTGGTCCTAAATCAGGTCTTTTTGGGTAGCTTTACTTGAGGGTCAAAGTTAGGAGCTAACATTGGAAAGGTTAACGACCCTCAGTTTGCCTGTCCCTCGTGGACACGTTTTTCCGCTTTTAATTCATAGCATTACAAGCAGTCTTTTGGCATTATTTGTCATTTATAATCGTTAAGATTGCAACTTCTGTTCTGTGGAAAATGGATGGCCATAACAAGCCGCCCGAAGGTGTTTGACATGGCCCAGGGGAAGGGCGAGTGCTGTCTACTGTTGCGGCCTCTGGATTAGGGTTGGGATCAGGGTCGTAGGGTTTGAGTGACAGGGCCCACTGATATGCGTGTGAATAGTGGTTACACCATAATGGAGTATTTTTCTTTCAGTTTTAAGAGACAGATGTGCGTAAAGCTGCAGGCTGATAATGGCTAGGAAGGAGGGAAAAATTCAGGTCATACTTGTCCTAGTCTTGTCAAAAAAAAAAAAAAAAAAAGAATGTGTCAAAAGTTTGTTGGCCTTACACCATGTCAAACACCTGCGGTGTGATAGTGTAAAGTGATGTGGCGGAAACAAAAATTTGCTTCCATGCTACTTTTGTCCTAACCAGCTTTGATTTAGAGGTTGGAACAAAATCTTTTACCAAATTTGTTTTTCTCATTATTTTTTAATTAGGTCCCAAAAATGCATTTTGGTAGAGACTATAAAGACTAGATTTGTAAAAATTCTATAAATTAAAACACCACAACAGGGGGGAATTTTGTAGAATTTATAATACATTTATAATATATATATTTATAATATATAGGTCTACTAAAAAAGTAAAAGGATTTCAAAATAATTCTGCATGTAGGCATGTATCATACAATTCAGAACAAAAAATAGTTGGTATTGGTCATTTTGTAGTCTCTCTCTTTATAATAAATCTCAAACATTTTTCATATTATTAAATGTCAGTTATCTGTTTGTCTGTGTTTTGTCACTTCATCTAGCATTTTACAGTAGGACAGACTGACTTCGAAAAAGACCTTTGAAACTCATTGTGTCATGCTGGTTAGGATGAAGTATAATATAGTACTGAAAGTGAAAATTTGTGTGCATTTTATCCAAAGAAACAGCAGCCAATCACATGGCTTCTCACTTGTTTTATTCCACTACAGCAGGTTTGCATATACTCAGTGTGTGATAAATGGAGCCCGTCATCATGTTTAAATTATATTTTCTAGACGACGAGTAGATGGGACTATTTGATGTCTAACAAAATGCTGCATAATCAACACCCGTTCCTGTGATCCAGAGATTTGAAATGAACTAGAATGAAACCGCAAAAAAAGGATAGATGAGAGAAAATTAGTTTTTAATAACAAAGAGAGAGGCGAGAGAAGACATCCCGTATCTGTTTTTGTTTTGGGATGCTTCACTCTTCAAGATATTTCTGATGTATTTTAGGGATTTGTTCTTTTCTTCCTCTGTTTTGTTCTTTTTCTTCTCTGGTCTCCGTCTGTGTGTCTGTCAGCCTCTGTGATGATGACAGTGTAAAAATAGGACCGACACCTGGTGAGCGTCTTTTGAAGCGGCGGTGTAGTGAAATGTTCTCTCCATCACATCTCTTCTCCTTCCATAAATCTCCACTGCGCGCCGTGACATCTCACCCAGCTCTGATGTGCTATCCAAGTTTTACTAGCAGACTTGAGAGAGTGGAACAGCGTGTCATTGTGGAGCACAGGAGTGGGTTTTTAAGAATTGTCCTGTGCAAATTTGCAGCCCGCAGATTAAACGGCAGAGTGAGAACTGCTCCCCGCTGCCATCACATGGTTCATTGATGTCACAATTAGCTGTGGAGGGAGGGTGGTTTCTACCGCTGCTTCTTCAAGTGAGCTGGATAAGGAGAGATCTGAACTTATATACTGCAGTCAAAAGGTCGTTCTTCACTATATGCACATGTACACCAACGCAAATAAATGAATCCACTTCATTTCCAGCGATATCGTTGACAGGATTGCAAAGATATTATTTAAACTGAGCTGGATGTTGACATCACTGAATTCAATGATGAACTGCCTTTAACTGAAAAACCACCATTACCGTGGTTAATATTGTCATTTGAAGTATTTGACACTATTTTCCTAATTAATGCTGTTCAGTTGCTGTATTGTTCTGTATTGTTAAAAGCGCTATATAATTAAAGGTGACTTGACTTGACTTGACAAACTCGCTCTTCTGGAAAAACAGACCAGGAATATTAATAGCTTACCCTGCACTATGCTGAATTTTGTACAATCAAATCAAGCTGATTTTTGGATTTTTATGATCATGAAAATCTAAATTTAGTTTAAAGTGTGGCTGAAGTTTTGGCTGATAATGTATGTTCAAAGGTTAGGGATGAGGAAAATTGTTCCATTTGATTTCATTTAATTTAGTTTGTAGTTAAATTTCAGATATATTTATGTATTGAAATTTAGCAGTAAACAAAATCTGTAATAGGGTACTGTAGATTCGTTGAATGAGTGATTTGATTGATCTATAGAAAGTTATTTATAAGTACAACAATGTGTATGTAAGAATATGTTTTATCGATTTTTCATTTAATTTTTTTGTTTTCTCCCACTTTTAATCATATAACCAATTTTCAGAATAAGTTTTATATGTTTTAGGCATTTAATACCTTAAAAAGAATTTTTAGTATTTAACAAATATTTTTATGTAAGTTTTATATTTGTGTGTGTGTGTGTGTGTGTGTGTGTGTGTGTCGTGTGATAGAGCTAAAATTGTCACATGACGTCATAACATTGCCTAAATATAGCATGTTGCATCCAGTTATCATATTGGAGATAAAAAGTAATTTTTCATGCCTAATTCAGTTTTGTGTCTTCACAGTCCAATCAAATAACTAGTTAAATATGAGATGTTAAAAGTTATGGCTGATATTACTTCTGATTCATTCATCAAATTAGGAATATCATATAAGGTTATGCACTGTTGTATACTGTACATTTTGCCATTCATACAGGATATTTGCATACTGTGCGCAGTATACCTAGTGCTGAAATATTGCATGTTATTAGCACAAGAACAGCAGCCGGTGTGGGAGCGCAACCAAAACCTCCACCGCAGACCATCTGAGCTCCCCCACACCCAGCCTCGCCTTTCTAAAAGCAGTCCTGGCTCCGACCCCGCAGAAAACACTCCCACTTGCACGAAGCGTCCAAAAAATAGTTGATAAGTCATCAGATTTATCATCCTTGCCTCCGCACTGTCTGAAGAGGCTGCATTAATCCACGCCATTATCGTGGAGCATGATTCAGACCATTAATCATCTCGCTGCTCAAATGTGAAATCTTTACGACACCTCAGCGGCTGTGAGAGGCTCTCCTCATGCACAGTGAGCTCTCTGTGTGCTGTGGAAAGGTGTAGAATGGTTAGTGTGGTCACCGCCTCCGAATCCAACCCCTCCATCATAATTCTCAGCCTCCTGATAGATCTCAGTAGAGACTTCCTGCCTTTTCCCCTGTTAACTGTATGTCAGTGGACATGCATGCGTGTGAGCGTGTATTTGGGGTTTCTTATGTCAGCGCGAGTGTTATGGTGGGACTGGACTATGTTAGGTAGTCAGTAGTCGATAGCAGTACTAATGAAATTGCATAATTCTTTGTACCAATTTTGATGAACACACGCCTATATTTTAGCCCATATGGTGCAGTGTAGCAATATATTTTCCTTCCATTTCTTACCTTACCCCAGAAAAATACTGCAACATAATACACAGTTGGAAATAGAAGGATGGTCATTCAAGTAACCAATATGATATGCTGCTTTAAAGCTACGTGACTGTAAGACTCCTTTTCATGGGGTCACCCTTAAATTTCTTCTACTGTACATGATGATGTATTAAAGTAGATTTTGTTCACGGATCAGATTTATTTAACATAGTTTTACAGAGAAATTAGAAAACCATGACAACTCTCTAAATCAATCATGCTGTACAATGGAATTGCACTAATGCCTTTTTTTTCATTTTATTATGTTTACCGTGATATGTTTGCATTTGTGCATAAATAATAACACAATTATGATTTGTTTCTTTTATTCAGCCAAAAATGAACATGTTTTATGGAAAAAGGCAAGATCAGTGCACAGTTAGCAGCTCCAACTGACAACAGATGTGGAATTATTATTGAATATGGAACCTGTGATAGTGGTTCAGTCAATTTTAGGCTGAGAAATAGTAATTAAATTGAAGAAAATTTATTTTTAAGAAAAAAAATTTGTTGTGGTGCAGACTGGCACTTCACAACATGTCATATATACAGTGGGGCAAAAAAGTATTTAGTCAGCCACCAATTGTGCAAGTTCTCCCACTTAAAAAGATGAGAGAGGCCTGTAATTTTCATCATAGGTATACCTCAACTATGAGAGACAAAATGAGAAAAAAAATCCAGAAAATCACATTGTAGGATTTTTAAAGAATTAATTGGTAAATTCCTCGGTAAAATAAGTATTTGGTCACCTACAAACAAGCAAGATTTCTGGCTCTCATAGACCTGTAACTTCTTCTTTAAGAGGGTCCTCTTTCCTCCACTGGTTACCTGTATTAATGCATCTGTTTGAACTCGTTATCAGTATAAAAGACCACTGTCCACAACCTCAAACAGTCACACTCCAAGCTCCACTATGGCCAAGACCAAAGAGCTGGCAAAGGACACCAGAAACAAAATTGTAGACCTGCACCAGGCTGGGAAGACTGAATCTGCAATAGGTAAGCAGCTTGGTGTGAAGAAATCAACTGTGGGAGCAATTATTAGAAAATGGCAGACATACAAGACCACTGATAATCTCCCTCGATCTGGGGCTCCATGCAAGATCTCACCCCGTGGGGTCAAAATGATCACAAGAACTGTGAGCAAAAAACCCAGAACCACACGGGGGGACCTAGTAAATGACCTGCAGAGAGCTGGGACCAAAAAGTAACAAAGGCTACCATCAGTAAAACACTGCGCCGCCAGGGACTCAAATCCCGCAGTGCAAGACGTGTCCCCCTGCTTAAGCCAGTACATGCCCAGGCCCGTCTGAAGTTTAGCTAGACGAGCCATCGTTCCTGCATTCCGTATGATTTTCCATCACTCCACAGAGTATTGGGAGAATGTCATATGGTCAGATTAAACCAAAATATAACATTTTGGTAAAAACTCAACTTGTAGTGTTTGGAGGAACTTACTTCCTAGCGATGTCTGCATTCACCTTAAGAACTACTCATTTAACGTTCTATGTGTAAGCTTCTGGGGTCGGCTGAAACTCATGCTTTTTGGGGCCTTGTTTTTTCGGCAATGGACCTAAGTCATTCAGAATGGGGCCCCATGTTATTTCGTGTGTCATTGTTGAGTGAGTGTAGGAAAACCTCCTTTCCATCAGCAATGGGCCTGAAGATGAACGGGCTGTGGGTTCTGATCATCATGACAATGCGCCCAAACACCTACCCTGTGGCCGCGCTGTATTTGCTCCCTTGGCCTTCCCCTCTACTTTCGTTATAGCATTATCGATAGGAGTGGCTTCGTAAGAAGCATTTCTAGGTCCTGGAGTGGCCTAGCCAGTCTTGAGATTTCAACCCCATAGAAAATCTTTGGAGGTAGTTGAAAATCTGTGTTGCCCAGCGATAGCCCCAAAACATTTACTGCTCTAGAGGAGATCTGCATGTAGGAATGGGCCAAAATACCAGCAACATTATGTGAAAACCTTGTGAAGACTTACAGAAAATATTTGACCTCCCGGCTCTCATTTGTTTGCGCCAACAAGGGATATGTAAGCAAAGTACTGTAGGATGAATCTTGTTTACTTAGCACCAATATTACGTATTTTCCACCATAATTTGGCAAATCACTTCTTTTAAAAATCCTACAATGTTATTTGCGCATGTTTGCAGTGTCATTTTGGTTCTCTCATTTATTGTGATAGTTTACGCTCTCATAGGTTGATGGTACGTCTGTATATCGCAGGATGAACAATTACAGGTTCCTCCTCTACTTTTTGACTCCGGCGCCCGATTGCGGTGTTTTCTCTGGCGAGCTTTTTCTCTATATAGTAGGGTCAGCAACTTGCACAATGGGTGGCTGACTAATACTTTTTTTTCAGGTCCCCACTGGTATACTATCGCCCTGTATTACACTTTTATATTTATTCAACCTGGGGTACGGACAGTTTCAACCCCCTTACATTTTTCACTCTTTGTTAAATTGCAGCCTTTTGCTAAAATCGGTTAGCTAGTCGTTTTTTTTTTTTGTTTTTTCCTTCATTCAACGGTACACACAGCACCCCATTTTTTGCCCAGTCACACCATACCTGAAAAACAACAGAATTTCGCGTTGATCAAGTTTCGCAGATTCTTATGCACCATCGTCTTTTTTGTCGGGTGACACGAAGATGCAACAGTTTGGTCCTGTCTTCACACCTGGAGGTCTTGGGGGATTCCTTGTTCCTCTGTCCTATGTTTTGATTCACTCCTGCACTTGAACACTCCTCTACAGTCCGTCAGGTTGGATGTTAAATGTTGGTGGACAGCCATTTTTATGTCTCTCCAGAGATGCTCAATTGGGTTTAATTCAGGGCTCTGGCTGGGCCATTCAAGACCAGTCACAGAGTTGTTGTGAAGCCACTCCTTCGTTATTTTAGGTGTGTGCTTAGGGTCATTTGTCTTGTTGGAAGGTAAACCTTCGGCCCAGTCTGAGGGTCCTGAGCACTCTGGAGAAGGTTTTCGTTTAGGATATTCCTGTACTTGGCCGCATTCATCTTTTCCTCAATTGCAACCAGTCGTCCTGTCCACCCGCAGCTGAAAAACACCCCCACAGGCATCCGATGCTGCACCACCTGCGTTCCGGTGGGACCTGTATGGACAGGTGAATGAGCAGTGCCTGGTTTTTCCTCTCCACACATACCGCTTAGAAAGTTAATGCCAAAAAGTCCCTCTTGGTCTCAATCAGACCGAGAACTATTTTCACCACTTGGAGTCCCTCCATGCGGACTATCATGTGTCTTGTACTGAGGAGAGGCTTCCGTCGGGTCACTCTGCCATAAAGCCCCGTCTGGTGGAGGGCTGCAGTGATGGTTGAATATCTACAACTTTCTCCCATCTCCCTGCATCTCTGGAGTCACACAGATGATCTTTGGGTTCTTCATTTACCCCTCTCTCACCAAGGCCTCTTCTCCCCCGATAGCTCAGTGTTGGCCGGACGGGCCACCTCTAGGAAGTGTTCTGGTCGTCCCCCGACGTCCTTCCTTTAGGATAAATATAAAAGAGGGCCACTGTCCTAAAGAAAAGACAACCAAATTCCGTACAACAGCCAGAACAAAAAAACATTTTTTGTAACCGTGGCCATATCCTAAAATATGCCTTGCCCCAATTCTGTCTCTGAGCTCTTCAGGCAGTTCCTTTACCTCATGATTCTCATTTGCTCTGACATTCACTGTGAGCTGTAAGGTCTTATATAGCCAGTTTGTGGCTTTCCTAATCAATCCAATCAGTATAATCAAACACAGCTGACTCAAATGAAGGTGTAGAACCATCAAGGATGATCAGAAGAAATGGACAACACCCGAGTTAAATATATGAGTGAATAAAAAACAAAAACCAAAACACACAAAGGAAAAAGCTACGAATACTTAGGACCCTGTTGATATTTCAGTCTTTTCTTTTTAAAATAAATCTGCAAACATAAGTCAACAACTCTCGTTATTTTCTGTCAATATGGGTGCTGGTTGTACTGCTTAATGAGGAAAAAAAAATAACTTAAATATTTTAGCAAATGGCTGCAATATACCAAAGAGTGAAAAATTTAAGGGGGTCAAAATACTTTCCGTACCCACTGTAACCCACACACAACACACCACACAAAATAAAAACAAAATAAATAATTTTATTCTAGTATAATTTTGTTTATTTATTTTTTGTTATTTAGTTATTTATTGTGTGTAGAAAAACATAAAAAAATTGCCATTTAATATATATATAAGATTATAAATGAATGTAGAAATAATGCCTGCCATACAGGGTTGCCGTTGACTTTGTTTAAATTAACATCTCACCAAAATGGGCACTTGGCTGAGAAGCTGAGGAAGTGCATTTGACCGTTCACGTGGATATACATGTGAGCATTTGAAAAGGCATTATAAAAAAAATAATACATTTTTTACTTAGTATTGATTTAGTACTGCACTTCTGATACTTTTGATATCCTTGCTTGTAGACACAGGTTAAGGTTTAAGTCATCAATGTACTTTCATTGTAAGTCACCTCTTTGTGTATGTGTGTACTGGTTTATATATCCCGGTGGGACTTAACCTAATACCACAAGACTCATGGTGACTCGTGTCATGGTGGGGACCTAAATTGTGGTCCCCACGGGTACAAAAGCTTATAAATCATACAGAATTCAGTTTTTTTTAAATCTAAAAATGCAGAAAGTTTCCTGTGAGGGGTAGGTTTAGAGGTAGGGTTGGTGTAGGGCAATAGAATATAAGGTCTGTACAGTAGAAAAAACATTACACCTATGGAGAGTCCCCACAAGGATAGCTGACCAGACGTGTGTGTGTGTGTGTGTGTGTGTGAGAGAGAGAGAGAGAGAGAGAGGAGAGTTTGCGTCAACACTGCGCTCCTCCTTTTTTTAGATGAGGATATCGAGTGTGTGTGTAATGAAGTGTGGCTGAAATAACATGTTGCCTCTTTCAGATATAGAGAGAGAGGCATTTGTCAAGTGAATGTGTATTTTAGTCTCTATTCAGAGATTGAAGATGTGCCAAAGTGTCCGACTCACCCATTCCCTCCGTAGACCTCCGGAGTCCAATCTGTCCAGGCGTCTGAGTGTGTCTATGTTAGAAAATCTAGACGTATGGAGGGAAACGATATTTATCCTGACAATTTCTGTAAGCTTCGTTACTCTTTTGTGCTTTCCAAGGACTAGAGTTGCAGTTTTGGTCTCTCGTTCATTTGTAACCGCCCTGATGTCCACCCATTCACGCATCAGACCTAAACGACCTCAACCCCCGTCCGGCTTCTTTAGCGGAGACCCAGGGTGAATTCAGCTATCCTAGACCAATGTAACAAGCCCTATTGTACCATGAAGAGAGTCGACCCTTTCTGGGACCTTGAATCTGGTTTAAAAAGGGCGTCTTCGTTGCAGTTCTATGCGTATCCAAGGCTGGCAGCACTACCTCTACGGATGTGTATGAAGCAGTTCAGGGGGTTGGGGTCAGCCCAGCTGTACAAAAAAAAAAAAAAAAAAAAAACACCTCCCCACAAGGCCCCTGGAATGGCGCTGGTAATTCCATCCCCTCGCAAACTGCAGATTTGGGTCGATACGTCTTTCTCTCATTACCTGCTACAGTGCCTCCGCAAGGCCCCACCAGAGTCGCTGTCCTCGCATGGCTTCAGGGCGACAGCGGGCATCGGGATGGGCCGAGATGCCAATTCAGTAAATGGCTCCAGGCTTGCTTTTCTCAGCAGAGCCGTGGTTTTGGGCACCCCTCGGAGGAATAAAATGGTTTTGTCTTGCAGCTAACCACGAATAAACTTAAAATGCGAAAGCGGCAAATCCTTGCCAAGGCCACTGTGTGCATGTGTTTGAAAGTGTACCTTTATTGGGTTCAAATGCTGATGTTTTGTTGCAAAGGCTGAGCTCTAGGCGCCTTACGTCGCCGCTGTGGCCAAAGTGATCACAGAGCTTAAATTAGAGCGTCTTGCAGCCAATGACAAGGGAGGGAAAGGGGAAAGAAATCCAGAAAAAAGCTCACAAACAACAACATCAACAAGCGTTCAATTCATTACCGGATCTTGTTTCTTTCTTGTTTTGGTCTTGCAGACCTTGGAGAGCTTGAGCCGAGGGGGTTGTGCGAACGGAGGTCGTGGCTCACGAGCCCATCCGTGCTGAATTTATCTTGGATCTGATGCAACTCTCACTGCTCGTTTAGGAAAAAAGAGTCGCTGTGTTTTTGGAACACAAGACCTCAAAACACAAGCCGCTAAATGGCTGTTTGAATAAGGCCTGTGGGTGTCCAGCTCGTCCAACGTGTGACGTTGTGTAGGAGAGGAAATGGAGATTTTCCACTGCATCTCCGATTGTGGAGAACATTTTACTATGTTGTTATTATTCGGTCAGACAAATGAATTTTTTAAGGACGTTCTGTGCCCCTTTGGCAAGCCGTGAAGACTCTTGGCAGCTTTATTATTACAGGGTTTTGCTTTAACATCGCTAATTGTAGTTGGAAAAACTTTGCTTTTCTATTGCACTGAAGGTGCTGTTTTAGTAATGATTTCTAATGAGGGTGGGAGACTGTCCTCTCTTTGCCTTTATTCCCTTTTCTGGCTCTTCTGTCCTGCCGGAATGACGAACTGGGATTCTTCGCCTCTTACCTCAGTTCCTAGCCAGTTACACATAATTGTTTTGTTAAAATCAAGATAATTTCTAAAGCTTTGCTCATTGTTTTTCTGGTGTGATTAGGTGGTATTTGCTAAGCCAAGCATCACTATTACTATTGCTCACAGTTAGTGATTTAAACAAACCTCTAATCCTAAGTATCAAACTTTGGTGCGTAGCTCGTCCTGCATGTTTATTCAACAGGCACAAATGATACCTAAAAATGATGCAGCTTTTCTTAACTGTCAGATTTTGAAATTTAGTAGATTTTGACAAAAAATCCCTAAGATTGCACAGCAACATGCTTAGTTCCTTTATTTAGGTAAGTCAGTTCACTTAGCTGCCATTTTGCCTTTTTATTCTCTTAAATGTATAGATGGTACACTGCAAAAAATAAATAAATGAAGTAAAGCAAAGATTATTGGAGTACTTTTTACAAGAAAATTATATTTCAGTACTTCAAAGTGTCATATTTAATTCAAGGTGTTTCTTTTTTTCTTTTTTCAAGGTGTAATTATTTGTGTAATTTACTAGCAATTTCTTAATGGAAATTAGTTCTACAACTATTTTTTTTTCAGTGTACATCAACTATTTTTTTGAATGAACAAAGCCTGAAATCTCCAAAACTATGTGTAAGAGTTCATTTCAATAATATATTTCAAATCATTAATATAATTTGACAACAATGGTGTCATACAGTAAATTTGCCTTTTTAGCTCAAACCACACACACAAATATATATTCTTTCCCACTGTTTTACAGAAAGGCATCAAGACAATTGGCTTTTTTGTTATGTTATGATTTCTCCCATTCATATTTTTACAAGTGGCTTTTGTCCTCCACAACCACTTATATTTTCATCAAATAATGTAGAAATCTAAAAACAGTAAATGTAGTAAACTAGTTTTTATATTATTTGAAGGAAATATGAACCAATTTGTACAATTTCCATACTTCCACCCCTCTTATTTGGTGTACTGTATACAGTGGGGGAAAAAAGTATTTAGTCAGCCACCAATTGTGCAAGTTCTCCCACTTAAAAAGATGAGAGAGGGCTGTAATTTTCATCATAGGTATACCTCAACTATGAGAGACAAAATGAGAAAAAAAAAATCCAGAAAATCACATTGTAGGATTTTTAAAGAATTTTTTGCAAATTATGGTGGAAAATAAGTATTCGGTCGATTACAAAATTTCATCTCAATACTTTTTTTTTATATACCCTTTGTTGGCAATGACAGCGGTCAAATGTTTTCTGTAAGTCTTCTTCACCAGGTTTTCACACACTGTTGCTGGTTTTTTGGCCCATTCCTCCATGCAGATCTCCTCTTAGAGCAGTAATGTTTTGGGGCTGTCGCTGGGCAACACGGATTTTCAACTCCCTCCAAAGATTTTCTATGGAGTTGAGATCTGGAGACTGGCTAGGCCACTCCAGGACCTTGAAATGCTTCTTACGAAGCCACTCCTTCGTTGCCCGGGCGGTGTGTTTGGGATCTTTGTCATGCTGAAAGACCCAGCCACGTTCATCTTCAATGCCCTTGCTGATGGAAAATCAAAAATCTAAATCTCACGATACATGGCCCCATTCAATCTTTCGTTTACACGGATCAGTCGTCATGGTCCCTTTGCAGAAAAACAGCCCCAAAGCATGATGTTTCCACACCCATGCTTCACAATAGGTATGGTGTTATTTGGATGCAACTCAGCATTCTTCCTCCTCCAAACACAACAAGTTGAGTTTTTACCAAAAAGTTATTTTGGTTTCATCTGACCATATGACATTCTCCCAATCTTTTTCTGGATCATCCAAATGCTCTCTAGGCAAACTTCAGACGGGCCTGGACATATACTAGCTTTAGCAGGGGGACACGTCTGGCACTGCAGGATTTTGAGTCCCTGTCGGCGCAGTGTGTTACTGATGGTAGCCTTTGTTATTTTGGTCCCAGCTCTCTGCAGGTCATTCACTAGGTCCCCCCTTGTGGTTCTGGGATTTTTTGCTCACAGTTCTTGTGATCATTTTGACCCCACGGGGTGAGATCTTGTGTGGATCCCCAGATCGAGGGAGATTATCAGTGTTCTTGTATGTCTTCCATTTTCTAATATTTGCTCCCACAGTTGATTTCTTCACACCAAGCTGCTTACCTATTGCAGATTCAGTCTTCCCAGCCTGGTGCAGGTCTACAATTTTGTTTCTGTTGTCCTTTGACAGCTCTTTGGTCTTGACCATGGTGGAGTTTCGAGTGTGACTGTTTGAGGTTGTGGACAAATGTCTTTTATACTGATAACAAGTTCAAACAGATGCCATTAATACAGGTAACGAGTGGAGGACAGAGGAGCTTCTTAAAGAAGAAGTTACAGGTCTGTGAGAGCCAGAAATCTTGCTTGTTTGTAGGTGACCAAATACTTATTTTACCAAGGAATTTACGCAGTCATTCTTTAAAAATCTCAATGTGATTTTCCTTTTCTGGCTTTTTTTTTCTCTTTTGTCTCTCAGAGTTTGAGGTATACCTATGATGAAAATTACAGGCCTCTCTCATCTTTTTAAGTGGGAGAACTTGCACAATTGGTGGCTGACTAAATACTTTTTTGCCCCACTGTATATGGCACAAGAGAGAGAGAGAAAGTGCTGTTCTTGCCGTGGCAAATACCAACCTTCTAATTCTACCTGAGCAAAGAAGTCTGTTTGCTTCCCTCTGGGCTCCCAGAACAGAGAGACCATTCTGTTTCCACCCATTTCCCAGTTATCTGCTCTGTTCGATTTTAATCCCAGGCCTCTAACACTGGAAGCACTGCAGCTCACAATCATGGGAGCACTGTAGAATCCTTTCTGTCATGCTTGTCCAAGGAGCTTATCTCAGCGACTGTTATTCATGCAGGGATCTGGGACTGTATTTTTGTGTTATCTATGCTTTTGATGTCTTGGCCTCTTTAGCGACTTCCGAGACTTAGTAATTACTTTTAATGGTTTGAAAAAAGACCATGACAGAGCACTAAACTCTTTCTTCTTGACTATTTGTGACATTCTTTTCATCCTCAATCACATTATTCTAATGTTCATTGTTCAGAGTATTAAAGGGCAGCAACATCAAACATCAAACATCAAACATCAAAGTGCACAAAACCAAAGTAAGGTTCAATAGTCGACAGTGGAAATCTTATATTAGTGCAGTATCCTGTAACTATTCATCTTTTTATTGGAATTTTTCTGTTTGTAGTGGAAGATGCTTGTTTTGTTGCTAACATTTATGTTAGTCTTTATTGGCCAAAAGTAGTAAAAGTGTGTTGTTTTAACCTTTGCATAAAAGCAGTTATATTTACATCAAACTTCAATTTCAAATGGAAGCTTCCTAAATATTATACTTAACCATTACACTTTTAATATTTTCATGTGTGCTATTTCTGCCTGGTTTGTGGTGTTTGTTTGTTGGTGCTTGAACTGGTACGTGGAAAGAGGAAGACAGTTCCAGTTGTTTGGACAGGAAACTCAAGGATGGGCATTACTGGCATGCAGATTATTGGGGTAAAGAACCATGGCCTAGTGGTTATTGCATGAGCTCCGACACGTTGGGCTGTGATGCTTGTGTGGGGAATGTGAGTTTAAGTTTGAGTTCAGCTTCATTTGTCATAAAAGTATTTACTGTGCACTTTATCAAACTAAATACTGTGGTGGAAAGAGGTTTAGTGTACCTGTGGCAAACATGCTTTACATTAACAGGAATTGTTAGAACAGGGGTGTATGTGTGGGGTATGTGTGTGTGTGTACTCTCTTACACACCTGAGTTGAAACCCATTTAGAGGTGACCTGGAGAACACCAGGGAGCTCAAACTCCTACTGTTAATGGAGGGACTTTAATAAAACATTACTTTTCCAGAGTTCATGTGGAAACTCAGCACTCACAGGCACACATACACAAACTTGGGTTTACTTGTACAGCAAAAGTCCACTATTCATTCATTCATTCGTTTGTCTGTCTGTCTGGTGCTTGGATGCATATTTCACTTCCCTTTACCGTTTATTTCATTTATCTATTTATTTATTTTGATTTTAGACCGGCTTCATGATATTCACTGGTGGTGCATATTAATTTTTCCTTGCCTTTTCTGGTTTACTCATGATGTGTACAGGTGCATGACACACCTGTACACTCCCATACACATCAAGTCTGCATTAAAGGGATAATTTAACTAAAAAAGGCCATCCAAGATGTTGGTGAGTTTTTTCAGTAGAACAGTAAAGATTTTTAGCTGAAATCATGGTCTTTGGTGATTCATAAAATGCAAGTCAACGGCTACTGTGACTTTTAGAGAAAAAACCATATCAGGCAACACAAAATTAATATCTGTGGCTCTTAACGATATATTGAGGTATTATAAAGTGAAACGATCAGTTTGTGCAAGAAACTGAACATTATTTACAACAATATTACCTGTATTCCAAACAGGAAAGTCTGATTCTTTTCCATGACCTGGTTCAAATGTTCAGTTTCTTGCACAAACCGATTGTTTAATCTGTTTATTACAATCATTACTCAGTGAAATAAAAAGTTTAGGAGTCATGCCTCTTCCAAAGACGAAGCATGATTTGAAATACTAAACGCTGCCCCATCTATTATGCAATTTTTTAAATATAGTCATTATGTTATTATTGTGATTGAGTAATTGAAAACCCAGGAGTCTCAGATTCGAAGTCTGCTGCTCTGCCCATTGAGCTGTCCAGGCTGTCCTTTGGTTTAAGCTACTGCTTTCCATTCCAAGGAAACCTTGACGGGTGAAACTTTTGATTGTCAACTCAGATGTAGCTTTAAGTTTGGGGATGTCATATATCTGGCAAATCTTCCAGTCCTCTTCCTGCTTTTGTCTATGCTTATTCAGTCAGGACGTTTTAGTCTTGCCAGTATAATTAAATCTTTGCAGTGTGTATACACAATATTATGTATTTTTTTATGTCTGAAACTAAAGATAAATGTGGCAAGGCGTGGAAAGGTGGGATGGAGAGGAAGTAGATTGAGGTTGTGAACTCTAGAGGTCACAGGGTGCTGTGGAAAGGTCACTTCACTGTGGAGGTGTAGGAAAGGCTCTCGCGGTGTCGTTTCACTTCCGTGACCCCAATTATGAGCTTGACAAAAAGGCCTTTGATATCGCACTGAATTCAGAGCGACGACAGAGAACCGTGAGTCAGCGCTTTTTCAAATTTTAAATTTTTGTCCCCTTTTTTGGCAGTGCGTCAGCATTTTTTGAGTCGCAATAGACGGGGGGAGGGTGGAAGGGGACGAGAGAAATGATAATTGCGGAGAAGTAGAATAATTGTGAAAATGATTAGATTAAGTGAGCAAATGAGCTCTCCAGTTGGGACGGAAACCAAAGAATTGAGGTCAGCATTCCTGACAATTATCATAAGAGCAGAGAGAGAAAGTGAATGTGAGAGAGAAGGAGAGGAAAAATCCAAGCAAGCAATCAAGGTATACAGGAAAAAAAAATGGAAATGTTAAGACGGATAAGGGAAGTAGAAAGAACAGGAAAGTGTGGCATTTAGAAGCATTCCAGCTTTGTGCTTTTAGATGTTTTGTGCTGGTGGCAGTAACTTGAGCAGTTGTGTTGCGTTTTTGTAAATGGTGCAGTGCGCTCAAGCAACGGGGCTCAGTGTGCGTCCCCCATCCACTCTGCTTTATCAGGTCCATATCACTGCCTGTAGGAATTTTGAGGAAAGTGAGGTCCTGGAACAAGGGGGAAAGTAGAGAAGCAGAGCCCCATGTGCTGGATTCCTGAACCCCCGACACACACACACACACAACCGTTCCCTTGCCATAAGCCACTCAGACAGGGACCTGGTTTCATGGTCAATTTTATTACACATGGATGTAAGGGGCTCCTACAATTAGGGAGGGCTTCTTAACAGGGTCTTGCTTATCCGCCTGCTTGTTAACCTGCTAGCTTGAACATTTCGTTTTCCCATTTTACATTCCTTCCCAACCTCCCCATTTCTCCCCGTGTCCAGTACCTTCTATTCCAATTCAGCGTCTCTAACTCAAGCCCGCTTTGTCCACCACCATCTCCTCTCTCTTCCAGCACCGGCCACCTTTCCTTTCTTCTTTGCTTTATGGCTCACATATGAGCTGTTAAGTTATGAGTGTACCTCCCTGTTCCGTAACCATCTGGGATCTGCTCTTCAGAACCCCTCCGGCCCTTTGAGGAGATCCGGTTTCCACGAACGTATACCCGCACCTCCCTCTTTCCTCACGTACATACACAAACACCTCCCTGTGGACCCCCTCGTCATCTTTGAGATTCCTCCCTCCTTGCCTTCCATTGTCCGTGTTTTTGAAGGTACGTCTGTGGATTGCGTGAAGGTTGGATGTTCTGCCAAAGTAAATCCAGGAGGTATAGTGACTCCTACTAATGTAGGGTACATGATGTCATTGGCTAGATCATGGACAAGGGTCGAAGGGCACACATGGACATTTGTAGCAATTTGTCTCCTCTCTCTCGTTCTCCCCTCCGGTGCGAGTTTATCTCCTGGAGGAGGGCCTCTTCCGCTTGGAGAGTGGCAAATGTATAACACCCCTCACCTGTTTTCAAAACAAAAACATGAGCTTGAGCATTTTTGAAAATCATCTCCTTGTTTTCATTCTCAGTAAGTTAGAGCGGGTCAGCCTGAGGGGGAGGTAGAGGGAACTCTGCATAGTGATGTTTAAGTAACTCTGGCACATTTTAGGAAAATTGTGGCAGATTTGCTGTATTGCCTCATAAATCATTTTATTAACCCTGAGAACATTCCTCAGTTTGACTGAATGAAAAATTATACACTTTTTTTTCTGACTGTGGAACCCAAACGGAGATGCTTGGAAGAATATTCACGTCCCTTTTTTCCATACTTGCTGTCAAGTTTGAAAAAACCCAACAAAATTAAACCAAATACTATAATACAAGTCTCCTGAAATTATTCAATAACTTTGTGTAAATAAAAAAGACTGAAATCAAAAGGCAGTTCACCATAAAATCATGTATGACTTACTTTCTTCTATGGAACACAAAAAAAGCATTTCTTGAAAAATGTCTTGTTTTGTGGGGTTTGAACCCTATTGACTTTCATTGTGTGGACAAACATCCATCAAAATATCTTCTTTTGTGTTCTGCAGAAGAAAAAAAGTCTCACAGCTTTGGAACGCCATGAGGGGGAGTAAATGTTTTGGGTGAACTATTCAGGAGTCCGTAAACAATTGTCAGAAACAGATTGAGCCCCGTGCACATATACACACACTTGTTTGATTGTACAGACCTATGAGCAAAGATTTCCCCAGTGCAGTCAATAAACATTTTATGAGTCCCTGGGCCCACTAAACTCGGTCAGAATAGAAAAACACTTCACCCGTGAGCCGGCAAATAAGCAAATCCCCAAACCCCCCCCCCCCTCCGTTCTCGTTCTCTTTCTCTCTTTTGCTTTGCAAATTAGTTTATCTCTCTCCAGTGGCCTGTCATCTGTAGGTGCTCTGTGGCCCCCAAACCCTGAAATCTTACAGCTTTAAGGCAAACTGTTTGTTTTTACTGTGTTTTTTTTTTTTTTTAAGTACACGTTCTTTTTTTACGATTTTTCAAGATATGTGATGGAATTGACTATGTGTTCCACGCGGGGACAAGACAAAGGTATGCCTAATGTTCGGCTGCGTGGACTGTATATGTTCCCTCCTCTTTTCATTTGTCGTTATCATGATAACTAGGGATGCACGATATATCGGCCACCATATCGGTATCGGCCGATAAATGCTCATTTTTTCTGTTATTGGTATCGGCCCGATAAGAAAATGTTGGCGATATCTTAAAGCCGATAAATAATGCATTATTTCCTTCAGAGACCCTTCAGATGCGCGCTGTTCGTTTGCAGCCTTTTGTGCAATTGTACGTTGTAATATTGTGTTCATTTGATGTATATCTGATTTATCTCAAATAGAATGCGTTTGGTTAAGTTAAAAAAGCGCTTCAGTTTACCGGTGATCGTCATTAGCTCAGCGCACGCAGCTCAAACAGCACTGCACAACATTAATAACTATGATTGGGAATGTCGTGTATATAACATTCTAATTCTTTGGGTTAAGTTGCCATGTTTCAGCGCGTTGTTATGGGAAGAGCGCATCCACAACAGGATCACACATTCTGACTATAGCACACAATAACTGCATCATTTTGTACATATAAGTTGTAATATTATGTTTATGTTGAATTAATATTAATCTCAGGATGCATTTCCGTGAGTTAAATAAGCTGCCAGCAAAACACTTCAGTTTACCATGTTCATTCAGCTATTCAGCTTCAGCACGCGCAGCTCAACAGCTGCTATTTAAAACAGAGGTATTAATTTGTTACTTTTTCAAAAATCATTGATACATTATTAATAACAAAAACCACTTGTATTTTTCTCTTATTATTTATCAACAACAATATGGTTTAGTAATTAAAATAATTAAATTATTGTCCGTTCAGAGGCTATTCCGTTTTATTGATCTATGGCGCATTCATTTTGATTCTTAAACGGGTTATGATGTCCAGTGAGTGTTTGCAGATGTATGCATTATTTTATTATATGTAAGACTTTTAGACTTAAATTTTGGAATGGGAGTTGTAAAATTATTTTAAACGTACACTGTTCAACTGGGCCGGCGTATGTTGAAGTGTTTGGGATGAGGTTTTAATGATGAGAACTTTTTGTATCAGGCTCTCAAAAAGATATAAAATTTGATATAGATTTAGCGGCCACACGTAT
Organism: Sinocyclocheilus anophthalmus; assembly: GCA_018155175.1. Taxonomy (NCBI): domain Eukaryota; kingdom Metazoa; phylum Chordata; class Actinopteri; order Cypriniformes; family Cyprinidae; genus Sinocyclocheilus; species Sinocyclocheilus anophthalmus. Next base: position 754,295 of record JADLZN010003193.1, read on the forward strand.
CGGTTACCGGCTTTCAAAAATAAAGAATTATCAGTTATCGGTATCGGCCAAAATGTTCATATTGGTGCATCCCTATAACTTTTATGCTTTCTGTAGGTCTGTACCAGGATTTACATGCTACAAGCTAGAGAGCTTAAGCCTGACTTTCCGAACCCTCACCCCGAATCCTTCGCACTAACCCACTGAGCATGTGGAACAAATTGTCTCGAATGGGGTATTTTCTTCATTGTGAGGTATTGACAGTTGATCTAAAATGTTGCATTTTTTCCCAGGGGCTATAATGGCTTCCCTTCGTAGCGTCTCACCCTCTGGTCTTCTTCTCCGCATGTTGACTGCTGCCTTCTGTGGGGCAGAGTGAAAAACTGAGAGGTTGTTGAGTACAGGGTGTCTAAGAGCTGCTCAGAGGTTGTTTGTTCAACATTTTTATTTAACCTCTAACTAAGTGGCTTGTTAACAGGTAAAGAACGAGTCGTGCCTACACAAGAAATCGAGGCAACCAGAGGCATCGTGCCTTGTGGGTATAATGTTGATGTCTGTTTTCTGGCATTTTCTCAAATCTATATGACTTTTTCTTCTGTTGAGCACAGGAGAAGCTATTTTGAAGAATGTTTCAATTGTTTTTGTTCATATAATTAAAGTCAGTGTGACTGTAATTTTCAATGTATGAAAAAATAGGCATTAAAAAAAAATTCCACCTAGAAAAGCAAACCCAACTGGTTTGGAATGTCATGAGGTTGCATAAATGATGACACAATTTATATTTTACTGTGGACTATCCCTTTAAGATACTAATTCTTACCTAGGCCACTCACGTTGACATAATTCTGACCCAAACGTGCACAACGACTGGTTTATCTGGCCCATTTAAACCCACGGCCGCCCCATGGTTGGTTAACATTGTTTATAACTGTAACAGAGGCGAGGATAGGAGAGAAAAATTGGGAGTTCGGGAGGTGGAGGGAAGAGGGTGAGAAAACCAAACAGAAGGAGCCCAACCATCACATTCTGGTCAGGGAGCTGCCGGGAAACAAGCCGAAGAATCCAGAAGGGCAGGGTGTGGGTCCACTTTTGTTCGAACGTAATGTCTTATTGATTCATTTCATCGCTGTGTGGTGGTGGAGTCAGTTGTAATGGTGGGCTTGCCAAATGTAATCATGCTAATTTTTCCTTACTCCTGCCATAGATGTCAATTCAAGTGAGCTTTATTTAATGAAAACTAGGGATGATGTCCGATAAGACTTCACTACTTTGACCCCTACTCGTTTGCAGAGATATTTCACCCAAAAATGACATTCCTGTTATCATTTACACACCCTCATGTTCCAAATGTCAATTTCTAATGTAAAACACAAAATGAGAAGTTGTGAAAAATTTTTATGCTGCTGTTTTGCATACACTGGAAGCATTATTGTGACCACTTCAGACACCTTAGCCAATTAGAACCTAGCAACCACACAAGCAGGTGATAAAAAAAAAAAAACACCCAAACACCCTAGCAACCACATAAAAACCAAAAAACACTCTGAACAGAGGTTGTCAAGCTCCAAAAAAGCAAGTAGCTTAAAAGTAATCCAAACAACCTGTGTGTTAACAGTGTTTTGAAGCCGTATATGTGACCCTGGACCACAAAACCAGTCATAAGGGTCAATTTTTCTAAATTGAGATGTATACATCATCTGAAAGCTGAATAAATAAGCTTTCCATTGATGTATGGTTTGTTAGGATATGACACTATTTGGCCGAGATACAACTATTTGAACATCTGGATTCTGAGGGTGCAAAAAAATCTAAATACTGAGAAAATCGCCTTTAAAGTTGTCCAAATGAAGTTCTTAGCAATGCATATTACTAATCAAAATTTAAGTTTTGATATATTTACGGTAGGAAATGTACAAAATATTTTCATGGAACATGATCTTTACTTAATATCCTAATGATTTTTGCCATAAAAGAAAAATCTATAATTTTGACCTATACAATGTTTATTTTGGCTATTACTAGAAATATACCCCAGCGACTTAAGACTGGTTTTGTGGTCCAGGGTCACATATAAGCTTTGTGTGAGTAGGAGACCAAAAAGTGACTGAATATCTTGTTGTCTGTCCCCAAATGTCGTTAACTTTTGCATATATTCACTTGTTCAGTTGCATATAGTCGCGTCGTGTTTGACATTGGTGACATAGTGACATAGTTCTTGCAAGTCACTTTGAATATACAGAAGTGGGAATAACATTTAAAAGCTACAGCAGGGTAAATGATGACAGTTTTAATTTTTGGTGAATTATCTCTTTAATTGGTAAAATAAGAAAAAAGATGAATTAAGAAAGCAGTTTTTGCACAAATGATGTGGGGTTGGGTATCTCTATATGTTGCATGCTGTATTCAAACTCATGCCGCCCACATGAGCACCACAGCTGAGTGTGTCAAAGAATTTATGCTTAGCCTCATCTCCAACAAATTAGTGCATTTCTAATCTAAAAGGTGCGCAGACACGGAAACCTTGGGGCGCTTGTTAAATCTGTGCAATGGTTTGAACATGTGGAGGCTTGAATCTGTATCAATCAGGGAGGTGAGTGTGCATATGTGTTTATATTTGAGAGAAGCTAGTGTTTTGTTCTCTATTCTCTACATCTCGGCTCTTCTCTCACTGTCTCGGTTATTGCTTTTTCACACCCTTCTCCTCTGGGTTTAAAAGATCTCTGTCGCTCGCTTTCCCCCTCCTCGCTCAAATCCATTCCAGCTGAAACTTGTGTGAATATGCTGTGATCCCCTCTCGCTGTAGGGCTCGAAGTAATACTCTGTCTATCAAAACGGATATCAGAATCACTTCTTATAATGCTTGTAATTGAATTCATACAGATAAAATTTCCACTCCTAACAGCATGGGCTAAGATGGAGATTTGATAACTCAAGCCCCAAGACTACCAGGCTTAGAGTCAGACTGGGCTCATTTCGAAATGACGGTGGAAAAGTGTGTCTGTACGTGTGTGTTTTGGCAGTAGTTTACAATGAGCTGTTTCTTTTACAGACACAGAACCGCATGAAGTTAATGGCTGATAACTATGAGGATGACCACCTCAAGGCCTCCAATTCTGACCAGACCAATCACAAACCCTCTCCAGATCAGGTGAGTCAATCAGAGAGCACCTTACAGAACCACTTTGTACTTTCTTTATCCTTTATTTCTTCAATTGGGTTTAATGATTGATCATAATTAGAGTTAAACAAACCCCCAACCCTAACCCTAAGTCCCATGCCATTTATGCTAAGAATATGAATTATACCTTAAATTGTGTAGCCTGATGAGACAAGTTCTATTATTTTTCTATTATTTCTATTATTTAACTTTTACATCACCATAAAACGGGTTAAAAAATCCCAGAACTTACACTGAAACTTACACCTATTTCTTTCTTTCTTTCTTTCTTTCTTTCCTTCTTCTCACTCACTCTATCCGATTTACACCTAAAGGCTGTATCCTGATTTATAAAAAAGCCATTATAACCAAACATAAACATCACAGGAAATTACATATTTCATATCCAATAAGGCACAGCATCATCAGTTCCAATTTGTGTATTACTTCATATTGTGTCACCAAAAAAAAAAAAAAATGCTCACGTTCTCTCATTCATGAATGTGCACGCACATTCTCATTCATTTTCTTGGAATAGTTCCGGCACACAGGATGATTCTGGAAGATTTAGCTGGCTTTGTTCTTTGTTGCTTTAAATTTGATTCCTTGGCCTAAGCCTCTCTCCTATGCATGGCTGTCCAACAGGAATTAGTTCATAAGGAGAGAAAGAGGAAAGAATTGACATGATAAAGGATGAATAGAGAGTGAAATTCAAAGAGAAAGGACGGCCTGTTGTATTCTCCTGTCCCAGCTCTCCCAGGAAGCACAAATCCAACTGGTTGTTATGACATGACTTGATGCGTTAAACGCAGTGTGTCATACCTGTCCGTGGACTCCTGGAGTAATCCAGTTCAAGTGCTACATCCTAATTCACATGCTGAAAGAAACGTATCAATCAACAACACTCCGCCCAGGCCTCAACACATATCCTGCTATTCCCAACTACATACATGTGTGTGTATGTGAGCTCATTGGAACTCTGTCTACACACACATATACACACACAATCTCCCATGCTCACACAGAAATCTGCTATAAAGCTATCCCAGGGTCTCTCCCCCATCGCAAACCCTTTCATTGTCTTTCCGGATTGCCAAGAAAACATTTAGCTCACATTTTCCTGTGATCTTCATTTCTCACTTACATATTTCCAACTCAAATAAGAACACCCTCACACATCAACACCTGAGCCCGCTCCAAACCTCCCCGAGCATACTGTTATCACCTAAACATGCCGACTACAGAGCTGGGACCGTCAGGGACCTCAGACGGCATTCATTGCAGGTATTTTCCACAGCCATCCAGGACAAATGGGATAGAGGCCACGTGTGTTACTAATTTCAAGCTCATACTGCTATGGTTTCAATTCTTGTTGCAGCACAGCCGCTTAATGCTGTTTCACTTTGGTTCAATGGCTAACTAATCACCCTTAACCCTCTGCTGAGAGATGGAGAAATGAATGGGAGCATAGTGTCTTACTCTTATTTATAACATTCAGGTTTTTTTCACTGCATGGGAAAAACTCACTGCTGCTCCTCACTGAGTGTTTGTCAAAGGGAAAATTGGTCACTTAACATGACATTTCAGTGCAATAAATGACCTGCTCTCACCCACTAATACCTTCTTTCTTAAATCCCATGCTGCCTTGGATTAAACCTGCACTCATTTTCCACCAATAGGACGATGAGGAGGGCATTTGGGCATAGCCAATCACGTGCCCTCTCCCAGCCATTTTGTTCAGAAGGGTGAGAAATGTGTTATTGGGGAATGACGCTCTTCTTCTGTATTTCATCATGCGTTAACTGTCTTTGAGTGTGCTTATTTTTTTCTTCTCCAACACTTTCCAGTTCATCCTTCCATTTCTTTCTTCTTTTGCTCTTTTTTCCCTCTCTCATTGTTCTCATGTCCTGTGATTTTCTTTTATTCTGTCTGTTTTTTGTCTGCCTCATTTCGGCATGTATTGGTGCTGATTATTTAATAATTTTTTTACTTTAAAAAATGGTCAAATATGACTTGCAGATATCATACACACAGTTTGATATCTGCAAGTCATATCCCCAAACACACACACACACACAGTTTCCTTTTGTCCCCACAAAAATAGGTCACAGGTCTGTTCTGATTTGGTCTGCAGCGAAGAAAAATGTAAATAATAATAATAATAATTAATTGAAAATAAATAAAGTAATAAATGAAATATAAAATACCAGAAGCATTTATATGTATAATATTTCATTTATTTATTTATTGTTTTATTTAACATTGAATGACATAAAAAATAAAAGGCTGCAGAAGCTTTTGTATTTTAATTGTTGTATTTTTTATGATGTATGTATTTATTTTTTTAAATGTATTATTCCAAAAAATACTTTACGAAACCAACTGAGAAACATTGCTTTACATACTGCTTTTATGAATAAACCACTGTAGCTTAAACCTTTAAAATCACTCTTTATTTCGATAAATATACTTTCCCATCCCCTGTCGAACATCTATTCAGGATTTCTGTCACGCAGAGAGTTGAATTCCTCCCTCCACCTTTATTATTTTACACAGACAGCCAAAGAACAAATCGACCTGTCTGCCTTTTGACTGCTCAGGTCTTTTCCTGTCTATTCCCTCCAAAAAACGACAACATTCTCATATTTGCTTCCACACTGACAGTTTTGATGGATGGTTTTGAGGAAACAGATAGACCGTAGAATACATATGAGCTGCACATGTTCAAACCATAGGACACATGCACAACCGTTTGAGCTCTCCCATCAGAGCCATTGCCCCATGCCCATGGTGATGCTAAATGCCATGTGGCGTTTTGACTGTAATTAATTAGCAGGTCGCTCCCCATCGATGCAGCCCATAGATAACACATGTCCATCGCATGAACAGTCGCATGCGGTAAAGCGCATATACTGTGAGTGCAATTAGGCGTAGCAGAGCACTGGAGAACAGAGTGGAATTGTGTGAGCTGTGAGCCGAGTTTCTCAGCACTGTGAAGGGAGGGTTTTAATCCAAACAGCTGCCCACATACACTGTGTCCTATTTCAGGCAACTAATGGGCCCCTTTCGCTAATATTTTTGCTTCGTTCGCAGTTCTTAACGTCTGAGCCGCTACGATACATTTCGAGGAAGAATTCCAATCGTCCACTACACCCACGGTGCCAAACCGTACATGTAACCGTAACATTAAAGCTGTTCCTTGTGTATCATATGACCATGTAAAACTTGTAATGGCATTTAGCAAGGGAGATCAAGACCCCAAGCCTCTGAATGTATTAAGGCTCACATAAAGGGCAGCCGTGTTCTCCGAACCATGTTCTCAGGGCAAACTGCAGTTGTACGTACAGAGTATGATTAGAGAGGGTAATAATCTCAACATGACTCTGATCTCCCTCATGTTGAATTGTGGGTGGTCGAGGGCTATTTAATTGCTCGCAGTTTGGCATGATAACCCACTGCAACCCTGGGAATCGTTTCGGCTGTGATGAAATGCAGTCCGTTTTAATCTGACTGTGTGGTGCATCGCTAGGTGTGTATTTACAGATGCTCTCTGGCCCTTGACTCTGTTTTGTGTTGTTGTTCTTTAGGGCTTCGCATTTTCTCCTGTAGCTTTGTGGATAATTGATATATATCTGATTTTGTTGTCCTCTTCCATCATTTCAGTGTCACTGTGCGATGATGTGTGTGGTTTTTGGTCATGGAAATTAACACCCATGAGTAAGGGAGCTTGAAACTTTCAGTTATTCCTGTTTCGCTAACAGAATATTTGTAAGCTCTGCCTTCAGGTAAATGTCAAGACGGAGTTAGCTTCAAATGTCAGGAGGACTGATAGAGCATCAACCCTTTTGAAGTAACTTGTCTTCTTGACTGTTTGTCCTCTTGCCTGTTTGAATTGATTTTGAAAAGACTTCTTCTCAGTTTGAGCCTGGATGTCTGAAGGAAGTGGGATAAATGTGATGTCCACCATCACAAACTTGACTGTATCATTTCATTTTCCGCGAAAACCATAAGGCCCAGTGCCGGATGCAAGACATCCTTGTGAGCGAGAAATCAGTCAACCAGTTGTTTCCATCCTCCCAAAACAGGTCAATCCATCACTTTTGTTCCTCTGCTGCATCTTTCACTAAATTTCTCATTCCTCCATCTTTTGTCACAAGTTTGTTTTCAAAGTGACATGATGCCAGAGCGGGTGTTAGCATGTGGAGCAGAAAAGTAATGAAGACTCCATTGTCATGTCACCTCTATTTGATGACCTTAGACATTACTTACCATTTGGACGGTGCAATTCCATGGAAACCTGTGAAACAGAGTTTGGCAATCACTCGCATATTCCAGGGGTCAGTGGGTACCCGTCCCGCTGGAGCAACTAAGGTGTAACCTCTGCTGAACTCGTCCCATGAGTGCAACCACCCACCATTTGCCCACATTATTAAAACTGTCCCGCCCCTCAGTGAGAGAACAGAGACCTCGTTGCTGACTTGTTTTTTTTCTCTTTCAGCTCAAAAATGGCTCAGTGGTCAGAGGGGGAACATTTCAACAGCTCTGTTTTAGTCATTAATATAAACCCAAAATGCATGTTTGCTTTCTTATTTGCCTTTTGTACTTGCATTGTTTATTCCAGCTTGACTTTTGTCTTTCTGTCAGTTCCAACTGATTCCAGTCCAAATATTTATAATTAGATTAAAATGGGAAACATGTGGCGGTGAGGGAAGTTGCAGGGGGTCGTTGTTGAAACCTTCCCACCTCCATATGATTTCAATATAAAACTGGCCTCTGGCTCCATGCGCCTGGTGCAGACAGGAGGGTAGACAGTGGTGGGGCCCTCACTCCATCTGGGGGACTTCGTTCGGCAGCGCACAAACTTGGGGTTTCTGCGGAGCCCCTGAACCATGCTGCCCCACTTCCTGTACCATGAAACTGAGATCTACATCCCTGGAGCAGAAGAGACTCACTGTACCCCAAATGGCTCATTCAGTCACTCTCCGAGAGGAATTGCTTCTCCGTTTGTCAGAGTAAGAGCATGCCATAGGAAATTAGAAAATAGGGTGTCATTGGAAACATACCCTAGCTCCTTACAAGGGGTCAGAGGTCATTTAACGGATGGCCGTTGCTCACAGAGTCTCGGGAGAGGCCAGTAGACTGAAATGACTCTGAGCCAATCAAGCGTGCGACATATATCAACCAGTTGGTCCCAGCAGCACGCGTGCGGCGGGTTTTATCTGACCCCGTAGTCGGAGCCTCTCACTCGGCTTGATGAGAGACCGATGACTGCCCTTGGAGACGGAACGTATGGCTGTAGTTCTGCAGCGGCTACTTTTAAATAGGCCAATCGGAAGAGAGTTGAGACGGCGGAATCTAAGCATTGAGATGATGTCATGAAGGATGAGCTCATATATAAGAGCTAATACTAGGTTGGAGGTGGTAGACGAAGTCTCCACAATCTGTCAAAGACTTAATATGCCCATCACCCATGCCCTTGCCCCCCCTTTGTGGATCATGCGACGAGACTTTGCCCCCCTTAGTCATCTAGGAACTGATGCATGTAGGGAGTGTTCGACCTTGACAGTCTGAAGACCTCTGAGTTGTAATGCCGAGGTTATGCAGCACTTCGCTAGTTTCAGCTCCGCGGCAGGGCAGAATTCTGAGAGATGGCCAGCGGTGCTGGACGACATGGTACGTGTTGGGTGCTGGTTGAGCTCTTGTAGTCCCCAGCGGTGCATTGTCTGTGAGTTATCTCCAACACGGTTGACCATATACTACATGATCTTCCTGTCCACGCCTATATAATAGCCTGCAGTTGATTTTTTTACAGATGCACTTGTGGGAGTGACATCCCTGTGGTCGATTTTGGAGATCGAGAACCATTGCTGCTTTTGACTGTGATGGTTCACGCAGTTGCTGGCGCCGTTCTCTCCTACGTATATTAAAGTTCCCTCTCTCGCATCGCGGGATCGCAGTCTGTCTCTACTCTGTCTCGCAGCGAGAAGCACAGTTGCATTTTTCTGTGGAGCAGTTCATCGTTTGCCCAACGATCGTTTGTGCCACCAGTTTCAACTAGCATAGCCTGTGATATGGGCTGGTTTGAAGGATCTCGTAGGCCGTCACAGAGCACAATCACCACGTTACTGTTGTATCGCCTTCTCTAGGGTTACCCCCTGTCATCCCTCTTCTCTTGCACAATCACACTCACTACACCGTACCACAAATAACATTATTGGCTTTTGCATCCGTGTTTCTGGTTTCCCTCTTGGAACTAGGCAACCCAAGGACGTACTGGCCAGCTGGGTTCTGCTTGCCTGGTCTATGTCAGAGGGTAAACTAGGAAAATAGACTAAAGATGTCAATCGAACCGCAGCATTTCTAGTGAGTGCTGTATTTTTTTTGGTTTTCACCTCACCGTTTCATCAGTTCTCCCCTCAGAATCTTTAAATTGATTTTAGGCTGTAATTAATTGGTGGGTGCTGGCGATAATAAAAGTATGAATTTCTGTTGTTGACCTCAAAATTACCAAATGACTGCGAACAATCCTATCAAAACAAATAATCGCATGACTCCTCTCTTGTCAAACCCGCTGAACCCAGCACAGCCACGGTTTCTGCGCAAGCTGCTGAAACAGTAAAGTTCGAGGCTCATTGTGGTGGGGATTATGTGGTCGGAATGTTTTGGCCCCTAGGTCCAGGGCGCCATTTCTGGATGTGTTAACGGGCGGTCGTGGGAGCCCTATCCTGGGCACTGTGCCCATCGGCTTCCCTCTTCAGGTTAGGAGGGGAAGGTACTCATAATATTTTACCCTTGTGACTTTAGAGAGTCTGCTAACTGATAACGCAATTTTCTGAGCGTTTCCCACTCCAAAGAAGGACTGAAAGGAATGGATATTGCAGTGAGCTGCGAGTTTTAAAAGGCGAGTACCATGCATGTTAGTCAAGCCCATTGGAAAACTATGCGTCTGGAACTGGTGCTCTATTGGTTATGCAATATTTCACTGGGATTCATCACTGGAAACGTGTTGATTTGTTCACTTCCAGATTGTTCTTGTTTTTACTAGGGCTGCTTAGACATGTTGCGTTCTAATCTCCGCCCGCCGAATGTTAGCTTCATACTGCTAATAAACTCCCTGCGGCATGTCAATAGGCCCTAATGCTTTCCAGAGCTGTGGCTGGGGGGCCTGGAGCAGGTTGAGGGCCTCCTGGCCCTCCTGTGGATGCCACTGGTCTGATTTAAAGCTGATAGGAAGGAGCTGGCTCAGATTCTGCACCCTGTCTAAGCTGTCCAACAACCTCCTTAAATCTCCCAGTTCATTTAGCACTTAACCAGCCGTGGACGGAATGAACACTGGAGACCGGACGGGTGGAAACTGCAGTGCTGCTCCCTCTCCTTTAATTTCTTCCTCCTTTGCTGCTTCCTTCTCTTTGTCTCTTCCCCCATCTAACCCTTGGTTCAGTCTGTTTCCGTTTACCCAGCTCTCCAATTAAGCCTAAAATCGAGGGCCTAGAACTACCTCTATTATCAGTCAATAAAAAGGGAAACCTGCCATGTGTGGTTCACACTTAAAAGAGGCATTACAGGTGAACATGTTACACATATGTGCAGAGATATCTTACCACACCAGGACACAAGTGCACGTGTGAACTTAGGGCTAGATGGAACAGTGGTGTATACTACATTAAATAAATAATATAAATAACATATATAAAAAGTGTAGTGAGACCACATATCCACAGAGTGATTTCTTTGTTTAAAAATGCCTGATTTATAAGATTTGATGTATCACATACTTTTCAAGTGTTTTAAAATTAAAGAAAAGATATGAAATTACATTATAAAATTAATACATTAGTTCATTGTTTTCATGGTAATTTTTTATTTGAAAGTAATGATTTAATTATAAAACATTTAATTAGTGATTATAAACCCTAAATAATATTTATGCCAAATTAATGGATATAAAAATATTATATTCTATACAGAGTTATTATAGTATCTAAAATTGAAAGGAACACTATAATGTGAAGAAAACCCATTTTAGCATTGTAAATGTAACATGTTAACTAAATGTAAAAAAAAAAAGAAAATAACAAAAAGTTTTTAACTTTTTACCAGCAACATTTCTTATTTTCATTTAGTTTAACTTGATGTACTAAAATTAAAACTGAAATAAAAATTATTTAAAATTATATAGGTGTATATGTATAATAATAATAATAAAAAATATGACAAAAACACAACAACATTACTAAAACTAATCTAAAATGAAAATGGAAAATATAAAAATTCAATATTAATGGAATACAGTACGACAGATACTAATATAACAGATATATATGATATTATATTAATTATATTTTATGGCTTTGTGTGTACTCTAGGCCTATGTATGCATGTCAATTTCTCTTTGAACCACTGAGCTGTTGACACGCATCCTCCTCACCTGAATTATTCCTGTCTCTGAGGACCAGGTGTGATAGCAGAGGATTGTGTATTTCTTACCTCTGTGCCAGAGGGAGTCTGTTAGAGCCATCTCTGCCAACTCTGCACCATTTAACCCACCTAGAGCCCCATTTTCAGTCTCTCTGCTTCCTCTGCCCCCTGCCTTTACATGCGTAGCGGCGTAAGTCTTCTGGTGTTGAGTGGTACACAGGGGAAACCCTTTGACCTCAGGATGTGGTTCTCCTTAGATCTCTCCATCCACAGCTGTTCTCAAAACTCCTGCTCTCGTGGAGCACTGACAGTAAGACAAGAGATTTACACCAAACGTTGGGGCTGTTTGTGAACATGAGGCCATGGGGATCTCTCTAAGTCACTTATAATACCTGGAGAAAGCTATCTGTTAGCATTCCCATTCGTCATAACAGCAGTTGCTTGACTATACAGACAAACCTTGATTCCTCAGGCTTCTCAGAGGCATAAAAATATAGCAAAGGGGACAGAAGTTGGTCAAACAACAAAAATAATGCAAACAGCAGATAGCTTTTTAAGACCTCAGATGAAAGATGCCGTTAAAGAAACAGACTCAAGTCAAAGGTCTTCCTTGCATTGTGAGTTTAAAGTCAAATGTGACACGTTTATAGTTAAGATTTAAGTCTTCCGTCCATGGTTTTCTGAGCTCCCTGTAGTTATGCTCAGATCTGGTCATTAACTTGTCTGGTTTGCCCTCACAGTGGGGTAGATGTTCTGGAGCTTTGCTACATGTTCACCCCTTCCTCTGCTTTCTCTTCAGCACACTCTGTTACTGGTGCCCCTCTCAACCTCAGTTTGAAGAGGTCAGGACCTCCTTTCACCCCAACACACCTCACCTTCAGGGTGACGACCCCCATGGCCACTCCTCCCACTTCCTGGAGTGCAACTACAACCCACACGACAGCTTTACTTCCATTTTCTTTTTGGCTAATTTCTTTTTGGCAGTTTCAAGTCTTTTTTGCTCATTACGGTGTGGATTCACACACACACAAACAACACAATGAATGGAATGCCGTCCCTAGACTCCAGCCTTCATGGTCTGTTTAAATGGCGCTATGATTGTGACACTGGGATTTGCTTGGTGTAAAAATTCCCTCCATGCTTCTCCAGAGTCAACAATAACCTGCCCTGCCTTTTTGTCCTGCTTTCCCTCACCCAGTGCTATTAAAGACCTGCTTATTCTATTGCAGTGACTGGGAGAGCTTTGGCATGTAATCACGTTCATAACCAACCCCCCCCCCCCCGACCGGTATGGATCTAATAGCATTTATAAAAAAACCTGCGTAAATAGGTGACGAGGCTCTAAGTTCATAAAAAGTTACAGCAACGGAGCCCTGACATGCATAAATCTTGCATCTCTTAAAACATGAGTGCTGTTTCATAGCCTGCGGAGAGAAAGGCATTGTGTGGCCTTTTTGGTATCGACGTTTTTGTTTGTTTTGCTGTGGGGGGGTGGGGGGGGTATTATATGCTTTGTGTGTGTGTGTGGTCTGTGGTGTGTTGGTGTGTATGTATATATATATATATATATATAGGTATATATATATATATACCTTTTCTTACATTTATGATACTATTTTTTTGTTTTAATTAATTTTTTGCTTTAAAAAATCTTTTTTTTTTCTTTCTTTTTACCTGTATTTTACTGATTATGGAAGTGCTGTTTTTTAATCTAGGTAATAAACATTAAAATAGATATGCAGTTTACATACCTTTTTGTTACTTTTTATTTTTGTCGAAACGTGGCGGCTTTGAAATAAATTTAGTTTTTTTTTATCTTTAATATTTTGGCTAGATCTATGACGTGATATGTTCTATATCGTGAATAAAAATTAAACATATACTGAAATTTTGTATATTTTTAGCTAAATTTAACATCAAATTGGTTTTCCTTTTTATTATTAATATTTTACTACGTGTAGATTATTTACTAGATTATACTATATATTATAATATTTTTATAATATTGTTATTTTCTGTTATGCTGAATGTAATGCTTGTGCAAATTATAGAATTGTAAGATTGTGTGTGTGAGTGTGTGTGTGTGTGTGTGTGTGTGAGGGTTCTCCCGAGATATATTGATTCTGTTGGATGTCGCGTCATTTTGTGGTCAGTTGCTTATGAAATGACAGTATGGAAACACAGACTGACTCACCTGCTCTTAATCTGCTGTCCGGATCTGCTCTTGGATTACATATGTTTCTGTCTGTGCGCTTTGGGGAGGTATGCGTGTGTCTCTTCGCCCCCTTACCCTTTATTTGACGGTCATTATTCTCTCATGTCAGTGTTTTTTTGCATGCCGTGAAGGTGATTTGTCTCTTTCTTGAAAAGCACTTTACGACAGCAAGCCCACCGGCCTTGTCAGTGTCTCGCAGGTTTGAAGCTTTGCAGTCCCTCCTTATCTTTATCCCCTTAACACTCATGGACGCGTAGCGCAGCGAGACTGAAAGAGGATAGCCCAATAAAACTCTCAGCCACGGGAAAGGATGTGCACCGGGGTCTGGCTACTGTGAGAGAGGCCCGCGATCTGCAGATCCTCCCCCACCTGGGGCGAGCTATTCTGAGCTGGGCTTCAAGGCCACGTCGGGGGCTTCCTGTGCTGCCGGGCCTCCGGAGTCTTTGAGGAAGCAGCCAGTGGCTCGTCTCTGATGGACCGCCTGACTGACAGCATTGATCCAGGCTCCTGCCTCTCAGTGTGGGTATCGAATGGCACCCGATGAGCTGATAGGTGATAAGTGAGTGGGGGGAAATGTGAAGGACCCCTCATTGTTGAGGGGTCTGTCTTTACTTTCCCCCTGGTCTTTTTGAGGAGGGGGTTCTCAAGTTATGACAGTGCCAGGTAGGAGTAGGTATGCAACACACTGCAGCATCTGGTGAAGACAGCTTCTTTTAGAGGGAACATAATGAAAGAGGAGACGGACAGATGCCTCAGTGAACCTTTTGTGAATGCTAGTCTTTAGGCGGGAGCTGCAGTGTGAGGTTCAAGAAGGTGGTCAATGTGGCAAAGAGCAAGAGAACAGACATGGGTCTTTGCGGTCAATACCCACAGTCTATTGATATTTTTGTCCTTAGATGGTCAGTAGAGGGTCACAGGAGTCCTGACTCTGACATTTCTCTGTCACTGTCACATCAACGGTTGTACAAGTGATTGAGCTTTTTTTGTGTAAGGGCGCACTTGGGGGTAAGTGAAATTAACAATTTCTTATGACATTAGATATTTTATATCACAACAAAGTATATCAATTAACCGTTTGTTTTTGCTGGAAAAAAAACTTAACCCCCCCCCCCCCACACACACACATTTTGAGGCATATATGTAAAATTAGCTTGAAAATTAAGTGTATATAACACCAGGCGTATACAGTATACTGTACACAAATTACCTCTGAATGTACCAAAAAAACACTAGAAAAATATTTTTTCGGGGCTTAATATTTTCTTTTATTGCATTTAACCACAAATGTTTTTGAAATAATTCCCACCTTTATATTTATGTTATTGTATATTTAATAAAAATATATTTATTTAATGGAAGCAAATAGTCTGCCGTCATTACAAAATAACTTCAAAAAGTAAAATGTAGCACAAGACTAACAAACAGGATTCAAAACATAAACAATTAATTCTAAAATTTGATTTTAAAGCGGTTGAAAAATACCCACAATATGCATTTACATGTCTCTGAGAAAAAAATAAATAGAGTGGATTGCAGAATGTGCTTATGTTCAATAATATGGAAATAAAACAAATAATAAGCCTATGTTAATATCTAAAGTCCGATATAAACACAATAATATGAAGATTTTAAATGACCTGTAATTTAATTTAAGGGCTTTCTAGGAAATATGTGACCCTGGACCACAAAGCCAGTCATAAGGGTCAATTTTTCGAAATTGAGATTTAGACATCATCTGAAAGCTGAATAAATAAGCTTTCCATTGATTTATGTTTTGTTAGGATAGGACAATATTTGGCTGAGATACAACTACTGAAAATATATACACTATATGAAAATCTGGATTCTGAGGGTACAAAAAAAATCTAAATATTGAGAAAATCGCCTTTAAAGTTGTCCAAATTAAGTTCTTAGCAATGTTTTGATATATTTACAGTAGGAAATGTTCAAAATATCTTTATGGAACATGATCTTTACTTTGTCCTAATGATTTTTGGCATAAAAGAAAAATCTATAATTTTGACCCATGCAATGTATTTTTGGCTATTGCTACAAATATACCCCAGCGACTTACGACTGGTTTTGCGGTCCAGGGTCTCACATTAATATATGTGATTAAAATCCGTTTCATTAATTAATTGACACATGTAATTAGATTTTAAAAATTAATTGGCAGACCTTCTCTTGGAGACATCTTGGAAAGATGGAAGAGCTGTTAAATAGATCATTTTTCCAAGACGTCATGCAAGGCATGATGGGTAAACAGAGACCCACTTCCATCCATTGTGTGTGTCCAAAGCAAGACGAGACAAATGGCGCTTTGAGTGGAAAATTCCCCTGTTGTAAATCTGTCACCTGGGCATGATATTTGTTTCTGTTATCGTTACATTATTTATGATCTCAGTCTACCACAGGACTTTTTTTTAAAAAATGTAACGACAACACGGGCACAAGCCAAACAGTTATGACAGCACCCAGTTGACAGAAAACGTCACCAGCCATGACAAGACCGATGTTAGCGCTATGTTAACTAGAGCTGGGCTAACTGTGGCCATCCTCAAAACCTGGTCATGACCCTATCATGCACAGTTCTTGACTTTACTACTAACCTGATTCCAGGTGATTAAGCAGGACACTCAGGTGAGGTTTTCTGGACTGTTTCTGCCACCAAAGAGGTGTTGACTTAGTAGTTAAACCAGAGGGTGACGGATAGCGCTGTGTTTGGGCATTTGTCTACAGCTGAAAACTCGAGTCCATTCATCCTTTCTAAGAGCAGATGGGGAGGAAGAGAAGGGAATAAACGTCAAATCCCATCACTTGTTGGGCCTTTTTAAAGCTTATTAGCGCACAGCATGCTTTCAGTCAACCATGTATGTAGCAAGTCTCTGTGTAATGGTGTGTGCGTGCGCACGTTTATGTGGCACCACCGCAAAGGCTGGGGTTTTTTTTTTTTAACGCAGCTGTTTTTCCGAGCATATCCACCCGGCGGTTCTGTCACAGTGCTTTGGAGGGCTTCTATCAGACCACCTTTTTAAGGCCTCATCCCTCTTTCTGTGGTTGCCAGTCAATCTGGAGGCCCCATATATCCTCCGCTTGGCTGAGAGACAAGACCTGATGGAGATGTGGAAGGACATGTCACCCTTTACAGCTGTTTCAGGTCTGGCTTTGATACGAAAGACTCTACCATTGGTCTGCCGTGTGTCATGCAGATACATTTTTTGTCACAGCTGATTTAACAGATGATTTCAACAGATGAATTCCTGCCTTATTATTCATCCATCATGAGGCAGGGGTTTGAGTTGTGGCACCCAAATGTAGGTAGGTTTTGGAGGCCGGGCCGCACTAGACCTTAGACTAACGAGAGCATGAGATAGGTCTCTGTGCGTCTGCTGCTCCGGTTCTATGCAGAGACCCAGTTTGCGTCCTCTAATTGGTTCCAGAGCCAGGAAGAACCGGCGACCCACTTTAGCCTTTCTTTCTGTCATAAGCTCTTCAACCTCGGTCTTCCTCCACCTTCTTCCATCTCGTTCTTTCACAGTTTTGTTTGATCGCACTCCGCGGCCAGGGTCCACCCTAGAGAGCCTTCATTGCCTCTGGCAAGCCAATGAAAACAGAATAACATTCTGCCCTGGAAAGACACAGATGAGGTTAATAAGAATTAATAAAGTGTGGGGACACAAATGTTCCTGCGAGCTCGGGCCGCTTCAGACCAAAGCAGACTCTGTCCCTGTCTTTTCTTACATCTCTCTCATCACTCACTCTTTCTTTTTAGCCTCTGTTTCCTCTCCCCGCTTCTTGACAATCAGGTAACTATTTGCTTTCTGCTATTGAGCGATGGGGAGCATTCACAGAGCTCCCTATGCCCTACTATGTTCTCCGCCCTCTTTGAGCAGGTATTTGTAAGGGAACATTTTAATAGATTTTCTTCTGTCTTGTGTTGTACTGTAGTATTTCAAAAACATTGCTCACCTCTCTCATCCCAGAATTTATGGATCCACCATTGCAGCCCAAAACCAGCTTATGTAACATCTTGATTCAAGCTGTCCTTTTACTCCGCTTTGCATTATTGTGCATAATGTGTCATAAAGTTTTGTCATTTTATGTAGATGGCACTCGTAGAAGAAAATATAGCTAAGAGTCCTTATCTGTTTCCATCCACCTGTCATCATTATTGGTATTTGAAGTATTAAGTTTGACTTTATAGTACTTTAAATCATTTTAAATGTAATATAATAAAATTATTTATAAAATATATATTATCTTATTTTATTATTATATAATGTTCATGTTATGTGTGTGTGTTGGTGGTGTGTGTGTGTGTGTGTGTCATATATATATACATATATATATATAAAATGTATTTTTATATATTATGCTGTTTTACTCAGTAAGCTAGTACTCCATAATTCCTTATTCTTACCTATTAATTGTACTGAATGTTATATGTATCCATTATATTATATTATATTATATCCGAAACAGCCTTTCAGTTCCAGTTCAGGCCTTTAACTCCTAGGCAACGACATTCAAAATAAAGTATACTGCAAACTCTCATTCACTTCAACACAAGCATTTTGCTATTTATCTCATTTTTAGATTAATGTGAAAACAAATGTGATGGCTCAATCATGCATTGCACCAGAATCATTTGTTGAAGCCAGTAGGATACACACATGGCACCGAGACATATGGTTTCTGGATTTTCTCCCACACAAGTGTATGCATTATTTTGATGGATATGGAAAAGCCGTGTGAGTGTCTGCTGTGTGTATAGAGATGTTTTGTAAAAAACCGGGCATCTGTCGGCTGCGGTCCAGGTAACTGAGATTGTTTGTCTGTGTTCCTGGAATGGGAATGTTTCCCCTGACACATTTTTATTATACCACTGTTCTCACTGTGATTCATGTGTTTCAGCTGTGGTCTATCATCCATAATCATCCGCAACCTTTCACTGAATATTGTTCTTTTTTCCCTCCTTCTTTTTGAATACAATCATATGTGACCAAGCAAAATTTGAACTCTGTGTTCTGGCTTGCTAAAAGTGTTGTTTGCGTGTCATTTAAGCATGCGTCTGCATACCCGCCTTTTTATCTCCCTGGCTCGTGTCCAAATATCTAATTCTTGAACGGTAGAGGAAAACTGAGATTAAAATGACTCTTTATCTCTAACCCATTTCCTCGTTCCTGTTTTGGACAGATTATCCCCCCACTCATAGACCTCAATCAGAACCGCAGTAAGCTGAAACTGTACATCGGCCACCTCACAGCCCTGTGCCACGAGAGAGACCCCCACATCCTGCAGGACCTGGCCCCGCCCTCCGCATACCACCGCAGCCAACAGGACGCCTGGGAGGAGGAGCTTCAAAAGATGAGCCCCAAACAGGTAAGAAAGGGTGATAATCTTTTCTATGAAATGTATCACTTTTTATTGTATGTATCCAGTGATTATGGTGACCTATCTGGTGTTGCTGTGTTTTTCAGTGGATTCCCATTAAGAAAATATTAACACTTTACAATAAGGTTCAGTGCATTAACATGAATTAATGCATTAGCTTGCATGAACAGCATTCATTAAACTAGAGTATTATTAATTTTGTTACATTCTAAAGTTCATATTAGTTATTAGATCAGATATTCGATTTATTTTTATTTGGTCTATATATCTATATATATCTATATATATATATCTCATATCTAAAAATAAAAACAATATTGGTATATATTTTGTTCTGTTTTATATTATTATACGTAGTAAGCAGGCGTACATTTTTTTTTGAAAATTGTATGTAAAAATTAACATAAACCAAGATTAAAATAAGTTCAATCAATTAAAAAAAACAATACATCTAAACAAATGTAAAAGTAGTAAAAGTATTGTTCATTCTTAGTTCATATACCTGTTGCATTAAGTAATGGTACTAAATTGATCCTTATTGTAAACTGTTACCATAAAAAACTTAATAGATAACTTTTTATACATCTTGCCTTTTCTTCTCGATTCCACAACTGTGTATTTATACGTATATGTGCACTCAAGGTACCATAAGGTTTCTCGGGTAGTTGGATTTGTCACCCATTGATTATTGGAGCCATCTGGCCTGGACCGCACAGCCCTTAGCTGACGCTAACCTTCACTGTCTATAAATCTTTAAGAATCAGTCCAGCTCTGTGTAATGCCATTAGTCCTCTTTATAGAGTGGAATGTGTTCCTACAGAAAATAAATAGTCCAATATATTGTGTTTTATTAGCTTCGTTTACTGTTACTTTAACAAAAGAAAACCAAAAAGCTACCCAAGGCTCACTTAAAAGGCAGGGGAGAGCCAAGAGTGGAGGAAGGGGGGTTGAGAAAGACTTTAAAAAAAGAAGAGCAACTGGAATGGCGCGATAAAGAAAAGGAGTATCAGCATTTGGACGGCGAAAGAGAGAAGCGTTTGAGGAGGTAGTGGCTGGATTTAGTCTCTCCATGATGAACGATCCCTTCTCTGTAATAAATGTATGCGTGGATCCATTTTCTGCACTTCACTTTGAACCCATTGCCATACCTACCATAACAGTAAATTGTCTGCAAACGGACACTGGGTTTAGTCCCTGCGTCGGTGCGTCCCGGTTCTGCATCCATCCCCGATGCTTTTTGTTACATCAGAAAAATAAATTGTCTGGAAGTCTACATATACATTATACTCACTTTAAATCGGCCCATTCCTCGAGAAGAGAGGAGAGTGATCTGCTGTGATGGTGCCAAGGCTCATACAATGCTCATGTGTTTCACTGCACGGGGAACTATCTGCTTGGCAGGTTTTTGGCTCGCTCCGACATTATTGAAATGCATTTTTTTATGTGGGCTGCCTGATGACAAGCCTTTGGCTAGCGAACAAATAATTTTTAAGATTTTTAGTTTGCTGCAAGTAAACTTTGTTCCAAAAATTGGCACTTTCCAAGGGACTTTTTCCCCCCCTGTACTTGTTTAATATGAAGTAGAGAGACGTCTGTACATTTATTTTCCTTTGAGAGAGACAGCTTTCATCAGACTGTATGGACGGACTGAGTGGTTGCACGGCCTTTTCAAATTGAGTGTTGCCACTGGTCAGTTGAGGCTACTGCGCTATGTAAACATGAGGTCTGTTTTGTTGGTTTTCGAATTGAATTCTTGCCCATGATGTGCTTAAAAGGGGCTAGAATTTCCAGAATAATGGTCCTCAATCGCAGTCTCCAGCACTTCACTGGTGGCTATCCTGAAAAGTGTCATCAAAAGCAGCAAACAGTTGAACTCTGTTTTTGCTCGGTTCCTCCAAACTGTTATTCCTCTTGGACCTTCTCTAAGGTCAACAATTCTGTGTTTATCTTGTGCAAACTATCACTGACAGTGTTTAGAAAGCACCGCTCTCATGGGAGGTGATAAGAACCCCTGGACCTTCACGCCAGGTTTTTGACTCTCTTGAGTCCTCAAATTGGTGAGTATGGAGCAAATGAATTATGTAGGATTGTTCAAGAGCATGCAGGGTTGTGCAGGGTTGCAACACTTGGCAGTGTTGTTTTGGCTTGGCCAACATGCCAATTTCATGTCGGACACATTAAGGCAGAGATAATGAATATTTCAGGTTTCACCGGTTAGGCTTTACCTCTCAAACGGTTACACACATATCAGGATTTTTCCTCTCCAAATCCAATAGCTCGAAGATATTTAGCATTTTGCATCCATATGGTATCCACATGTACGGGATCCTGCTCATTCTTCAGTTACATGCCCTGCATGTAAGACACAATCTGCTGGAAGACACTTTTGGTTTTCTCTGATGGTGGAATCACTTGCAGATGGTGGATTGGACGAGTTGCCGGCATTCACAAGCCCGTTTGATTGATGTCTTCTTTGACCTCTCTTCTTTTCTTTGTGTTGGGAGTGTAGCACATTACATTAGCGTTCTCTCCGCGCTGCAGTTCAGCCATTTAGATCCCTTCAGCACAGAAGACGCCCGTTTGGCCATGACAGGCTCAAATTGACGAGAAAAGTCTGTGCTCATTATTGGCTTAATTTATCGTGTTCTATTCAGTCCATTATTGTTAGTAACGTCCACATGAATTTACTTGTGGTGTCTTTTGATGGCATGTATGCCTCTCCTTAGACCCTCAAGTGGCTCAATTTGGGAGGGGGCTCTTTGCCAATCATCATTCTTATAAACGGAGTTATTAGTAACTAATTGAATGACTCTTTGTGGCACAGTCGCCATCGAGCCCGTAGAGGATTGAGGTTGGTGTCCTCTATGACCAGTCCTCTACTAATGACAAGCCTCTTGTATTCAAAATATGCTTTAGTATTTATGAGGGGCCGCACACTGTTTGAGCCCTTGCCCTTTCTTTGAAGCTAAACATTGATCTTTTAATTAACAGTTTTTATGGACTTCCTTTTTACTGGCCTGGCACTCTAAGCTGGCACTGAGCTGGGTAATGTAGGACTTGGGGTTTTTACCCTGATTTCCTTTGTCTCTCTCGCAGTTTATAGCATATAAAGACAGTGTTTCCTTTTTGCTTCTCTTCTCTCAAAGCATAGCTCACCCAAAAATGACATTTTTGTCATCATTTACTCACCCTCATATTGTTTCCAAACCTTTATAACTTTCTGCTCTGGAATGCAAAAGAAGCTATTTTGAAGAATGTCTTTTTGTCCATACAATTCATTGAAAGTCAATTGGGTCTAGAGTTGTATTGGACCCCATTGACTTTCATTGTATGGACAAAACAGTTGGAACATTCTTCAAAGTATCTTCTTGTTTGTTTCCCAGCACTTTTTGGGATTTTCACTTGTCACGTCGCTCTTAATGGTGACTGGTGAAGTTACTCAGACAGGAAAATCGAAGATTGCACAACCAAGTTATACATAAGCCTGCAAGGCATCACCAATATAGACTAATCAGGACGCAGACAATGCAAACGCACAAGAGGATCATAATGCACACAAAAACACATGCTTGTGAACTCATACTCATATAGTACTTTAACTCCGCCAGACCGCCCTATTAGGCCTCGCTGCCAACTCGTCCTCTGTTGTGGTCAATGCTTCTTTTATTACTCGTCCTCCTTGCCTGTTTTTTTTCCCCTCTGTTTAAGGCGTAATGTTGTTTTATTTGGTTTGAGCTGTTCACAGGATGTTACTGCATCTCTGTTTAAACGGCTGGAATGCAGGAAGGTGATTAAGCCGGCGCTGAAAGAACCACTCAGTCATACAACCCACAGAGCCAACAAAGACGATAGACTCACCAAAAACGCACCTCATTTAGATGAAGAATTGGCGTTTTCAGGAACAAAAACAAAATTATTGTGCATTATACATCTAATAGGGCCTTTAGAGTTTAGATTTAGGGTTATAGGTTGTGAGTAATAAATACGCCATTACAAAAGAGTACTTTGGTACAGATACCATGGTGCATATGATTTTTTTTTAAAAAGATTATTATTATTATTTATTTATTTATAAAATAAATTTTTACAATGCACTTTTAAATACCTTTTAATTTTTAAACCCTTTTTTAAATACCTTTAAACCTTTTTTATTATGCATTTTGCTGTCTTTTCATATGAAATATATACTTAGTTGTTTTAAATGTCCTTATTATATATATTTTTATATTTTGTTACCATGCCATTAAGTAACATGGCACTTTTTTATACAGTGGGGCAAATAAGTATTTGATACACTGCCGATTTTTCAAGTTTTCCCACAAAGAATGGAGAGATCTGTAATTTTCATCGTAGGTACACCTAAACTGTGAGAGACCGAATCAAAAAAAAATCCAGAAAATAACATTGTATGATTTTTTAATAATTAATTTCCATTTTATTGCATGAAATAAGTATTTGATACAATAGAAAAATAGAACTTAATATTTGGTACAGAAACCTTTGTTTACAATTACAGAGGTCAGACGCTTCCTGTAGTTCTTGACCAGGTTTGCACACACTGCAGCAGGGATTTTGGCCCACTCCTCCATACAGGTGTTCTCCAGATCTTTCAGGTTTTGGGGCTGTCGCTGGGCAACATGGAGTTTCAGCTCCCTCCATAGATTTTCTATTGGGTTCAGGTCTGGAGACTGGCTAGGCCACTCCAGGACCTTTGAAATGCTTCTTACGGAGCCGCTCCTTAGTTTCCCTGGCTGTGTGTTTGGGGTCATTGTCAAGCTGGAAGACCCAGCCACGACCCATCTTCAATGCTCTTACTGAGGGAAGGAGGTTGTTGCCCAAAATCTCGCAATACATGGCCCCATCCATCCTCCCCACAATACGGTGCAGTCGTCCTGTCCCCTTTGCAGAAAAGCACCCCCAAAGCATGATGTTTCCACCCCCATGCTTCACGGTTGGGATGGTGTTCTTTGGATTGTACTCATCCTTCTTCCTCCAAACACGTCGAGTGGAGTTTATACCAAAAACTTCTATTTTGGTCTCCTCTGACCACATGACCTTCTCCCATGCCTCCTCTGGATCATCCAGATGGTCTTTGGCAAACTTCAGACGGGCCTGGACATGTACTGGCTTAAGCAAGGGGGACACGTCTGGCACTGCAGGATTTAAATCCATGACGGTGTCGTGTGTTTACTAATGTAACCGTTGAGACGGTGGTCCCAGCTCTCTTCAGGTCATTGACCAGGTCCTCCCGTGTAGTTCTAGGCTGATCCCTCACCTTTCTCAGGATCATTGATACTCCACGAGGCGAGATCTTGCATGGAGCCCCAGTCCGAGGGAGATTGACAGTCATCTTGAATTTCTTCCATTTTCTAATAATTGCGCCAACAATTGTTGCCTTCTCACCAAGCTGTTTGCCTATTGTCCTGTAGCCCATCCCAGCCTTGTGCAGGTCTACAATTTTGTCCCTGGTGTCCTTAGACAGCTCTTTGGTCTTGCCCATAGTGGAGAGGTTGGAGTCTGATTGATTGAGTGTGTGGACCGGTGTCTTTTATACAGGTAACAAGTTCAAACAGGTGCAATTAATACAGGTAATGAGTGGAGGATAGGAGGGCTTCTTAAAGACAAACTAACAGGTCTGTGAGAGCTAGAATTCTTGCTGGTTGGTAGGTGATCAAATACTTATTTCATGCAATAAAATGGAAATTAATTATTTAAAAATCATACAATGTGATTTTCTGGATTTTTTTTTTTGATTCTGTCTCTCACAGTTGAGGTGTACCTACGATGAAAATTACAGATCTCTCCATTCTTTGTAAGTGGGAAAACTTGAAAAATCAGCAGTGTATCAAATACTTATTTGCCCCACTGTATATATATTTAGCCACGCACACATACGTACAATTATGTTTATATATGTACATATACATAACATAAATATAGCTAAACCCAATGCTGGTAATTCCATGGTACTTTTTTGTTGCTTTTGATACCTCATTATGAATAATTCCTTGAGAGGATGCAATCATCTGTGACATTGTCCCCAGCTGTGAGGCGCCCCACTCCTGTACTGCAGCTGTGTCTATGATGGAGCAGTCATTGTTTGATGAAACTTACTGTCAGTTATGTTCTGTGGCCGGTTTCACCTCCTCTCTCACAACATTTAAGTCTGCTGTTTACTTTAGAGACTGCTGATCTTAGATCAGTATATAAAGTTTACAATCTTGGAGGAGAGAATCGAAGTGCTTGACCGCTCTTGGCCAAAGTCATCTGGCTGTGATCTGGCAGCACAACGCCAGCTGTATAAATAGGGGAGAGTCTTGCATTTTACGGGTCACTCTGAATAAAACATGAACTAGAGAAGATTGATTATTAATGACCTTAGGGCTGGAACAGAAATAATCTGTTAGGCCTCGAGTCCTCCATTCTTTTTCCTTCCCTCTTCCCGCTCGTTCTCAGCGCACCTTCATCCGTCTTTCGCTCACTTCTGTTCTCTTTTTCCTTTCTGATTGGCACTTCGATAGATGCTTATTTTAGCCATCTGTTTTCAGACATTCCCCTTCGAATAGATCAAGAGTTCAGTAAGGATTTATGCAGATTTTGTGATGATTCACAGGCTCACACCTGTTGGAGCTTGCATCAGATCTCAGTGTGGGCTCCAGTTGCGGTCCGTGAGGGAGTTTTCCAGCGAGGCTGATATTCAAATCAAACCAATACTAGATTGTAGTAGGTTTTGATAATCATGTCATCTTTTTTGACTATTACTAATGTTCCATCCTCTGCTCCTTCATTGTAGCAAATTTTTATTTGGCCCTGTCATTCTTTTTTATGAGCTCCTTCAATAAATAATTTAGACTTTGTCAGTATTTTGGTCAAATTTGATCATCTTTCTTCATCTGTTGCATATGAAAGTGATAGTAAAAGTGAATTGGCTTGAAAGTTATCCTCTGATGCAGAAGAAAGCAAATTTAGTTTCTTCTCCTTTTTGCCTTGTTCGGTCACATTTGGGAACATATTGTCCTGCGTCAGTTGCATAAAAAAACTCATATTTGCCTGTAAATGAAGTGGTACTGTATGCATAGCAATACCATATCAGTTGTTGGTCGATATTAGAGATTTTTAAATTTAACCCTTACCCTAATGCTCACTTAATCTTTAAAAACACTGTAATTTACACTATGTACACTAATTTAATAACTGTTTGATGTAATCTTTAGCAAATCTCAAAAAGAATATACATTTTTCATACTGTACAATGTAATGTTGTGATGACTAAATTCACTTTTTAGGTTTTATTGATTTATTTGTAATTTATTTATTAACATTTTGGACCCAGTGTCTTTAACTACTATGTATTTAAATTAATCATTTGATACAATACACAATGTTTTTACATTGTACCTATATTTAATACCTTCCTCTGATTACATCTGTAATTACACTGTTGACCCTAGCCCTACACTTTAACCCACACTTAAACCTAACCAAACCACCAAGCCTGTCTCTAACCTTAACCATATCACTGCATCCCATGATATTTTTATAATTTAAGTTCTTACATTCATTTGAATTGATATTTGAGGAGGCTCATTGTTCAAGTAACTGATACAAGTAAGCCATGTGTCAGTAATAACAGTAGTCATCTATAAGTCACAAAGGTGTGTGGTTGCAGACAGTTTAAAGTAGTTGAGACATCTTAACTGTGGTTGTCTGAATGAACACTCCTTAAAACAAACACATCACAGAGACAGGAGGTGAGACACAGAGACGTCATAGACTGACCACTTATTGATTTTTGTATCACTAGTAGTATTGTTCATACTTAGGATTACAGATTTAAACAAACATCTAACCAAGTATAAATCTTTATTTATAGCTCGTCCTACACAGACATAGATAAAATCTCAAACTGTGCAGCTTTTCCTTTACAGTTTTTACCTGGAGAACAATAAAGTGATAAAAATACCCATAGACTTACATTTGAAGGTCATGTCTAGAAACAGCAACATCATAGAGAATAAAAACTACATTGAATACCTTAGAAATCACATAGTAAAATCATTGTAAATCATGACTGCAGGTTAAGCACTAGTGATTTTCATAAAAAAATGTAAAATCTACTTTTTAGACTCTGATCTGAACTGAAGTCTCGGGCACGTAGTGTTGTTTTGGTTCCTTTTGTCCTGAGTTTTTCTAAATCCCACTCTCAAACGCTGTTTTTGTAATACATCGTTTCAACGAGTGCTAATCCTGAGGGGGTGCTGACTGGCTAAACCAACAAAACTTCTCAGCCGAGCCCTAAACATCCAGAGCAAGGGAAAGTGCGGTCCCATCTTCAAAGCGATGTGAGATGAGTCCTCTGTGCCCCGCGCTTGTCTGTTCCAGGGCTCGCTTCTGCTTTATTTTCCCACCCAGCGAATATGTATGAAAGCACCTCAGTCTCCAGAGCTGGAACGAGGGTTCGTCTCGCAACACATTTGACTCGGGGTGAGAAGAAGAATAATATATGAAATAAATACCCCAAATGATGAAACCATAAGCGCGATTGAGCCTTCTCAGCTGGAAGCCGCCAAGGCAAACAGCGAAATACTTCAGCAAGTTTATTGTGATTTTCGCGCCCTGACAAATTGGGTTTTTGTGTTCCCGAGCTGGTTGCTGGGTTGGGTTACAGCGACTGAGCCACAGCAACATAAACTACACCAGCTGACGTGCCATAGAACCGAACATTTCAGTCGTAGCTATGTTCAGATTTTTCATTTATGTATTTGTTTATTTGTTCTTCCGTCCTTTGAAAGTAATGAAAAACGGTCTTCAGTCTAAATACGAAATATTTCAGAGGTTTGTCACTCTATGAATCATCCTGCCAAGAGGGGAGCTGTCAGTCTGTGGCGCTGCCTTTCTGATGACTTTATTTGCGTGTTCACATGCGACAAAACCCACACCATTCACAGTCGTGGCATCTGTTTTGGATTGAACTTTGGCTTGGAAAAAGATACCCTGATGTATCCTACTCTTTCCTCTTTTTGCTCGCAGTCTAAACCAGTAGGCAGCAATATTACGCGTCTTACAGCTCATTCAGGGCCTATCTGAGTAATTTTTTTGCAATTTAATAAAAGGCATTAAGGATTGAGAGGGGTTTTATGAAACTCGGTGTTTGAAAGTGGGTTATTTTCCACAAATATTTAATAGCCTGTTTTGCTCTTTTAAAGGCAGAGTGCTTCCATGCTAACCATAGGGATGGTTTGTTTAGGGTGAGGCCTATTCCATTAAGATCCGTTGCCAAAAAAAACTGATTGGCTCGTTGACGTTGCTGTTTTTCGTCTCCTACAGTGGTGACATTTCACAATAGCTTGGTCTCCTGTTCGTTAGCAAATGAGGATTCACAACAGTCTGACCATGATCGTTAGGAGCAGCTAGGAAAGTTTGCGCCACTCGGGGCCTGTGGAGGAATGTGGTTGTAATTTATCCCTATGCATCCTGAAGCCCCTGCGGCAGTTTGGGCTGAGTCATTGGAGGGGAAAAAACAAAAGCGAAAAATATCTAAGCAGCGAAAAAATCAAAAATGGGGCTTTCATCAACTTGTGGTGGGTTGTTAACACTAAAGTTATTTCAATCTGGGTTTCGAACGTGATTGCGTCCCTGACTTGACCACATACTTCATAATATGTGCCCCACTCCGCTGAAGTCCTTCAGCCTCATTCAAAGTTGCGGGCAGGGGTGCGACTCGTGTGTCCGCATTCACCCCTGAAACTCAATTACACTTGACTGATGGGGTGCACAGATCCGGCCGCAGATGAGGCGGAGGGCGGTTCTAATCAGATGCGGTCGCTATGCAATCGCTTTTTATAAACGGCCACACCCTCTCCGTTCCAATTGGCTCAAATCAGGCAGTGCGCATAATGACACTGCATGAGGCTAGTCGTTGTTGGGAGTGTTTAGTTCAGAAATGGGGGCAAAAATGAGGGAGAAATGGAAGATAAAATGGTGTGTTAAGCTGCTAGGATGTTGTAAGTACAGTAAAAGGATAAGCAAGGGAAAGACAAACAGAGAAAGGGCGAGAGAGATACCAGGTTAAGTGGCTCTTATAAAGCCGCAGAGGCTTCCTGCTCTAATGAGGAGGAAGTGGGGAAAGAGCTCGTCATGAGCTGAATACGATCCAAAGAAACCATTTTTAGAGATATGTTTGTGTGTCTGCTAAGAAGCTGGGAGAGCCGAGGGAAGGATAAGACGAGAATTAAGAGAGCAGAGAGAATAGTGCAGGGTTTAGTCTAAAAAAGATAAAGCAGATTTCAAAGATAGGAGCTTGTAGCGTAGCCACCCATCTCAGCAGTTGGGATGGAGAGTAAATTCTTCTTATAAGAGTTTGCATTGAGAGACCTGCATCTGCAATGGGAAGAGGACAAAGTGGATGGTTTTTTGCTTTTGCAATTCGTACTGTTCAAGGCCCAACCTGATAGACAGGTAGAGGCTGTTTGACTGATGAGTAAAGCATCCAACCACGTTTTGCTTTGTTTTTAAGTTTCATTCGGGGTCAGGTTATCTGAAAAAGTTGTTACCTCAAAAGAATGATCGATAAAACTGTTTATCTCTCTTGTAATTCATCCATGATCAGCTGTAGAGAAAACACTAGGGGAAAAAATAGCAGGAATGTGTGTAGACTTTGTCATCTGAATTTCTCTTCATCCAAAAGTAGCTGCTTTTGGATATCTAGTTTACCTTTGGATATCTTTGTGACTCCCAAGTGCCACAAACAAAGAGTGAGAGTATCTTGAGTGCCTTTCAATTATTTGATGCTGTTAACCTGTTTGCCATTGGCAAATACAACATCTTGAGTTTGTTTCCAGGTATACTGATGCACCTTTGAAGTTGTGTAAAGCCAATCAGATTAAAGCGATATGTGCAGTATTCATGTGTCAAGTGTGCCATCCAAGGCCAAGACTCCAGTTCATCTAGCTCATTCCTGTTGGAAAATAGTGTAATGAAGGGGGAAAATAATGTGGAAGGGGGTAAAACCTCCATCCAAGAGGTGTGTCTGGTTGGCGGAGGTAACGGCACACAAGAACCAGCAGAACACCAGAGGGAAGCATTTGAAGCTTGGCCTGGAAAGAAGAACCTTTAAGAAAGGAGCTTTGAGTGACTTCATCTTACTTTATTAGAGGAGAAAGGTGGCCCAAAGGTTTTTTTGGGGAGATTTTCTTAAAAATGAGGAGTAAATCAGCGCTCCCTCCTCCTCGAAAATTATGAGGACCTTTTAATACAGTTCCGTGATATAAAGAGCAACATTTCCTGTTAAAGGAGTCATTGTTTTCTCTCAAAATACTGTAGCAGTGTCACATTTAGGGGAAAGGCTAATGGCGTTATTTCGTTATGCAGATTTATTGAACAAAGTCTTGATTGCTTTAGCAGAAGGCGGTCAATCCCCAACCCCAGATCCCCCTTTACTTCACACTCTTTCTTTTCTTTTCTTTTTTTCTTTTTGTTTAGAGCTTGTTAGCCAAGGCCTGGGATGCGCCTGATTGCCATCTTTGCCTCAGCTATAGGGTTGAGAACTTACTAGATAACATTCCCCAATTGTCCCACTAAATTGGAGGATCTGGATGAGTATATGTTGCAGAGATGAGGCTGTGTCATCCAGGGTGATGTGAGAGCGGATTTGCTTGAAGGGTTTGAGTTCAGCCGTTTGATCTCCATGTGCCACTCCAGGCGTAAATGTGCGGCCCAGCATTTGTTGAAACACATCCTCTCTGAGTCATCGTCAGTGCTGTCAGCACAGTCCAGACTCTCCTGTCATTGACCGACTGTGACGGTCTGCTGCTGTGTTTGTTCTGCTTTTATTAATGTAGCTGTTGTTTATCAAGACAGGCGAAGGAGGCTGACCATACGCACACAAGAACACCTGATAATCATCTGCAATGATAGCACACTATAATATGCTCCTTTCTCACCCGTTCCCTCTTTTCTGTCTCTCATCTTCTCGTCTTTCCTCATGTTTTTGGGTCAAGGCTGGTGTGGGGACAGATATGGATACTTTCCCTGTATATGGTGCATTATCTGTTATCTTTATAGCTCTGTTTTTTGAGGATTTCTGTTAAGTACACAGTCATAAAACAGGAAGTGACAGTCCTTTTGGCACACCGAGGAGCTTCTTTTCTTCTTTGTGTGTCTCTGTGTTGCACCTGTTAAAGTGTGTTCAGGTATTAGTTGCATATAACTTTTTTAAGGAAATTATAAACTTATTATTATAAATCACTTTGTTTAAACATTCAGATTTTTTTGCAGCAATTTTGGGATAATGCTTGGCACTCTTATGAATGGCATACACTACACAACTTTTGATTTTTACAGATTTACAGTCTGGATGTGTTGCTTGCTAGTTGATGAAGGTCAAAGCCAGTCTGCAGATTTTGAGCTATTGTAGTTGACAGATTTCATAGAAATTCACATAGTGTACGATAGGCAAAATATTTTTAAGCTTCAGACTATGATTCCATCCAGTCAGAGGATTTTAAACATGCTTGATATTTTGAGTTGAATTTAGAACACACATTGTTTTAATTTCTCATGCATCTCCTAGCAACGAGGCATATGTTTCTGCATTTGTTGTGTTCTGGACGATGTGTGCGAACCTCAGTTGTTTACTGTATGATGCTCAGTTTTTTTCTGTAATCGTTTACATAGTTGGCAAGTGTATGAAATCAAGTATTTTAAAATTAATTTTAAGTTATGAATAAAGATATGTGTTACTTCTTAAATGTACACCATATAAGTAACACGTTGCTTCTCTATTAATTTCATTTCTGAACTTTGACCAATAGAATTCAATCCTTTCTATCACTCCTGTTATGATTAATAATTGTATACAAAGCAGTTTAAAGCAGCACAATGACTATACATAGGTAAAGTTGTTGCATGCAAACTATGAGGAATAAACACTGGTAAACAGCATAAAATACCATTCAGAAAAACAGCCACTAGCCAAGAATACAACTACTCTAGAAGCAGCAAAAAATAAATCAGACATTATTTTTCATTAAATACATGATTTTATAAGTAGGGCTGCACACTTTGGATGCCAAAATTGTTGTAGATGCCAAATTCATAAAACTGCTGTTTCACATTTGTTTTTTTTAATTAACTCGCACCATTTGAGATTAATAATCATGCTAAGCCATCTCACAATTTAAATTTTAATTTCGATTAATTGTGCAGCCATAATAGACAGAATTTGACTGTTTACTTTTGTCCTCTTTTTAGAGCTGCTTTACAGTAGAATTGAATATTGTTTGCATTATTGACAAAATAATTGCCTGTTTTAACACTGTAAACATGCTTTGACAAAATCGGTATTGAATAAAATGCTTTAGAAATAAAGGTGACTTGACTGGAATTTGCTGACTTAATCAGAGCTGAGCGTGCCGCACGCTGTTTGGTTGCTGAAAGCACAAATTAGCCAAAAATATAATAAATGACCCAGAATGTTATGTGTAAAATGCTGTACATGAAAGGCGTTCCCACTGAGCTTTCTGCAGGATTAACGTAATGATGTAAACGTTAACATTAATTGCCAGCAACCTAAAAGCAGCATCGTCTTCACAAACTTCCACATGCCCACTCAATTCTTCTAGCCCATCTACTAGCGGGCCGCCCCCTGGCCAGTCCTTCCCTCTCCTCCAGTTCTCCACTGTCTGCTCTTAATGGGGCTTACAGCGACGGCACTCTGCCAAACTGCGCCCTCACGCAGGCCCATACATCAGCTCCTGATGAGGCTCATTAACCCTCCTCTCATGACTCAATACACTCCTCCTCTTTCCCTCACTCGTTCGTCTCCATCACGTCTCCACTTTATTCTGGCCAACATAGCGTAGCATTAGCGCTAGCTGTGTAGCTCGTGAAGGGGCGGGACTTCTCTTCCCAGCGTGTTTGCCCAACAGTTGTGCAAACACCCGTCTGAAGGATTGCACCGCCTGCCCCCGGTGACCCACCGTGGCATGTTTTGATTCATTAATTATGAAATAGTTGCACGTTCCAAACTTACACAAAAACACACATGAAAAGGAAACATATTTTATGATGTATGAATATTACTTCCAGTTATTGTTACAGATGTCTTTATCATTAACCTTGTTAAAGTTGGCGTTCATAGGCCAGGAGAGCCAAAGAAAATACTTTTGTGGGTTTTTGTGAAATATTCCACTTTCTATGGGCTTTGGTTCAGTGGCTCATGTTCAAATCCAAAAAGCAATTTAAAAGCGGTACAGCACCACGAAACACTGATTGTCCAGATAGGGCCAAACGGAGACCACAGACGGGGTCCCGGGACAGTCTGGGTTCAGTGGGATCTTAGTCAGAGACTGTGTGTGTGTGTGTGTGTGTATGTGTGTACTGGTTTATATATCCTGGTGGGGACTTAAACCTGACTACACACAGACTCGTGTCACGGTGGGTACCTAAATTGTGGTCCCCACGGGTACAAAAGCTTATAAATAATTCAGAATGAGTTTTTTTGAAATCTAAAAATGCAGAAAGTTTCCTGTGAGGGGTAGGTTTAGGGGTAGGGTTGGTGTAGGGCAATAGAATATATACAGTCTGTACAGTAGAAAAACCATTACGCCTATGGAGAGTCCCCACAAGGATAGCTGACCAGACTGTGTGTGTGTGTGTGTGTGTGTGTGTGTGTGTGTGTGTGTGTGTGGGGTTGTGTGTGTGTGTGTGTGTGTGTGTGTTGTGTGTGTGTGTGGGGTGTGTGTGTGTGTGTGTGTGTTTAAAAGTGTAATAATGCAGTTGATACACAAAATCATATACTTAATCAGTATTCTCTTGTTTTTTTATTTAAAAAATTCTAAACTACTTCTATAAATGTATTTAAGCTAATTGCAATTAGAATTTATACATTTTAGAATTATATATATATATAATATTATATATATATATATAAATTGCATTCCATTTCACCTCACACCATTCAGTGTTTTTTTATTAAACATTTTGCCTATTAATTATGTTTTCAGCTACCGGTAAATGTCTCGTACTCTTCATTTCAACACACATTACCAAAATTAAACCCATTGCACAAACTTCCGCTGATTTTTCTCTAAAATCAGCAAAGGAAATGCAGAAAAAGTAGCCTTGGCCTGCCAGTGGGTAAGTAAAATAAACATAACGGTTACATTCTCGATTATCAGACAGTGATTATCTTAGCATCTTATGCTAGTTTATCATGTTATGCAATTTTGCTTCTCAAGTTATTATTTTTAAGATCTTCGAATATTTTTACTGGAGAACAAGATAAAAATAGTGATTATGGTAATTGATCATCCACGCACATGCTTCAGCTCCCTTTATTAATCTTTTCCTTCTCTCTTTGTCTCGCACTGTTTAAATAATTTGTCCTCTTGATGAGAGTTTATTTTTGTCTTTTTAAATCATTTGAAAGAAAATAAACTGTCTGCTGGCCACATTAGCATCTGCTTCCTGTGTGTGTGTGTGTGTGTGTGTGTGCGTGCGTGTGTGCGTGCGTGTGTGCGTGTGTGTGTGTGTGTTTTAGTAAGTTAAGAGGCACCTGCTCCTGCCGTGGCATATTTCCTGTGTGCTTGGCACTGCCAGCGCCCAGGAATCCCCATTTCTCCACATCCCATAGCCAAACCTCTACGGAAATCATTTGGAAAAAGGATTTGAGCATTAAAGATAACCACACCTGTGATTATCATTAGACAGAGGTGCTGTAAAATGTTAAATCCCTCTCTTTAGTTTAAGTTTCTTTTAATGAGCGGAAAATTTTACCTTTCGGGCAAATTCCAAGTGTTGAATTTTATATAACGATTTAAAAAGAAGTGCTTGGTGAGGTGATTTGTTTTCAGTAGTGTGTTAAGGGCTAGACGAGAGAGACAGAGAGGGACCCTCTTACTGAGGGTAAGAGGGGGAGAGGCGAGGGGTCTCCATCCTCACATGTCTGCGCTCTGCGTCATCACCCCCACAGCTTCCTCATTTCTCATTCTTTGTCAGTTTGATTCGTTAGACTCCCTTCTCTATGGGCTATTTAACAGTTCTCTATGCTACTATACAGCTATTTAATAATTTTGGAATTTATTCGGTTTTTTTGGTGCTGGTAGGGGTTATGTTAAAAATTTGGGGGTTGGGGTCTAAAAGTATCATTCACCAAAATAGACTTTGTTGCATAAATAAAACATTCCACTTTGAATTGTAAGAATGAACATCTGATGCCATTTTTTCAAAAATCAACCATTACCAAGTTCACAATGATTGCTTTACATTTTTGTCTCCAGATCTCCATGCAGCAAAACATTTGTGGAATATTATGCGGAGCCAAATTGGACATATGAGGAATAAAGTCATATATCAGACAGTGAAGCTCAAATAATAGAATGATTTAGGTTGATGTGTATATGTAATATTAATAAACACTTTTGTTTCTCTCTGGTTCCTCAGCTGGAATCCGAGCTGGAGCAGTGTGAACGAGAGAGTGCCGAACTGCAGGAATACGCAAACTCCGTCCTGCAACAGATTGCCGATCACTGTCCGGACATCCTGGAGCAGGTGGTCAACGCTCTGGAGGAGTCCTGCTGACCGGACCAGATCAGGGAGCCGAGGCCTGCCTCCTCCTCCTCTTCCTGCTTCTCCTTCCCTTTCTTCTGTGTTTCACTTGATTTCACAGGATGCCAGCCCACAAACTCGCTCACCCTCACCCACATGCACAAATCAAAGGACAGACACATACGGGAAAGACTGACAGCTCACAAGTCAAGTGCACGCTTGGATTGGCTTCGGGGTGTGGGAATGATGGGCTTTCCTTCTGCCATCCCCTACCACCACATTCATCCTCTCCTCACCTTCAGAATCCTGTTTACGCTCACATAAAAATGGGGAGGAAGAAACCGAAAGGGGGAAATGGGCAGCATGGAAGCTTAGTATTATAAGTCATGTTCACTCGTTTAGTTCTCTGTCTTGGAAACCCATCCTGCAGGAGGTGAAGTTCTCTCTGTGAGGGTCAGGAAATAGTATCCTTATCTTGATATATACTATTGCCACAGCTTTTAAAAGCTGCAGGATTTTGAAACCGTTTTGAAGCAATTTAGATTCTCCCCCCTCCTCCTCTCCCTTTTTTCTAGATGCTTTGTTACTGATATTAAATTACGGATCATTTGCGCAGGGCAAAACTCCTGCACTCTCGAACCATCTGGTTTCACTCAAAATTTGGTTAATGCTCCGGTTGTGCCAGCAGACAGTCCATGCGGACTTAAACATACTTTTACTATCGTAGTCAGTAGCGGGTTTAGATTACTGCAACCCCCACCATCTGGGAATTTACTATTGACTCGGTTACTGGCCGATTTCCTACCGAAGTCTCGTTCATAAAAGTTCCGAAACGGACAATATGGGTAATGTTATCCCGCATGCACCTGTCGCCAGCTAAAGAAACCACAGACCTGGTTTATATCTGTTTAAGGTGAGAGGAAGAAAATTATTTGCCTTGGAAGTTGTAGGTTTATTGCTGCTAACGTTTGTCTTTGCATGTGGCAGGTTTGGTTCTGTTATGTTTTTCTTTTTTCTCGTGGCCGGCTCTCTGAAGCCGAGGGCGGTAAAACAGAGGGTGTATTGCCGACACAGATGTTGTGGACGCAGAAGTGCCTCATCATCAGAGAGCAGCTGCCACTCATCACTGGAATAGGAAAATAGGCACCTATCACTCATTCCGTACTTTGAAAACTATGTGGTCTCACACTGGGATGAAGACTGGCAGTAGTTTCTCAGTTTGCTCAATTTTCTAAAGCAAAGAGTTGGAGACTACGGGGTTTTTCTTGACGGATAAGGTCAAATAAGAGTAGCTGTTTAGATACCCTCCTCTTTTATTCCACTCTCTCTTTTTTGGAACAGTTGGAAGTTGTTTTTTGCGGTTGCTTTGTGAGATATCATCAAGCTTTGATCACAAGAATCTCACATGTGCCATCATGCACCTCTCTTTCTCTTTGCTTGGCTTCATATCATCATCCTCAGACCCGGGCATCTCTGTTAGCACAGCCGGCAGGTGTATCCTCTTTCACTTTATGGTTATATGGGTCTATATCCGATGGCATTGGGTGTCCGTTTCTGGACCGGCCACAGGAGTGATAAGACACAACCTCATTCAACTCGTGATAAACGTGTTTGCTTCATAAGACAGATCGGCCATTGCTTTAAAGTCCAGAGTCGACTTCCCCTGTGGATGACACTGGGCGTAACGTGCCCTCTGCTCTTCTCTCTCTATATCTCCTCATCCCTCCCTCATTCATGCCTGTGTGTAGTTTATGGCTCTGACCTGCTGTGCTGTGTTAGTCATACTCCTCTCTGCACGATAAGCCCCACAGACAAGACAAACAGCACGAGATCACAGCGAATATAATCATCTCTCTCTCTCTCCCTCTCGCACGCTCCCGTATCACCATACCACCTCTCCTCATGCTCATACACACCAGTTATGAGGGAACCTGCCACGTGTTGTTGGGCTAGACCTCTGAGTCGTACTGCTAGTCACTAATCTAGTAGCTGTAACTAGAACTAGTATATTGTTCTCTAGAGATTCATGTTTGTTTGTCTCTGTGAAAGATTTACACTAAAAGAGAATTTAAATAGTTGGGCGAATCTCATAAAAACATGTCCTGGTCACATTTTTTCCTCAAAATGGTAAGGAAAAAATAATAAGAAATTATATGTTGCATAAAAAGGAAGGAAACTAAATTGCACTATTTTCATAAAAAAAGGACACATTTTCACTCAGAATTTTAAGGCGCCTAAATTAAGTTTTATTATTATTATTATTATTGTAATTCACATTATCCTTAATGCCTTAATGGTATTAATGTATTACTATATTACAGTTTTAAAAAATCCTCCGAAAATCCAAAATAATAGTTAAATAAGTGTAAAACATTTTATTTAAATATGCATGAGAATTGGTGGAAAATATCCTTAATTGTCATGAAACATAGACAAAATGTCTGTTTGTTTTCTTAAAGCAAGATATAAATTTCTATTACTATGTACTTAAGGTGTTTTGTGAGATTCACCCTAATGCATTTCGAATTAACTAAAGCTAAGTGTGGCCACTTCAACAACATATTCCCACGCTTACATGGGCAATGCCAAGAAAACGCCAGTTCGCGTGCCATTCTCACCCTTGGCACGACAGATCTGATTGCAGTCATATACGTTGCATAGCTGTAAAATGTTTTATGCTCTTAATTACAGCTGATAGACTTCCTTATGAGGACATAAATGTGACTAGCAGCTCTGTTGGGTTTTTTAAATCAAACAGCTGATTGATGACGCCGTCCTGTTTTTCATCTCTGTCGCTTTCTTCCCGTCTGCTATCTCATTCACGCACAAACACAGTTTTGGCCATCACCCGTGGGTCTCTGAAATATGGGGTTCAGTTATCTACACCGTGGCTGAATCTCCCTGCTTAGACTAAACACAGACCCCTCGCCCGCGCACACACACACACACACACACTATCAGGCCCTCGTGTGATTTATGTCCTTCAGTACAGGAGCTGGCCTCTTACCACCGCTCAGCACAGAGCACTCCGGAGAATTCACTAAGAAAACAAAAAGAAAGAACGCTGTGATAACTGGGAGCAGATCAGAGAAAGAATGACCCGGCGCTTTGCAGAGGGTGTTATTGTGTGTTGAGTGAGTGTCTCTCTTGAGCTCTGGTATTTATGTGATTGCTAGCTATAGACAGACCTAATCACACAGAAGAGTATGGAAATTCCCTGCAGGCTTTGGATCGCTCCGTATGTTCAGAGGCTCCCTGTCTCTGTGAGTCCTGCTTGTGTTTTTGAGGAATTAAGGAGATCTACACCAGCCAGCGCTCTCTGTTCAGTAGCTCATTACCAAAACTACCAATATTCAGAAGCACTTTGTATGAAGCCTGTGTCTATCACAGTGTTTTGAATGCAAATTAATTCACAATACCTTATAATACTTGCTTAGTCGTGTTTACACCTTTAACCACTATAATGCATTATAAAACATAACATGAATTTGGTGTTCATGTGTTGTTTTTTAAGGGTGTAACCATTAGATAAGTATTATAGTGTATTAAAATTAGTCATAGTTATTCATAAGAACATTAAAATGATAATAAGTTGTATTATTAAGTCATTATGAATGCATTGTATAGGCTAAATTGAGCCACTTTTTGATCTCAGTGTTGGAGAGTGGCCCAATTCTGTTTATATAATGCATTATAACACCATATACCTGAATTCACTCTATATATAACCGTATACAGGCTTTATAGAGGTGTTTTATGTTTATTTTTGTTATGGTGATGCATGGCTGCTTGTAGCATAAGCTGACTTTCCATACCGTTTGGCTTTTTACATCTACCTGGCTTGAAACTGCGTTCAGCCATGAGTGTGAATGAGCATGAGGTGTTGCTTCATGTTCTAGTTTGAACATTTTTCATCCTCATTAAACTCACTGAGGCATGTCTGTGGAGGGAGAGAGAGAAAGAGCTTCACATGGGCTGTAAGGACCCAACGTATTTTCCAGTTACTCATTTTGCTGTCCAGTTTTGTAATCTACCCTATTTTGCTCTGTAACATGAGACATTTATCATATACTTAAATACTTTTAAAAAATGATTATTTCATGTTATATGTCCCATAATTCTTAGCGTTAATCGGTAGTATTGCCATCCAGGCTTGTTACTATAGACCTTGACACAACTGTGAGAACACTGCCAGAGATGTCTCGTTCACACATGCATATACAGAAATCTATATTTATATATGTTGATGGTTGGACCTAGATGTCTGTGGAAGAGAATATATCCGTCTGAACAAAATGGCTGTCTGCTATTAAAAAAAAAAGAAAAAGAAAAGAATGAACTAGTAACACTAACAGTTGTCTTGAAATTAAAATTGAAAAAGCGAAGCCTTTCTAAGTGTCAAATCAAAGCTGTTAACAAAGATTTTCAAAATTAGTACCATGTGGTTGATGTACTGTTGCTATCTTCTCTGCACCTCGTTTGATTTTGATTCCAACTCATCTTACAGTTGTTGTTGTTTCTTTCTTTTGGGATTGTTTGTTTTTGTTTTGCAGTCCTTGATAGTGTGCGTGATTGCAATCTTGAAAACTGCAGCATGTTTTATATTACAAAACATGCATGTCTATTCTTGGGGCGGGAGAAACATCCATGACCGTGTTTCGAGTGGACTGAAGGATGCCAAGACCTTGAGAACTGTGATCCTTATGGCACTCTGGGTTGCTGGGAAGTCAGTGTTATTTTAGATTAGCATAATTTGTGCGTTTGCAGGAGATAATAACTATGTTGTGCTCACTGTTTTGGTCAGATGATCAGCATCACTCGACACGAAGCCTCATTTGTTGTTCGTAGTAAATTATCACACGCGTAAACACACTTAACATTTTTATGGCATCCTAAGTAGATTGCCTATTAAATTGTTTACTTATTAACTCATCTTGAATTGTCATTATTTACCCAAATAATTTTTCATGCATTACTTCCCTCCACTTAGTTTGATGGACTGAGACTGTTTAAAGCATGAAACCACATAAAACATTTTGGCAAGTTTATGTCTGACTTTCCATTCTGCGTCCGAGTGAATTCGGTGCCAAACGAAGCTAGTCTGCTCTAGAAAGTGCCACAAATAATAACCTGCCTGTCGTTCATCAGCAACCAAAGCCAGGTCATGTGACCTTTTTCTGTTTATAACATGTTTGTTTTATATTTAAACCTTTAAACCTTAATTGACACACTAAGAGGTCAAACCGAAACCAGGCCTGCTGTGCTCGGTTAGCTGCTGGAGTCCAGTTAGATGAAGCACCAGAACAGACGCCTTTATTAAGTGTATAATAGAATTGTTTGAGTGTCTGAGTTGAATGAAGCAGCATTATTCTCAAGGACCTAATCTTCATTTCGACTCAGAACTGTGGTGTATGTGATAACATAGTCGTTTTCTAGACTGTTACAAAAATTCTGTGTGCCTACTTAAGAGAATATGTCAGGCTTGTAGTTGGCACTTATGTTTTTTTCCTTTGGATTGTGTCCTAAGAGAGTGTCAGACCTCGATATCGCCCCATCCACATCATGCTTTCTTGGCTCCAGCAACCCTGCCTTCTGTCACAGTAAGGGTCTATCTTTTCTAATGATTCATGCGCTTTTTCTACACAGTACACAGGAACACTGTCAAAGAGGATTCTTGCCCTTTCCCCTTTAATTTAATGAAGAAAAATAAATGGAAAAATGTCAACTTTAACCCAAAGCTGGTCATCTTTTTTTTTTTTTTTTTGTATTTTCATGTTCACAAAAATACTGCCTTATGTCTGTGTGGAAAAGATAAAAGATTTCTATAAAAAATAACAAAAAGGCGTATTGTTATTCAGCTTTTGCCTTTGTATGTATATAAACTCTATCATTCAGTCCTTTATTGTGTTTGAGTGGTTTGTCAGTTATGATGCACTATTATTCTTTCAAATACTACAATATGTACTGTTCTTCTCTGTTACAAACTTAGTGAGCTGCCTACCTAGACTGCATTTTAAGGCATAATAAAGGCAAATGATCAAATTTATGCTACCTTCTAATATATTTTGTTTTAGTCGAAAAATAATGCAGGATCATATGTATCCTTTGTGGAAAAGATGGTCTAAAAGTTGAGAGAAATGTTGATTATGAATTCTCAGGCAAATAAAAAATGTACTATTTTAGCCAATATTGATGTATTTTTATGCTTATTTGAGTATTGTGTCATTAGCTTAGCTACATGCTAATGGCAAACCTTTTTGGAATCATTCATGAGTCATATTTCTTGTGGCACATTAAGAGTGTTCCAAATGAGTCATATTATGACGTCCCAGTTGGGACGCCGCATTAGAAGGTAGCTGCTTATGTAGACAGTAAACAGCAGGGTAGCTCACTAGGTTTTGGATCAGAGCTAATGTGTTCCATAATTACTCAGTGAGTCAGTTCATAGGACTCATATCTGTGTAAGCTGTAATGTTGTGGTGACATCCTCAGTGTTCAGCAGGAGCCTTCCTTCCTCTTCTGTCTCTCCACTCCAGACAGAAAGAAACCTGGTTGATACCGATGCTTCAACCCACAAAAAAGGAAAGCAGATGGTCTGTTGAGATGTCTTGGTTTCCGCCTCCAGCTTTTGTACAGACCCCCCAATGACTGGATTTATTGCCGATTACACATCACCACTTATGCCACCCAGCGGAGTTCCTGTTCGAGTTTACACTCCTCATTTTACGATATACAACTTGCATGCAGTATATATATCAAGTAGCGATTAGAGCATGCAGAGTGGGAAAGATCCCGTTGTTTTAGGGAAAATCACTGGAGAGGCCTACCTCGCTTGCTAAACACAGGCAATGAGAAGAATATGGTTTATATTAAACCACTATTTAAGCCACCATTTAAATGTGCAAATTTCAGGGGAATTTCCCCCTGGGAAGACTCTACTTATGTGCTGAGTCTGGTCCAGAAATCACAGGGGCTACATCCAGACTCATACTTTCAGAGTATATGCTGTTCCGTGAGGAATTAACTTCTCAACAGTTAATGAAGTGCGAGGTGTGCAGTATAAACACATTCCCAGACATGCTACATCCATACTGCTATTGCATTTGCATACTGCATAGTAGAGAGGTAAGCATATTCTGGCCAGGGTTGTGCCTTTCAGAAGTCAATTTAGAATTTGTTTAAATTCCAATTCGGTTTCAGAATTTGAATTAAGGAAGCAAAAAGGATGCAAAATTGCAATTTGAACATAATGAAGAAAAAGCTATGTTTGATAGTTTTGGGGGGAAAACAGCTTATAGATAGATGGATAGATAGATAGATGGAACAATGGATGGATAGATATATATATTGTTATATAGATGGATGGATACATAGAATGTGGGTGGATAGAAAGAATGATCCATCAATTGAGATGGATGGATATATATATATAGAGTTATATATATTATATGTTATCTAATGGATGGATGGATGCATAGAATGTGGGTGGATAGAAAGAACGATCCATCGATTGTGATTGATTGATTGATTCCGATTTAAGTTTTTATTGGTGTGGCCAATTCAAATTCACACTCATGAATTTAAAGCTATCCCATTCTGAATTTTGGCCAACTCTGACGCAGTGAGAGTCTGTGCACCTCAGGAATGAGGGAAATCTGACCTTCATCAGTCTGGAATCATGGCGCTGCTACTCCTGGATAAGCAGACCAACCAATGATTGGCAACCATTTCTATCCCAATAAGCCCTATATCCGAACAACTGTGGCCTATAGAGCTCTCTTTCTGTTTAAAGTGCATGTATATATAGAAATACTTGTGCATATGTTTTTACAGAGAGGCACAAAGGATAAGAGGTCTGTGTGTGGGTGTGGAAACGATGTGGTTTCAACCGTAGCGGCCAAAGGCACACTGATTGCAAAAAGCAAAGGGGGAGAGTGAAAAAAGAACAGCAAGCGCCTAAAATAAATGCCTTGTCCATAGGATGGAGAGGCATGGAAAAACGCCTTTTTTCACATCACTTGACTTCATGAAGATCATAAAGAAAACAAGATCCGTCACTTACATGAATGCAGTTCATTGTCTGGGTTTCGTGGTGAGTTGCACTCAAAGATTTGTCCGTCCAACTTGGAAACGGCATTATCATAAGCAAAGTTTGCTTTAGTGCACATAGAGTTACGCTAACTACGTGACTACGCATAGGGGAAGGATATAAGAATGATATGTAACATGGAGAGTGAATGGGTGCCGTCACAATGAGAGTCCAAACAGCTGATAAAAACATCACAATAATCCACAAGTAAAAAAAGTCTTGAGAAGCAAAAAAGCTGCATGATTGTAAGAAACAAATCCATCAAGGCATTTTAATATTTTAACCAAAATATCCATAATACATAATAATGCTTCCTCCAGTGGAAAAAAGTACATCCCCTGTTGTCCTCTCACATCAAAATCCACAAACATTTTTGTTTACAACTCTTTTTTTTTTTTTTTGCTTGCAAACGGTGCTTGATCTGTGCATATTTCTCTCCTGATTCCAGACAAGATTACTATTTCGCTGGAGAAAGCAATATTATGGATAGTGGAATTGTATTTTAGCCAGAACAAAGGTTTGAAGTTAAAAGCATCTTGATGAAATTGTTTCTTACAAACATGCAGCTTTTTGCTTCGCAAGATGTTAATCGATGGACTGGAGTGGTGTGGATTATTGTGATGTTTTTAGCAGCTGTTTGGACTCTCATTCTGACGGCACCCATTCACTGCAGAGGATCCATTGGTGAGCAAGTGATGTAATGCTAAATTCCACCAAATCTGTTTGGATGAATTAAACTCATCTACATCTTGGATGGCCCGAGGGTGAGTACATTTTCATTTTCAGGTGAGCTATTCCTTTAAAACGATTATGTCTTTTGTATCATAAGTCTAATCACTTAGAAAAGTAACAGCACACTTCTCCTCTTCAAATGCTCGATTGGAGGTGTCATTCATTTCTGGAGCACAAACTGTGCTGGATGAGTTATGCCTTACAGTTTCATACTTAAGATTGGCAGTTTGTTGAAATCCCTAACCTTTAGTTTGAGCTATAGTTATAGC
Organism: Sinocyclocheilus anophthalmus; assembly: GCA_018155175.1. Classification (NCBI taxonomy): domain Eukaryota; kingdom Metazoa; phylum Chordata; class Actinopteri; order Cypriniformes; family Cyprinidae; genus Sinocyclocheilus; species Sinocyclocheilus anophthalmus. Next base: position 799,096 of record JADLZN010003193.1, read on the forward strand.
GATGCTTGCCTTAGCAAGCAGAACTAATGATAGATTGAACGGAACAGGAGAGACTGTTCTTTTCTGCTGATACTAGTCTTTTTTGGAAAAACATAGCAACAAATTACAGACAGACAGACCTGCGCTGGGATTTTACCTGTACTGTAAATCAGTGTCTAGAAGTGATCTTGCTGAAAATTAACAGGCTTGTTGAGAGTTAAACAACTAATTACAAGGCCATTATTAAGTGTGCACTCACACACGTGCAGTGCAGTAGAAATAACCAGACATGTAAGAGCCATTACAAGCTCTGACAGGTTTATCTACCTGGAGCTTCAAAACAGCCGTGGATGAAACAGACGTTCAAAAGAATGTCTGTCTGTCCCAATCGAACTGTTGAGAAACAGAACAATGTCAAGACGCACTCTGGGAAACTGCTGAAATGACTTTATTTCAGCGAATAAGACAAGCTTGCATTCATGTTATATATAGGTAATGAATGGAGCAATTCTGAGAAGGGTTTTGGAACGGAGTCAGAGCCTAAGGATTGAAGCTGGGGTTGATTATGTACAGGAGTGAGTGGGATGTTTGTCAGATAAAAGCTGCATTTCGAACACATCATGGTTTTAGATGGTCTCTATCGTGGCCACTTTGACATGCTTACATTCTGCTTACATTTGATCTGCCGTGGCGGACGTGAGGGAGAGGGTTCAAAGGCCTCGCATTCCCATGACAGCCGCAGTGTCAGTCAGCTCGCCGTTTCCACAGAGAGACGGGTTCCTTAACCCGTACGAAATGAAACTTTAGAAGGCCTCTTATAATACCTTCATCCCTCAATGTTGCTACAACAATTGGGAAGGGAAAAGGGCTCAGCAGATTGAGATGTTATCGATACTTTTGTCAGAATCTTTCACACTTATTGCCAGCAGAAAGCTCCAGATGTCAGAGGTGGGCACGCAGCGGTAGATAAGGCCCATATGTGCGCCGTGACTCAGGAGTCGAGCGCCGCAGAATGTGTGTTCTGGAGAAATGCAGCTGGGCCTGACCCGCCGGCCCTTCCACGCTCGTTAAAGCAATATCTTCACATGTGAAAACCCGATATGGCTCTACTGCGTGTTTGTCTTCCCTTGTCATCTACCGTTCGTTCAGTCGCTCCATATGTGTGCGGGACTGTGGCTGCACCCCACCGGAGCCCAGAGCCAAAAGTATGATTGTCGTATTTATGCGTTTGTAGAGCTGCAGCAATCTCTGTGCAACATAAAATTTTTCTGAATCAAGTTACAGCGCTCTGTTATGTCGAAACTGGTCAATTATCTCTTTTTTTTTTTGGTTTTTTTGCTTTTTTTTTTTATAACGGTGCATTGACGTAATGCTATATATGTTTCATTTTATGCCAAACGGGGGGTTTTGTTATTTGGTTGACGTATATGTGACATGCTGTAATTCATATTAAACTATTTTAACAAATTCTACAGTTTGTGTAAATTATATATTTTGATATAGTCCTCATACGTAAGTTGCTTTGGATAAAAGCATTTGTTAAATGACTAAATGTAAATGTAATATATTTAACCTAAACAGTTTTTTGAAAATCAGAAATCAACTAAATGATTTTAGGTAAAAAATACTATTATACATCAAAATTTTAATTTATATATTATTTTGCAGCCCTAAATTATAAAAATACAGTAAAGAAAATAATATTGTGAAATATTATTACAAATAAAAAAAATATTTCTATTTGAATATATTTTAAAACCTAATTTATTCCTGTGATGGCAAAGCTGAATTTTCCTGACCGCCATTATCAGAGTATTCAGTGTCACATGATACTTTCAGATATCTTTTAATATGGTTTAATAGAAGAGTCATCATGAATATGAATACCGCTCATAATAATGAGACCAAAATAGATAGCAGTAACTAATGATTTTGACGGATCATGTGTGACACATGAAGACTGCACGTAAAAAAAAATCCGACCAAATTTACACTGTAAAAAAAATTCAGTAAAATTTACGGTAAAAAATGGCAGCTGTGGTTACCGGAATTTTACCATACGGTGGCAACGTTTTAGGTTTTACGGTTTTAACTGAAATTTACAGTTAAATACCATAATTTAATTAACTGATATAATGTTAAAATACCAAACTATTGAAGTACTGAAATCTGTTTTGCATCTTTGTAATACACTGATAACCACAAAATTGCAGCGGTGAATGGGAAATCACAGATGAACGAAAGCCCTCACAGCAGCTTTTACATAAAATAAACATGTATAGTAGGTGCACAGTCATTCACACAAACACTAAACCCCAACATGGTAACACACATGATACTGAAATAACGCAATAAACATTAATTTAACAACATTAAATGTAACATAAAACCCTAATGTACAAAACTGATAAGAAAAAAACTAAGAAGAAACATAGTTATTTCAACAAAAAAAAACATCAAATATGAAATGTAACGCAGGGAATTCAGGGAATGTCAATTTACGGTTATTCACTGTAAAATTATACAGTCTTTTTCACTTTCAAAAAAACGGTATACTACCGTAAAATTAATGTCCAATACATGTAATGTCCAATACAGATTTTCACCGTATATAGTAGGGGAATTTACCGTTAACCATTTAACAGGTTTTTACTGTAGCATTTTTACCGTTAAATTCACGGTCATTTTTTACAGTGTGGCGTAATAGTGCTGAAAATTCAGATTTGCCACACAGGAATAAGTTTTAAAATATATTACAATAGAAAACAATTATTTATAAAATGCAGTAATATTTCACAATATTGTTGTTTTTACTGCCTTATAAAAAAAATTGAAGACCTGGCGTGCGTAAGAGACTTCTTTCAACAACAACATAAAGAAAAAAGAAAAAAAATCACAGGTGTGTAAGTTTTCTACACATGTATAAGTGTTTAATATAAAGTCAAACTTTGCATATGGATATTTCAAATAACTCTATAACCAAAGTATACCCAGGCCTGCCACAATACAGATCATCTCTCTTTAATAAAACTAATTACTACAACTTTATTGGCTGACTAATAGGAGAAGTGGTTGGGACACTAGTCCAAGTGTTCGTCAAATGGGAACGCGCTGTTGGAGGACTGCGGTTTCTCTCCGAAGCTGGAGAGATGGGGAGGGCAGGCCCATGAGTAGGCAATGCACAAACTAGCCAAAACTCAGTCTTTCACCCCCCTGCCTGCGGACTGAAGCAGTCGCTAGAGTTTCTTCGTCGTCTGCTTTTAGTGCTTTCTGGAAGCACCAGGGCTTTAGGTTAAAAGCCCGAGCAGCCTCTGGAAAGAAGAAAAAAAGGGGGAAAGGTTGAAAAGGTTTCAGTGTCTCCTGCGCAAAAAGAGGATTTAATGCCGAACTGAAGTTTTGAGCGCAAAAAAGTTGTGAATGCATGAGCTCTGTGGGGTGGACTGATTGACTCCAGACTGCTTTTGCCGTCTCATTTCTCTAATAAGAAGGAAAAGCCTTTGTCGCTCCTGTTGCGCACCGCACGCGCAGCGCGTTTGTTTGCGTTCTTGTCAAATGATCGAATGTTTAATTGACACCTGTTGCGTGACGTCGTAATGCTCAGTATCCCGGTAAGTGTATCAAAACTTGTCAAACTTTAACTCGAGGGATTTTCGAGGAACTTTTTTTGGGAGGAGGGGGGGGGGGGTTCCCCTCAGTGGACAGCGCCGGACTGTTTTGGAGTATGTTCTTGAAGTGAAAGAAACGCAGAAAAACACTGGAAACGCGAATGCCAAGTTGAATTGTTCGGAGGTGGAATTGTTTCATATTTTCAGAAGTAACTCCTACTTTGTATGCGCTTCGAAAGAACATCAGACCAGGTTCAGGACTTCAGCTCTGGAACACACTGAACCTACACTGAACGATAGAGCTGCAAGCAAGTAAGTTGTAGTGACTTTCAAACCTAAAAGTTGTATTGTTTGGAAAGAATGTTTGTTGATGTTGCCTCAAGCTTTTGGTTGTTTTAAGAGAAGTTTGTACCTTCAGACAAGTTTGTATCGGTCAGAGAACCAGGCTTCATATACCCTATTCACCTCAAGGTTGCTACAAAAATATGTTTTTGCCCTAGGCATAGGGAGAGCGGGGTGAATTGTGAACACCATCAGTTTTGAGCAATTAGAAATGAGCTACAGGAGTAAAATCTCTGGTATACATGTCCACCACCTTCCTGAGGTGACAGCACAAGTTGTAGGAACTTTGTTTAAATGTAACGGGTTTACAAGACACAAAACTATTTGGGGGGGAAACTGTATAATTTCACGTCTGCTTTATTATTTGATTTGCGTTCATGTTGACGGATATTACATGACATATGTTTCATGACTTGTTTAACATCCACACAAGCCTTCCTCTTTATGTTTTAGTAAAGAATAAAAAATATTGACCAGAAAAGGGAGGGTTGTAACACTTTCCAATGTACTGGACCCACAAAGATTGCAACAAAAAACACAAAGGACAGATATAGGCCTGCGTTTGACACAGCGGTAAGACTGACTAATATTCACACAGTTATGTTTTATGAATTTCTACATTTGTTATCAGCAGTTTTACTCGCAAGTTTTCTATTTGTTTACCTTTTGGATAAAAATTGCATGGGGGAGGAATGATATACATTTAGTATTATTTCGAGCAAGTACCACAATAGGCTCGTTCACTTAATGTGCATGTTTTCTATTAGTGTTACACGCCTCTTTTGTACTTACAACCCCCCTTGTACACTCTTAAAAATAAAGGTGCTTCAAGCGATGCCATAGAAGAACCATTTTTGGTTCCACAAAGAACCATTCAGTCAAAGGTTCTTTAAAGACCCATCTCTTTCTTGCCTTTTTATAATCTGGAGAACCTTCTTTCGCCATAAAGAACCATTTGTGAAACAGAAAGGTTCTTCAGATGTTAAAGGTTCTTTATGGAACCATTTAGACAAAAAGGTTCTTCTATGGCATCGTGAAGCACCTTTATTTTTAAGAGTGTATGGTAGGATCAATTCTTGATTTATAAAGTAGCCTACTTATATATGTAACAGACAAATATGGATATACTATATAAAAGTTATAGATACACCGCGCGTTGCAGACGTTTAAATGTTTAACAATATTCCCCGAGTCTTATTTAGGCCTACACACTTGGATTCTTTAGTAGCTAATTGTTGACAAAAATAAAACTCGTATCCTGTTAATTTTTTTTAATGGTCCAAAGTTGGCTTGACTTAAATGACTCACTCTTTTCAACATTTCAATTTAGACTGGAATACTATACAATCATCTGAATCACTTACCGGTCTTTGCTTTCATTGGATGTGGGTAGCACTCTTAAAAATAAAGGTGCTTCAAAAGGTGCTTCAAGAGATGCCATAGAAGAACCATTTTTGGTTCCACAAAGAACCATTCAGTCAAGAGTTCTTTAAAGAACCATCTCTTTCTTAATTTTTTGTAATCGGAAGAACCTTCTTTCGCCACAACGAACCAGAAGGTGAAAACAGAAAGGTTCTTCAGATGTTAAAGGGTCTTTACGGAACCATTTAGACAAAAAGATTCTTCTATGGCATCGTGAAGCACCTTTATTTTTAAGAGTGTAGTACCATCTTTCAAACTGAGGGCAAATGTTTGAAATGATTTGATCTGAATCGTGCCGGGATTTTCTTGCGAAAACACTTCATGTAATGTGTTGAAGCTAAAAAAAAATGATTGACACTTGCTGACTTTTGGTGCAGCTGTTAAATAAGCCATCTGTAGTCTGTCAATGAAAAAGATTTCTCAGGCATTTGAAAAGCGCCAGGGTCCAAATTATGATCGTTTGAGGAAGCCAGACTTGAACCTTGACGCCAGGATTTTAAAGTGTCTATTCTTTTACATATAACTGATGGTGTGTGTGTGTGTGTTTTTCAAACGTTTCAGTAACCTCAGAAATTAGATTACAAATTAGTCACGCTTGCGAATGGAAGTCATGTTCGCCTTGAGGAGGTAACCATAGCAACAGTATGCTGCTCAGTACTGGATATCGAAACACAAGTATTGTCATTATCATTTTATAATATATACATACACTTAAGTATATCTCAAAACCATTGGTGTTTTGTGTAAAAACGACTTGATGGTTTACTAACTGGGCTATGGGCATATAAAATCTAAGTTGTGCAAAAAATGTATTTAATAATTTGGAAAGGACAAATGTATCTTCATATCAAAGTTTTTCTGAGATTACTTTTTCCAGTTAAATACTTTGCATGCAAACTGTCCCAAGACATTTGCTTTGTTTGAAGACTATCGAGCAAGGACTGTCTTTAACAAAACAAAGGTAATTCACTTTTTTTCTCTCTATCTCTCTCTCTGTCAATTTGCTTTTACAACAATAATTTAAAACTTTACCTTAAATATTGTTGTATCTTGGGGGATACAAACATCTGAGCTGCTGGAAGGATATCGGATTTAATAGGAGATACAAACAGTAAATTGCATTATTTGAGTCTCAATGTGTTGTAAAAAAAAAAATAGCAATCAGTTAAATTTCGGAGGTATTTTAAAGGGTCAACAAACTTTACTCAAACTGTTCCCCCCCCCCCCCCCCCCCCCCAGTTGCTTCTGTTTTGTTTCATTATTATGGATATTCCTTGTTTTGCCCTCTCAGCGGTATTTGAGTTTCTGTGTGTTTGTGTAATGTAAAGCTACCTTTTCAGTGCCTCTGGAACGATAAGAAGATTCTTGTCTGCTCAGCCAAAATAGTTTCTAACCGCAAAAATATAAACGGGTGTCATTTAACCAAACACGTGAAGATTTAGATGTACTCTGAGGCTCTCTTTTATCAGCTCGAACTGAGGAACAGACAGTGGGAAGCAATATCTCCTGTTGTGTGTATAAACGCTGGCTGCGGTTTTCATTCCCCTATGTCGGCCATATAATTCATGTGTTTGTGTTTTACCTTTTCTCCCTGCCAGAGGCTGCATTTGTGCAGATTGAATTGATATGCGGGCCTTGTGTTAAACGTATTGGCCAGATGTGCTTGTGTGTAGGTCCTTATCCATACTTTACAGTGAAGTAAACCACATTCGCACACAAGTAACGTACTTTTTCCCTCTAACAGGACTATTGGAGTTTATAACTGAGGTTAAGAGGGTCCACGGAGTCCTGTGCTTTAATCTGGCGTGCCATTTCCTTTTGAAATCGTAATACTCCCTCTTTTTGAACAGGACGGTCTGGGTAAGAGCAAACAGGCATGCATGTTGCACTTGATTATTCCCATTTGTTCTGCGGCAACGTGGTGATTTGAATCAGCATGAATCTGAAAATGTGTTATCCATGGTGCGGTAAATATCTAGAGGATGTATATGGAAGTGTTTGTTGAGGTTTTCCTTTTGTTAATTAGTTTTAAAAGAGTTTGTGGCCGTTTTCTTTGATCACGCAGCCTAAAGCCTCGTTTTTTGAAGGGAAAGGGGGTTGGATATCTGATCAAGAGCTTGCTGTTTAGCTTTCAGATGTTTTTAGCCTCGTTCCTACCTCAGCCCAGGGTTTTCCCCTTTTCTCCTTTATATGTGTCTATCTGTTTTTCTGTGGTATTTGGAATGTGACGGGGCTGGGTTGATTAAGACATTGATTCATTTAATGAAATGTTTGAGGTCTGAGGTGGAATGAGAAGCTGCAGACACCAGTTGTGTTTCTGTGGCCAAAGCTCTGGGAAACCTCTCAAAAGCTGATTCAGAGAGATAAAACCGTCAACAGCCCACCTGCACAAGCCAACCTGCCTCTCTTGCCTAAGCACGCGCTACACACACACACACACACACACACACACACACACACACTAACATCCCCTATCATCCACAGCACACACGGTTTGGCTCTCTGTCTGTTTTTCTCTTTCTGTCTCACTTACCTTTTTTTCTCTCACTCTCAGGACAATTTATACACACAATCACACTCCAAATGCATAATTTCCTTGAAACACAACAGCATCAGATTTGTAGGAAGCAAAAGTGATCTTTGAGGTTGTTCTTTGATGTTCTTGATCATCATGATCTAGTTGCCTCTCAAAAGTGTGATAATAATCCCCACTAGACCCTGCGGTCCATTGATGGGTTGGGTCTCTTTCTTTTAAGTGCAAATAGTACCCCCTGCTCACAAGCACTTGTCTTGTAAGCTTTTCCGTGAGTGATTTGGGGACTGATAAAAGTGCCCACAGCTTGACCTGAGCCCGATGTGTCTGGCATTGATGTGTGCATATAACCCTTTCATCCATATGCTAAGAAAAAGATGGTGCGGTGATGTGTGGTCCCCAAGATCAAATGCAGTGGCGGAGTAGTCCTTTGTGCCAGTCTTTATAGATATATACTTAAATTATTTTTTTTATATTATTTTATGCCATTTTTAATTTTGTAAGCTTTTTTTTTACAAATTTTTGGGGATAATCTGTGTAATTCTGTGGAATCAATTTAAACATGGTAAAAAATGTAAATATAAAAGACAGATAAACATTGTTATTCATAGCTAAATTTATAAATTAGCCAAAACATTTAAAAAAACAACTACGTAAGAGGCGGAGGATATGTGAAATTCCAATTCTGCAAAGTTCATGCAGATTCCTGACTATAGGTCAGACGTCACGTGAATAGGAGCTTATGGGATCATCTTTTTCTCCCTCTCCCAGTCTTATAATGCAGCGTAAACTAAAATCTTGACTTGCTGAGCAACTATTTAACAGTTCTGCATTGCACTGCACTTATTTTTCGCCAGAGATTATGGGCTCCTGACTGGAGCTGTTTTCTAGCTTGTAATCATGTCAGAGACAGTGTTATTTGTTCAGATGCTCACAAAAAGCTCCAACACCAGGTGTGCACTCTTTAAAACATGCCACTATTTCAACACCACCTATGGAATAGGAGCCTATGTTCATTGATTACAGAGATCCAGACTGTGAAATGCTCTTGTTTGGCCTCCTGCCTTTCACCCGTTGAAGGGCACAGCATATCGACATCATGTCTGAGTGAGAACAGGCCTGTCTGTCCGTGTGTTTACCTTCATCACCTGTGCCACGTATTTTGACGTGCGTCAGCATCTATCGCTCACACACACATATGCGTATTGACGTCCTGTCTGGACACAGAGACAGTGATCAGCAAAAGTGCTGCGTGCATCTCAAACACATCATGAGTAATGCTGAAATTACAGTGCCGGGTTTGTTGATGCAGATTTAGCATGAGGTCTATCTAGTGCTAAAGAACAGCTGTCATAAGCAGTGTCACCATTTGTCCTTAAGCTTGTTTATAGCTAGCTACCTGCATAATAACACACTTTTTAATGGCACAGACATGTGTAGGTAACTCTATCGCCCCCTTGAGTTTACTGTAATGTTAAGTATGTACAACAAAACTGTGCGCTTGCATTCATGCTTGATTACTAGTACAGTACGTTTATGGCCTTTATAGTTTCTTCTTACTTTTTATGCGCCGTAAAGCTCGCACTGACCGCATCTGTAAAACAGTGGCTGTGGATGTTACCGGCAGAATAAAACATACATGATGTTTCTCCCCACCGGGATGTATTGTCAGTGCACCATGGCGTCGACCCAGTGCAAACACAGCTGTATGTGACACTTCTGCCCAGCTGTTAATGTGTGTTCACCTCTGGGTGTTATGAGAAGATTCCCCGTCGGCTATTTAGCAGAATTCAGGGATATTCACGAACATTAATCAGCTAAGCAAATGACTCGGTGCTTAAGTTTAAGATTTCGAGTTATTCAGAAGAGAGGATAGATTTTATAGATATAGACTGCTGTTGTGTGTGTGTGTGTGTTTGTGTGTATGTTTAACCACTTTAATGCCTGTGGAGTCCTGCTCTAGATTTCGAAGTGTTGTAATAGATAAAAGCCATGCGTGTGTGAATCTCTCCCCCTCGCTGTTAGATAATGATGTGCAAAATTGGTTGTCTTGATGGTGAGTCTTCGAGTGTGGCCTGCACAGCAGGGTTTCTGGAAGTTGTGGAAGAGTGCAGAAATGGATGATGTGGCTCTTTCTCCTGGTTTTATGCCCTAATTGAGCTCTGCTATGGCTCTGAGCCTGGCTCAGCAATGTTTACAAAGTCTCTCCTGTAAGCTGGATGTTAGCAGACTACGTGTTTGTTTGTGTGTTTGTGTATTCACATGTACATACAAGGGATGTGCAGCAGAGTGCTTGGAAGCGACAGCAATGATGGATTGTGAAAACACTTTTATTTGCATAGTATTTTTGTCTTGTTTTCCAGTACAAATATCTAAACATTCTTAAATCAAGATACAAGTAAAATGATTTAAGATATTAAGTCTTGTTTTCTGAGAAATTCATCTAAATTAAGTGAGGTTGATGTTTAACCTGTTAGCTTTCCACTGTACCACCTGGGGTACACTGTGTGATTTTGAGGGTTAACTTTGTGACATACAAATATGAAAAGAATATATATATATATATTTAAAAAAAAAAGCTAAACATGTCACATATCTTTGGAAAGCTGAGATTATTGTGATTCAAATGATGCAACCCATTTTTAGGATAGTAATCGGCAGGCATCTGTTTACAAAAAGAGTTTTTTCCTTTTTCAGTGTGTTCAAAGTTATATTACTCAATACCAATAAGACTTACAGATTCTGACTGTTGAGGAACACACCTCAGAGCGTCACCTTTCAAAAGAGACCAAAACCATGCATATACTCCAAATAGTTCAAGAACAGCGTGTTTCTTCAGGTATGCCTTTTTAAGGCATTTTAGGCAAATTTTACAGGAAAGGGGTTAAAACAAGAAAATTACTTTTTGCAGCGTGGCAACAATAATTGGTCATCGTTTTTTGGGGGGATGGGAACTTGTTAAAAACAACTAGATAGAACACAACATAATGGAGCAGGGTCTTTGTATATATTTATTATATTAATTTTATAAATATTTTTTTATTATATATGCATTATGTTTATTATAATGTATATATTTTGTTTTTAATCATATTTGTAATTGTTATAGTTTTTTTTTATTATGATATTTATTCTAAATATTTAACTGATTTATAGGCATGCCATCTTTTAACATTTTTCTGCTAATTTGAAAATGTAGGTTGACTTACTGTTAGGATGTTGTGTCTTTTCATTCTCATATGTAATTGTAAGTTTTGTTTTTGTATAAAAATTTTAAAAAGTGTCATTTCAAAGGATTTTGATGCTTCGTTCATGCTTCAAGTCACTGAACAATTGTGCGATACAATGCAGTGCCTAAAGATGTCCATCTGCAAGCTGAACTCTTTTGCTCTTCCTCTGGTACTGTACTAGTTAAGCTAGTTAAGAAGTCTGGTGATGATACCAGCACACCAACATACCATGCTAGAGAGCAACATCAAAAACATGCTGGTGTTCTAAGCAGGGTATGATCAATCTGTCTACTTGTCTATACTAGTCTTGCATTTGGCATGCTAGCTCACAAATAGAAAGATTTTCTTTCAATCAGTATTGCCAGAGATCTGTAATGCAAAGTTTTCATTGGCAGTGTTTCAACACGCTTTATCTCATTAATGCTGTTGCATGAATGCATTGAGTAAGTCACACTTTTTATACTTAACTCATAATTTTCTGACGATTTAGGGCAAAACTAGAACATTTTAGTTAGAAAAAGTTGGTTTACACAGCCACACATAACTGATCACCAGTGTTTACTGTAGCTCTAAACCAAAAAGTTGTTCTCCTTGCACTATGACTTCAGGCTACATTTCATCATATGCGATTGTTTCTGTGAATACTGTTGGAGAGATTCTGGTGTATATGTATTCATGAATGTTGCTGTAGAGCAAATGAGTATTATTATGCATGATGCATATAGTGTGTTGCAATCGGAGGCTTCTGACAGGGCCAACTCTAAAGAGCTGCCTGGGGATTTGGGTGAGAGCGGACGGTTCTGCTCTGCACATTTGAACACATTGAGTGAGGAATAGGGTTTAAGGAGTGAGCTAAGGAGATTGCGAGGGCACTAGCAGAGCGCCGGTAATAGACTGGTATAATAGCTGTGTAAATCCTGCTTGAGCCTAGACACACACACACACACTCACATATGGCCACGCTTTCTCTAAAACACTCTAATTTTCTCCTCTCACATGTTTTCTTGTTCTTGCACCAATTGAAACACAATTTCCCCACAGTTTAGCTTCACACACATACACTTGCTAGACGAGAGACTGACCTTGCTGCCCCGGCCCTCACAGCAGCCTTAATTGGTGTCATTAAGAGCTCTGAAAGCCGGGAGATAATTGGCCGGGCCCACTTGAGCAAACAGGACTTCAATGGAGTCATTTAACAGCGTGATAGGGTGAGGGTCTGGGGAGTCCTGGGAAGAGGGCTGACAGTGAGAGAGGGGGAAATGGGGTGTTTGGGTTAAAAAAGGGTTTCTCTTAAACAAGATTTTTGGGGGCAAATGGTGGGAGTTCACCTAATCTAGCACTGTGACCTAGTAACACTGAAACACAATGTGCTGTTATTGTTCTAAATTTGGCTGCTTTGAGATGTCCCTCTAAAAAATAGTTACTTTAATAGATTCGGAGGCATTACAAATACTAAACGGCATCTAAATGTTTAGATTAGTGTATTGTTTTCTTTGTCAGTAGGGTTTCCTAAAGCAACTATCAGTATTAAGGCCCACTCACACCAAGAACGATAATTATAACATTTGGTTTATTAACTTTCTCCAATTATGTTTTCTGCCACTTAGAATGCTCAAGCTCTTTTTTTTCTTTTTTGGGGGATCGGGAAAGGTCTGCGAGCCGGGACTTGAACTCGGGACAAACAAAGCACAATGGCGCTACATGTCAGCACGTTGCTCATGAGGCTATCGGCACCAACAATGCTCAAGTTCTTTAAAGCAGGATGGATTCTGATTGGCTGTCAATGTTTTTATTGTTCATCAGCTGGAAAGAATCATTTTGAAAGTGATTGTTCCTCTATGGCGTTATCGTTTTAGCTGTTGTGTGGACTCTGCAATTCTTTAAAATTTAGAATGATTTTTAAAACTATATTTTTATCTTTATAGTTATTGTCCTTGGTGTGAACAGGCCTTTACTGAGGTGGTTCATTCTTTGTGCTAAATGAAAGTTCCAAACGGGGCTTTTCCCAGCAAATGCCATAGAGAAACCAGTCTTGGCTCTCCAAAGAACTTTTCAGTGAATAGTTCTTAAAACAACCATTTTTTTCTAAGTGTGAAGAATATAACAATCTTTTTCCTCCATAAAGAACCTTTTGTACAATAGAAGGGTTCTATGTATGTTAAAGGTTCTTCATGGAACTGTAGATGCCAATAGAGAACCATTATTTTTAACAGTGTACAGTAGTGGATGTTGCCTCAAAACATGCAGCTTTGTTTTTTTACTTTTCTAGGTAATCAAATTTAAGATTTTTTTGTGTGGTTATGGCTAGATTTAAAACAATACTTTCAACTGTGAATGCATTCAGTGGCAGTTTTATTGCAAAAAAAAAATCTGTTTAGTATTTTTAAATTTTTCTGTAATTTTATAATGACATTTAAATGTGATGTAAATGTGAGCTCTGTTCCTCTGTTCCTGTTGTTGATATTCCAAGTGTAAATAAAAGGTGAATGAAATGGTGTCTCAGACTAAACGTGCAATAGAACTTTTGGTTTTGTTTGCTAAAATTCAGAACCAGAGCCTGAATGGCCTTTATAAAGTGAATAAAGACCTGCATGTGCTCGTGTCCTTGGTTGTGTAGAGTCATTGTGGGCTCTGTGGGGGCATCAGGATATTTGGAGGGATGTGGAGCAGCAGCAGGTCTTTTGTTGGATTCATTAAAGACTGAGGTTTCCCACTCCACTGCCACAACATTGTGGCTTTTATTAGAGTCCCCTCACATGCTCTCAGCCAGATTCACACACTCACACCCAAATCGCATTCCGTCAACTTCCCTTAACATGCTGATGTGGTTTTTTTTCTTCTTCTTCTTCTTCTTCTTCATGCTTTCTCCCTCAAAGCATCTTCCTTTTTGTTCCTTTTTAAAATTATACTTTTCTTTCAGCTTTTATGTGTCTTGCCATTTTCTGCTTTCTAACAACATCCCTAATAACTCTCTTTCTAAAGCCTAAAGCCTTTGCCTTAGGCACATTTCACGACTGATTTCACCTCATTGTGAGCTAGTTTACAGAAACACGCCGACTTCAACACGTTCAAATGGACGAATAGAATCTGGGGTACCATTAATCCGCTGTGCAGCATTTGGGAGCAGTTTGGCATTTTGCATCATCACTTTCTCTCAGCTCTTACCACCTCTCCTCCGCCACCTTTGTCGGATGATGAAAAGATGGATTCTAGCCCGCCATTAATGAGGATTAGCGGGGCAGGGAATGTTTGTCAGAGAGCCAAGCAGATCAAAGATGCTGCTCAGCAGACCATGAACTCCTCCAAACCCGTGATACCAAGAGTATGTGGTCGTTTACATGAGCAAAACAAACAAGCAAGCAGCAACACCCCTGGACAAAGCGCCGGGTGTCGTGGCTCATCTCTAATGCTAGCGAGGCACATCTTTACCGTCTGACCCCAAATGACACAGCAGGGGCCCGCGTTGTGTGTCCCGGGCCGGATGGCTGTGTTGATCTATTGTAAATCAAGCCAGCCAACTTAAACACGGCCCTGGTGAATGGGAGTTGTTGGACTGCTGTGTGGTCCTCCGTTTATTTGCCTCCACATCCACGGAGGCTCTTTTGAAGAGCCATTTAGTGTGCAGAGTCCTTGAGACGACATTTAAAGCAGACGTGGCTGAAGGGCCGTGGCACAGGAGGCGCAACAGGTGCTGCGTTGTGCATCTGTGTTTGTATCCGAGCATGTTGGTCTGAATGGTAACTGAGTTAAGGCTCCCTCTGTGGTGTTCAGCATTCCAGGAGTGCTGTGATTATCACCATCATTGTTATTATGATGCAAACACAGATGTTTAGATAGATGGAAATTTACTTGCAGTCAGTAAGTCAGGAGGAATAATTACTAATGGCTGACAGATATGGTTTTTGGATGATGACAGATGCATAGTGCATGTATGATATTAAATGTATTTTGTTTAAATTGTATAATTATAATAATATTTAAATTTTAAGATGATTCAAATATCATTATTTTATATTATCATTGAATATTTATAGAAATGCGTACTATTTTTTATTAATATAATATGAAAATTATCATATAATTATAGTATTATTACTGATATGTATATTTATTAGGGCTGTCAACGTTAATGCCTTAACGCATTAATTTTACAATCCTTAACGCGTTAAAATAATTTAACGCAATTAAAGCAAAATTACTGAAGCACAATTTCTATTGTAACCCTTTAACCGAATTTTGCTTCTCAGCTTGCGATCAGATCATTTTGGATCAAGTTTTCGGTCCAATGATCCAGTGAATGCATCCAAACAATCCGTCCAAAACAGCGCTAATATAAAGGAAACCAGGCTGATTACATCAGAGATTGCAGAGAGAACAGAGACTCGCATTGCGTTTTTAGTGAATTATTAATTCCAGTGTGTTTTTAAACACGAGCTCTGTCATATTCCATGATTGTCTCTGAAGAGCGCGAGTCTGTTCGTGTGAAGTACAGTGGGATTGTCAACACATCCCACCGCTGTATGGCCAGATGAGACGCAAACTATGTTTTCTCGACTGGATAACCAGTGTCTCGCTAGTAAAGTTTTGATGGATGTAGACTGCAATCAAGGTAAAGACGATTGCGGTGGCATACAGGAGTCGTACAGTAAGCACGCGTGAGTCCGTTATAATAATGCGTGTATGAGTGCTCTTGATCGCACATTGTATTTATGCACAGGCAGACATTTCCGTACATTCACGTTGTATCCACACACATTCACGATAATGTTTTAGTTTGTCATGTTTATGTTGCTGTGTTTAATTATACTGAATGGATCCGTGTACTCAAACGGTAGTAGATATATGCAGTCAGCAGGCGGTTGGTTTACTGACTTGTCTAAAATGTAAATAAGCTCTTTGCTGTTACACTGTACACATACTATACAATTCAGATTTTTTTTTTTTTCATATGTGCTTATATGGGCTTCTTATATCATTTGGTTCTTTGGTGTCCTTTGGAGTCTCCAAGTGTCCTTTTTTTTGGAAAGACATCTAAATTTATATTGAAAAAAGCTTGCAGAAAATACAGATTTTTGAGAATCACCCTTCAATCTTTTGGTTTACTTTGCTGGATATAGCAAATTATGACAAAATAAACATTTAAAACGAGATAAACGGTCTATGCTTAATTTCATGAAGTGTGCGATTAATTGTGATTAATCACAGAAAAAGGGTGTGACTAATTAGAATTTTTTAATTTTGCAGCCTTAATATTATAGCGTTATAAGAGAAAAGAACATTTACATTTTGTTTCATATTTTAAAAACTAAATGAACATTTTATTTTAATTATTTATAATAATATAGAAATTTCATATATACTATATCGTTCAAAAGTTTGGGGTCGATTTTTAAAAGTTTTTAAAAGAAGTCTCTTATGCACACCAAGGCTTATTTTATTTGATCAAAAATACAGTGAAAACAGAAATTTTGTGAAATATTATTATGATTTCAGTTAACTGTTTACTATTTGAATATATTTTAAAATGTAATTTATTTCTGTGTGGCAAGGCTGAATTTTCATGTCACTATGATGTTCAGAAATAATTCTAATATGCTGATTTGGTTTCAAGAAACATTTCTTCTTATTATTAATGTTGAAAACAGTTGTGCTGCTAAATATTTTTGTGGTAACTGATTTTTTTCTTCTTTAATAAATAGTTTAAGAGAACAGCATTTATATGAAATAGAAATCTTTTGTACTATTTTATAACTGACACTTTTGATTAATTTAATGCATCCTTGATGAATAAAAGTATTAATTTCTTTCAAATTTATTTTCAAATTCTTACTGACCCTAAAATTTTAAACGGTAATGTGCATGTATATACATATAAAACATTCATGCAAAATTATTAGTTGATAAGAGAAAATGTTCATTATTCATTGTCAAGGCTGTGAGTACGGCATTGTTATCGACCAAAACCAATCTCAAAATGACTGAAGATAACTGATGATTTAGAGTGGACAGTTAAAAGTCAAGAGTTTCATTAGCGATGGATTCAGACAGTGATAGGACAGTGAGAGAACTGCACAGATTGTATGATGGCACAGACAGACATTTTTGAAAGACAGTTGGTGTAGGCAGACAGCCGGGCACACGGATAGACGGGCAGAGCCGTGATGTGAGGGGTGAAGCCTGTGGGAGCGCAGAGTGTGCAAGTGCCCTGCAGGCTTTTCTGCCAGCATGACGGCTTTCGGCTGCAGCTCTATGCCCTGAGGTCCTCTTGTTCAGCGGTGAGATGGAAAAGCGTGTGTGTGTGTGAGAGAGAGAGAGAGAGAGAGAGAAAAAATAAAAAGTTGGCAGTTTTTGTATAAGTGCATTTTTTATATTATGACATGGCAGTTTGTGTCTCTTGTGTGTGTGTTTGTGTGCAACTTTTCCCTGTTCATAAGAGAAAAGACGAGTGAATGATGGCGTTAGAGGGAGGGATGGAGAGGAAGATGGACACAAGTCATATCTGGTGGGAAATATCGCCCCTCTATGGCAGTTTAGTGTCACTGCGTCCCTGTCTGTGGGAAAAATGGACAGAGAATTGATTTCTTAAAGCTGGGATGCATGAGAAACAGCACAGAGTGAATGTGTAACACAACTCGCTCTTTTTCTCCCTCTCTGTGCTCGAGCCAAGATGTCAGACAAAAGAGGAAATTATTAAGAAGATGAAAAACAGTATTGATCTGAGGGTTTTTCCTCTTTGTCACCTTGTCCCATCTTTGCTCAGATCACGCTCTGTATCATTGTTTACATGAAGGATGGAGGGACGATGGAAATGAATAGAGGAAGTGTAAGCTCTTTTATTGATCCCGAGCATGAAGGGCTTTAACACCAGAGAGGCATCTGCCGCCGAATGGCTCTTGACTTGAGAGAAAAATCCTTCAGATTTAGCATTTCTTCACATTATGTGTATTTACTTCTATCTCAAAAAAATCTAATGTAGAAATGTGTTAGTTGGTGCCTGTAAAAAAAGATATGCTTAGTTTTGATGGCATCCAGAATATCTACTTGTCTTGTTTGCTGTCTTTTAGATGTTTTATATGGAGACATTATACCGTGATTTAAATGGGCTGATATCTGAAAAAAAGCATCTTAAACCAGCATAAAGTGATTATCTAGTCACCCTGTCTGTCTTGCTGGTTTTTGAAGTGTTTTGAGCACTTATCATCTCATCAGACTGGGAAAACATGCTGGCTAAACATCTAAAATCCAACTTGACCTGGCTGGTTGACAGGCTACACCAGTATAAACCATACCACCAAACCTTTGGCAGGTTTAAGCTGTTTTTCAGCAAAGCTAGCTGTATTCTTTGCTTTACATCTGGCTGCTTTCATTTTCTCCCTCACAAAAATGCCAAATCACTCTCATCTCTTCCACTCTCTCTGTCACCTCATTTAGCATCATGAGGATAGAGATGCTGCTGCCAGTCATCGGACTGGAGGAGCGTTTCACGCACACCATACATCAGGGTGATAACTCGCTGTCAAGGGAATTGATTTTAGGATCTCTCAGGACGGAGGGCCTTGAATTGTTTCTGATTGTCTTTACTGTCAGGACAGATACCTTGAGCAAGATTAATTCTGTTGTCATTGTCTTTTCTGTTTTCAGAGTTTATAAAATGATCTCATGCTGGCAGATGTTCTGATATGAGGACAATGGCTTGTGCTTAAATGTCGTTCCTGCAACTGCAGACAGAGAGCGCTATCTCCTTTAGAGAAAACATGGGGGAGGATTTGGGGAAGACGGATACAGAGGCAAAGATCTGCCCTCAGAGGAAACTGAGAGAAAGCAGGAACAGAAGTAATGCAATGAGAGAGTTATCTTGAAATCTTCTCTGATTTTATGCAGAAAGCATAAAACAAGAGAGCATGTGGTAGAGACACTATTATAAAGAACAGACAGAAACTGATAGAGACATTAAGGTCAGGTGATATTAAGTGCAGCTCATGTTTTTTTTTTTTTATATTGCTTAAAAATATAACAAATGACACACTAAATGCATGCATAGTTTTCTCACAATGCAGATAATCTCAAAATGACCAAATGCTGGTCAGTATATCTGTCTATCCCGCTCCTGACCCCCACCAGTCTTTCTTTCTTCCTCACTTTCCTTGCTGTAATTTATAGCGTTTTAGAGAGGCAGATCATGCACTGAGAGCTCAGCCAGCATGTGTGCATGGGGATTTTTGCAGTTTAGTTAATAGTACATATCATATCTGGATTTCACACCAGCGCTCCCCAGGGATCCGGCTACACTGGCTGCAATTAGACTGACAGTGGGCAGGCAGGCAGGGCTCCCAGCAGAGCCTCTGAGGACCCCTAATCAGCCCTGAGAGCACACTTTCCGGACAGAGGGGGTCAGACCTGAAGAAGGACAGATAGAGTGCTCGCTTTAAACCAGCTGAAGTTGTCCTGACAGCGGATGAAGATAACTCGAGCCAGAGAATCCAAATGTATCATTAGAATATGTGGATTCTGCAGTCTTTTATATATTTGTTGGACATCATTTTGTATATTTTAGACATAAAACTAGCAAGGAGTTAGTTTCCTGGGACAACAGTTAATAGATGTTATTTATATTTTAATTTACATTTGAGAGATTTTCTATTTAAGATATCAAATATATATAATATAATGTATTTTTAAAATTGTGTTAAAATGTAGAAAATTCAATATTTAGAAATATTTATATTTAAAAAGATTGATACATCATTTGTAATAGTAAATAAAAGTATAGAAAAAATTAAATATCTTACCGTTTTTACATTTTTTTAATTCAGTTTTAATTTTTTTAAATTCATAACTCTTTTTTCCCCTAAATCTGAAATGTGATAGTAGTTTGTGGGTATTATAAATGAGTTCATGTATTGCTCTGTGGTCTCTTTTTTTCGTCACATATATGTAATAAGTAAACAGAATTGTACAATCAGACAGTCAGTATCACAAAATAAATGGGTTAAACCTAATATTTTCCCTTGCATATCTGTTCACTCCTATGAAATAGTGATTCATAAAATGAAGATATTACAATTTAAAGCAGGAAGGACAAAATTCGAACCGATAGCTGGGAATTCAAATTATGTAAGTGGCCATCGAAAGGGATTTCAGCCAAGCTTAGAAATGGCCAAATAGGATTCATAGCATCTCCGAAACATCGGAGAGCGAATCCAGGGATGAAAAGATTTGAAAGGATTTGGGAAATATTAGGTTTTTTTTTATCTGCAATGATTATTTGGTAGAGCAGTTATGTTTACCATGGGGATTTGTTGCAGCAAGCATGCGTCATAGATGTTTTCTGTAAAAGCATGTATAATGCATGAGTGCTACTGATGCTTATAGACTCCTATAGTGGTATAGTTGCTGTTTGTGGTCTCGCTCTCTCCCATGTAGCTGGGCATTCGAGAGGCAGTCTGAAACTCTTCAGCAACTCCTGTGTCCGTCATGGCCCATGTCCGTCCTTCAGTACCACACGGCTCAAAACACACACACAGCCCTCCAGGCTCTCTCTCTGTATGACTTCCCTTTCCCATTTGCCTCTCCACACTCCACATTCCTGTACGCACCACTGTTATCAATCAGTATCTGTGCCCAGCTGTCTGCTCTCTAGTTCTGCATGGCTACAGACGATACTCGTGTTCTTGGTTCGGGCCCAAACACCAATTTGGGCCGTTCCATTAGTAGCCTGTGAAGGGGGTTATTCTCTGCGTGTGGGCATTTACCAGATGCTGCTGCCGCTGTGAGAGACGATCATCAATCTGGGTTCAGCTGGCAATGGATTTCCCCCCATCGCGGCCCATATTTGCTCAAAAGAAGCGCTCGCCTCTGGTGGATCGCTCAATAACTTTCAAACAATTAAAATTTCAGAAATATGAAGGAAATCATGCAATTTTTTGCTTCCTTCTGTTTTTCAGTCCTTACAATTGTTCTGTTTTGTATAGCTGAATCTCTCAGAAAATATACTATGGTAACATGTTTACCATAATGTAAATCAGTTGGTATTTCAAAAGTTTGGGGTCAGTAAGGTTTTTAAGAATTAAATTCTTTAGCAAGGATGCGTTAAAATTGATCAAAAGGGACAGTTTAGACATTTATAATGTTACAAAGTTTCTATTTCAAATAAATGCTGTTTATTTGAACTTTCTATTTATCAAAGAATCCTAAAAAAATGTATCAAGGTTTCCACAAAAAAAGTATCAAGCAGTGCAACTGTTTCTTGATCAGCAAATCAGCATACTAGAATTATTTCTGAAGGATCATGTGACAATGAAGACTGGATGATAAGGCTGAAAACTCAGCTGTCATCACAAGAATAAATTACTTTTTAAAATATATCAAAATAGAAAGCTGTAATTTTAAATTGTTATAATATTTCACAATTTAATTATTATTAAATTGTATATAAGTCATATGATTTAATAATATTGCTTTTTTACTGTTATTTTTTAATAAAAAAATGCAGCCTTAAAGAGCATAAAAGTCTTCTTTTTAAGCTTTTCATCGATTGGTTCATAAAGAGTTGCTTGTTCAATATATAGTTATAAGAAGCAGGATTATGGACCAATGAGATTTCATTGTGGGCGGGGCAACCCAGTGTGATCCAACAAAAATAGAAACTGAAAAGATACCTACTGACTACATATGTATATGTCGATATTGTAACTGGTGGGGTTAAAAAATAAATAAATCATATGCAATGAGATATTCAGCATGTCAACACTGTTTGAAGATCCCATAATAATTTATTAATCCTTTCCTGTAGCTCAAACAACCTGGTATTTGCAGCTCCACGGTCATGAATTTGATTCCTAGGAAATGCATAAAGTGATAATATGTGTATTTGAATGTAATGTAAGTTGCTTTAAAAGCCTCTGCATAATGCATAAATGTCAATTTACTGCTGTAACTCTTGTCATTTTGGTGAAAACAGTGCTTACCAGTATAGTATAGTGACAATGTCTTCCCTTTCTTTCCATCTGGCTCTGTCTATCTCTCTCTCTCTCTATCTGCGGCCTTCAAACTGTTCTTTTGCCCACCTAAGTGGTTGCAGTTATCGCACGCTCGTGGGGTTGAGCGTAGGGTTGTGAGTGGTGAGCGAAGCGAGCCAGCGCTGGGTGGCTGCCAGGTCAGATCTGTGGAGGCTGGTAGCAGAGGGGAGGGGCAGGTGGAGAGGAGCCAGCTCCCCAAGCCAGAGAGGTCAGAATGGGCAGCCATCTCCCAGGAGTGCGGGGGGGACGAGAGAGCCGAGCGTGTGTGAGGAGAAAGGGAGGCAATGGAGCGCCAACGATGCAGAGAGAGTAAACAAAACCCCTGACACTCAAACACAGTGAGAGAGTTAGTGGTGCTGTGTTTGCTACTCTGCGAGAAAAAAGACTGGTGCTTATGAAAGATTTTGAAGAATTTTGAAATTTGCAATGTGGTAATGGTGCTAAGACCTTGAGAATGCACTCAAAGTGGAATAGACGAGGTGTGTGTGTGTGTGTCGTGTGTGTTGTGTGTGTGTTGTG
This sequence comes from Sinocyclocheilus anophthalmus, assembly GCA_018155175.1. Lineage (NCBI taxonomy): Eukaryota > Metazoa > Chordata > Actinopteri > Cypriniformes > Cyprinidae > Sinocyclocheilus > Sinocyclocheilus anophthalmus. The sequence goes on from JADLZN010003193.1 coordinate 821,744, forward strand.
TGTGTGTTGTGTGTTGTGTGTGTGTGTGTGTGTGTGTTGTGTTGGAGACGGAGCGAGCCTAGGGAGGGGGGGGCGTCTGTGAAAGGGGGCTGGTGAGTGCAGTTGCTATTGGAACAGGCCGTCCAGACTCTAATCTGTCTCTGCTGGAGGGCGAGAAGACGGGAATGTGGCGAGAACGATGCAAAGGAAGTAGAGAGGATGAGAGAGACAGTGAGAAATGCAGTATGTAAATTCAAGGATGTAAGAATGATCTGAAATGTGTAGAGGGAAACATTATAAACCCAATAATCTGCCTGGCTCATGAATATTAATGAGGTGATGTAACAGTCACCCAGAAGTTATACCTTATTCAGTGAGGTAGGGTACACTAGCCATATAGGATTATTGTGTGTGACTTTCGTATTAGTTTAAGCCACATGTCTGTTGTCAAAGGTGTATGAAGCTGTAGCTACAAAGGTGTAGCTATGTGTGAAGCAGAGCTTGCACAGAAGTCACTGTCAAACAAAAAATGTGTGGGAAACTTTTTCACCCTCGTGCGAAACTCCCAAACTTGGATTCCTATTTAAATGAATGGATATTGCCCAAAAAAGTTCGCCAAACAACAGTGTGACCACATCTTAAAAATTATGTTTTATGCTACTATTTATTTGTATTTTTGCACTAAATATTTTTGCACTGCATGAGCAATGTGAATCTTAAAATACAATGATTATTAACTTAAAAGTGGTGGGGAATGGGATCAGAATTCAGTTTGCAACTACATGTAAGAAAGTTCGCAATTCGGTATGCAAATATTCCAATGATGTCATCGCTGTTGTTTTGATCTTGAATAGGTTTTGAATGGACATAAACCTTTGCCATAAAACTAATTTTGTTACTCGAAATAAAATACAATTTAAATGAAATAAAATAAAATATCAACTTATTTTATTTACATTAGTTGCCATGGCAACATTTCTCATGTTCACTTAATTTATCTTGACGTACTAAAATAATTAACTAACTAAACTTTAACTAAAACTAAAACAAAAACAAATATAAAAATAAAAAACGAATTCAAAATATGAATAAAAACTATTAGTATCTTAATGATACTAAAATTCCCCTGCTTTGGTCGTGACACATCTCTCTACAATTGAGAGACTTCCTTGCCGTCATTGCTGTCATTTTTTTCTTGTATCTTAAAGAGGGAGTTTCATCTGAAACTTCTAGAATTCTGCTGTCGTGTAACTGTGCTTGATATCTGCATGTGGTCTGATATACAGTATCTGTGTCTTTCTGTGCGTGAACAAACAGACAGCCAGGAGGCAGTTGGACATACACACATCTGTTGTCAGGCAGAACTCTGCTGTGTCTCTCCTTCTGTTTCAGCAGTCTGTGTACTTTCATTTAGCTTTTTATGTAATTTGTTTGTTGCTTTAGACATGACTAAGAGGAAAGGAAATGTCTCTAGTGCTGGTCATTTGTTTTCGGTTTTCTATTTTGCTGTGTTTTGAGAACTCAGATGCAGACTCAGGCCATAAACATACTTTGTGTATTTTCACCAAAAGTCAAAAAGCTATTTAGGCACTGATTTAGTAAATTTGCGTTTGTTCTGGTTCCAGTCTGGTTCTAGTTTCAACCATTTCTCAATTTAACTGATTGAATTGAAAATCAAGTGCCACCCAGTTTTCTTCTAACTTGGAATTACATCACGTTAAGGAAACAAAGTGGGTTGCAAATAGCATTTCACATGGACGTGAACATACATCCTTGCATTACTGTGGCAGTAACAAACATTAGTACTCAAATGGGTGGATATAGTCATCTTGTACATGAAGTATGCATTGCATTTGTACACATTTCACATGTAAAATGCAGGCTTGCAAAACTGGAAGGCTCTGTGCATTTGCATAGAGTACATTTAGCCCCTTTCTTCTGTTCTGAAACACTTTTGTTTTATAAGCTGTTAGCATCATAAAATAAAAACACATAAAGGTGAACTTGCACAAAACAGGCACTATTGATTGCCAAGATCAGCTGTTACAGATTTAGAAAGGAATATTTTTTGCAATAAAATCACACATTTAACACTGTATACAGTCATTTGTATTTGCATTTAACCAACATTTGTAGACTCATGCTTTTGACAATTCACAGACCTTTGAGTGGTTTAGGGTGGACAGAGCAAGAGCAGCTGTCCGTCAGCGTGGGTCTCACCTCAGGAAGAGGGTTGAGCTCAACCTCGCCCTGATTATGGAGAACTGGCCCGGAAGATTCCGTGTATTTTTTTCTATTGGCCAATAGATTGTACATGAGCCAGCAGGGTGAGGCTAAATGACCTTGTGGTGCTTTTTTCCCATCTCTGCCCTACCCATCGAGACACACGTCCAGTTTTCTGTTGTCAGAGAGCAGCTTTGACACCCTCAGAGTGTTTTGTTGTTGATTTTGCATTTGACATTGATAATTCTCATGAAAGCAAGTCATGTTTCTTCGTGCAGAGCTGGTAGAGAGGAAGCTTGAAGACGGGGAGGGAGGGAGAGAGCTGGGATCTCATCTGGAGGTGTGAGCTTAGAGGAGTGCTCATGATGAAGTGTGGGAGAGAGTGATGAATGTGTGTCAGAATTAAGAGTGCCTCAGGGAGTAGGGCGGATCAGACCGGCCGTGGCCTTGGGCTCTCTCTGTCTCTCTCTCTCTTATAGCTAATCTGTTCAGAGAGAGAGAAAGAGAAGGACAGATGCTCCAAGCAAAATGCTTTATTTTCCATTTTTGCTTGTTTATTAGGCCTTGCCACTTTTGCTTAGAGTTGTTTTCCCTTTTCTCAAACACTCACCAACTCTTTTGTATCTACACAGTGGCCCTAAAATGTATCCAGACACTTATGGCACACTTAAAAAATGTTTGAACGTCCTTGCATTCGATAAAGCATTACAAAAAGTAGCATTTATTTTGAAGAAAGCTCAAGAGCAGTTTTCAAGAAAAACAACACTTTATAATAAGGTCCCATTCCATTAGTCAGTGTTAATTAATGCATTGACAATAATCAGTACAATACATTTACATTTGTGCATTTGCCAGATGTTTTTATCTAAAGCAACTTACATTGCATTCACATTTTACATTTTATCAGTGCTTGCTTTCCCATCCCAATCGAACCCATTACCTTGGCCTTGCTAGCGCCGTGCTGTACTGTTTGAGCTACAGGAAAGTGTAAAGATTATTTAGCAATCTCTGTTAGCTGTAGTTAAAAATACAACTGTTCAGTAGTTCATGTTAGCTCAGGTCCATTAAATAATATTAACAGATACATATGATATTTCAAATTTTTTTCTCATGTTAACTCCTATTAACTAATGTTAACAAATGGAACCTCATTGTAAAGTTTCACCAGAAACATTTCACAAAAAGAATTTGATAATTAGTACACAGTTCAAAATAAGTATTCAAGTATTCAGACACGTTCTAGTTGTCTTATGTCCATAGTTAATTTGATAAACTTGTGGTTAATATATCAGCTATTATCAGAATATACTCTCAGGAAAAAAAGCTAAAATTCTACAAAAAATTAGTACTTGAAGGTACTAATATGCATCATTTAGGGGTACAAATGTGTCCCAGTAAGGGTATTGCCCAAGCGACAAGCTGTCGTATCTCTAAAGGCAGAGTTTTTTTTTTATTTATTTTTTACAGGCATATATATGAAGTGTAAGAGATATGCTAATAGAGGGGAACCGACAAGCATCCACTAAAAATCTCATTTTTGTTAAAAATCATTGGAAAAGATCACTCTGAAGATTGAAGTTAGCATTTTTTTTGCAGATGCCATTTGCTTTGGTATTTTATCATTTAGTGCAATAACATTCAGATATTTTTAGTGGGCTCGCAGGTCTGCTGTACCTGACTAACCCACCTTTATTTGTCGCACATTCCCTGTTTTTCACCCAACTATTCTCTCCTTTAATCACTATCTGAAAACAAAGAGAGTCATGTTTTCTGGGTTTGAGTAAAAGTGTAAGTGTGTGTGTGTGTGGAGCTGCCCTGCTGTCTGTGCCCAACACACTTCAGGGAATCATGGGTTTGTTCTCACAGGGGCGACACACTGTTACTGCGTTTGCAGCGTGTTCTGTCAGAAAAAGGTGTTCTGATCGGACATAGTCTTCACAGTGGGAAATAACAGCGTGAGAGGGAAACAGTGAGCGAGTGTGTGTGAAAGACAGCGCAAGAGAGAGAAAAAAACTGAAGCAGTGGGTGTTTGGAGAAAAGTCACCTTGACGGCTCCATTTAAAAAGAAGCGTTCGGAGGACCTTGGGTATTGAGCAGTTTTAGTCTAATTGTTTTTCACAGAAAGAGCTCGGCTGGAAAAACACAAGGGAGGGCTTACGTGAGAGAGAGAGAAAGAGAGAATCATGTCCTGCATTTTTTTCTCGACAGTGTGGCAGTAGAAAGGGTCTGAGACCCCCGAGGAACACACAAAGGTCAAAACCTTTAAAAGGTCACCTATCAAAGACACACCAAGTACAATTACATGCAGTTTAAAAGTTCATATTCTGTCGGACTAAATAAATAATTTGTCTTAAATTGTCACTTAAATGCTTTAGTGTAGCTTGACTTCTCCCAAAGCCAAAGAGTGTTTATACGATAATTAATTCACACCCCCCCCCCCCCACTCATGATTCAGAAGATTCTGAAGATTGATTGCTGTTAAATCCTGATTTTTTTTCATCCATCCATTCATTCATCATTTAAATTCAAGTAGGATTTTTATATAGAATATTATTATTTTTTTAACATAAGTAAGCATAGTGAGGCCTTTGGAAGTTCTACAGTCTGATTTTTGTCCCATTTAGTGAAGGCAGATTAACAAAACTAGATACATGTGATCGTAGCTTGACTTTGTCCAGCATGTCATAACGCTTTAATCGGACTACAGATTGGTGTGGCGCTGTCAGTTACTCTGAAAGTCAGATGGTGAGTGTCTCAACAGGTATTTAATCCTTTTTCAAAAAATATGCGTAATTATCGTATGTGTCATACAGTGGGGAAAAAAAGTATTAGTCAGCCACCAATTTGACGTTCTCCCACGTAAAAAGATGAGAGAGGCCTGAAATTTTCAACATAGGTATACCTCAACAATGAGAGACAAAATGAGAAGAAAAAAAAATACAGAAAATCACATTGTAGGATTTTTAAAGAATTTATTGCAAATTATGGTGGAAAATAAGTAATTTGGTCAATAACAAAATTTCATCTAAATACTTTGTTATATACCCTTTGTTGGCAATGACAGAGCTCAAACATTTTCTGTAAGTCTTCACAAGTTTTTCACACACTGTTGCTGGTATTTTGGCCCTTTCCTCCATGCAGATCTCCTCTAGAGCATTAATGTTTTGGGGCTGTCGCTGGGCACAACGGATTTTCACTCCTCCAAAGATTTCACTATGGGGTTGAGATATGGAGGATGGATAGGCACTCAGGACCTTGAAATCTTCTTACGAAGCCACTCCTTCGTTGCCCGTGTGGTGTGTTTGGGATCATTGTCATGTTGAAAGACCCAGCCATGTTTCATCTTCAATGCCCTTGCTGATGGTAGGAGGTTTTCACTCAAAATCTCACGGTACATGGCTCCATTCATTCTTTCGTTTACACTGATAAGTTGTCCTGGTCCCTTTGCAGAAAAACAGACCCAAAGCATGATGTTTCCACCCCCATGCTTCACAGTAGGTATGGTGTTCTTTGGATGCAACTCAGCTTTCTTTCTCCTCCAAACACGACAAGTTTGAGTTTTTACCAAAAAGTTCTATTTTTTTTTCATCTGACCATATGACATTCTCCCATTCCTCTTCTGGATCATCCAAATGCTCTTTAGCAAACTTCAGATGGGCCTGGACATTTACTGGCTTAAGCAGGGGGACACGTCTTGCACTGCAGGATTTGAGTCCCTGGCGTTGCAGTGTGTTACTGATGGTAGCCTTTTTTACTTTGGTCCCAGCTCTCTGCAGGTCTTTCACTAGGTCCCCCTGTGTGGTTCTGGGATTTTTGCTCACAGTTCTTGTGATTATTTTGACCCCACGGGGTGAGATCTTGCGTGGAGCCCCAGATCGAGGGAGATTATCAGTGGTCTTGTATGTCTTCCATTTTTCTAATAATTGCTCCCACAGTTGATTTTTTCACTCCAAGCTGCTTACCTATTGCAGATTCTGTCTTTCCAGCCTGGTGCAGGTCTACAATTTTTTTTCTGTTGTCCTTTGACAGCTCTTTGGTCTTGGATGGTGGAGTTTGGAGTGTGACTGTTTGTGGACAGGTGTCTTTTATACTGATTACGAGTTCAAACAGATGCCATTAATACAGGTAACGAGTGGAGACAGAGGAGCCTCTTAAAGAAGAAGTAAGCGGTATGTGAGAGCCGAAATCTTGCTTTTGTAGGTAACAAAATACTTATTTTCCACCATAATTTGCAAAATAAAATCTTTAAAAATCCTACAATGTGATTTACTGTGATTCTCATTTTGTCTCTCATAGTTGAGGTATATACCTATGATGAAAATTACAGGCCCTCTCATCTTTTTAAGTGGGAGAACTTGCACAATTGGTGGCTGACTAAATACTTTTTTGCCCCACTGTATATCCTTGGACAGACAAATGAAGGCTATAGTTCGACTACACAAAAACCCACTATAACTCATTAATAATTGCACATGTAAAGTCAAGGGCCGTTCACACTTTTACGTTTAAAAACTTGAGACACAGAGCAGTGAATTGAAAATTTTAATTTTTTTAAAAGTTGAAACTTCAACGCTTTTATAATGCCATGTCATGCATGAAATGTTGGGGGGGGAAGCCAGTGCAATGGTCGAACACATTTATCTTGCACATTTACATAGAAAAACAATAATAAAAAAAAGCAGCCCAGTAAAATGTGTGTTCAATAAAACCCTCTTATTGTGTGTAATTTTGCCTTTTGCAAGCCAAAATCGAGTAGGTTCACTTCATCTGAGATATTGTTTAGGTCATGTGTTTTAGGAGATGTTGTTGACACCTTGTATTAACATTCGTCTCAAGTGATCAGATCACACGGGGTCAGTCGAGACACATTGCTGTTTACACCTTGCGACATGCTTCTCAAATGTGTCTCCTGTGACCATGTGTGATCAGATTTCAAAGGCAAGGTCGGAAATTTTGTGGCTATATACATCACATACTACGCCAGTGTTTTACTGCATGTTATTAAAGAAAAAAAAGGGGGGGAAAGGCCAAAAAACTCATCACACTTTTGCCTTCCAACATACTTTTAACATAGAATCGCTGCAATTTCAGTGAAGTATTATTTTAATGGAGCACCTGCATTAAGTGAACTTGTAACTCAAGATATTCTGTGAATTTTTGCATATTCGTAATTACCAGCTTTTCCACAATTTTCAATGAAATAGTTGTCTTCTTTTTTAAAGCCATTGTTTTGGTGCAGTGATATTGTGTATTGGATGAGTAGGTCCTTTACTGTTGTCTGTGGTACATCAGCATTCACAACCGTTATAGTTTATGTGACCAGATCACAAAACATTTTGGACCCTGTTTACATTTTATATATCCGTTCACTCGTGCCAAGCTGGACCGCTTTCCCTTATCAGCCCTGGGCATCCATCATAAAGCCCCAGCATGTCACTCCAGTGTTCAGAGTGGATCTGTTCTGTTTACCACAAGCTTTTCCCATATGCTTCAAGCCACAGGGGGCTGATGACAGTGTGTACGCTGCAGGACAGACAAGTGTCCTGCCTGCCCCAACCTCCCTTTAGCGTAAAATCGGCAGACTCCACGGAGGCTGTGACATGGGTCATGGAGGGATTGAATGAGGACATATGTGCAGCCGCCGCGTGGGGTCAGGTGGACAACAGGTGCCTTGTGACCCGAAATCCTGTGTTACTTTACTTCTAATGTCTCTGTTTCTCTCGGTTTAGTTTTAAAGCCGGGAGATTGGCGTCACCCTTGACGCCCCTGGAGCTGGCCCTGAGCTGTGGCTCATTAGCACCTGGTTCTCCCCTGACCTGGAGCTCCTTCAGCAGGGAACCAGCAGTCTGATCCCCTAGTGGCCTAAAGTGCTAAACCCGCATTTCTATCTTGCCAAAGATATTGTAGAAATATGTCATTTGTAGTTGATTTTCAAAGAGATTGAGATCATTTAAGTGATCACATTACAGGTTTTTTTTTTTCATTTGTTTAGTGGTGAGAGGACAGGAAATAAGGAGGAACAGGAAGGAGACAAACTGGGAAATGTTGCAAAACCTAAAACTACAATTAATAAACTTTTTTGGTCATTGAAATGTTGAAAAAGCTGAAAAACTATGAATATTAAATAAAAAACTTGAAACAAAAATTTAAAAAAATTAAAATTATTAATGTTGTCCTCTCTACTAACTGAAACAAATAAGTTATAGTTGAAGTACTAAAATTACTTCAGCAAAAACTGAAACATAGGAAAAAATTTATTAAAGCTAAAAATATATTTTTTTATAAAAAAAACATATGACCGCAAAAGATACTAACAATAAAAAGAACGCAACAAAGTATAAAAAAAGAAAAGCCAGTTCAAACGAATAAAATAATATAAATGTATATACATGTCTATATCCAATATGCTAACTAGTGGTCAATCGATATTAGTTTCTTTTCTTGTTTGAATATTTTTTTAGTGCCCAAAGCCTGTATCTACAGAAAGATGGCCAATAAAATATTAATTAGCTTTTTAGTATTTTAAGGAATTTAATGATAAAATAAAAAATTGCTGAATTTCATTAAACATGACATTTTGAAGTAGAAAGACTGAAATAGTATTTTCGTGTAAAACATACTCCATCATTTTTTGTTTTATTTTCGACTTTGAAACATCATATATATATTATTATATCTATATATAATATATATCATATATATATAACATAAATAAATTAAGTTATGATTTTTTTTACTGTACAGATATTCTTCTATACGCCACTAATGAAGGAAACTTTTTCTCATGACAAGTGCATTTACATTAAGAATCATGACACCCTTCTGAATATGCGACGACATGTTGAGCCGCCTCTCAGTTCTTGTTTTTATTCCTGCAACATATTCTGTGGTGACTTCAACTCAGGTCACGGCACGCTGAGCTCGCATAGCATCTCGGAGAGAAAGTTTAGCACAGGGCGTGTGTAGAGGACCGCTCTGGAACATGAGTGTGCCAGCAAGCGTGACTGAGGCTGACAGCTTGATTTATGGCATGGCTATAAGTAGCCACGACGTCGGCTGCCTTCAGCGGGGTGGAGTCCCTAGCAGGCGAGCTACCTACCGCCTGCCGAGTCCGTTGTGCCACTGAAGCACACCCCCCTGACAAAATACCTGTGTGTGTGTGTGTGTGTGTGTGCGTGCGTGCGTGCGTGCGCGCGCTTAAGGTGGATGAGCAACAGTCCCTAGCCAGGATGCCAAATCTGCATGTTTATCTGGTCTTGTGCCAGCCGCTAATCAATTAAAACCCTGCTGTCCCCGAGGGAAGAGAGGAGAGAAGCAAATGATTCCTCAGGCTGCCCTGAGTGAAAGAGAGAGAGAGATGATAGATAGATAGATGGATGGATGGAAAAAGATCAAAATTCTGAGTTCATATCTCGCAATTTGACTTTATTTTTCATCCGAATTGTGAGATTCGGGGGGAAAAAACACAATTGTGAGATAAAAAGTCACAATCTGCTTTTTTATTTTTTATATGGTGGCGAAAATAGGCTTCCATAAATATCCCGTATGGCTATAGATAAATTAGAAAGAAATCTATTAGCAGATAACCGATATGATACAGATATATTGTGCATCCCTAATTAGAAGTTGTCATTTGCTTAACTTATCAGAGTGATTGTTTTGAATTTGGCTTTGGTAATTAATTATTGCTACAATACACTTCTGATGTCATAAAGGCAATTTTGAATGCAATTGCATTTTATTTTACTATGATTTCATAGTTGCATCAACTCCAGTAACTATGGCATTTGGCGGACACAACAGCACACAGACCATTTTTCACAACCTGATGAGCAGAGCTGTATATCTCTCAGACGAGGGTGAGAGCATTTCCTCTCAGACGTATTGTCCAGTGCTGTGGGAGGCTTGTGTGACCTGTGTGGCAGCCGTTTCATTGGCTCGTGGTTGTCATGGGGATGTGTCTTGGCTGAGGTGCTAGTGGATGGAGTGATTTTTCGCTTCAAGCAGGTGCTCAGCATCTTCCTCGAGCCCTGAAAGGAACCGCACATCCCTCATTAGACATTCAGAATCTAATTACACGTATCTACGTTCTCATCAAGCTAGCTATCTTTTCCTCATAAAATCTCCAGAATCATCTACATCCCCTGTGCCACATCAACAAAAAAGAGGTGTGTGGGGAGGGGGGACATGATGGTGGCAGTCTTTGATCTGATAGAAGGCCCCTGCAGGGATAGAAGCCTGGGCTGGTGCCAGAACCCCTTTTGGCTGACGGTCTCCTCTGCTGGATGGCAGCTTGAAGGCTTTGGTGATTAATTCTGCTGGGAGGATGAAAGCGGCTCTAGCCAGCGGCTCCCTGCCTCAGAAGGCCAGGGACATGGTCTGAGCCCAGCCCGGCCCAGCGCAGACCAGACCAGCCGTGCCTTTCCCTGTCTGGCCGGCTGCCCGCCTGCCTGCCTGCTGCCTCAGGACCAACCGCGGCAGGTGATGGACCACGGAGAGCGATGGAGACGGATAAAGGGGGAGGGTGGAAGACAGTATGATCCATATTGAACAAGCTTTTCTTTTTGTTTCTCCCCCCGTTTCTCCCCCTCTCTCTCTCTCTCTCTCTCTCTCTCTCTCTCTCTGTTCTGCACTGTTTTATTAGCCAGCATCTTTTATGTTGTTCCACTATGCCATGATAATCCCCTGAGACGGTGCAGCACCCTGTTTCAAACAGGATGTAAGGCACCGCTGACAGCCACACTGCACCAGTGCAGCAAGCCCTGGAGAGTAAGAGAGTGAGAGAGAGAGAGGATTTGTGACAGATGCAGAGGTGTAAAAAGAAATGCAAAGGATGAAGTACATAGTCGTTTTATCTCTAACCCTGCACACTTTTCTGATATCTTCACCTGGAGTAATAGTATGGGTGGTGTCTGGACTCGTTACAGCTCCTCCCCTTGTTTGTTGTGCATGTAAGCGCCGCCTCCGCCAGAGGGGCTGAAAACAGCCGAACAGCTGTAGGAAGCACAGTTGTATGCATGCAGATTTCAGCTGCGCTTACAATAAAAAGCAAGGAAACACATGTGCACATGTTCACTTGTGTGAGCAAGCTTGATTTAAACTGAGTTTGGGAAGATTTTTGAAAATTTACTTAGCTATCCACTCTTCAAATGTTTGGGGTCAGTAAGGTTTTTATGCTTAAATTAATGCTTTTATTCATAAAGGATGCATTAAATTGACATTTATAATGTTATAAAAGTTTTCTGTTTCAAATAAGTTGTTTCTATTCATCAATCAAATGCATCACAGTTTCCACAGAAAAGCAGTAACTGTTTTAAACATTGATAGTAATGAGAAATGTTTCGTAAACAGCAAATCAGCATATTAGAATGATTTCTGAAGGATCATGTGACACTGATGAAGACTGGAGTAATGATGCTGAAAATTCAGCTTTGACATCTAGAAAAACTAAAACATTAACATGAACATAACGTGAACACTATTAAAAGATCTAAAAAAAATAATTTAAAAATAATCTTTTTCGTGTAAACAGCTTAACTACTATCACACTATCACTGGAAAATGTAGTCAAGTTAGAAGTATACTCTCCAGCACTGTATTCAAGCATAGGATCCAATCAATTCTTCTAGGGTAGCAATACTTTGTGCATTATGCACAGATTTGAATGAAACGCATAACCTACTGCTTATTATTAATCTTCTTACTAGCAGCTTATCATTGGAAAACAATTTTGAACAGATGCTCATTTCAGATGTTTGTAATCCAGCAGAATTTCATTCTCAGTTTTGATCAAATGAATGCATTATAGACTATTTTTAAAATCAGCTAGTCCTAAATAAGCCTTGTGTAATTACTTTGATTTCTCCACCAAATTCGATTCAGACAATGATTTTATTTTCATTTGTTTTGCCTATTGTTTCTACTCTAAGGTCTGTTGGTTTACATTATAGTGCTGTACAATGGTTGTGTATGTGTTTATGAGTGTTAGGTCCACCTGGACTATGTCACTATGTATTTATGGGGTGTCGGGTCAGACGGAGTGACTGTATTCCTACTTTCTTCTGTCTGTCTGTCTCTCTCTCTCTGTGTGTGTGTGTGTGGGTTGTTTTTCTAACACGGCCGTGGCGCTCTTGTTAAGCCCAATGACAACCCGGCAGGCAACCTCCAGCTGGTCCTCGAGGCCAGGAGAGCCGTCCGAGTGTATGTCTCCGCCCACCCTCATAATATCCCCCTCGCGTCTGCGAAAGGAATACCAATTAAGCTACTACTCCAAGACCCAGTTTCATCTAACTTACCTTCCCGCCCTCTGTCTGTTCCTCGCATTTTCTTTTCCACACTCTCTCCATCTTCTGTTTCCATTGTGTTTTTTTTCTTCTTCTTTTTGTCCCCAAAGACACCCACTCGTTTTCTCTTTTGGCCTTTTCCTGCCCTCGTTCTCTTCTTCTAGTTGTTTTCCCCCTCACCCTGTGTATTATTCTCTCTCCCCGTCTCTTTTTTTCTCTCACACATACTCTCTCCTGGGTTTAACCTTGTTGGCATTGCCTGTGGATAAGTCTCAGCCAGGCTGTACTCATATCCTGTGTAGATCATTTTTCCCGCTGTGTGTTTGTGTATGTGTGTGTGTATGTATGCATGCCACCGTTGTGCTTTCTCTCGCTCTCTCTCTCTCTTTCTCTTTGTGGGGCAGTGGGGTATTTTTTCACTCTGCATGTAGGGACAGACTCCCAGGTCTTAGAGAGGGCTTCACAGTGGCTGGATATCTGCTAATGTTTCTATGTGCAGCCTACTTTATACATCTACTCTCAATGTCCTCCTGTGCTGATTCCATACGGCCCTGCACACACACACACACACACACACACACACAGCCACGTGGGCCTGTCAATGATTAAAGCTTCTCCCTGAGTGGCATCTTGGGAGGCCCTGAGAGAGAAAGAGGCAAAACAAGAGCTCTCTTCTCTTCCCCTCAGCTCCCCTCTCTTCCTCTTCTCAGAGAGTATTCACTCTCAATCCACTGCAGAATGCTAGATTTAAAAGAAGATGAGGACATTATTTGTGTGTAATATCTGGAGAAATTGCAACGAATTTCATGTCCTTAAATACAATGGGGTCCAGAAGCTTGAGACCACATTATGTAGAGTTAATTAAGTTGGAGTTAAGTCTAAATTAATGGTTAAATTAAATCTAGAAAAAAAATTACATTTGAAAAATAATATTTTATTTTATTTTTAATTATGCTCTTATGTATTATATGCAAAGCAAATAGATTTTTCTTTTGATTTTTTTTTGTTATGGTTTTAAATATTATTTGCATAAAATAAAAGCATTTTCAATCTTTAAAAAACTAAGAACTATTGAATTATAAATTGTGAATTATTGAATATGAATTATTTTAATTTAATGCATTTAAAAATAGAATCACTTTAAATTGGTAAAACTTAAATTTTTATGCTTTTAAATATTATTAGTAATAAAAAATCAAAATAGAAGCATTTTCAATTTTAAACAAATTGTTAAATTAAATATTATTTTAAATGTTATGCATTTAAATTTGTAATAAAAACAGAAGCACTTTCAGTTTGTAAAAGTTGTTAAATATTTTATTTCATTTATTGTTTTTTTTCAAGTCAAGTCAAGTCAAGTCACCTTTATTTATATAGCGCTTTTAACAATACAGATTGTGTCAAAGCAACTGAACAGCATTAATTAGGAAAATAGTGTCAATAATGCAAAGTGACAATAGTAAACACTAATTTTTCAGTTAAAGACAGTTCATCATTGAATTCAGTGATGTCAACATCCAGCTCAGTTTAAATAATATCTTTGCAATTATGTCAACGATATCGCCGGAAAAATAAAGTGTTTTTAATTGTTATGCTTTTAAATATTACTTTTAATAAATTCAAATAGACGCACTTTCACTGTTTTTTTTGTTTGTTTGTTTTTTGTAACGAAAAATAATGGAAAATACTAATTTGGAGTCCACTGTATATCCATTTGAAAAAAACAACAACAACACACTTTCTCTGTCTTGCTTTACAGCAGTTGCCGTCCAAACCAAAGTCAAGAGTCTTATTTTCAAAGTCAGGTCATAATGAACTCAACGAGACTGACATTTTCTGTATTTCATCAGGTCCAAAGCGCTGCATAATGCGGTCAGAAACATGAAAGAGTCTTTCATGCTTTTATGCAAGTTTTATCAAGGCTGAAGCACCAGGGCTTTTCAAGTCGCCCAGGATGAGACCGTATGCAAAAATAAGATATAAAATAAGACTATGATAATGATTAGAATAGTATAATTCCTGTCTCAATATGGTGTAAAGTGACTCTGTGAATATCCTTGATGATGTGTCAACTGCACATGGATTATATAAGGACTGTACTGTGAGCCAATTTGATTATAGTGATATTATGATGTGCGGTGAACGGTGATGCATAATGAATGTTCTCACATTAATGGTTCTTTTCTTTGCAGAGTAGGTGAAAACCAGCATGTAGCAAAGTAAATAATTATTCACCAGGAGGGAAAAAAGAAACTTAAAAGGATAACCCACCCAAAAAGAAAATCATTTACTCGCCTACTTGTCATTCCTAACCAGCAGTATTGGGGAATACATAATTTAATTGCAAAATAAATGTAACGGTAATCCTTTACAGTTACTGAGAAAACAATTGTTTAAATAAATTACAGTTACTTATGAAAATGTTCACGATTACAAAGGGGGTTACATCTGAATATTTTCTGTAAAAAGCTAGGATATGTTGACTAAAGCGATGCTATTCTGATGAAGGGTGAGTAAATGATAACAGAGATTTTATTTTGGGGTGAACCATCCCTTCTCGAGTTCTCTAGTATGTCTGTACATTTTCACCTTAAATTCCTTGGGAGAAATTAAAAATGTTGTTGACATACAGTATAGAGTTATATAATTAATGTGGATAGTATAGCTCATTTCTTTGGAGACTTTGAGCACAGTTTGAGGCTCAAAGAGTTCTTCTGGGAACTGTTGTTTAGGTTTGTACTGAGATTGTATTGATTTCTTTTTTTGATTTTATGAAGCACGGCAGCCAGCACACAGGTTTTTATTGTGGTTATATTGTTATGGCATTAGTGACATTAGAGCTGAGCAGCGGGTCTGCAGTCAAAGGTGAGGCTAAGAGAAGACAAGAGGCCCTGGGATTGAGAGAGGCCAGTCTCCGTCTGTAAGGGCAGACCGAGAGGAGGTGGTGGTGGGAGAGAGAGAGGGAGAGAGGGAAGGGGTGGAGGAGTGGGGCCAGGAGGTGAAAGCCGAGCTGGAATTTGTGCGGTATGTAGAGAATGATGGGATTTTTCCTGCTGGGCGGCTGAGAGCTGCTACACTGCTGAGTATTGACCAGCACACACACACACACACAAAGAACTGAAAGCTCTATCACCATCACACTCTCTACCTCACACAAACTCTCTCAATCTCTCGCCCCTCCCTCTTATTCTCTCTCTCTCTCACACACACACAAGTGCTTCTTCAACTTTAGTGCCAATTTTTCATTTGGCCCTGGAGACTTTCAGAAAATAAACTGTCCTAAAACGTGCTTTTCCACAACCACTCTCACTAGTTTTAGATTCAGTTGTCAGTCGGCGACAGAAACAACCATGCATCACAGGATACCAGCTTTCATTTTTCTGAAATATTTGTACATGGTTACAGCACAACTCAAATTATGTGTTGTATTTGATAACATTATGTGGTGAAAATAACATTTTACCATTTTTGGAACAAAATGGTTGAATTTATCTTCTTTGTAACCGAGTATACTTACCTTTGGAAAAACTTGATTAGGGGCACAATATGTTTTTGTTGTAGAAATTACCAAATTATTTGGAAGTCCTTCTGGTAAAAAAAATTTTAATACAAACTTTTGTTATTTCTTTTTCTTTTCTTTTTTTAAATTTCTTTTTTACATTATAGATATATATATATATATTACAATACATTTTCAAAATTTAAGATTGAAAGTCTGTGTCTGAGGCAATGGTTAAACAAATCATTCTATACATAAAATGCATTTGAAAAAAGATAAAAATAAATAAAAGAAGGCGTTCTAAAAGGTTTCCATGAATGTGACCTTCATATAACAAAAAGAACAAGCTGAAATCTTAAAAGAAAGAAAGAAAGAAGCTGTCATTGTAATAAGTATTGAAGTGGTATGATTATGATTATTTCCTCTTTGTTTAGATTAGAATTTTTTTTGCACACGTTTTTTTTTTTTACTAAGATTGGGCAGAGTTAAACGAATCAATCTACACATAAAATGCATACAGTTATGATTGAAAGTCTGGGTCCGAGGCAAAGGTTAAACCAATCATTCATAAAATGCATTTGAAAAGAACCAAAAATTAATTTTAAAAAGTTCCCATGAATGTGACCTTCATATAACAAAAAGAAAAAGCTGAAATCTGTTTTAATAAAAATCAACCATGACAGAAATGTACTCGTAATGGAAGAAACACCCACACTCGTACAAACTCTCAAAAGAAGAGTGTACATCTCCAGCAATCTGCCCTGTCGTTTTTTTTTTTTTTTTGTTGTGGTTCCTGTCTGTATTGTCATTCTCCTCACTTTTTCTCTCTCTGCCTTTCAGCGATCGCACTTTTCTGACATGCATGCTTTTTTTTTTCTCTCGATGACTAAAATGCTCACACTCTTGTCCTTTGTTCTCTTCTCTCAATATCTATCAGTTTGTTCTCTTTCCTCCTTCACAATTCTTCTTCCCCTGGCTCACTCTCTTTCTCTTTCTATGTCTTGCTCGCGAGCTCCACCCCCTCACTGTTTCTCTCTCTCTCTCCATCTCTCTCTCTCTCCTCTGAGCCTCCTCCTCTGCTGCTGGCACGCCTCCATTGCCTGACAGTCACAAGATTGTTATTTCATTTATTTAGTCTTCTTTCCTCCTATTTTCTTTCAGTTGTGTCTCTCTAAATATGCACTATTGTTCAGAATGACCTTATCGGTCATGAGCTGTTCTTGGAGAGCCGGTTTCTTTTTAGTGATACGAAGTTGGAGAATTTAATTGTCTACTGTGGGGATCATGAGGTTTGTATTTTCGTTCTAGTTTGGTAGGCATAGTTATCATAAAAATATTCAAAATTGGATTCTGGCTTTTTCCCTCGTGGCCAAAGGAAAAGATTCAAAATGATTTGTGCAGAGCCTTTTAAAAACTGAAATAATGTCCGGAGTCATTTGCCCTGTTCCAAATCAAGTATATTTCTGGCCAAAAATAGGCATGAAAGGCTTCATATATCCTTCCTAGAATTCATGAGATATATATAAATATTTAGGCCTATTTATTTATTCAAATTGTATTTATTTCTAGTTATACATATGTATTCATGATGTGTGTGTGTGTGTGTATATATAATGTCTTTATAGACTAAGCTATTTTAATGGTGAATTAACTTAAAATAACAATTCTGAACAACATTGAGCAACAATTCTCATTTTTAAAGTACTGTATATAAGCTATTTATATATTATTTATTTTGCCCAATATTTGTCATGCATACAAAGATGTTGCCTATATACTGTGTTAAAATCAATTAGGGTGCTGCCTATGTAGGCAGTGATGCAGTTCACTAGGTTTTCGGAAAGACCAGGCTTGAAACTAGAAAAAAACTACCAGCATTGTTTGCTTTCTTTTCTTAGTTCTCCGTCCTTATTTTATTCTGTTTCTGTTTCTCTAGCCCTCTTTTCTCTCTTCTGGTATTCCGGACTGGTCGTATATTAGGATACGAGATCCATTTTTTTCTTCTTTTGTCTGAAGCAACTTTTGAGAAATTCCTGACTTGACTCCCCCCTTGCCTCTTTGAATGAGAAACTGTCAGTTTAATTGGCTGTGATCTCGTATGCAAAGCTGCTTTCACTTATTGCACTCAGGTCTTATCCTTTAAATATGGATAAGATGATTTGAGGGGGGGAAAGCACAGGGTCTTCTGCCGCCTGTATGCTTTGAATTAAAGCCAAACACGCTGGGGTTCATCCCATTTTATTTTTTTCTCAACCCGTGATATATATATATATATTTCCTCATCCTGGTGCAGTAGATTTCCACTTATTAAAAATTCTGCTCTGTCTGAAAATCCCTGTCTGTCTCTCCAAAAGACTCTAAAACGCATCAGCGGGAAGAATATTGCAGGAGTCAGAAATGGGGAGCAGTGAAGTGGCAAGGCCTTTTTCAGAATCACTTAACGCTCATAAACAAAACACATCTGCAACAAAATCTGCAATCATGTCAGCTCTAATCCTGAGAGAGTTTTAGAGAGGCAGAGATGAAGAAAAGAGGTACAAGGAGAACAGGACAGCAGGAGAGACTGTTACGTTACATTTATGGAGAAACTCTGTGTTTTGTAGGTTCATACATGAAATTGCACTCATACCCCAAATTATTGTCATGATGTGACATACAGTATTTCCAGTGTTGTTATTGTTATCTAAAACTAAAGCGTTTTCATTAATTGAAAGCTAGATTAAAAGTAAAATATGAATATTTGATAAGCTTAAACTTAACTAAACTTAACTCTATTAACTTAAACAAAAATAATAGAAATCCCTGGCAACTAAATAAAATAAAATAAGCTTAAGAACACTGTAAAAATATTTTTTTGAAGATTATTGGAGTACATTTTACAAGAAAATAGCCTACTATTTTAGTTTCTCTAATTCAATTTCAATGTGTTACTTGACATTTCTTTGTAATTGTTTGTGAAATTTACTAGGAATTTCTGAGTGAATTTTTTCTACTCCAAATTTTTCAGTTTACTAAAATTTAAATTAATTTAAGCAAACTATACATTTTTTTTAAATATAAAACAACATGTATACAAAATATGATGTTAAATTAAAAAATGACAAAAACAACAAAATTACTAAAAGTTAAACTAAAATGAAACTGAAAATATTTAATGAATGATAATTCAAAATATTAAATACTATAATAGTATTTAAATAATACAAAAATAACACTGCATATTTCTGAGTGTTATAGGACGTGAAACCAAATGGAACTTGATGGCAAAAAAAGCTTTGATTAATATCCAAAAACAGCGATTTTCTTTATAATGAATCGTGCACAATAAGACCAGGGACATTTATTAAAAAGTCCTTTTTATTTCATGTTTTTAAAATTGTTTAAATGGTCCGATGTTGAAGTATTTTGCTTCAGCTGTAGCAGCTCATATCTATGGTAGGAAGAGAAATCAAAGCAGCTTGATGTTGAGGGGCCGGTGTGTGAATTCCCCGCCTGGCCTGGGTTTAATTGAAGTCTTGTGTCATCACAGTAGTAACACGAACGGGTGGATGTTGCTGAAATGTATTAACATTAGTTCCCTAATAGGGTCACTCCAGAGCATCCTTTTTTCCCTCCTTTTTTCCTCCAGAGTCCCTCTCTGACTTCATCACAGGCTCCATCAATCCAAACGCACATATACATTTCTAAATATGACTGTGCATTTTTGCAAACTTGTGTTGTTTTCTATTTAGCCACTCTGACATGGAGATCTCTTGTGGAGCAAAACAAGAAGATTATCCAGAAAATCATTGGCTGTGTATATATCCCCCTCTCGCCTTCCCGCGTAATGCCATGGAGTATGTAACAACATTAATCATATCTATCTAAAATCAGGGGCTCTGATACACTCTCAGTTAGAAATGCAATGCAGGGCCTGGAATGGGCTGATAAACATCAGCACAAGACTGAGTTTCCAATTCCTGCCTCAGAATAGACCCTGGGCTGAAATGAGAGGGAGAAAAGGGGAGAATGAGAGAGGGAGATTGAAATGTGGAGGAGAGAGAGGCAGCACTCTCCGGCCCTGTGTCTGTCGGAGTGAATGAACCATGTGACAGGACATGTCGCGTTGAGTGACAAAGCAAAAAAAAGAGAGTGAGAGAAGTGGCAGCACAGAAGTAAAACACTATCCACAGTTTCCCAGCATCCAGCCTCAGTGCAGAGAGAGAGGGAAACAGGAAGGGGGGAGGAAGAACAGATGGAAAAAGTATAGTCGATGCACAGCAAACAGGACGTTAGCGTGGCAGATATGTGGGTTTTATGAGCAGATATATGCAGGTACATGTGTTTCATGAAAGTTGTGTGTGTTAGAAAAGAATAGAGAATGCATGAAGAGACAATAAACTTTCATGTCAGGTTTGATGTCATTAAGTATGATGGGCCTCTTTCTTGACCAATTGCATTTTGTCCATTTGCATATGTAGCAGTGGATGATTTTAAGTAAAGAACAACTTTGATTTTTGTATTTGCCTCAAATAAAGCTGTTGTATGAAGAAGATGAATACTCTTTAACCATTAAAGGTTCTTTATTGGCATTTTTATGGTTCTATGAAGAACTTTTAACATCCATGGAACCTTTCCATTGCACAAAAGGTTCTTTATAGTGGAGAAAGGTTCAGATTATTAAAATGTTCTTCACACTAAGAAAAAGATTAAGAACTGTTCACTGAAAGGTTCTTTGGGAAGCCAAAATGGTTCTTTTATGGCACTGCTTGCGAAAACATTTAGCTTTTTTTCATTTCGGAGCTTGACCGCATCCTTGCCCATTTGATTTCATTGTTCTAGATTTTCTTTTACATGCAATTTTCTAAATCTCTCCTTTTGTTTCCTACAGAAGAAAATGGGGGTGAATAAATGCCGAAGTACCCCTTAAAATATTGAAAAGTACATGGAGAATGCAAGAAACGTGAAGAATAATGTTAGAGAACAGGGCAGAGATGTCAGAAATGTAAAACGGTTGAAGATTTGGTGAGATAGAGAACGAGGAGAGAGAGAGAGAGAGAGAGAGAGAAGGGGTAGAACGAATGGCTTCTGCATCCGCATGTTGATAGCAGACACTTTATAAATTTCCCTGGCTGAATCAGACCACTGCCTTGAGGCAGACACAAGCTGAGACTCTCCATGTCACACTCAGAGCCTCTAAATCTCAAAGAGAGAGAGAGAGAGAGAGAGAGAGCATGGCATTTACAGTGGGCTGAGAGAAACGTGATGGATGGCCATCAGAGAGTGAGAAGGCTTCGTCTGGAAAAATGAAGAACGAGAAAAGAGGAAATGAGATGAAAAATGGCCGGTGCGCCTGGTTGTTTGTTTTCATATTCCTCATCGCCCACAGCTTTTTAGCTCGGGCCCCCAAATGCCAAAAGCATGCCATCATCTTGTAAAGAATTTATTTTAGGAACAGCAGTACCGCTTCACCCTGCTCTCATTTTCAATTTAGCTCTCATAAAATCATCCTAAGTACATAATTTTGCTTTTGTTGTCTTATAAACGGCCTGCATACGGTATTGTCCTTGTCTTGAGTCTTCAGCTGTGAGGAGGAAAGTTACCTTCAGTCAAAAAAGTTCTAGTAGTCAGCTCTTAAAGTAATAGTGCACCTAAAAATGTGATATTTGGGGTAAACCGTCCCTTTAAGAGCAAAACCTTGAACACATTATTTTTATTTCTGTGCATACCCCACTTTAGCACTGCCGCCCCTTCCCGGTCAGGCAGTCCACTTTATATTTTCCTTTGACAAGCGAAACAATTGTAGCTACCTTTTTGCTGACGCTACGTTTTAACGTACTCTTTAAGCTAGTGGGCCGGGTGCAATGGTTAGCCCTTGGTGCTTGTGCGTTAATAAGCAGCTTACTGCCAAAGCAGGATCTTAATATGATTCACTCATCTATATTGCATCCTGTTTTAGTTTACCTTCCTACCACCCGATTAAAGTCCTCGTCCATTTAGTAAGCAGTTTTACTGCTGTTTTTGTGCTCAGGTTCTAGGAATAATGAGAAATTACTTTTAATAGTAACTTAGAGAATTTACATTCCATTAATTCAGACTAGCATATTTTCAAGATGTTCAAGAAGCAGCCATTTTCCTCTGGCCCCCCCCCCCCCCAAAATTTTGTTTTAAATGAGGAAAAAACTAAAAACGAAGAGTTCAATCAGGCAGTATGAAGCTATAAGTGTTCCTTCTCCCCCTGCGCTCTCCTGTATTTGTGCACTTGAGCCGGTATTGAGAGGTGGGCTCAAGAGAGCCCGGCACTAAACTTGATCAAACCGGTCTATTTGTCTTTAACGCTCCCGAGACATGCTTCACTTCCTGTTGTGTAACACTGCCTTTTCTACATCTCTGACTGAGCCACGCAATACCAAGGCCCGAGAGGGAGAAAATAGAGGCACAATTCTATTGCTGTTCAACATGTTCCACTTTGAACATGTGGCTATTTTCACTCTTCCAGAATATTCCGTTCTTTCAAAAGCTGAATATTCTACAAAGTCTGGCATCATAACAGACATGGAGTTTGAGCATCATTTTGAAAGAAATAGTTGACACAAAAATGACAATTTCGTAATTTACTACCCCTCATGTTGAATTTTCAGTTCATAATAATTACATTCTGATAGTATGGCATTAGAAGTAGTAGTTTGGACTACATTTATGGTGTATTTTTGAAGTGAGCGAAGCGATCATGACAGAATTTTCGTTTTTGGTATGAGAGATCCTTTAATATTTGTATCATTCATATAAAGATCCCATTCATTCTTTTATATGCCACAAATGCAGTTTGTTTCTGTCATTCACATGATACATGTCATCAATCTGCGGTATGGCACTAAAGTCAGTTTTCTTGTAATGGCTGTTGTGCCATGTTGGATTTTCTGCTTTTCTTGGCAACACAAAGTTTTTTTAATACCTTGCTCAGGATACATCTTTATTCCATTTCAACCAATAACTTTGATCTATAACTTCACTCTGAAAAAAAAAACCGTCTGGCAAGCTACAAATTCCTCTGGATTTATAAACCCATTGGACCTACAGTGTTTTTTGTATATGAAGTGCTTGAAAACTTGTCTACCTAACCAAAACATTATGGATGAACCTCTTAGATAATTCGAAATGCCACGGCGGTTTAAAAATATATCCTCCTGTGGGGAGCAGCTCAGTTGGCTGTGTGGGGTCTCGACAGATGTGACGACCAGAGGCTGCTGTATTTCTGTGAAGAGGTTTTAGCTACAATAGTAGCTATCCATCTCTCATCCACTTTCTTCCTTTTAGTGCTCACTCCCTCTCTCTCTTTCCATTGCTTCCCTTTTTGAGTGGATTCGGGCACCACACACAACACTTACACCCTCTCTACCACCCACACTCTGAGTAACAACAAATCTCCTCCTGTGCAGTCGGCCTGGAGCCCGGACACACACACATGTACTCGTCTATCAGCTTACCTTTTCAATTATAAAACCAAGCCACAGAAAAACATGGAGGCTAAGAAATAAACCATTTTCTTACACAATTTTGTATGTTCACAATCATCTCTTCCCTGTTACCTTCCTGTTTCCCAAGCATATCTTCCTGTTTTAGCTAAAATACATGCACATCATGTATTCTAATGCATTTTTAATGCATAAATATGAATGAAAAATTATTTTTATTTTTAATGCATTTTTTATTTCATTTTATAGCAGCTGTTCAGTCAGAATTTATATTCTTGACTGTAAAAGGTGTGCCTGACAGTTTGAGGTCAAGGATTCATGCTAAAATGGGCGGTTTATAAGCAACAAAGCTTCCAATCACTGGTTGTCTTTTTTCCCCCATATCGTTTTTTGTTGTGTGGTGTGGTTTTCAGTCTCGCGCTCAAGTTTCTTTCATGCACAGACCTCCTGCCTCCAGAGTGCTGCCGGAGAGCTGCATTTCACTGCATATGAAAGCAGATACGATCCAGAACATGTGGACCCGTCACCTAATACAATCAGAACAAAGGGGAAAACTGGAGCAACACAAGCCTGATTCCTATTTTTTTAGAGAAAAGAGAAAAATAGAGTCTAAGATACTGAGTTTGTGTGTGCGTGTGTCTGAGAGGATAGAGCCGCCAAACACTCCCTAACAAGACATAACACATAGTTCATTTTCCAAAATTTTGCCTAGAATTTGGACAGCGTCTGTGGATTTTGCGCCTAAACTATAAGGGACATTTTTGCAAATTTGTTTCTGTCTCTGCATGTGTGTGAAGGGTGGGGTGAGGGCGACAGATTGGGTCTCCTGGCTCCGGCCCCTCTGTACTCACACTTCCAGCAAGGTCACATGACACCAGTCAAACTCTGTCACAACCTCACCGGGGGAGAGCTGGCAGCAACAAACCAGAGCAAACCTAGACGATACTCACACACACACACACAAATCTACATGCCTTTACCTACCTTTTCATCTGGCTGCTTCAAAAAAAAGCACTTGACGTATAGTTTGTGCTGTAAACCAGTTGTGTGCTTGTAAAAATGCCATATGGCCGTCATCCAGTCCGCAGTGTGAAAAGACCACTGTGAATTAGTTCTAATGAGAGATATGACTAAAACCTGACAGCCATGTGAGACAGTTAGCCATCATACGCCTTTTCAGAGTTAATTCCACTCTTTTCAAACCTAAATCCCTCAGTGCGCCACGAGTCACAAACACAGTCAAAAATCAGGTTTTTGCTTTAGAAAGAAAGAAAACAAGGGACCAGTTTAAATTATTTTAGTGGTAATAACATTGACAAAAACTGCTGTTGATTGAGCTAAACTTGTACTGAACCAGGAACTTCTCTTTTAAATTATTTTTCCTGCAGTGAAAAAGTTTCCTGTTGCTCAATTCATACACAGAGAGAAGTTTCAATCTGAAGAATTTGGTCCCGTGCAGAATGAAGCAACAGATTGTTCTCTTCGCTCACATGCCCTTTGCTTTTGGCCTTATGCTGTTGTTCTGAATGAATAAACCCCAGTGCTACACACAGAGAAACAAACCTAAAGCATCTCTCATGTGCCATGTTTGCTAGACGGTGCCGGTCTCATGTCAGACAGTGTTTTTGCACCGCATACTTTTTTTTTTTTTTTTTTTACGAGCAAAAGTCATAACAGTGTACTCACAAATTCCTGTCCATTTTCCAGCGATGTGGCAGGCACGGCTTTCAGCCACCTTTCCTCTAACCCTTACTGCAAACATATCAGACTTACGTTGTGGTTTTCAAATCAAACAAATAAGTGAATTTTATCAGATGATTAGATTTTGTTTTGATCTGTGCTTGATTTAGGCTGTCTGGGCAAATCACATGAGCCAACTAAAATGCCTGGAACTTCAGACAGGAGCAAAATAACCCCCAACCCCACCTTTCTGGAACGTTCTGAAACTTCAAAGCGTCTCACTGTAACCCACAGACACTTTCAGCCACAGGTGCTGCAAGGGAGAGCTATACAGGTCGCTGCTAATGTTCTGACTGCTTTGTTAAAATTCCCAGCAGTAAAACCGAGCGGTATTTTTATTTTTAAAAAGGTGGTGTGAGATTTCTCACTGGTGTAATCGTTTCTCTGTTCTTCTGCTCTGCTTGCTCGGTTCAGCAAAATCATAAAATAGTGTGGTTTTTATAACTTTAAAGAAGATCTTTGTGAGCAACATATCTGAACATCTGACAAAACATCTCCAGTTGTAAAAATGCAACAAAAACTGTAGCTCCAGGGAAAGAAAATAAAATCTATGAACTCAGCAAAGTTAGTAAAAAGAGGTGGCGGTAACCTTCAGAAGGGCTTAAATTCTCTCTCACTCGCTCTCTTCAAGCGCTCAGAGCCCCGTTTAAATCCTCCACCCTTCTGGACGGTGTAGGGGAGCAAAGACTAAAGCTTAAATGCTTTGAATGATGGTGAGGAATGTTTAAAAGTGTCTGTTTGAGGAAAGGGGGTGGACTGCGTTTTTGTTTTTTTTTCTAGGGGGGGGCAAACCCAGTCTCTCAGATCTGGTATGCGTGATTGAGCAAGGAGAAGGAAAAATAAAACCTGGCTTCTTAACTTAGGGAAACAATGGCAAATGTTGAGAACAGGATTTATAATATTCTAGTGGGTGAAATATATCCACGGTTATAGTCACTAAATTGATATCAGATGCTTTAACAGTATGTATATTATTGGACTGGATGACTTAAATTGTAAAAAGCAGCATTACTGTTTTAACACTCTTAACTAGCACAATTAAAGGAAGCACCCATTTTGTTGCACTTCATAAATAATGTAACAAACATGCATGCTCTTAACACACAAATATCACTTCCGTTGTCCTCTAAAATACTCATTTCTCAAATCCACTACATTGGAAATCGACCAAATAAACTCCTAACCTTATTAAAGCAACATTGTCTGTGATACTGTCTAAACATTATGACATTTAGCATCAAAAGGGCACAAAACCAAACTGAATGCATGAAATTATAGCAAAAATCACAACCCACAAAAATATTTCCCCATAACGAAATTCAGAGTGGCCCTTTCATTTATATAAATATCAACTTTAATGTTTTTACTGTAAGAATATAAAACATTTTAATTTGGGATTCTTTTTACAAATACATTTACAGTACATTAGAACACAGTAGCTTCTCAGCAGGACTCAATACATGTTGCAGGTCGATACATCATGGTACATATATATTGGCCTGACATGCATTTTGCATGTTACCTTCATTTCGACCGTGTCTTTTATATGTAAAGTTGAATATTATTGTATTTAAAACAGAGAAGATTGTTTTATAACACGATGTGCCCTGTGTAGAGGCAAACAAGGTGTCAGTGAATTGCAAACAGGGTTTTTTTCTTTTTTAGGGACAAAATTCACTTCAATTTGAAGTACAACGCTCTGAATAACAGCCATTAATTAATATCTGCTTACATAAGCATAAATACATCAGCAGAGGGAACCTCTTATTCAAAGCAGGAATTAAAGGCTTTCAGGCCTGTAAAATTGAGCAAAAACTAAAAGAGATTGGAAATATAAAAGCTTAAGTGTACAAACCCAGTATTTCTGTCTGTCTTTGCATAAGGGTAGTTGACATATAGCATGTCCATTAACTTTTGAAGATTTTAGTCTTGTCATTTATACAATGTATGAGGGAAAATGTGTGACTTGGGACTGGTCACTATTTCTTTCTCATTTTAAAACACTACTTCATTTTTTTTTTTTTTTAAGTACAGATATTGCATGTAGACTCAATTAATTTAAGATCACAAAACGGCATTGTTTAATAATTACAGATGAACTGAAGAATTAAAACATTTTAAGGTGAACTGTCACATCACAGGACACTTGCAAAAAACTGCTTGAAATTTGATGTCAACTACCCATAGAGTTGTTTTGAAACGCCTTTTGATGGCTATCTGAAGGAAGGGAAATAAAAAAGGTAGTCTGAATCCATCCTTTCTTTCAGTCTTTTTGCTTTCCTTAAGCCAAAGACGAGATAAAGGGGGAGGGGATTGTTTTTCTAGGCACAAATTCTCATTCTTCTCAAGAATAACAATATAATACATCTAACGAGGTAGCCAAAATATCGCGAGACTCGTGGAGGTTTAATATTGCGATTTGTTAAGAAAAAAACTTTTTTTGTGTGTTAATAGCAATAACTGACACATGTATCACATTCAGCATTTTAACCCTCTTTTTATGTACTTTGCTCTATTGAAATTCACCCATCCCCCTCCCATCCTCCTTCTCTCCCTCCCTCCCTCCTTCCTTCCAAAACCCCCCAAGTTTCACCTCACTTTCTCACTTTCAGTCATCTGCCAAAGGCCCAGGTTCAAAACTTTAAGGCAGGGGAGCTGCGTGATCCTCTCCAGTCCCCTCTTAGTGATTTTCGTACATCCATACAGATCGATGCCGGTCAGATGCGTCAAGTGGTCTGCGATCAGCTCCAGTCCTTTGTCTGTAATCCGCACGCACTGGCCGATGTTCAGCGTCCTCAGCTCGTGCATTTGGCGCACCATCCTGTTGATGCCATCGTCACTGATGTGGCACGAGCACAGCGACAGCGACTTGAGCTGGTACAGGCCCTGCGCGATATAAGCCAGGCTCTGGTCGCCTATCTTGTCGCAAAACGACACGTCGAGTCCAGAGAGTCTCAACGTGCCCATGGCGAGGTGCATGATGCCCGTGTCGCTGATGTTGTCGCACGAACGCAGATTAAGGCTCCACAGGCTAGTCATGTGAGAGAGGTGGATCATGCCAGCGTCCGAGATGCCCCCGCAGAAACTCAGGTTGAGCACTTTGAGCTTGGTCAGGCCTTTCGAAATGTGCTTGAGGGACAAGTCCGTCAACTTCTGGCAGTCCTGCAAGGTCAGGTATTCCAGACTGAGGCAGCCCTCCGCCGCGCTCCGGGTCATGCCAGCCAAGTGCCCTATGCCCACATCCGACACATGCCGGCAGCTCCTCAGATTAAGACTTTTGAGTCTGTGCAAACCCCACGCGATTAGCAACAAGCCCGTGTTCGTGATATTACTGCAGCCGCCCAGTTCCAGCACCTCCAAGTTTTTCAGATACTGCGCTATTCTGCCCAAACTGGAATCCGTGATCTGCTTGCAAAGGCTCAGATTGAGCACCCTCAGGGAAGGGATCTCCTGCACGAACGCGTGCCCCAGGCCGTTATCCGTTAAGTTATAGCAGCCGCTCAGATTCAAGCTCTCGATGTTGGGCATCCCCTGGATCACGTAGCTGAGGCTGCGCCGCAGGCTGAGGATCTGTACGCGCCTGATGCCTCTCGCCTGGAGGCTGGGGAACAGGGACGGGTTCGCCCGCCTCAGATGCAGCTTCGCTTCCACCCCTCTCCACACGGACTTGTGGTAGGACGCGTCCCTCCACGCCGTGCACACTTGTGCCACTCTGCCTTTGTCCCTCACGTCCAAGTAGCTGAAAATCATGGCTAAAATCTCCGGGAAGAGGCACGAGATGTGCGTCTCCATCTTCCACACGCGCTCAAGAAAACAAACGGCGGCAAACCCCCACCAACGGTCACCGTCGCGGCTGGTAGTCCCCTCAGGAGGAAAAAAGGCTTTTAGAAAGCTCCCCAAGCTTTTCTTTTTACATTTAACTGTGTAAATCGACAACTCTCCGTCCCGAGTGATCCTTTCAGTGGTGTGGGAAGGATTCAAATGCAAAAATACCCCCCAAAAGACGCTTGATCCGATTCAGATCGACAGCGAACGGGCGGTCAGGCAGCGCTGCTGCCCGTTTGGCGCTTTGATAATAGTCTTCGCTCGACCCGGGGATCCAGACGGTCGTACATTTTCAAAAGATGTCTAAAACTGCCACAAACCTCGGGAGAAAATAAATTCAGTTCGCTATCAGATAAAAGATTGAGGTTTCGTTTCGCGTTTGTGCTCCGCTCGCACTCATTGCCAAGCCGAGGGGCTTCCTGCTGCCTTTGTCTGATCTTTTCAAACTGACTTGGCAGGGCCGCCAGCACAGAGCGGCTGCGGGGGAGACGAGCATATTTAAACCCATTAAACCCGCGCAAATAGTTTAAGAACAGTCTGAATCTTATAAAGCAGGACCGCACATGTTTTTAGTTACTGTCCCAGTCCTTGTTCTGTTTTGCTCTAAACTGTTATGAAATAAATACGTGTTGTGGGTGTTTGTCGCCCCCCTTTTTGAAAGCAAAGTGGTTTAACCCAACTCAGCTGGAACAGTGAGAATAGTTCCCCTGGAAACCAACTTCTTACAATTCAGTTCACTTTACCCTTAACCCTTAAGCTTCCGTGTCAGATGCTGGTATTTTTTTTCTGTTGTTATTTCAATTTTATTTATTATTGGAGTGAAGTCACTTGTTAACCTGACAATTTTCTCTCAGTGTGTAGATAAAAAAACATTTATGTGTATAAAACGAACAATAGAAAGGGCTCATTGTGAGCATTTTAAATATTACAAATTCTATATTTTCCTATATTTAACATGACTTTAGTTACAAATGTAAATAAAATTTTGCATTGATCTTGCCATTTCTAAATTCCTTACAAGCTGTGAAAATTGTTCTATTCCTGTCACGATTTTTACCTATTATAATGTTCACTTCTTTCTCATTATAACCCTAACAAAAAGGCACGCAATGTTAAGCTCTGTGAAACTGGCAGTAACAGTTAGCCTTTTTGCCCCGTCAGTCTTACGTAAGGTCGTTTTTATTCCACCTTTTGCATATTTCCCCGTCTTTGGGCCTCAGGCCCCACTCTGAGGGCTCTTTGGCATTGTTAGCTGATATGACGGGAGCATTTGCAGAAGGTGCTGGAGTGTAGCAGAAAGAAGGAAGAAAAGCAGCACACACACGTTTGTGTTTACAAAAGAAAATGCAGCACAGCACAACTGACAGCACAAGTCCAACCCTCCCCACTCCGGCTCTCTGTCTGTCTCGAACCTTCTCTCTACCTCACCACATGTGTCTCTCTCTCTCTCTTCAATAAATGTCACTTTTTTTTTCTTCCCGCTCCTTCCGTTCTCACTGTTTCAGGTTATAATTGTGTAAAGCACAAAACTCTATCCAGCATTATTTCTGAAGTAGCTCACAGTCCTGAAAGTTCACATAAAATTAAAATGGATCCTATTCCATGTTCTTACTGTGTTTTATTTATAAATGCACTTTATTTCAACAAAAAAAATTCTCAATCTTTAGTCAAATCTCGCTCACTGGTCCCTCTTATTTTTATCGCCCACTTAACCATTTCATCTTTTTCTCATCAAACATCATCTTTAACTCTGAAATATGTGCTGTTACTGGAAGAAAAACACGCTGTGGATGCCATTTCATGCTGACGTCAAGTTGAATTCATGCACTCTCTCTGACAGACAGATCCTGGGCTTGTATGGTGGACAGATGAAGGGCTCTGAATGCGCGCTGAGCCCCGATGCCCAGCATGTAAGGGGGCGAGAGGTCTGTGACAGCGGCCCCTCTCACTGGCTCCTCACCGCCAGAGAGGAGGGCTGCTCCAGAACTGCACTGCTGTGAGTCAGAGACTCTCAAAGCAGGCCTGCAGAGCCAAAAGCAGGACTCAAGCTGCTCCTGGAAATAAGCAGAGAAAGAGGGAGGAGGGGACGAGTGAGAAAGGAAAGGGAGGGGATTGATTTAGAAAGCAGGTGAAAGCTAACAATTAAAAAAGACGCACTCGCCGCAGAGTGACGGCGCTATTTATTTAACAGTTTATGATCATTCTAGCTAAATTGCACCAAGTGAAAGCAAAATAGATGGTGAAACGGAAAGCATATAAGGATGTTCTGATCTAAAGGGGAAGAGAAACAAAAGATTGCGGCGAAGGAAAGTGAAAATGAAGCTGAGAAACAGTGAGAACTGGAAGGACAAGTGCTACATGCAAATGAGAAGGTGTTGTAGGACCTTACAAAAAAAAGAAAACAAGAAAAAAAAGATCTGTCATGTGATTTGATGTGCTGATTCAGGGGAGGGAGATAATTGGATAATTGCATGCCACAGAACTGCGCTGATAACTGCGCTTGGGGCAACCGTTTCCTAGGAGACGTAGGCATGTGTCAACATGCTGTTGAAAGCTGACACCTCATGAATAGATTTTAGGCTACTTTGTAGTTTCTCTCTCGCTCGCTCAGCTCCTTCACGGAATCGTGTATGACTCCAATCTGCTTTTTTGTTTTGCAAGCGGTGGCAGTTTGAGGAGAGATTTTGGCGGATGTAACTTGCACAATTGCTCGCATACATCCAGCTAGCTGAATGGGCTTTTCATGAAATCAGACAACAGTTTCTTCTACGGCAAGGGAAGCTACGTTACTCTATTCAAATCAGGTCGAATCTCCCTAGGAGCTGCAACCCCGTTGGGGTACTACAGGGGAAACACCAGGAAGCCGATGCTCTCGGTGTCTGTGTAAAGAACAGGCGATGATGTAATACTCTCCCTGCATAATGCATTGTAATGGTAATACTACTTCTGCTACAAAATGAGTCCTTTAAAAAGTCCTTTATTTTCCCATAACATTTGAATTCTTTGCTCTGTATGTGTCATATTCGTGCACTTTTCTTCTATAGACAGCCTGATGGACTGAGGTGTTTGCTTTCTGCTGCAAAGTTTGTCAATCAGAGGGTGAATCTTTGATACAGAAATGCAGCAATATGTAGTGCGATGTAGAAGGCAAGTGATAGTGTTGTTTGCATTTTTCATAGATATAAAACTGTATTGGTTTATATATACAGTCCAAAAGTCGGAGACTGCTAGTGAAAATGCTTCTACATTCTTTTCTAATTTGAAAATGTAGCATTTTTAATTGCAAACATTTTAATTACAAATTATAACAATCTAACATTTTCAATTACCAATTCTAACAATGACAAATCAAATAGTAAAATTAACATTCATTTCAACCTAACAATAATCTAATAATAATCTAAATACAGGTGCATCTCAATAAATTAGAATGTCATGGAAAAGTTCATTTGTTTCAGTAATTCAACTCAAATTGTGAAACTCGTGTATTAAATAAATTCAGTGCACACCGACTGAAGTAGTTTAAGACTTTGGTTCTTTTAATTGGGATGATTTTGAATCACATTTAACAAAAACCCACCAATTCACTATCTCAACAAATTAGAATACTTCATAAGAGCAATAAAAAAATAATTTTTAGTGAATTGTTGGCCTCCTGGAAAGTATGTTAATTTACTGTACAGGTACTCAATACTTGGTAGGGGCTCCTTTTGTTTAAATTACTGCCTCAATTCGGCGTGGCATGGAGGTGATCAATTTTTGGCACAGCTGAGGTGGTATGGAAGCCCAGGTTTATTTGACAGTGGCCTTGAGCTCATCTGCATTTTTTGGTCTCTTGTTTTTCCATTTTCCTCTTGGCAATACCCCATAGATTCTCTATGGGGTTGAGGTCTGGTGAGTTTGGCCAGTCAAGCACACCAACACCATGTTAATTTAACCAACTTTTGGTGCTTTTAGCAGTGGGGCAGGTGCCAAATCCTGCTGGAAAAATGAAATCATCATCTTCAAAAAGCTGATCAGCAGAAAGAAGCATGAAGTGCTCAAATTTCTTGGTAAACAGGTGCAGTGACGTTTGTTTTCAAAAACACAGTGGGACGCTCCACAACACCAGCACCCAACGCTCCCATGAGCCCATTGCACCACAAATCATCACAGACTGTGGAAACTTAACTCTGGACTTCAAGCAATTTGGGCTATGAGTTTCTCCACCCTTCCTCGAGACTCTAGGTCCTTGGTTTCCAAATTAAATACAAAAATTGCTCTCATCTGAAAAGAGGACTTTAAACAACTGGGAAACAGTCCAGTTCTTCTTCTCCTTATCCCAGTTAAGACGCCTCTGACGTTGTCTGTAGTTCAGGAGTGTCTTAACAAGAGGAATACGACAACTGTAGCCAAAATTCCTTGCCAAGTCTGTGTGTGGTGGCTCTTGATGCCTTGAAATCAGCCTCAGTCCATTCCTTGTGAAGTCTCAAATTCTTGACTCGATTTTGCTTGACAATCCTCATAAGGCTGCGGTTCTCTCGGTTGGTTGTGCATCTTTTTCTTCCACACTTTTTCCTTCCACTCAAATTTCTGTTAACATGCTTGGATACAGCACTCTGTGAACAGCCAGCTTTTTTTGGCAATGAATGTTTGTGGTTTACCTTCCTTGTGAAGGGTGTCAATGAATGTCTTCTGGACAACTGTCAGATCAACAGTCTTCACCATGATTGTGTAGCCTAGTGAACCAAAAATGAGAGACCATTTTGAAGGCTCAGGAAACCATTGCAGGTGTTTTGAGTTGTATTACTGATGGGATGCCACCTATTCTAATTTGTTGAGATAGTGCATTGGTGGGTTTTTATTAAATGTGAGACAAAATCATCACAATTAAAAAATACTTCAGTCTGTGTGCATTGAATTTATTTAATACACAAGTTTCACAATTAGAGTTGAATTACTGAAATAAATTAACTTCCAGGATATTCTCATTTATTGAGCTGCACCGGGATATAATATAAAAATAATATCTTTTTTTTTTTTTTTTTTTTTTTTTTTTTCTTTTTTTTCCAAATTATAAATATTTCTTGCGTTATTATTTGTACCTCGTGTTAGAATTTTTCTATTTTTCTTTCTTATGCCCCTTCCATATATATATGAAGCACACACAAATAACACAAATCAAATGTACCTGACCCAGATTATGTCACACACACTGAATGAGTACCACGTCGCTTCTGTGTAGCCGGCCTATAATTTTAACAATGCATATTTTTCTTTCCCAACCCTCCTATACCAATAGTCATTGAAAACGGTAATTGGAAATTAACATGCATTTCAGTGAACGTATAAAATTTTAGTAGAATATGTGTTAAATTACAATTTAAGAATAAGTAATAGTATTAATCTAAACTCATATAAAATCTAAAAAATTAATAATGCTATAAAACATTATAAATATATTAATAAACTATTGGATTCTATAATTGAAGATAATGTGAAATAAGTATAAAAAAAATAAATCATTAATAGAAGTTAATATTAATAAAAAAAACAATATTTTTTTTATGTTTGTTTTGTGTTCCCTCTGATTGTTTTTTTGTTTCTTATATTATTTTAATAATATATTTTTACACTCTATTATATTTATTAAAAACCTGAAAATTCAGCATTCCCATCACAGGAATAAATTACATTTTAAAATATATATTAAAAACATATATTGAAATAAAAAAACAGTTCTTTGTATATCGTGTATATTTTATCAAATAAATGCAGCATTGGTGGTGGTTAAAAGAGACATGTTTATACACAGAGACATACATACATAAATCGATTTTTAATTATATTTTACTTTTTCTCAGACTCTTGGCCACACTGTATTTTTTAAGTTTCACCCTCTTTCCCTCACCTTTTCTTTATCATCTTCTGTTTTTTCATAGCTTCACCTTCTTTCCTTTTCTTTCTCTCTCTCTTTCTCTCTGTATGCCTGGAGCCCACAGCCAGGTGAGGCCCCTCCAGAGAGTAATTACAACCTGAAACAGAGATCGGAGCCCTGCGGCGCTCACCATCAAAGCAGTCGTAGGGAACAGCCCGGACTAATGTGCTGAAGAGGAGCGACACTGACAGGGCAGAAAGCAGTGCGTTCAGAACACATACAAAAAAACACCAAAGTCAGACTCTCTCTCATAGCATGACCGACAATAACAGGTCGTTTGGCTGCACAATGGTCACATTGCCCACCTGGGACCTTCAGGAGACAAAACAGATAGACAGAGAGAGAGAGCAAAACAGACAGAGAGATGACTGAATTAGTCTGCTGCATGTCCAGGCCTGGAGAGAGGGAGGAACTAGGAACGCATTGAAAAGTGTTCTTCAAACAACTGTGTGACTTAAGGGCAGAATATGCACACATCAGCCACCCAAAGAGTAAAGCCCTTAGCATCAGGGACCTTTGAGACCCAGTGCTAGGAGATGTTATAGGTCCCGCACCCACAAGGAGAGGTTACTGTTAATGCAAGCTTCAGCGCTGAGGTCATGAGCTATTAGAGGCCTGTTTTATCAACAAAGACTGTTTTCAGCCTTTGGGAAGTCTGTGAAAATGTGCTTTGCGGAATTATTTAGGCTCTCCTATCCAGCTTTTGACTGCACTGTAGATCCTACATCCGCTTTTCTTTCCTTTATGCCCTTTTATTTTACAGTGAAATTTAATACACCCTATCCTTTGGTCACGCCGTGACGCCTTTAATAATGCTCTCATTATTTACTTAAGTATGCTTATGCCTCTCATTTCACTGTATTGCCTTTAGGTATTGCTCGCGACTTTTATATGTTTATATATCAGTTATTGTGCATTCCTCTCTTCTTTACACTTTCGTCGTGATTATTTTGCGGCCCTCACTGAACCCTGATCACGTGCCGGTCGCCGTCATTCACCATGCCTCCTTCACGGCATTTTAAACTTTGGTTAGTTCTGTTGAATTCATGTCTAATCTTTGTTTCTCGGGTCCTCGACTTTGTTTACTACCTTGTCTAACTGTATTTTTGTGACATAATTGATCGGTCCTTTCCCATAAGGCTTACACGCACGTCCACCCCCCCGTGTTCTCTTTTTGCACCCTTGGCAATGTTTATTACGCTATCTCTAAGTAAGAGCTTGATCGTCTGATGGCCACACAGTCCTATTTTTTTTCTCCCTTTTCCTCCTAATGCCTCTCATTTCCGATAACGTTCCGTATTTTAAGACTTCTAAAACACCTCAGTGTTACCAGGCACACCGTGTTCACTTATATGTAGTTTTATCCTCCTGCTTATTCTAGGGTTCGACTCTAGTCTCTTCCAGTAATCTAATTCGTTCGACTTAATTGCTTGTACCGCCCCCCCCCCCATTGGGTCCATACCTAACCAGTCTAATTTTTTTTGTCCCGCTACACCTGTGGATTTGATGGTTGAAGTGATTGGTGTGCTTATTTTGTGGTTTTGTGGATGCATTGGTGAGCTTGAGTTGATCATCTGACAACCTGCCCCTACCTGTTGCATTGCGCCTGCACTTTCCTTAGATTTGTTTCGTGCATCCTACCGAATACCAACTGCAATTGTCCTTTCTGCCCTAAAAGTATTTGGTTCAGATACAGTTGAGATACACTTCAGATGCACTTTAATGATTCAATTGGCCTTTATCATTGAATAATTCAAGTAATTTTCATGTTTTCTGGATGAAACTCCACAGTTAAGGCATCATTATTCAGGTTGTGAACCTGCCATGAATATCAAGACTAATTAGCATTCCAAAGAAGTTAAAGTAAAGCAAATGCATTTTGGAAAATGTGTACAAAGTAATGCCACAGCCCCAGTGGCCTATTGTTGGTTTAATTATCGAGAAGTAATAATTTCTCAAAATACCTCCCCAAACAAGGAAATCTGAGTCATTTAAATGATTACTCAAAAAGAAAAACATGTGAAAGCAAGTCTGGACTTTGCCAAAAACATAATTGTGACCCAGTTGAGATGCAGGAAAAGTTTGTCTTGTTAGATAAGACCAAGATGAAACTTTTCAGCTAAAATCTGAAGTAATATGTATGGTGCAAATCTAACACTGCCCACACAGCAAAAAACATCACATTTACTGTGAAGTATGCTTAGTGATTGCATCTCGCTGTAAGGCTGTTTTTCATCAGCAGACACTGGGCATCTTGTTAAAATAGAAGAATGGATCATGGGGGAAAAATACAGGGAAATACGGCAGAAGAGCCTGTTTCAATCTCCAAAAAGACTAGAATAATCCTAAACGACAAGCCATATTATTACTGGAACAGCTCAAGAACAAAAAGGTAACTAGTCCAATCTGATGTTAATCCAAATCAGAATCCCTGACATTATTATTTTTTAAATTACAGTGCTCATCTTAATAACTTACCTGAATAGACCTGAAGGAAATCTGTCTAAATTACACAAAATAAAATAAAAGGGTTATTTACACAATGAGTTTTTTTGTTTACAGGATTTTTAGGGGTAAACAAAATCGCGTAGCTAGTAATTTTTTTTTATATTATTATATCCCGTATTATATAGAATATAGATTATAATTATTTTTCTAAATCTTTTAGAAATCTTGTTTAATTATTGATCAGACATTAATATAAGATGTGAGAACTTTGTTTGAATCTGCTTGAATACACCCAAAGACTCTCAACAAGGGAACAAAATGGCGTTTGTAATTCAACTCACTTCATCGTTAATCGTTATTTTGTTTGAAGAATACTTTTGCAAGACTGCATATCTGTGTGCGTTTATTCCTGTTTATTTTTGGTTCATCTCGCCATAGCTGTCAGAGAGTATCTCTTTTAGAGAGTGTTGATTTTGGAGAAAGCCGAGCTGTTTGTCTCAGTGCTGGGACTCAGATACAGCCGTCTGCTGACAGCGCACCGAGCAGCTGTGCTGCCCTCATAATAACAATAATGAAAACCTAAATAATTGATACATTCTCGCAGAAATGCATTGTTTGCATTTGAATTAAACATTACAAGAAGGTGTATTGTGTTTGATAGAGGAAACAGAAGTTTTAAACATTTAGGGCTGGAAACACAGAACTTGAAAGCAGGGATTAGTCCGCCGCTGATGTGCTGACCTTCAAGTCTGGTCTGGTTTGTTCTCCTTCTCTTCCTGCATGGTCCATTTTTGCCCATCTCCCATTCTGTGTCTCTCCTTTCCACCTCTCTTGCCCCCTCCCACCCCGTTACTGTTCCTCTCATCCACTTCAGGAAAGTGGGCTGCGCTTGCGTCCCGAGGGGTTGATCCGATACAGGTCAGGTTAATCAATCCAGGGGGAGTGAGAGGCAGTGCTGGGAGTTTTAATCAGGCCGAGACTGTGGAGACTCCGACCTCTCCACCCTCCAGCTGCCTGCTTCAAGCCAGCGTGTTTATATGTGTGGTCACGTTTGAGGACTTGTCCTCTTTCCTCTCCCTCGGCATGTGTGCTCATGTATAAGCAGTGCTGCAGAGCATTTCTGTACCTCCATCTATCTGTTCACAAAACCGCTTTTTTGGCGTAAGTTTGATTAACTAGGGTAACTAGGGTTCCTGCACGGGATTTCTAAATTACATAAAATGTCCAGCTATTTGCTTTGTGTTCCTATTGTTTGCATACATGCTGAAGGTAAAGACTGAAAAGTAGTTTGACCAAGCGAGCAGGCATTGTGCATAATCGACCCTGGTGGTCCGTGGGAGAGAGAAGGTGGGCTCTACAGCACGAACAGCCACCGATTGAAACTCATGCATACTGTTAATATATGAGACTGTCCTCGAGCACATGTCAATAGGGAAAAAAAGCCAAAACCCAGACATTTTAGGCAATTTAGAAATCCCAGCCAGGACATGTCCAGGAAAAGAGGACGTCACCCTAGATTTTCTCCCTGTACCCTTGATGATTACCTAGAAATACGAATATAAAAATAAATAAATAAAACCATACAAGAAAATATTCATCTACATCTTGCAACTAATCGTTGATACTATTCTCTCGTTTCTTTTTCCTATAGATTTGAGAGGGGGGGCCAGTTTTTCTTATAGGGAGAGGCGGATGTGATTTCATGGACCTTCTAGTTTGGCAGCACAGGAGGACTGGCAGCCAGCGGCTGCATTGCCTGCCAGGGACCATTGAATAGCCCTAGTGGCTGTTTCCACGTCGATCGGGTCTTTTCCTACCAAGTGGGCACTGTGCCCAGGCTGGCAGCGGCCTCTAGGCTGCCTGAGGAGAGAATGAGCTCCCCTATACTCTACTCAGATAAGAGTGAGAGACATAGAGCGAAAGAAAAGGAGATGAAGAAAGCAGCATCATATACGAAACTGGTCTGTATACTCAGACTCGAGACCGATTCATCCAGTGTCAGATGAGCAGAGTGCATCCATTGACTTGTTTGACCCCAAAAACAGGATCAAGCCTTTTAGTTGGCAAGCTTTTTACCATTTAATCAATGCCTTTTCACCCAATGCATCTGACAATATTCTAATTGTGACTGTTGGATCCTGGGGTTAAGTGCGTTGCTCAAAAGCACAGTAATGAGTAAGCAGGACTGTGGGTGCAGTCACTTGAATCACAGTCCTGAATCACATATCTCTCACAAGCAATCTTATGATTAGATATGGGATGTAACATGTTTTTTTAGTAGTACTTAATACGGTAAAACCTCTAGTGTAATCTTGCTGTTTTGATCAAAGATGGATGTAGATCATCAGTGAGTATGTTTGTTTACGCAATTTAATCGATTGTGCTTAGTAAGACATGCTAAGCCATGCTTGTGAGAATTTATCAGGAAAACGTCATAAGCGGTTTACGCAAAACCAAACTGGATTTTTGCTTTGGATGCAAAGACCACATTTGGTCACTGTATTCAGTCTGACTATGTATTTTATATTCTAATGGAAAGAAATACCCAGTCATTTTCAAATGTATCTAATGTAAACATGGTTTTCTTGTGATGTTGTTTTATTACTTTGCATGTAAACCTGTAAAACGTGGGTTTTTAATGAGCTGATTTTTGATCAGCGATCAGTGAGTGCGCTGACATGCATGATGTTGCACTGATTATGCTTAATAAGCTGACAGCATGTAAGGTCATGTACATGCCTAAAAATGTGTGCTTTCATGAGGGAAAGGTCATAAATGGTGTAAGCAGAACTCGATCACAGTTAGATTTTTTTAGACCCATTACATACATAGGTCTTAGCTTATTCATTGTAAACCATGACTATTCATTGTTATGTAAGCCTGTTTCCGCCACAGAATTAAAAAAAAAAAAGGTAATTGCAAGGTAAAAAGGTTATTTTTCTCTTGCAATTCTGAGTTTATCTCACAGTTTAGACTTTGTTTCTTAGAAACACAGAATTGAGATATGTGAAATATAAGTGAAATATATACTCGGAATTCTGACTTTTTTCCTTGCAATTTCGTGTTTATATTTTATAGTTTATATCTAGAAACTTTGACTTTCACAGAATTCTGAGTTTACATCTCACAGTTCTGACGTTTTCCTCTGAATTCGGAGTTTACATCTCACGATTGCATGATTATGTCTCACAATTATGATTTTCTTCTTATAATTGCAAGAACAAAAGGTCAGTATTTTGAGATATAAACTCAGAATTGCAAGAAAAAAAGTCATAATTGTGAAATAAAGTTGCAATTACCTTTTTTTTATTCTTTTTTTTTCATGGTGGAAACAGACTTCCATAAATTGTTGCTATATAATAACTGATGCAAAAACTGAGAATTGTTTTTTATTATTGATTTGCATCTAAACCCTTAAAGCGTTTTTTGAAGAGCTGATTTTTTATAGTATTTTTTATCTTAAAAGTTTATTTTTTAAAATATCACATAAACATGTTTTTCCATTGTCAGGTTTTTTATAATCAGTTATTTATGTAAATGCATTTGATGCTTATTTCAGTTAGTGTTTGCTGAAAGAACAAGAATATGACCCTAACTCCTCCAGTACCATCACTCCATCACCCCTCAAATCTATAACATGTGCTGTGTCCCCCACCGCCCTGGGGGGACTTACCCTAGACCCGTCCCGGGTGAGGAGCGGCTGTCAGGGTGCCCTCTCCCACTCCCACCATCCCGTCAGGAACCTGGCAGGCACATGGTCTCTCCAACAGCTACAGGCCCCTGACTGCTGTGTCCATCTATTTATTAGGGAATAAAGTAGCTCTAACAGCCCCTGTGCTTTTATAGCAGGATCCCTGCTGGCTCGCCACACTACACCAAGTCCTATCAGACTTCTTACTGGGAACAAATTGACGGAGAGGAAGGAGGAAGGAGAGAGTGAGAGGGGCCGCGTGCGTCATAGAAGAGAGAGAGTGACTGATGTGTGGCCAGTTTGGCCTGTGTCTGGTTTCCTGAGCAGTCAGTGCAGAAAGCCATATGGGCTCGGAGGAGAGAGAGAGACATGGGTCACTTTCACAACGAGAGCAGCGTGCATGAGTCATCTTCCAGCTTTAGAGAGGAAAATGTGGCACAGAAGCTGCATCTGAAGCAGCTTATTTGCCCTTAAAACGTGCGTTTACTGAGGCAGATTAATATATTTAGAAAAAATAATGTTATGAAATTAATGTTTTGAATATAAAAGTATGGATATAGAAACATATTAATAAAAATATGAGGAACCAAAGTAGGATGTAAAATTAAAAAAAACCACCTTACTAACAGCATTAACCCTCCAGGACACACTGCAACACCCCTAACCTAACCCTAAATAGTAAAATCATAAATATGAAAATAATTATGAAACGTATAATTTGTATTACCACTTAAAATGTACACTTGTTACATAATATATGATCAATTAATAGACAGCCAAACTCTCACCATTTTATTTGTTTATTGATGTCTATATAGATTGGCCCACTGCCTTTTTTCTCTTATAATACAAGTTGCACCAGCCTAATGTTGGTCACTAGTAGGCGTTCATATAGCTGTGTCACCAGAGCTTTTAAAAATCTGATTGGATTATTACAAGTAAAAATAATATCATTCTAATTTGACATAGGATCTGTCTTGCTGATAAAAATGAACATTCTAGAGGGAAAATTGTTGTGTTAAAATATGCAGTAGTACATAATGCATCATATAATGCAGTGTGTTTCAAACTGTGGTCTTGGGAAAAGTTCTGAGAAAGATATATATATATATATTCCTTTCTTATAATTTTTTCCCTTTTTTATATGTTTATTTTACACCGTACATAACAGAGTCCTAAGTGGAGTTACAGGAAGAGAAAGAAACAGTGTGAGGGAACGGCTGGAATAGAGTGAATGAATAACAGGAGAGGGAGCGCGACAGGAGGAGGAACAGGGGGCATGAAACATCTGAGAAGCAGGTGTAGGAAAAGGAAATAAATGCAAAATGGCAGAAGTGAAGTAAAACAAGCTGTGGGAGAGACGATACACAGAGCAAAGGAAGTGGAAGGCGAGAGGTGAAGGGCAGAAAGGAGACAGAAAGATTGTGGAACGGGCTAAAGGAGAAAGAAGAGGGAAAATGATGGAATTTCAAGAGCGTGCAGTGGGAACGTCAGGAAAATGTCTTGGAGTGAAAATGAGCTACGTGGGTTGGGAGTGATGGAGTTGACAGTAAAAGAGAGCATGAGCGGTGAGAGGCATTGTGTGTGTGTGTGTGTGTTTGTGTGCAGCCCACATGTCTTTGATTTGGGAGTCTGCCTGCTATCTGGGTTAGTCACAGGCAGCATTATGGAGAGACGTTGCAGTTTTAATGATATACAG
This sequence comes from Sinocyclocheilus anophthalmus, assembly GCA_018155175.1. Lineage (NCBI taxonomy): Eukaryota > Metazoa > Chordata > Actinopteri > Cypriniformes > Cyprinidae > Sinocyclocheilus > Sinocyclocheilus anophthalmus. The sequence continues at coordinate 864,502 of JADLZN010003193.1, forward strand.
CAGGTTGCTTGCTCAGACACCTCAGCACACAGATCTGTCAGGCTTGCCTCACCATTGATCTCCCAGCGGCTGCCGCAAAGCACCCTGGGAAACACAGCTGGACTGGTTAACCCCACCCCCAGCACGTGTAGAGCCCCCTCCCTGTCATTTCCACTGTACCCCAAACCACATGGTGATCTATGTGATGAAGAGGGGGGGCATTTACAGTACGTGTGACTCAACGGGGAAGCAGCGAGTTTTACAGACTTGTGAACACTTTGGTTATTATAAGTGCTGTGAATTCACAGCCAGAAAGCTGCTTCGCATATGTCTGTTTGATGCCGTGTGATTAAGAGCTTTCACTCTTTATTCCGTGCCTTCATTTTTCTCTGCATGCACAGAGACTGAGGCACTGGGCAGATTGTTTTGATTAGTGGCTGTTTTTATTCTAGTCGGGATCTTTGGTATGGGTGGCATCTTGTCTCTTTCCGTCTCTCTGTCTCTCTCTCGCTGGCGCCAGAGCACAGTTGTTAACTTGGAGGATATCAACAGAGTTCAAGAGCTCTCCGGAGCTTTAGCCAGGGTCTTACGTGCTCACTCACTACAATTCACAAAACACACACACACACACATAAAACAACAACTCGTCCTTTTTCCTCCCCCCTTTCTCGTCCCCTGGTCTGCTCAGCTCCAGTGTTTTCCTTGTCTTCTCTAACCTCTGTTTCTTTCTTGTTCTGTGTCAGACACTGGGCTGTTTACATAATCGCTCAAAATCAGAACCAGACCTTGAAGGGATGGTTCACCAAAAATGAAATTCTGTACCGGCAGGTCTTAAGCTTGTTCATTCTTCTGTGGGACACAACAGGCGACGTAAGCAGACTGTTCACCTGCTATTTCATTGAAAAGTGTGAATGGTGACTGGCTCTTTAACAAGAGCAGATGGAGTCAACCATAGCTTTGTGTCCGAAACAAAGCCAAAATGAGCTCTCAGGTATGGCATGTTTGAATGTGCACAATTGGAATCATTGGTCGTATTTGGTACATTTAAAATTCGTTCGGATACATTACACTCTTTAACTCAAGATCCGTATTGGTTTTTAGTCCTGGCCACAAATCACCTTGACAAGCCTGCTATTGGTCAAGTTGTGGTAAAATTTGCTCAACATATGTGGTCTTCTCTCATATTAGTTTAAAAAATGGATCGGTTTTGTTTTTCTGGAGCCTGATGGTTTCATTTAAGGAACCATTTGGAGCCTTACACTTTCCATTTGTGGCTCCAAACTTTCATACCTACCAAAGAATGGTGTGTATTGTTCCACCCACTCTACTATTTGACAAGTGTTCCTACGCTAGCGTTGTGTGAGGTTTTTATACACAACCAAACATTAGCTCTCAATGCTCCATAATGTGTCACCTTTGGTAAAAATTTGGTCTCTCTCATCCACTCTTAAATATAAATGTTCCTGTGGTTGATATTAGTGTTAAGAACTTATCATGCCCATGGGCCATTCATCACCATAATAGGTTCTTTATATGGGACACCGTTGTCTTTAGATTACTTGTAATATGTTCTTTCATTACGACAAAAAATTGTTCTTTTCAGAACTGAAACAGTTCTTGGGGCACTGAGTCGGTTTCTGTGGCATTTTTTGCAACAAAACCCTGTATTGGAACCTTATTGTTAATCGGCATATGTTTTAAATACTTTTGAACAAATTGGCACCTAGCACAACTCTACTTAATGCTGTTATGGCATTTTGTTCTCATGGGCGCGGGATGGTCATTTTCCTTGTAGGAACGGGCAGCGCCTCCATTATGTAAACACTGTGGGTTGTTTCTTTCATGCAGACACGGACAATAATCTGGGTGGATGAGCTAAGCGGTGCGGTAAACCTGTACGACCAGAATTTCATCTGTCTAACCCCACGATCTGCCAGCATGGCAACCACCCTCCCCCCCCACAGCTGCTAATCTAAGTCGGTCCAACTTCTGCAAAAGCCTTGGTATGAAGACAGGCTCATCAGATTCTGACCCACGCAGACGCTGGATGCTCGGATTTATTATGCGTGCCCACGTGATGTCATCATTGTAAAACCATTAGTGGCAGTGGCAAGATGGATAGAACGGAACGGACAGAGAGAGCGTGTCCCTTTAAGGCACATTTGCACTGTGTCTCCTTTGCACCGTTTCAGGTGCCCCGTGCGTCATGTATACGCACGCAGATGTGTAATCCATGTAAACCCCTATCTATAAGATCCGCTGCTTACAGGTTTTATTGGTTCCCGTTGAGGTGCCCTCCCCGGACGCGGCTAGAAGGGCTTCATTCCCCAAGATCCCCACCCCGGACTCTTTAAAACTAAATACAATCACCCCCAGCCCGCACTGGTGTTTATGCATTGTAGTCTCTGGCCACTATACGCAAAAAATTGTACGCATAATTTTTATTCCTTTCCCACCTCTACGAAAGAGCTAACTACATACGCAAGCCTGAGGTCATAGGCATTTTGTTGTATTACCCTAGCCTTTGCGACGGGTGCGCTGCGATGACACCCCCTAGGACCCCTCGTGAGAAGAACTCTAATGTAATTGCTCGTTTTACTGTCTCTGTTCATTTCTTGCTAAAGTGCGCCACCATGTGATAAGATGCAGTAACAGAGTCAGGACTTTCGATTGTGAATGCAAAGTGTGCAATAGAAATGGACTGTTTTTAAATAAATAATAATAATAGTTGTTATTGTTGTTACACATTTGGTAGTTGTTGTTTTTTTAATTCAAAATGACTTGAGAAAATCTTTTAGTTTATTTAGTCAATTGCAATGTAATTTTATTTTGTGTTTTCTGATTAACAATTAACGTGATAGCTTACAGAATATAATTATTTTAAGAATTCAATCCAGTTTTCATTAGTTAAATATATTAGGTCTATTTTTGGCCTTTAGTTTCATAAACCCTTAAAAAGAAAGGTTCTTTATTGGCATCTGTGAAGAACCTTTAACATCCGGAAATCTTTCCATTCCACAAAAGGTTCTTTATAGTGAAAAAAGGTTCTAGAGTCCTTTTTTTTATGTTTTATCCCAACTAGTTGATTTATTTTAAATAAATGTTCAGGTTCACAGAAAGGTTCTTTGGGGAACCAAATATGGTTCTTCTATGGCATTGCTGTTAAAAACCCCCTTTTGGAACCTTTATTTTTTTAAGAGTTTGTGAACTTATTTTTAAACAGTACAGTACATTTTGGTCGGTGTAATAAAGATTACAGTATGGTTTATTTTATATTATTTTATTTTTATTTTAGATTCTCAGTTTGTTGTAATTACTTAATCAGTGCACCAGGAGGAGCAAACAGCATTTACTACTAATGAATGTGAACTCAAATTAACCACTAACCACATCATGCTTAAAAATAAGCCAATCTATTAGACATTTGATTTATTTTATACAATTTTCCTAATCATTGTCCAATAAATCCTAGTATTTGAAATTCTTATACACATTGATTTTGATATTGCATTCATAAAAACTGAAGAAACCACATGAGTACAGTAACGATACAGTAATTATAAACTCCGCATAGTGCAAAGTAAAATAATTAGAGTTTATTGCTCACTGTGCGTCAGGGTTCCAGAGTGAGGGAGGGACATGGAGACGAGCCCAGGTCTGCGATGGGAGGCGTAAAGGTGATGGCTGGGCGTGTGGATTAGAGGAGATGAAAGGGTCCGGAGAGGCCCTTTATCATGCACAGACTGCTCGGAAATTGAGTGGCGTCTCTCACACCAATTCTGACATGTCTGTAGGACGGCACTCAAAAGAGAGGTGTGGGGGTGATGCTGGAATGGCACAGGGCTCTCTACAATTCCCAAACCTTTCCAAGAGTCTGGAGCTGTAAAACACTCATTGTATTTGCATTCCTTACACCGCACTTCTGAAGGATAGGGTGCAATGTGGCTGTTTATGTCTGCAATGTTGGTTATCTGCTGTAAATTCGTCTAAAAAGGGTGTGATGATAAAACTTTCCCCACATTATAGCACGGTTTAAGTCTTGGTTCCTGAAGTGTGAGTGGATATCTCATGCCCCAAGTGCGTTCAATGCAACTGCGACTTTTATGTGCTAAGTGATTTAGAGGGTAGCAGGAGTTGAACTGTCAAAGATCACATGCGTGGCTTTTATTCTTCATGTCAAACCGGGATTTTTTTGTTTCCCCTTTGTTCGGATTTATTGCGGTAAACTATAGAGCTAAAAAGAATGGAGATTATACGCATGTGAACTTTGATGGAAGAATGATATTTTCCAAGCCTTTAACTCTTTTATTCCATCTCCCTCTGTGAACTTTTGACTTTTTGATTTTCATAGAAATGCTCCGCGAGTATTTCAAGCTCCTCTTAATACATGCGCTATGTCGTAATTTACCATGAGTGCAAAACGCGCTCTTGCGCACCGGAGAATCAAAGCTCTGCTACGAATCGGATTCTCATCTGCTGCCCTCTTGTGTTGTTTGGCCTCCCCAAATTCCTCACCAGTTCCTCGGCTCCCCTCGCGCTCCTCCTCCTCTCCATTGTATCCGCGTCAAAACGAAGGGGGTGCGGAGAAGTGCGAGCAGAAGGAAGGAGGGTTATGTTGTGCCATCGGAGCGCAGCGGTGTTAGTTCATATCGAGAGAACCGGCAGAGACAGAGGGGGAGAGCATTTGGACTATCACCACATAGTTGCACTTATGTCTTTTTCTTCGTTCGTTTTAACTTCCATCCATGTGCCGCTTATATCCATTACGCACCGACATCCACTTTCGTTCTGTTTTATGAAGCGGAGTTTGAAAAGAACATTCTTAACAGATGTCAGACTCCGTTAGTGCCTCAGGTCACCTAGGTGTTTTACTCACAGCTGGTGTTTAAAACTGAGCTGGGGCGAAATTGAGGGGATTCAGAGGCACTGTACTTTTTTTAAGTTACTAAAGGAAGCAGCTCCTCCAAGTGGATTACTATAATTTCCTAAATGTTTCCCCAGAGGAGGCTCTTCACGTTTCCATTTCTTGGACGAGAAAGGATGGATGTGAGAATGAACCAAGGACATCTACTTTTGGCAGTGACCCTCATCGTCTGCAACTCTCGGCTGCTGGTGGTCGCCACCTCATGGTGGTAAGATCAGCTCTATTTGCAAACTAATCTGAGTTACATATCTATATTTCTAAAGAATATCATATCGAGTTAAACGTGTTTGTGAAGGATGAAACAATGCATAAGAAAACTATTAGCTGAGAACAAATGTGGAGGCTTTGTCACAATATTTACCTTGAGCAACAAATGGTCAAACTGTTTGTATATAAGGGCATTCAAAGCAACATGTCCTGAGGACAACAGGTTTTTCCAACAGTTTTCAATTTGATAATAGTTACGGACACCATTTATGCAATGCAATCTTTAACTTAATGTCACAAACAATGAATTTGCTTGAAATTAAACTGGTTCATGATTATTGCAGTGAATAACAGGTTTAGAGTTTGACTTAGTGACAAAACGATTCTTGCTACTATATTTTATTGCGTTCTCCAAAAAAAAAAAAAAAACAGCAGACTCCACATAAGTATAGCCTAATGAAGTTTTACACTATAAATAATGACTGTGTGTCATGTACGCTGTAGGTTAGTTGTGCATATTCAAGTATACACTGATTTTGGCTGATGGTCGGTGCTTTGGTCTTACTTTCTAAGGTCATTAGCCATGAACCCCATCCAGAGACCGGAGATGTACATCATTGGGGCACAGCCTCTGTGCAGCCAACTGACGGGCCTGTCTCAGGGTCAGAGGAAGCTCTGCCAACTCTATCAGGACCATATGGTTTATATCGGAGAGGGCGCAAAGACGGGCATCAAGGAGTGTCAGTATCAGTTCAAGCAGAGGCGATGGAACTGTAGCACGGTGGACAACACATCCGTGTTCGGCCGAGTCATGCAGATAGGTGAGTCACTGTGATGATGCTTACAATGTATATGCACTCAAAACAAGTATCTAAATTGATTAATTGCACAACAATAAAGCATGCAGCTTTTGAATGCATGCCTGCTTTGATATTTCAGACCACAGTGTAATTTTGAATTAGAAGGGCCTACAAATAGTTAATGTATTTTGTTCAGAGTTGTCAACTATTAATTAAGTTCTTGATTTCATGTGGCTGGTGTAAATAGTCACATTACCGGCTGTTTAATTCTAGTTTGCCTATCTGAAAGATGATATCTGTGTCAAAGCTGCATAAAAATAATTTATAAAACATATATGTACATCTGCCATATTTGGTAGATATATTGTTTAAGGGTCTATTATTGTGTGTCTTTTAATGTTTTTTTTAAGACTGCTTTGTCATATGAATCATGATCACAATTCATGTGAACATAGCAGTAGTCACATTTAAAAAAAATAAAGACTCTTTTTCATTTTCAGCCAACTTATTGATTCACAAGTATTTTTAGTTTAAATGGAACAATAGGCCAGTAGGCCTATTATGGTACTTTGTTTGCAACTTTTTATTGAGCAACTGGGCAATTTTAAAATGCATTAAAAATAAATAACGCATATAAATGCATACTTTTCCTAACTTTTTTGATAAATGTACTGTTTTGTTTAGTTGTGGTAGTCTACATGTAAAGTGTTAATGGTGCGTGCTCAGCATGCACTGAACAGCTCCGCGTGAGATTTAAGCGCTGTGCTCTTGACATCAGTTTTGTGATTTTCATATAACATTGTTTATTTAAAATAATGGGTGCTCTATATTAGTCTATACATGCATGTTTGCATTCGTTCAGATCTTTTATACAGTATATTTAAATGAAGAAAGATTCCCTAGATATTGTCAGTCTTTCATGTAGCCTGTAAGCAGCGTGTATAGGCTACTTAAATCGAATGCATGCTCGTTTGCGTGTCGATGTCTCACAGAAAACGGCGCTCTTTGCCACAATTGAGTGTTAGTTCCGCTCAGCAGTGAAACAAGGTGTAAGACGCGACATGCCCCCTCTCATGCCCCCCCAAATAGCACGGGACTTACTTGCAGTCAATCGCGAGGTTTATATTGAGGTGTTAGTCGGGCCATTGTCCAGCGTCGCTTTTGAAATGCAATGACACGATGACACAGAGTCGGGATATCCGGGACTCTATTTGAAGTCTGGGCACCAAAGGCCAATAAAAGTGGCCCTCCAAATTCAATAGGCGCATCTCTGGAATGCAGGTACACACCCGTTTACACGCGCCGCTTTGTGTGTTTGATGCTGTGAAACCGGCAACGAATTTTCTATATATCTATCTATCTATCTATCTATCTATCTATCTATCTATCTAAACTTTACTCTACAGTATAGCTATAAAAATAAGTAATTTGATCTATATTTTTACATATTAAAAATAGAGTTGAAACTCTGACCCATAAAATAAATTATTGTAAAATTGACAAGTGTGGAGCGAATCATTAACATTATAAGCTTCATGCTCCTGTCGTATATTTTTGTGCTTTTTAATACACAAAACAGTTACTTGTGGTCCGTCCAGTCAGGGGCAAGTTCACTTTCATTAATGCATTGAGGAAGGCCGGATCATTAAAAAGGAGTTCTCAGGGCCTGGCGTTAAAAAAAACGTTTTGTTTGACAAAATTCCTCTCATAATTACTGTGTCGCTGAGCATTGATACAAAGTGCTTATCTCTAAATATCGTTGTACCAGCACTTTTTAACATGTTTAAACAGCTTTTAAACGTTAAACGCTATTAACTGTATTGCCTGTGCTGTTGAGGTATGTGAAATCTGCATTCCAGATGGCTTAATAGATGGAGGAAAAAATCAGGTAACACATGCACAACAGATGTGAAAAAGAGCACACATTTTTATAAACCTAGCGCCTCTTTGGCAGGAAAGCTTTGTGGGTTATCATATGCCTCATATCAAGTGTACCAACACTGGAAAACCTGTCAGTTCTTTTTTTCGCTTGCATTTCAGTGTATATCCATTGAGATATACTGTATATAACAATGGAACAATGAATCAGTGCTGTCTATGTACATGCACACGTTTCTGATAATCTTATCTCTCACTGCAGGGCTTACCAAAAAGATTGTTACCATCTGTGGGGTTCTGGAAACGAGTTGTTTTACTCTTTGCCTTACTTCCTAAGTGAATAATCAAGAAAAATAGTATACTGAAGATTTGTGGATGATTTAAGAAAGTGATTTGCAGCCGGTGGAATGTTGTCTGTGTCCTAATTATGTGTTTGTGTGTGTGTCTTCTGCAGGCAGCAGAGAAACAGCTTTTACTTACGCCATCAGTGCAGCGGGTGTTGTGAATGCAGTGAGTCGGGCGTGCCGTGAGGGTGAGCTTTCCACCTGTGGCTGCAGCCGAGCGGCTCGTCCCAAAGACCTCCCGAGAGACTGGCTATGGGGCGGCTGTGGGGACAATGTCAACTATGGCTACCGTTTCGCGCGGGAGTTTGTTGACGCCCGTGAACGAGAGAAAAACTACCCGCGTGGATCTGTCGAACATGCACGCACGCTTATGAACCTACAGAACAATGAAGCCGGGAGAATGGTGAGGAAATAAACACACACGTCAGTCAATGATCTACTGATAGATGGAAGTGATTGGATAGTAAACAAGCATCTCCACAGTATATCTTGACCCATTCTGTGGGCGTTAAATCAACCATGATCCACCTAATTTAATTTTGTGCAAGAGTCTACAGTGCATTGGTTTGGTTAAGGTGTGTTTCTTCAGTGTGTAGGGAATGAATCACAACTTTTGCAACCTCTATTGTGATATTGAGAAATAAGAGCCCAGATGTACACTTAAACGGATAAACACAGCTTTAGATATGTTTGTGTGTGAATAAACCGAAGGCAGCCCTTATGTCTCCTGCAGATCACCACGAACACAATAACAAACACAGTTACCTCATCCTCCTCTGTTGTTGAGTGAATGTGTTTGCTTAGCAATGCTTTGGCTCCACAATTGTAATTACTGTTAGAAGTTAGCTAAATCTGACAAAATTTTCCTTTGCAGATGTTCTCAAAGGTAAAATGATTCATAATTTTTAAGGGGTGGGGTTAGTGTGTGGCCTGTAGTAATTATATTGAACTTTTAGGGGATGTGCAGTAACATATTTTCACAGCTGACTGGTCAGTGATTTGCCTGAACAACTAGTTAGTTAATTTGTCTTAAGGAAGCCCTTTATAGTTAAGATCCATTCACATTTGCCATTGTTTGGTGAGTTTTCGCAGGTTAAATCCAGGCAGTTTAATAGGAATCCATGCGATTGGGAATTTTATGAGATTTCCTCAAATCTCATCAAATTCATTAAGATTGTTGACCTACAAAAAGCTGCTTGATTCACCTGACTCTGATTAGATGTGTTACTTTTCATAAGACAAAATCAGCTAGACCAAGTGTAACAGAATGGAAATGAATGGAGGGTTCTGAAGGCACATTTTTATCTTGATGGAAATGGATCCTAAAAACGTAATCCTTGTGGCAGGACACTCAAAAACAGCATGAGAAATGATGCAATGGCCGAAGACATCCGTCTCGCCGTGTTTTAAAGTTGATACATTTCAAGTTGTTTTTTTTCCCCCAACAATTTCAATGTTTTGTTTCCCAAAGAATGCAAACTGATCAAAGTTGCTTTGGATAAAAGGCTTAGATGTAAGTAAAACTGGCTGTCTAGCAGCATGCACACATCTGGAAAAAAGCTTGTTTACCTGATTAGTCGGTTGTTGGATGATTAGTCAGTCATCAAGACTTTAACTTTGGGTTTATATAAAAATAACTGTAGTCTGTGGCATCTCTTCATATAGATTACAGGCTAGGGAGAGAGCTAATTTAATGGAAGTGACCAAATGGCGCCCATGCAAAGGCTAGCACCCTTGGAGTCTGCTGGGGGTCAGGAAGTCAAAGCGCCACCAGGGATGATGGGACTGCTAAACCATTCCATGTTCTTCAGAGCATTCAGCTGTAGATCGATTGCCTCCATCTTATTTGATTAATTTAATGGAGTAGTCAATGCCAGAACAAATTTTTGTGTGTGTGTGTGTGTGTGTGTGTGTGTTTTTTATAAGGTGATGTGTGGTAAATATGTTTAGTCAGGAACACTCTGACACTGCATATTTTCTTGTTGAACGACTTCTCGCTGTTTTATAGAACAGCTATATGGTGGAGGGATTATTGGAGCATTTCCAACTATGTGAGTGTGTGTGTCTGGCTCCAACAAACTCTGGCCCCCCTGCCACGTTCAGGTGGGCATAAAACCCTCTCATAGAACGCACTGCAGAATGTCACCACATCCTGCCAAAACACGCCATCAAGCTGGAATGCGTTCCTCCGTTCCTTTGCGAGTCCCATGCTTTGTTATACCACCCCAGTCCCATCCTCTTTCCCCTCAGTTATTTGAGTGCTTTTAAAACGAAGCGGCCTCGTAAAAAGTCCATTTGCCTGCCGATGTGGGTGCTTGTCGTGCGCAGAGCTCAGCTGCATATGTTTGTCTTAGAGAAGATGAGTGTATTTAAAGTGTTTACAGAAGAGAGGGCCTCTTTTCTGGAGTTATGAGATGATCCCTGGCTTTTCTCCTGGAGGTTCCCAGAGGTGAGGAGGTCAAGATCTGGATGGGTTCTGTACATGAATGAGGGCGAGATTATATCTCGACCACCCTCAAATGAATCCTTTCTGTTCTTTTTTGAGTTATTGGCACCTGCTTTTTTGGTGGAGGTGGATTTGAAGGTGTGGTGTGACCCTCGAGATTCCCGCCTCCCTGGCGTTCCCTTTCTGCAGGGCCTGTTTGCCGGAGATTTGTCTTGCTTGGAAAGGCTTAGTCTTGGTGGGCTTTTGTGGAGGCGACAGAAGCGTATCGGATGCGCCTCGGTGTGGAGTCGGGGCAGGTGGGGGGATGAAAGGGTATAGTGAAAGATGGTGCGTGTGGTTCCAGCCCTGTGGGTCACAAAGGCCTGTGACCCAGACTGTACCCAGAGAGGAGGCCTACACCCTTTATAAAGATCACCTGCTTCTGTGTGTCTTTCATTCTAAATCAACTGCAACGGAGATAAACACACACGCCTTAATCTAAAGCAATTTATTACTCACTCACACACACATGTAGGCGTAACGCATTTTAATACACTGGTAAGGCTTTCGGTCTCCCTCATTCAGTGAATTTATCTGCATTACTAATGTTTGAATGCTTTTGTATTCACAGACACGCATGTTTACTTAGCTATGTAAATGAAGATGTACCATATTCTTCTCTTGTTTTTTACCTATGCAACCAGTCTAGAGTGATGTTTCTTATGATCTTATTAAACTTATGATCTGAAAACATTAAGTGACTGAAATTGGTTTGCCGACAAATAGGATTGGAATAAAATGTTAAAAGTTATTTACAAAACTACACAAAAACAGATGAGTTTAGACTGAATAGTGAAGGAAAAGTGAAGGAAAAGCAGCTAACAAGTGTCCTGCATACATGGGAACTTCTTCAAGACTGTTTAAGAAGCTGAAATTTAAACTAAACTAAAATAAAATAAAAAATAATCAACTAGCAACAGCAAACACCAGTTATGTACATTGTAAACAAATCATAACAAAATTATGCTTAATAACTGTAAAAGAATGATAGTTTATTTTTTCAAAGTTATACATAAAACAGGGATAATTGGGTGTTTTACTAGAAAGTTTTATTTCAGTCTTTCTACTTAAAAATTTCACGTTGAATTCAATTATTTGTGAAATGTTCTAGCAATTACTGAGTAAATCCTACTTTTTTATAGTGTAAAGACTATAAATTAATGGATAAACATAAAAAAGTTAAAGTAAAATTAATAAGCAAATAAGTAAAATTTGCTTGATAATTAAATGGTAAATTATTAATAATTTTTACCTCTGAGGACAGTATTGCAACATCTCATTACCACAGATACATTGTTGTGGCCTTGAAAACTGCTACATTTTCTTAGCATAGCTCAGAGAGATTTCTGTTTGTTTACTTTAGATTATTTTTCCCGTCCCGCGTCTCTTATCTCTACACCTCCAGGGATGGTTGTTTGCCGTCTCCACACTCCGCCCCGACCCCGCCCAGCAGCCGACCCTGACCCTGTCTGAGCGTGCTCCATTGTGCACAGTACCGCATGTGTGTCCCTTCCACGCACCGAAGAGCCTGTCTATCCATCACACCTTGGTCACTTGGGGCAAAAAGAGAATAAAGAGAGAAAAGGGGGGGCACGAAAAGGAGATAGATGAAAGTGAGGATGAATAAAAGAGCGAAATGGCAGCTTTTATGTGAACACAGTTTCAGTTGGGCGCACATGTTGCATAGAAATGCTCAAAAACCCTTTTGTGTGAAATCATTTGGATGAGGTAGCAGAACTGCCGCTTGACACGCAAGATTGTAAAAAGCCGAGAATGGCTTGCGTGATGTGGGAATGTGTGTGTGTGTTGTTTTTGGATTGCAGACAGGTATGCAGGTAGGGCTGGTGATGACAGAGACTTGAAAGGTGTTGGAACTCCCCTTAATGTCTGTGTGCGTGCAGGTAAAATTGAGGGGGCTTAAACAGCTGCCAGCGGAGGGGGGTTGAAGAGTCGTGGCAGGGCAGCACATCCTCAAGAGACGACCGTTAAATGTTCTCACGTGAGGTGTTAAAGGGAGGAGCACTGCCTGGGCTTAAATGACAGAGAAACAGAGAGAGAAATGCCTTTAATGTTCCCTCGTTCGGGACACTAAACAGACAAAAAAGACACAGCAAACAAGACACGTCACAAGCCAGGGTGGAAATACCCACGCTGGCCACCCAAATTTGATTGAGCCCAGACGTTGTACTCATTAGCTTGTTTTTGTGTTTGTCGGTGAGATGCGACACATTCGGTACACCCCGTTGTGGGCGGTTAATGAAAAGTAATAGTCTGTTAATGTTACATGTTAAATAATTAAAAAGGAAAGGGAAGAACGCCGTTAGTTTAGTACGACAATATGTCGAGCGCTTCTTTATTGATTCAGCTGGGGGTTTCATTGAATTTAATCAGCAGGAAGTCTGCTGTCAGTAGTCTCGGGGCTCTCTGTGTGTTCTAGAACAGAATGACTATTCATCCCATTGTTCTCCAAATGCTCTCACTGCGGCTCTCTGTTTGTAAAGGGACCGTAAACTCAAAGGCCTCAGGAGGCCCCACCAGGTTCAAACGGACTGGTGCATTGAACAAATGTAGCCTCTAGAGGGCACCGTTGTTCCATCAAGATTTAGTTTGCAGCTGTTTATAGTACTACTGTTGTGCTACCTAAAGAAAATTATTTCATTAAATTAAAAAAAATTAATACAAATTGTGGTTGCCAACAATAGCGATAAGTTGTAGTTGCTAGGTTGTTCCAGATGATGTTCCATCATGTAAAAAGTAAAGGTAATTGCTCAACTCTATTCATTTCCCAGTTTTCTCACTCTCTATATATATAATATTATATTATATATATATATATCTATATATATATATATAATTATTTTATATATGTAAATGTGTTTATTCATGTTTTGTTATGTACAAATATGTATATTTATTTCTCACTCTACTTTTAAACAGATCGTATTACGTTTAATTTTCTTTTTTGTTTCATCTTGTTTCAATGTTTACCACAATATATTTTCTAATGTTCATATTTCTACATCAAAATTTGTCCCTATTTTTCTATAGTTTTAAGTTTTTTGCCAGAAAAAAAAACTTCCACACTGGCACGAGGACCTCTAAACCCACGCACCACACTGTGTCGACGCAGAGGTGTGGTCTACCCCCGTAGATCTATATTTATGCCACAATATCATTCGCGATAGTTTACTAAATTTTCTGCCGGCCCTTGAATCACCCGCTCTCCGACTCTTTACCCACCCAAATAGCGCTGCATCATTTCCCTCGCACTTTTGACACTAGCCTCTCCCAGTCCGCAAGCGTGTGATCCTCGCTCCTACTCCCAGTAGATCTAGATCAGACGAATCCCCGTTGCAATAATCCAAAAGGCAGGTTTGGGATGACCCCCGTCTGTGCGAGACACGTGCCGCATTATTTGTGAACACTAAACTCTTCACCCTATTACAATATAAAAACAATCTGTTAAAGCTTATTTAGTCCTGTTATGAAAAGTTTTGGTATTTGTGCCTTTGTGTTGATCACGCTGGGAAAACAAATGATGCTTCAACTGTTGCTGATTGTTGTTTTCAAGTAATATTGTCATGAAACATTCTATCAACACTTCTAATTCGTTCTCTACTCACAGGCAGTGTACAACCTGGCCAATGTTGCATGCAAGTGTCACGGAGTCTCCGGCTCGTGCAGCCTGAAAACCTGTTGGCTCCAGCTGGCTGACTTCCGCCGTGTGGGAGAGTTCCTGAAAGAGAAATACGACAGCGGCGCCGCCATGCGGATCAACCGACGAGGCAAGCTGGAGCTGGTCAACAACCGCTTTAACCCCCCGACGAGTGAGGACCTGGTGTACATCGACCCCAGCCCAGACTACTGCCTGCGTAACGAGACCACCGGCTCTCTGGGCACCCAGGGGCGCCTGTGCAACAAGACCTCAGAGGGCATGGACGGCTGCGAGCTCATGTGCTGCGGTCGTGGTTATGACCAGTTCAAGACCTACAAACACGAGCGCTGCCACTGCAAGTTCCACTGGTGCTGCTACGTCAAGTGCAAGCGCTGCACGTCGCTCGTAGACCAGTTTGTGTGCAAGTAGCAGCCTAGGGACGGGACCGAAGCCCTGGAGAGGCACTGAGCAATTAGCGGGAGAAAAACGGGACCCTTAACGGACCCAGAGGGGGAACTTAGAGATAATTAAATGTAAAATGATATATTAAATAGCAACAAATTAAAGTATATAAATAATTGTGCGTGTGCCATTGATAGTAATTTAATGACCTTTTCTGACTCAAGAATCAAAAGTTGGACGTCATTGATGAAAAGGAGGCACCGGTGGGATGTATTCTGGCTCAAGCTGTTGTTCTCTTGATGTTTGAATCCAGAGAGGCACAAACTCTTTGCTTGTTCTAAAAAGAAGAGCCTACAAACTCTTCAGAGACTCTAAAAAGGTAGAGATGCAGAAAGAGGACGGAGAACAACGGCTCATCACCCATCGCCTTTTCCAGACCTTCGGTCCGCCGCTGATTCACCTCCACAAACACACTCCACCTTGCCGATATCAGAGCTCTTAAGAACCTTGAGTCAGAGAATTGTGGAATTATTGGACATGTGTTCCATGATGTCATAAATATCCTTGAGATATGACAAGAACAGAATGCTGCCTGTTACCTGTCACACAAGCATTTCTGCTAATAAACCTGGAGAGACATGTGAAAGATGAAACCATGAATGAGTAGGAACGTTTTTACCTGAATTGGATTAACACACACACACACAACTCCTTTTATTCTTCCAAAATCATTTGATTTGTATCCTTCGTATAGGCTTTCAAAAGTCTGTAATGAACCTTTGATGCATTTCAGGGGCTTCCGTACATCATATCTTGGAATTACATCTAATCTAGAGCAGAGAATATTGTGTTGGTTCTGTCACTGTCTTTGTCATTGTTGGTTGAAACAGTTCAAAGCCTCACGTTAATGAATGTGTGTCTGGTAAATGAAAATAGGGGGGGAAAATTAAGGCTACATAAGGACTGCAAAAACTATTATTGTAACCAAATACTAGTGGTTCAGATTATATTTTTATTAATTCTTTCTCATTTTATACATAATATCTATTGTTCTGATTACTATTTTTTGATAAAGAAGCTTTTAACTGGGGATTTATATGCTAGCAGAGAAGATATTACTGGCCACTGGATGGAAGGGGCGATCATAGCCGAACTCTCCCACTGTCAGGCCGCGGAACAAGACAATAAGATCTTTTGTTCATTCATGAGTGTTTTGGAGGAAAACTACACTTGTAAATAACAGTCAGTCAGTCATATATGCCATTAACACTTACAATCTCTTTGACATGTCACTCCACAGTTTGTTTGCTGCCCTGTGATCATATGCTTGTTGTGTGTATTCCCCCTCATTCAAACCAGTAATATTAAAAATATGAATAGTGATTATTATGACCTACTTTGCTGCTTTACTTTTGTTTAACACTCTGTGTTTGTTCATGTTGCTTTGTGGAATGACCATCACATTTATGACCAGGGTTATAGATTGCATAAAGTTATATGTGATATGTGCATAAGTCATTAAAATGCTACTCATATGATCTATTCTATTGATACGGTCAAGCATTTTTGGTATCACGCATTATCTATGTGTTGTAAATTAAATATATTGTAACCTTTACACTCACTCGATATTTTTCATATAGGCAGTGATCACGTGATTAGTTCGAGTAGTGCCATATTTAATTTTTTTGACAGTAATGAAAATGAGGCTGTGAGGGATAATGGATTGTACTGCCATTTAACAGCATACTGATTATTCAGCTGATGAAACATCAGTTTTAAAAGTTGTGAAAGTGATGTGATCTAGGACCTTTATACAGTGTGTGCCTTTGTAAAGACTCTGAGTCTATCCATCACAGCTTTGTTTTCAATATGGTCTATGTTGCTCAACTTGTGTTTTTTGGAGAAGTTGCAGGGTGGGGTGGCCTTGCTTTTCTTTATACCTAACCAAACACAAACATCTCAATTCAGATTCCAGTTCCTTGGTTCACACCCTCTTTTTCACTGGTCCGGACTAGTTTCACTGATGCCAATTGTCTACAGTTCCCATCGCATTATTAGTAGATCAGCTCACTGGTATTGTTATGCAATTAGTAGACACTGGCACAAACTGTACTGTGTGAACCGCATGCAGGTTGGGAGAGTTTCAAATGAATACTTAATGAAAGTATTGACAGGTCTTTCTGCATGCCCTCCTCTAACATCTGTTTTGCAAATAGGTGAGTGCCTTTTTTTTTTGGGATGGTTATCAGCCTCATTTAATGTTGGGCCAGAACACAGAGGCTTATGTTCCACTTGTCTGGATTCGAATGGTCAAATGACCATGACCTGAGCTGGTTTAGACTGGAAATTCTCCAGAAAGCTCATATAGGCGAAAACACCACAGGAAACATATAACCACATACAGCCAGAGACCGCTATCGAAACCAGCGCTTACATTTTGCATTTTTCCTGCTTCGTTGGACTGAATAAATATGAATTTTAGATTTCCCAAATGTGGTGTAACCTGCATACTCGCCTTCATACAGACTTAAGTCTTGATTAGTGATAATGGTCAAAGCCTAGGTATAATTTCTCTGTAAAGATCATAGTAAATGTTCTCTTTAATCTTTGTCATCGATTACGTCATTTGTAAATCAAGTAGGCTACTTTCCAACATTGCACAACTAAAGCTGTTAGCATTGATATCATATTTGAATAACTGATAGGGAGGGATATCACTGCATATCCCCACTTTCTGTGATGCAAATATTTGAATCTGTGTAATAGATTGCACAAAATCATAGCCTTCAAATCAATTCATTCACAGTCCCATGACAGCATGGTTGTTATCATTATATGCATTGGGGGACTCAGTGTCTATTCACAATAGCAGTCGATCAACATGGGTTGTTAAATGATAGATTCGTAAACTTTTTACATTTGCCCCCTCTTAATCTGATCAATATTTGGTTGCATCTTTATATGACAATATCCTAAAGGTTCTGAGTAATGTTTTTTACTAAATGAACATAAGTAATTAAAATGGTTCATATTTAAACATAAAATAACATTATATATATAAATATACTGTGCCTGTGAACAGAAAACATGAATCCCACAAACAAGTCAACCGCGGACTACAAATCCCGTCAAACCCGTTTTCCTGGAACTCGATCACGTGACCTATCCGCGCATTCTGATTGGCCACGCTGCCCTCACGCGAGGGGCGTCACACTGATACTCAACGATATCCAGAAAATCCAGCCAGGTCGAGCCAGTCAATCAGTCCACCGGATACGCAGCGCTGCTCCGACGATAGCGCACTCTTGAAGGACAACCGCTCGCCGCTTACGCAGACAGGTGAGCAAAAACCCGACACTCCCATGTAGTCGATAGAGTATGTTTTAGGGTGTTTCTGACTGTATTTCTGCGCTAATGAAGTTGTTTGTGTCAGTATTGCTAGCTGACTAGCTCCCGTTGCTACGCTGCATGAGACGGTCCGTCTGTTGTTTTCCAGCTTTTTCTTAAAGGGCATTTTATTTTAAACGGTTTAACAGATCGGTATATTACCATAGACGCGTCTAAAAGCTTCTGGCGAACGCGATGAACCCGAAGAATAAAAGTACGTGGTCTAAACCCTCTGTATTAGTCACTTTCAGACTTGTTTGTGTCGGTCCCTGAGTGGTGAGTGTGCCACTGATGGGGCTTTTGTTTGGAGTTTTCATCCTCCTGTCGTCTATTTTCACAAGTTTTTATGTTCATAAAGGGTTCTGGCCAAGTTTCACGTTGTTACAAGAGAAATGACAATAGAAGATGCTGTTTTTGTTTGGGTTGTAAACAAAACGGCTTCAATTTAAAGGAACCGCTCACTCAAATGAAACATTCTGTCATCATTTACTATTGTCTTCCCTAAAACACAAAAAGAGATGTTAGGCAGGATGATAACTAAAGTCACCATTCACTTTTGGTTCATGTTTTTTCCAACACGAAGAAAGTAAAGGGTGACTGATGCTGTCATCATGCATAACATCTCCATTTGTGTTTTAAGGAAGACAGAAAGTCGTGTAAGTTTGGAACAACATGAGGGTGAGTAAATTATGGAATTGTAATTTTTGGATGAGCAAACCTTTTAAAAAAACAGGATTGAACTGGTAGAGGGCAAACAAAAAGGTGTTTTTAGTATAGTGGCAGTGGGGAAAAAATAGTAAGCGTTCCAGTTGAAGTCTGTTAAGCAAGTGTGAAAGTGGTTGACCGCTTGCTGTTGATCTTATTGACTTGTCATCACTACAGGCATTTCTGACCTAGTATTCGTTTGCCTCTCATGAGTACACACGTTTCTTCTCATTGTTTACATTATGAGGCTGAATTCCCTCAGTCTAGGGCTGGACGATATGGCCAAAATTTATATCACAATATGTTTTTTAATTTCGGTCGATACGATATAATTCTGATATCGATATGAACACTACAAAAAAAAAAAGCATCATAAAAACTGCCAAGAACACCCACAACATGTCTGTTCCTATAAATGAATTTTCCAAGTCTATGAAACCTCCTATAAAACTATATAATATTTAAGAAAAAAACAGCACAAATAAATTAGTTTACATTATATCAAACTATAGGCTGACATACACTACCAGTCAAAAGTTTTTGAACAGTAAGATTTTTTTTTTTTTTTTAAAAAAAGTCTCTTTTGCTCACCAAGCCTGCATTTATTTGATCCAAAGTAGACTACAGCAAAAACAGTAACATTTTGAAATATTTTTACTATTTAAAATAACTATTTTCCATGTAAATATATTGTAAAATGTAATTTTCTTTATTCTGTGAATTTTCAAAGCTGCATTTTCAGCAGTCATTACTCCAGTTTTCAGTGTCATATGATCCTTAAGAAATCATTCTAATAATGCTAATTTGCGGCTCAAAACATTTATTATATGTTTAAAACAAAGGGAGTAGAATTTTTTTTTCAGGTTCTTTGATGAATAAAAAGTTCAAAAACAGCATTTACTGTAATAGAAATCTTTTGTAACATTATGAACTTTTTGATCAATTTAAAGCATCCTTGCTAAATAAAAGTAGTATAAATAAAATAAAATTGCAGCGCTAAATAAAATGTCTGTAATTTCAAATAGAAAGCAGTTATTTTAAATAGTAAAAATTTCAAAATGTTACCGTTTTTTTTCCCTTTTTCGCACTAATACTACAAGGAATCATAATATAAACTTTTTATTATTGTTTAGTATTTATATACACATTATTTTTAAGTAGTTTTTTTGTAGATTTATGCAAATACATACATTAAGGTAATTTGCTTGTGAAAACTGTTGTTTGATGGTGATATTTCATGCTGTTTGTTTTTAAAGAGCAGTAGACACGATATTAAAGAACCAATAACCTATTAAGAGGAAAGTGTTAATTAGTGCTGTAAAAAATTAGTGCTGTGTTCAAAATATTGATACGACGATGTATCGTCACAGAGATTTGACGATACGAGTATCGATACAGCTGGCCCTGTATCGATATTGTAGCACGTGTGCAGCAGTGGACCGCACTTAATTTAAATACATGTTTAAAAGTGGCGTAAAAGTTGAGGTTCTAAAAAGAAGAATAGAGCATCTGTTAATAATCTGGCCGCATAGGAACACAACGGGGTTGCCTGATATAAAGAAACGTAATACCCGAAACAGAGCTTACCACTTTCGCGATATGGAAATATCTGGTAAGTGTGCTATTTATCTTTGTCAACCTGGCAACCCTGTGCTCACACGCTCTCTCTCCACTGGATAAACGCGCTTGCTTTCTGAAAACACTGCTTAGCTTGCAGTTTAGCTATCTCCACTTCAATATTCTATTCTCAGAAAATTGTAATTAATCGAGTGTTCATTTATGAGAGAGAGAGAGGCTGTTTATGTATGAATTACCACCGTTTTGCCGATTTTCTCTATTAACAGTGAAGCTGTGGCTTAAATTCCTTTAGAAACAATGATGCTACCATCTCCTTGTTGAGAAAGATAATGTAGCACTAGAGCGATTAAGCCATTTTATTGATAAAATTGCGGGGCAGCACTAAAAAGTTGTTCCTGAATGTCTGAGTCGGCCGCATCGTGTCTGTGACTGCCTTACACAAGAACGCTTCTGTTTCACACAAATGGCCTTGGCCACAGACTGCTGTTCGTCTAGAGGTCCTTTGAACTCGGGCATCTTCGAAGCGGAGCCGCACGGACACTTAAAAAAATGGTGCGCGCACCGCCCACCGAAACGACTTGCTGCGCACTAGCTAAAGATCTAAACGACTTGCGACGGCCGAGTATAAATGCATCCATAAAGCATTCCTTGAGTCGTGTGGTGCGTTAGATACCTTGATAGACAGCCGCGTTAGTTTTGACTTCTATCTAATTTTTTAGTGTTTTAGATTGTGCATAATAACCTACCCAGCATGTAACATACTTTTTTTTTTAACATATTAGGAATATACTTACAAAACAATGTATGAGGCTAAGTACATTTATTATTACTGGCTTAAAACAAGATGCAAAATCATAATATTCGTACCTGGTTGAGTGGCAATGTAAACAGGGGGAACATATGCATTACCTTATTGTCCTGTTGGTTACAGTTTGGAGCCCTCATAATCAGGTCAGCACCTCTCTGCCAATGTTGAAATGCACTATGTATGCCATGTTTTAATAACAGCTTTTGTTTTCTAAAAAATTCTGCATTCGGAAATTCAGTGCAGTCCTTATCGTGAGCGTATGCGTCGTGCCTCTGTATCGTGATGCGTATCGTGACTTTGCTGGTGATACACAGCCCTAGTGTTAATGTTGGTCAAACCGATTATCGGTCCATCTCTCTATTATAGTGTCAGCAGTAGTTGTGGGCCTCTGCAGTGTGCAAAGGCACCTTATCAGAGAGCCTGATTGTGTGCCATTGATCGACAAAGCAAACATATTTTAAATGTCAAGGGAGCCGCTCAACTCCTGAAAATCTTAATTGATTTTGGTTTGGCTTGTGGTAGGTGTGAGAGCATAAAGTGTGTTTAAATCCAAAATACAATGCGCTGTGCGGCACATCAGCTTGTCATTCCTCACTTCCCAAAATTTGAACAAGGTGGGATGACGTTGCCAAGACGACCGTCTCCACTGTGGCTCATCCTGTTTGTGTAGATGTACTGGAGAGCTGCTCAGTAATCCATTTCATTTTGCCTTAGTCTATTCATTCTGACACCAGCAGTTTCTTTAGTCCTCTATGGTGAATTGGAGGTTTAGGCAAAGCTCTCAGTTTGACCTTGGTCACACTGGTTTGTTCATGAGCTGGGCCTGGGTCAAAGCAAATGAAGCATTTGACAATCTGGTATGTCCGTGGCAAATGGTGAGTTGTGAAGGACAGGTTAACCTATTTCTGCATCATGACTTGTAGTTGTTATTATTATTCAGTGTCAGATAGTGATGCACCAAAAATTCTTGACTGAAATCAAAAATATTTTGCTCTGATTTAGCATCGGAGTGGCTGATGATGCAGTTCATATATTTTTTAACTCAGATGAATGTCTATCACAATTTTTTCTAATATAGATTAGCAGTCGGATTTTCCTCTTTGACTCTCACAAAGGGCCTCTTCCTCTCTGACAGAAGTTCAGTGCTGCGCTGGTGGTCAGTCCTGGTCTCATGACCGACAGACGGCACACAAAGGCACCTCTAACCCCTTTCCTCGCTCTCTTACCCAGTCACATGACACGCACACAATGACTGGCTCCATCATAGTGTTGGGCGATATGGTAATTTTTCAATCGTCAGTCCGTGAGATCGCTGATAGACGATATTATCGTGCATGGGTGGGTGGGGGCAAGAGAGAGACTCCCTGTACTTGTCATAGGCTATTTCATAACGGTTTGGTGTTTTAAACCGCGCGCGTGGTTTTAATTGTTTTACCTTAAATTTAATTTAACTTAGATTTACGGATTAATTGTTCCATTACGACGAGCAATGTGCGCTAGCAAAATAAATTATGTAATTTGTTTTCATGCTCTTTAATGACGCACAACTTAAAGACTGTTAAAGTTGGTTATGTTGAACAATTTAGATCTTTAGAATCGATAGATTGTGTGTGTGAGTGAATGTTATTACATAATGATTCTCAGCAGTCGCTACAACACAATCTGATCACATGCCGCACCTGCATGACTTGGACTCCCTGGTGCAAGCTCTGTGGCATTCCTGAGGTTCAACCGCTGTCAAAACATAAAAGCTGTGCTACAGTTCCATGAATCACCACTTCCTCCTTTGAATTTGCGTGTGGGTGTGCTTTTGTAACCGAGAGTGGATCATATAGCTTATATTTCACGTGTCTGGCGCAATGCGAGCATTTCTCGGTCCACTTTGGAGTCATCGATCTACTGTAGCAGCACGTGACTGTGACAGTGTGCACATCATGTTAGTAGCCAGACACATGGCACCTCATTGCAAAGAACTCTCGGAGGATCTGAAAAACATTTTCATTTAGGGGTGTGCTTACTTTTGTGGCCAGCGGTTTAGACACCAATGGCTGTGTGTTGAGTTATTTTGAAAGGACAGCAAATTTACACTGTTGTTTAAAAGGTTAACCGACTTCCTTGTAGCAAGTTCATTCTTCAGTGTTGTCACTGAAAAGATATAATAAACTATTTACACAAATGTGAGGTGTACCACTCTGGGGGGGGGGGGGGGGGGGGGGGGTTTCTGTGAGATCTGTACAAAAACATAATATATATATATACATAAAAACATTTTTTGCAATGATCACTCAAATGTGTGATCAAACACTTTTAATGACGTGACAAAGATATTAATAAGGGACAAGCATTTACCAATTTAAACAAGACACTTATTATCAAAAGTAGTCACATTAGTGCACTGAAACATAAAGGGAGTTTATCACGTTAATTCATTCCATTCCATTCAACTTTATTCTTCTGAAGCTTATTTCCACTTTGGAACATCATTCACACAGATTGGTGCTACTGTCCCTTCACACACTGATAACTTACTATAGAATGTGACGATATACTCTGTAACTCAATATAATTGACGTCCCGCGCACTTTAATGCGCGCTTTATGAATGTAACTGTGCTTCCCTTGGAACTTGAATCAGATGACTTTATTGCCATGTATTACACACAGGAATTTGTTTTAGTGCCGTGAAATCCACTCCGAAAACAATCAGATAATTGATTGTGCAAGCAGACAAGACTACGCTGTTGGATTACATTGACATTATATTAAATGACACTCATGTCAAGTAACTGAATGCAAAGCCTTTGGAGCGGCCAGTTATTTAACTGAATATAAGATGACTGATACATTCACATTATACTTGTGAGCTCCTCCTCCCCACTCGAAATGAATGAATGGAGGATCCTGTATGGAACCAAGTGGTTTCCCCTGGTTTACGCACTTTGGGGTGGTCCGTTTGTTCCACTATGCGCTTTTTTAATGGGTTAAATTACATTTAATTAAATCAAAAAGGGGAAATTTTTTTTGGGAAATATCAGTTATAGTACAAGAAAACTTGAAAAGAAATATTCAGTGATTATTCATTAAAAAAAGTTTTAATATTTTTAGTAGTAGTAGTATTACGTACATTCTACTGAATAATAGTAATATATTTCTGCCGCAATGGCCTCAAGTTAAACCAAACTTTTATTTCGACGGGTTGCCGTGAATACCATTACATATCTGTGTGTGTATGACATGATGATAGCTTTACTCAGATGAAACGGTCAAATGCTCAAGAAAAGTGACTCTCAGAGCAGTTCTGGAGAATTTGTTCTTGTATTTATGTCCTCATTAGTGAAACGGCAGACGTTAATATCACCGGAAGCGTCACAAGCATTTCAGTACGAGTACTACACAAAACCGCACGTCTGCGCCATTAATTAACACAGAGACACTCAGAATTCATATTTAAATATGAATCGTTTTGCGGCTTAATATTTACAAATACTAGAGGAGTGGGCTCACGTGTGTGTGTGTGTGTGCATATGTTTATGTGGTTTGAGGACACAAATTTGTTTAATAACATGGGTATGACATGGGTATTATGAGAAGGTGATTTATGAGGACATTTTTAGTGTTCCCGTAATTCAAAAGGCTTATAAATATTTCAGAATGAGTTTTTTTGAAAATCTCAAAATGCAGAAAGTTTCCTGTGAGGGTTAGGTTTAGGTGTAGTGTTGGTGTAGGGCAATAGAATATACGGTCTGTGCAGTATAAAACCATTACGCCTATGGAGAGTCCCCTACCCTAAACCAACCTCTGGTGTTGTGTTTGTTGTGTAATGCGCGCGCGCGCAGTGGCCGGAACTCTGCTGTGCGTGATACAACGTAGAGACGCGAAATTCCATCTGTCGTGTAGATAAGAATAATACATAAGGCTATTTAGTTTGCTTAAATCAAAGATTCTATAGAAAGTAACTTTAATACTTCTGTTGTGATCTGGCGGCTCATAAGAATTAAATTAAATTACTTTACTCAAGGGGGCGGGGTGCCGTTGGGTGGGCGGCCCCCCTAAAATAGGGCAGGGAAACCCGAACAGTGGAACTGTGTGTATCAGTTTTCTCCTCAGGCACAACAGTCCTGCACAGCAGGCCAAGGAAGCAAAAGGGGTCAGTTTCACACTCCAGTGTGTCACATGATACCAAAATGGTTTGTGACACCAGAGAATGCTGAACTTGAGAAGAAAAGGGCATCGTCATGATTTTGGACACAGACTATCGTGCAATTAGAGTTTCTAGTTGAATCTGATTTCCTGGTTTGTGAACACGCAGCTGTTGCCACACTTTTCGTTTACAAAAGGAGTGAAACAGACGGATGCTGTCAGATTCACAGCTGAGGCTGTGAAGCCCTCTCGCTTCTGTGAACTTGGTAGACTGCTCAAGGCTTGCAGCTGATACCAACTCAAATTAAATACACTTCAGGCTGGCAGAGAGCGTTTGAAGGAGGGGGCTGGTTTCAGTTATTAGTCAAATGCTGTAAATGTGGCGTAAAACCTGATCTGTTTTTCGTCAGAATGTGGATGCAGATTGCTAAGAGATCCTGATTATCCTTGTTAGCTTTTTAGCATGACTTGAGATTTTTAGTGACAATGGACCTCAGGTGACCGGTTTTAACTCAAGTGCCCTTGTGTGGTGTGAGTACCCTGGCAGGGCCACAGGGTTTGCAACATCTGTTTGCTGCAGTCGGGATGAAAGTGTTGTATTTTGAGCTTGGATTAAGGCATGCACAGATGTTTTCGACAAACCCTGCTATGTACTAATAGGCAGCATCACTGATTTCAAAACCTGTTGTGAAATGGGATTTATGAACTTTTGTGCAGTTTCATTGAGTTCTTACTCCGTTTATGCAAAGCCCATTGAGTCGTTTCCCTTTTATGTAATTTAACACCACAACTGACCAGATGCATAACTTCTCAATCATTTTGCTTATGCATCACCGTTGCAGTCACATGTATTTTACTGCCGTCTAACCCCATTCTTTTAGCAAGCAGAAGTAAATGGGCATTGATTGGAGCCGGTTTATATTTTTAGCTGCTGATGTTTCAGAGCATATGATATTTTTGGCAAATGAACGATTGTTAATTATAGCTATATCAAGTAACAAGCCCATTGTGTTAATTATGGAAACATGATGAATGTCAGCTTAAGTGTCTGGGGTCAGTAATATTATTATATCTATTATAGTAGATTATATTTAATGTTATTTCTTATGTCTTTACCAGGTCCATCAGCGAGTCTCGTGTTCTGCTGTGAATCCACAGAGGACAGTTTTGGAGTCGAGCGCCCTCTTGGTCCAGTCTGGCTCAGTGGTATTAAGAAAGAGCAACAGGAAGCAAGCTGGACAGGGGGGAGGTGAGGGAGGACGAGGGCACTGCCTTTGTCCTGAGACACAGAGTCTGTACCAGCAGCGATACCGACCCCACTCGCACATCCACCTCAGATGGCCAGGAGGCCATGAGTGCCAGCGCAGATCACAGATTGTACAGCCCCTCACAGAACGGGGTGAGTGCAGAACCACAAAGGCCATTGCTATTTACTAATGAGAAACTGATTAGCTTTTGTCAGACTTGATCAGACTTGATCAACCATCCTGCTCCCTAGATATTGGCATTGACATAAAAGACATATAGGTCGACCACTGCTATATATCCTGTTTGTTATGGTAGTGGGGCATAATAAAGCAAAATGCTAGACGCAGTGCATTAAGCTCCCTTAACCTTGGTAAAATCATGAACGCACAACTTTGAGTGTTTTCTATCAGTTTAATCAAATACACCAATTTTCAATAAATTATATATTAACAGCAATAAGCAATTCCTCTGACAAGTAATTTAGTTAATTAGCCTAACTAACCATTTTAATGGTTTGTAGCAACTTGGCACATTAGAAATTTATTTGATGTGCCTTAACAGGTGTTTGTGTGTAGGCTCTTTCACAATGGCTCTTCTGATCAGATTTTAAACTCCGAACATTTAGAATAAAAGTGTATAAACCACAAACTTCACTTATCTATACCAAAGGACACAGAAACCTCCATTTCAGCCACACTGAAATGCATGTATAAAGTATTTTAGGATCACGAGTAGCTTGTACTGATTGCTTACAAATTCTCACTCAATAAGAAAAGTGCGTTCACTTGAACTCAATGGATTGTTTATAAAAGCTAATGAACTATTAACGAATGCTTTATAGTGACTGCACACACTCTAATTTGCATCTGCAGTCCATTATGGCCCCTGAGTCCAGCAGATTCATCATTTGAGGTGTGGCATACAGAAGAATTGCACGGGGATCATGTACTTGTGCATTATTTGTTTCTGTGAGCTATAATTACTTGCTACAGTCCAATATAGACAGAGTTTTTTAGTATCAGAGGAGTCTGTACAGGCTCAAAAGGTTGTCAAAGGATCTGTGGAGCAATCCAGATTGGTTTAGATGAGGATCATAGGAATATGCCTAGGGAGAAAGAGACGGTTACATTAAACTGGCTGAGTTGATCTTTTCCTGTTCATTTGGTTAGATATTGCTTGTTTATATTACGTGCCTGATTTTGAATAATTTGTATCTATGTCTCTACGTCAGCTACATGTTACACTGATATGCAGATAGCTGTAACATTGTTAGCAGATTTAAAGAGGACTCTGTTATTTGCATGAGCTGTCGGTGTCTGTTATTTGCATACATCCAACACAAATACACACAGTGGTTGTGTATTGTGTAATCTGACTTGGGCAATGTTTGTGTCAGTCATTGTGATCCACGTGGCAGTTGGCTGCCGAGGCTGTGGCGTGGTGTGGTCAGACAGGGCAGGTGTAAAACTATCCTATCCCCAGAGCAGACACCCTACTGGCTTTTCTGGTTAAGGTAGATCCACGACAACAAGGCCAGGCTGATGAAATTTTAAACAGTCCTCAGGACTCCGTAATAGACACTGTTTGGTGTTTATTTTGCATCATGTTTTTTGTGGACGTGGTTGAGTATTTGTGTCTGATTGCACAATTTAGGACTAGCGTTTTTGTACAGCTGAGAGAAATCAGTTTTAAATTTAATGAAGGTCTAATTGAATCATATGTCCATCAATACACAGGGGGAGAGATCGAGCGAATGGATGGGGAAGCATACGCTGTGAAGTAGTGGAGAGATCAACTTTTCCCCAGATTGACCGTTGCCAAAGATGTGTCAAGCGGTTCACCACTAGAAGACTATAGATTTTAGCCATTTTGGTCACTTTATGTTTCGGCACTCGCATGTTGGGTCTTGTCCCCTTGGATGGAAAAATATGCCGCCATTCATTTTACACTCATATTTCTTTAAAGCTGTTGTCAGGTAGAGTTTGGGCTATGAAGAAACATTCTTGGTGTACCGTGGCCCAATTAGAAGAATGATGGCTGGGGGGGATAAACCGCTGAAAAGATTTTTAAAAACTTGGCGAGATTTGAGTTTGTCACATTTTATTGGATTGTAATATTCATTACTTGATAGAAATTTTTTCAATTCTCGTTGACGACTAAGCGAGCCGCACGAGTCCTGAAAAGTGAAGCCAAAGGCAATCGTCGATCGCCCCCAGGTGAGTGGCTGCAGTATAGGGCAGCAATTAAGACCCCCGCCCTCTCCATTGTAATGTAATGAGGGGACAAAGAAATAAAATCAACTTACACTGTACTAAGTTTTTCCACAAAGGACCAAACAGACCATAGTGGGGTGTATGTTAGGTAGTTATTGAATGATGTGCAGGACTGCACGATTAACTATCTTTTAATCTCGATAACGTTTATCCACAATTTCGCGATTAATTTAACAAATAATCGTCAGAATATTGGACCCGCTCGTTATTATCCTGGAAAAAAAAACAGTGTTTTAACTTGAGCATGTGAGTTACCTTGCAATTGCTAAACAAGTCATTCATAGCGTGTATTCTGTGGTTGCCAGATTTGTGATTAGAGAAGTAAGTCCCAAAACAGAGCGTGTCTCCTTTAAGGAACACTTTCCTGCCGGTGTTTAGTTACGCTGGCAAATCTGGGCAACCCTCGTGTGAACATTACTAATGGCGGAAAAAGTGCTGATGATTAAGGGAAAACCATGAATGTGCTGGAGTTTAGCGATCTTCCACTAGCAAGTTACTTCTCTAAATGAAGTGATTAATAGGGATTTGATGGATCGATTGTAACGGTATGAAAATTTCTTATCATGGTTATAGTGACCAAAATTATCACGGCTGGAGATGTTAAGGTACCGACACATAAATCACTTCACCAAGTTTTATATTTAAAAATCAACAAACAACAAATCAAATGACTTTTTGTTTGCATAATCACTAAAGCAATAACATTACCAATGATGTTTGGATTTTAAATGACAACTTGACTGACAACAGTTTAATAGCATGTTGAAATATCTAATGTAAATGTTCAAATAAAGCTTTGAAAAAGTTTAATAAAAAGGTAAACCTCACATTTCAGCCTTTAAATAAAGAAAATATACAAGTCAAAATGATAATTGATTAATAAATTATGTATTTTATCTGCTCCATAAATAATTCTAGATAACTTATCTGAATTGTTTAAATGTGTAGAATCCACATAAGCTTGTTTTTCATCAACCGGTCAAAATTTACAGAAGGGCATGCAAATTTGGTCCGTTTTTGGCAAGACAGAAACTGCACACAGGCAGAATGCAAATATAAGTCTCTGTAAATCCACTCACTGACAGCAGGTGGCGCTTATGGAAAAACTGAATTAGAGCTGTTTCCCGTAACCTCCATGGACAAAGCAGTATTGCGATTAAGAACACTTCCTTTAGGTATTACATGGTGGAGAGTGTATGGCAAGCGAAGTTATAAAATTTAATATAAAATTAGTGTCATTATATTTCTACTCTGAATGCTGTGCGCACGTGAGGCTGTTACTTAAAACTGTGCTTTATGCTACAGTATTTATTTATCATCAGTTGTTCAAATTGCGGTAATCGAATACGGTTATAATGTTAACTAAAATATGAAACGGTTATATTAACAGTGGGGAAATTTTATCATGATTTATCGTCAAACCGGTAATCGTTACATCCCTATGTCATACAGCCATAGCGTGCATGCGCACAGCAGTGCTCGTTCACTCGCGTGCCTCACCCACTCCTAACAGCAAAATGGATATGTTTGCATGACTTTCTAACATTTACAGATGAAATGTATATACCTGTCACATGTCAGTTATGCACTGAGGAAACCACAACGTCTCAAATGCATGAAACAGCACAGATATATTCGCTGTTTGTCATGGTGGATCGATTGGATCCATGATCGACATTAAGGTCTGCTTAAGAATAAGCGTGCACAAATTAGTGAGATTGTGTGAATTTAATTCGTCGTTAATGGAACCGCTTTAGTCCCGATTGATTTGTTAGGTTATTTCAAGCCATGTTTTGGACTTTAATCCCTGTTTTTACTCGGGTCTCCGTGGTGTTGTGATTTGTCATATTCACGCAGCAGCGGTGATGAGAGAGCGCGCTTGAGAGAGTTTAGAGAGGAGAAATCAATCTACATATAAAATATTGGTCACAGATTATTGGTCACTTTCTAAATAATAAAAGTATAGCGCATTCACTAGTAATTATATATAAATGAATCAGTTTTTACCGATTTTTTGTAAACTTTTTAACCGATATTGCGATCGCGTATATTTGTAGGCTGATGCACCGAGCGAATCGGGGAATCTTCCCATCCCTACTCTTCAGATGAATTGACACTGATAACTCAGTCTCACCATACACAGTCAGAACTTCCTCTGGTGCTTTCCAGTTTGTGGTATTTCTGTGGTACAGCTTGTTCTCCTTTCTAATCAGAGACACATTATTAATTTCACCATCAACATGTTGCCTAATTGTACTTGTTAATTTCTGTAGAAGCCAAACTAGAGGAGTACATTTGTCAAATGATCTCACGTAAAGCCAGAATGTCTGCAGATTTGTAAACATTTGCAAACTGTTGAGTTTCTTAACAATTGTATTTGTTATCAATGTTTTGGTAACCAAAGTAACCAGTGCTTTTGTAATTAGCTTGATCCATGGTTCTCTTTCTGGAACTCGGGAAGGAAGATATTTTTGGATAAAGAGCATTATTAATTCCAGCTTCCTGTCCCTCCAGGGATTCGGTTGAAAAATCTGTTTTTGAGTTGTGTTTCTATGTGCACATGAAGTGAGAGTTTGAGTGAGCATGTTATTGTCATGTGTGTGACAACACTGGTGCTGGGGTTAGTCTGTATAAAGGTCTGTTCCTGATTGAGCAAGAAACTGTGGCTCCGCTGTGCCTAACATGTGATGTTTATTGTGGAAAGTAAAGGACTGAAGACTGGTGGAGGGAAGGGGAAGATTAAGAAGAATGCATGGCCGGTGGTCCCCGGACTCTGTGGTTTTACAGAATGGTATTAACAGTAGGATTCTTAGTGAGCAAAGACGGAGGTGGTGGAAAATTAGTCCTCTGGACAGTCTTGCTCCCATAAGGGATTTACACAAAATCTGTGAATGCAGACTAGTTGTCGACCGATATTGTTTTTTTTGACAACCGATGCCGATATAAAATATTCCGATATAATTTTTAATATTTAAAGAAAGTTTATCATTGAAATGGATTAAAATAAATCAATGTGTAAAACAGCTTGCTTATATTTAAATTTTAAAATTTAAAAAGTATTTTTCACATAAATAAATATTTAATAATAATATAATTAAAAAAGATAACACTGTACCACAGGGCTCTCAGTATTCTGGGAAGTTTGTGTGCATTGGGAATCCCATTTTTTTTAAATAAAGCCAAGGTAACACTCATTTTACATACAGGACACAGTGAAAATTACATTAATATGACATTGGGCAAAAGCATGAAGCGCAGCATAATTTGAAATCACAAGTTTAAAGTTTGTCGATTGCGCGTCTTCAGTGAAGTTGAACTCTCCTCCTGTCTGTAATCAGTTCGCATGGACCGACCGTCACGCAGAGTACACGCAATCATGCAGGATACAAATGCACACTTAAACTAGATTCGACTAAGCTTGCAAGGCTTTTGAAATTAGATGTTCATTAGTCATTCAAAGATTTGTTTAAATAATGTAAATGTGTATTTGCTGAATGCTGATGGCAAACGAGAAAACAGAAAAAAAAATTATGATGTTGCCTTTCAATACAACTTAAAAGCAATCGTTATAATACTTTTTTGTATACATTTTAATTCCTTTGTTTAACAGTTCTATCTGATTATTAGACAGACTTCTGTCCGTGGACAGAACTGTTAACGACGACAGCGAACAAGAGGGAGAATGTGAGCACTGTGTGGTCAGGTGCTGCTGTTCTCAGCGCCGTTAAAATAAAAGTCCCGCTACGAACGCATCGGCCAAACAGAAAAACTTATCGGCCGATGCTGATATTTGAAAAATGCCAAATATCGGCCGATATATCGGTCGATCACTAATGCAATGTGTGAAAAGCTAGTTTTGTGAGTATCCAGGCAGTGCGTATCAGGCTAATCTTACTGTAACAAAGGTTATCTATGTGTAGCATTTGAGAAGGTATTAAAATGAAAACATATTTAAACACAAGCTAAGCCATGACTGACGCTCAGTCATGTCATTTATTTTTCTGCTAGCATTAAATGATTGTTGTCCATCACAAATAGTGCTGGCCAAACCTGCTTAGCTGGATTGCATTCTGTTTTAATGAACCAAGGACAAATATGTTGTTTTGCAGGACAAATCTGTGGTTCAGGCTGTGAGCTGGGGCAATGTGGTGCTCTACAGACAGGGAAATGAACTAAACCTATTGCTTCCAGGAACTTCTCAGATGGTTGCTCAATCGCAAGGCCTGGAGCGCACATGCAATCATATCCATAGATTTTACTCCACGTCCAATTCTGCTGACCATGACTGACCTTCAAACCTTGACTGATGTTATCAATGCTGAGATGAGGGGAAACTATCAGAAAGAGACTTTCACTACACTACAGTTCAAAAGAATGGGGTCAGAAAGATATTTTTGTAAGAAATTAGTACTTTTATTCAACAAGAACACATTAAATTGATCAAAAGACAGCAGAGACATTTCAAATAAATGCTGTTCCTTTGAACTTTCTAGCCATTACAGTTTAATTGCATTTTAAAATAAGTTTTTAAATTGTAATAATATTCCACGATATTGCTGTTTTTACTGTATTTTTGATATATCCTTGTTAAGCATAAAAGACTTCCTTTTAAAACATTAACAAAAAATACTACCAACCCCAAACATTTGAATGTTAGTGTCCATGGTAGCATCTGACCATTGCTTAGCCTATCAAATCTACATGTACTTTGGGGGAATGTAAGGGGAGTAACTTTCAGATGTAATAAAATGTTCTGGTTCAGAGATATGTAGGTGTGGTAGCTGAACTGTTGTAGCCTCTGAACTAGGGTTGTGACATTGAGGAAATTTTCCCACCGGTTAATCGACGTGTGACAATACCGGTATCACCGCGGGGGCAGGGGCGTTCCCTCTTTTCCTCGCTTTCCTTCGCTTTTAAACAGCTTGTAAAAGCAGCGTGCGCATTTTACTTCACTTTGAAATAGCGGCAATTCGGTGTAAAGCAATTGT
This sequence comes from Sinocyclocheilus anophthalmus, assembly GCA_018155175.1. Lineage (NCBI taxonomy): Eukaryota > Metazoa > Chordata > Actinopteri > Cypriniformes > Cyprinidae > Sinocyclocheilus > Sinocyclocheilus anophthalmus. The sequence continues at coordinate 898,305 of JADLZN010003193.1, forward strand.
TCGTTTTTAGTTCGTTTGAATTTTTCCTCTTTTCCTCATTTTCCATTGCTTTTAAATAGCCTAAAAGCGCCTTGTGCATTTTACTTTCACTTTTGAATTAGCGGCAGTTAGACATCAATTGCTTGAATGCAACAACAAAATACAACGTCAAACTCACTTTAGCGTGTATATATAAAACATAGAACTTTTATTAACAAAACAAATACACCATGCTATAGGGCAGGCTATGCCTAATATAAAATAACAAATAAATTAGTTTAAATAGCCTATTTCCAGTTTTGTATACCTAAGTAAACATATGTAATATATAACCAAATAAATAAGAAACGTTGGACGTTTATTAGCAAAACGAGTAAGAAAGCTTGGAGGCACACCTTGATGTCAAATAAAATGAATAAATGACACAAAGTTTAAATAAAGTAAAAATCAGCAAACAATGTGGAACCAATTAAATAAGAAACAAATGTTTAAAAAAAAAAAACTTCCAAAATCACCTTAGATAAACGGCAAAAGTCAACAGGCTTTTCAAAATGCAAAAAATTGCTTTTGCATTTCGTTTCGAAACTAAATCATCCATGATCGTTTTGTCTGTCTCACCTCACTCTTCTTGTCAGTCAGCTCGACTCGCTCTCCTCACTGGAGAAATTAAATCTGTGATGCGACTGTCGTTCGGCACGCTGCATTGAACTGAGCTCATCGGTCTGAAAAGCGAGGTGTGCTCTGATTGGCCAGCTATCCTGTGCGTTGTGATTGGCCGAATTCCTCAAGTTTGTGACGGAAATGTTACGCCCCTTACATACTGTGATGATGCCCTGTCAGGCCAGAGCGACAAGACAAAAACATTAAAACCCATTATAAACTAGGCTTTTGTTGCATCCAGTGGGGACATACTTACGGATTATAATGACTTATACCATGTCTGCATTTGTGATCGGAAAAATGACAAACAAACGCTACTCTACACTGCTCAAAACTCGTGTTTAAATCGTCAGTGGCAAATTCTTTAATATAAAAAACGTACTTAGGGTCTGTGAGTCAGAACAGCCGGCATTGTTGTCTACTCTTCCAGGATCAGGAAACAGTCCTCCGTATAATGCGCTGCACACATCTGAATATTTTTGGTTGAACTGTTCTGGAACAGTGTTTTTAAATACAACTTTACCCTGAGTCTAGTCGTGTCCTCTTTTTGGAAGACCAAACAAGAACCGGCGTCACACACGGCAGGCTTGAGTGAGCGGAGGCCTAGAGTGAGCGGCGGTGGGCGGGCTTGCGCAACCACATGTGACGACCCCGGACTAGACTCCGCTTCGTCCACGGTGAAAACCGACCCGGCGATCCACAGCGCAAAGTTGATTTATTTCCTCAGCGACCAGCATGGTTCAGCTCTAGGCATGACGAAGCAGATCTCGTCCTCTTTTAGAAGACCAAACAAAGTAGTTTCGCTTTCACAAAGAAACACACAGCGTCTTCACGACATGGCTGCGGCGTCAACAATACTACAGCGAGAATAACAGTTATGCCTTCTTTCTTTGCGTGAACTTTGGGTGGCGTTATGCAAAACTTCCCACATCGTGACATAGACATGTAGGGGCGTGTTAGAAACACCGTTGTAGGGGTAGGTGTGGTTGACCTCGTGATTGAGACTTGTAGTCTTTGCAACTTTACATATCAACTTAACAGTGTCCAAGTCAAGAACCTTGTACACTCCACAGAGAAAGGAAAAAACTGAATCCGCATCATATGACCCCCTTTAACAAACAAATAGCAACCCCACCCAGGGGACAAAAAGTAGCCCTATGCAAAAGTATTGTTATGCATTACTTTGGCATCAAGCAACTAAGTACATAATTAGTACTTTTTACGCAGATTGTAAATCAGTACTTTTAAAAGTAACTTTTCCCAACAATGCTTAAGAGTCTATAATGGCATTGCACGTTTTTCCTTGATTCCTTTGAAATTAAGCACCAGCATGCAAAGTACTATATACACTACTGTGCAAATCAGAGAGGCTTGGTCATGTGAAACTAATTTACAACTGTTTCTGTCCAAGAGACCCTGAATAAAATTATATATGGATACTCTTTAGTTTGACTTTGCTACATGAACTTCCCTGAACTCTAAAACTTTAAGTGCATGTATTCAGCAACCGTACTGCAAATGCAGCCACTGATGCATTTTGACCATTGCTTTATTTTCACCATATGTACCCCTGGACCCCAAAACCAGTCATAAGGGTCAATTTTTCGAAATTCATATTTATACGTCATCTGAAAGCTGAATAAATACGCTTTCCACTGATATATGGTTTGTTAGAGGGTAAACTCTTGCGTGTTCTGATAGACCTTTGAAAACTGGCCACTCCGGTAAGTGATCGTGATAGTGAAGTGACATTTGGCCAAGTATGGCCATACTCAGAATTAGTGCTTTGCATTTATCCCATCCAAAGTGCACACACACAGCAGTGAACACACACCCGGAGCAGTGGGAAGACATTTTTTTGCTGCGGCGCCCGGGGAGCAGTTGGGGGTTCGGTGCCTTGCTCAAGGGCACCTCAGTCATGGTATTGAGGGTGGAAGAGATCGCTGGTTATTTACTCCCCCCACCTACAATCCCTGCCGGTACGAGACTCGAACCCACAACCTTTGGATTACAAGTCCGACTCTCTAACCATTAAGCCACGACTGCCCTATGATGACCCACCTAAGAGAGTAAAGGGCTCAGAGAGTCACATCCAAGAAAGCTTTAATGAGTTGGGTTTGTACAGGCCACTTTGGTGAGCATAAATGTATACAGGCAAAAGTATTGGGGTATTTGGGGCGTGTGTGTGTGGTCTGAAATAGAGGAAAATTGTGTAAATATAAAATATTACAGCCTTTCTATTAACTTAGTACAGATGTTAAACATTTACATTCTGAACATAAACCGATAAATAATCATCAATGGTCTGAAATTCTCTTACAAATTCACAGTTATGATAGTGTAGCATCTCAAACTATCTTAAAATGGCTAACAGATCAAGATTTATATTAAATAACAATGCACTATTGCACGTGAAACTAGCATGTTAGCTTCCTAACGTAGATTAACAAATAACATAATACTGTGCAAATATGCGCTTACAAGATTAACAACATCATCACAATAACATCAACATTATTGACATGCATGTTTCTGCTAGAGAATGCAAAATAAACTTACTTTTCTGCATGAACGCACACAACTTTAAAGTTTGGATGCTCACTGTGACCCAGCGCGTGTGGAGTATAAAGCGCAGTGTCTTAAAGGGGTCATATGATGCTTTTTTTTTTAAATCATTATTTTGTGTATTTGGTGTAACAGAATATGTTGACATGCTTTAATGTTCAAAAAACACATTATTTTTTCAAATACTGTACATTATTGTAAATCCTCTATGCCCCGACTCTCTCAAACACTTCGTTTTCTACAAAAGCCCCTCCTTTGACAAGCGCAGTCTGCTCTGATTGGCCAGCTGACCCAGTGCACTGTGATTGGCTGAACACACCAAGCACTCGTCGGAAATGTAACGCCCCTTACCATAATCGCGAGCTTCATCTTTCAAAATAAATGTAAAGACAGAGCCCGAAAGGGGAACAGAAACGCGTGACAGACACAGTGATGAAGCTGGTGTTTGCAGTACACAAACCACGGTTAAGACAGCTGACTCCACTGTGATGTGACCCTCTCTCTCTCTCTCACACACACACACACACACACAATGCGCAAAACTCCGCATTTGAACAGTCAATAGCAAATACTTCAACTAATAACGAGCCGTTTTAGGGGGGCGTGGCAAAATCTTAACTTTGATAAAGAATATCTCTTTGGTTTTGAGACTTTAGTCTTTGCAACTTCAGTGATCTTATCTATGCACGATCAGCTTGTAGCACTCCAAAGAGAAAGGAAAATTTTTTTAATTGCATCATATGACCCCTTTAAAGGGAAGGTGTATAGGTATCAGTAAGATGAAAGAGATGCGCCCTCTAGTGGTAAAATACTAAAGTGAAACTAAAGGAAAAGACTTTCCTACAGTATGGTTTGTTAGGATAGGACAATATTTGGCCGCGATACGACTATTTGAAAATCTGGAATCTGAGGGTAAAATCGCCTTTAAAGTTGTCCAAATGAAGTTCTTAGCAATGCATATTTCTAATCAAAAATTACGTTTTGATATATTCACGGTAGGAAGTTTACAAAATATTTTCATGGAACATGATCTTTACTTAATATCCTAATGAAAGAAAATTGAAAATTCGTATTTTATTTTGCAAACTAATTTTTTTCATGAATATGGCTTAACCTGATGGAGGACTGCCGTTGATCGTCGTCGTCATCCTTAATAAATAAAACATTTATTCATGCTTGGGTGTCGGCTGTGAATCCAGTGGAGAGAAATCCCCCACCACTAACTGCTAACTGGCATTCAGATCTGCCTCCATTTTGTTAGCAATGCCCCAGCTTCCAACGATCCAATCAGTTCCCGAAGGACGAAATCAAGTCCCACCCTCTCATTTCAGATGCCGTTTCACTCGGATATGCATCACAATAGGGAAGAAAAGACAATCGCAACTTCTGTTTCATGCCAACTTTAATATCCTTATGATGTTTGGTATTGCTAAAATATACCCAAGCGACTTATGACTGGTTTTGTTGTCCAGGGTCACATATGTGGTCTCGTTTCTGATCAGTGAAGGAAAAACATCACTTAAACAAAGCTTTTAAGATGCTGGCTGTGTTATTAGGTAGCAGGTGGCGGGAGTCTTACAGCTGAGTCATTCTAAACCCAGCAAATCAGACAGTCTGCTTGTCATGTAGGCTTGGGCGAACATACTGAAGAGTTCAAGTGCATTGGAGTACTTGAAGTGTTTGAAATGTTTCTTCTTTTCTTCAGGCTCTGTAATAAACCTACATGGTGGTTTTATGAGGTGTAGAGCCAGTACTTTTTCTGTATACAATATAGATTTTTATAGGAAATTCAGTAGAAAAACTATTTGTATATTAAGACCGTGTGATGTGCACACACCTCACACCAACAAAAAAAAAAAAAAAAATAGATATATATATATATATATAATATAATTTTTATTAATTATTATTTTTTTTTTTTTTATAAGTATATCATTATCAACTATCATTTTTTTCATATTCTATATTTTTTTTTTATAATTTCTATATGTTAATATATTTCTATATAATATACATTTATATGGTTTTAAACTGTACATTTTAATCTGGGAAAGTGTTGATTTTGAAAGCTGCAAAAGTTACAAAACCACCTCTTAAAATTGTGGTTGCAATTCTCATGTTGACAAATCTAATCTGATGTGAAGAGGTGCCATTTCCTTCATTCTGCACAGGCCGGAGAGAGGCCCTTTTTAGGCATAAAGTACCCTAATAGGTATGCATAGGTAGAACTATGAAGAATGAGTTTTAAGTATTTAAGTACTTTTAAGTACTTTCTAAGTATTCTAATGGATAGCATTTAAAGCGTTAGTACAGACACCGCATGTTTAATATGCACACATACTCTTGTAATGAGAGTGAACTGAACACGGTCCCTCTTACATAGTGCTGTCTTGCTGGCAGGCATCAGAAGTAGGTTATTCATGCATTATAGATCCAGTTCTGGTCCTGCTCGGCTCTTCTTCTTGACAAGACAGACACACTGTTAGCTGGTCTGCCTTTTAACCGTGACCTCTCTGTTCACAGGTTTACTTGTCCATGGAAGTGTCCCAGATTTTGCTTGTTAGATGGATAGTTTGTCAGGTGAAAATATATTTCACTGTATTGCACAATGCCCGATTCATCTTGTTCACACTCAGGGCATATATTGACCTATAACCCTTCAACTACACCTGTATTTGATTTGTGATATTTACTAATGTCCAGACATTGTTTTTATTGTTTTCTAAACCCATACTTTCTAAGTATTCTAAGTATTAAGCTTAATTTAATTTATTAAATTTATCATATTTGTCTGGTTTTATTATCTGCCTGGCATTTATATTATAGTATAATATAGTGATGTTCTCATCTCCTTCATAGTGAATTTTTTATTAATTAATTTGAAAAATAATAGTTGTTTATTTATTTAGACTAAACCTATTTTAAACTGATGACTTTTGACACACTGGTTTTCAAAAATGGTTGAAAAAAATAAGTCAAAGGCAGTATCATATTAATCATAATTTTTATTTTCTGATAATTGTATAATTTTTTTATATTTTTAATGCTGATAGTTGTATGTTTTTTTTTAATTTTAATTAAAGGCAGTAAATTAAAAAATAATTTTGAATATAATTTAAATATTTATATATAAAAATTAACAATATATTAGGTTGCAAATATTAAGGTCATAGGATATATTTTTTTTTCCCACTTTTTTGTTACCTCCCAAATTGTATATATGTTTTTAATTATTATGTTATTGTAATTTACATTATATTTATGCATTTGGCAGACGCTTTTATACAAAGTGACTTACAAATGAAGCAATCAAAATCAACAAAAGAGAAATGATACAAGTGCTATAACAAGTCGCAGTTAGATTAATGCCGTACATGTAGCAAGGTTTTTTATTATAATAAATATAAAGAAAACAAGATAGAATAGAGAAGCTAGTGTTAGAGGCCTTTTTTGCTTTTGTTAATCAGAAGTCAGAGTCAGAATTATAATTGTATAATAAATAAAAAGAAAACAAATAGATAGAATACAAAAAGATAAGAGAAGCAAGTGTTAGTTATTTTTTTTTTTTTAGAAAACAGCCGGTTAGTAAAGAGGTGCAGTCTAAAATGGCATGTTTATTTATTTATATATTTTTTTAAATAAAGAATGGAATTAAAATAGAGAGTGCTAGAGTTAGAGGGTCAAATAAAGATGGAAAAGATGTGTTTTTAGCCGATACTTGAAGATGGCTAAGGACTCAGCTGCTCGGACTGAGTTGGGCAGGTCATTCCACCAGGAGGGAACAGTTCATTTAAAAGTCAGAGAAAGTGATTTTGTGCCTCTTTGGGATGGCGCAATAAAGCGCCGTTCACTTGCAGAACGCAAGCTTCTAGAGGGCACATAAGTCTGAAGTAATTAATTTAGGTAAAGGGGTGCAGAGCCAGTGGTGGTTTTGTAGGCAAACATTAATGCCTTGTAATGTCGCATTTGATCCATTCATCCATTTTACTTCTTGTTTGAACTTTGAAGGCCTGTGCAGTTTGTCTTTCTGCTAATCTGGTAAAGTTGAATCGCTGAACTCAAGGCTGAATAAGTTTAGAAACCATTGAAGCATGTCTATTTATGGACCTGCCTTAAAGTGCTGCCGGGCTGAAGCAAAAAGTATGTGCAAGAACGCAAGTGTCTGTTTGTGATTTTATTGACTGACTGCTTCTAATTACAGAGTAAAAGAAATGTGGTTCAGATGCGTTCGCTGTTGAATCTTGTCTTCTGTCATCTGTGCGGTTACACTGTCAAAATGGTGCTGAACTCACTGCAGTGGGACCCCTGCTGGCTATCCACTGAAAGTGACGCTGATGCCCCAGCGCCAGGCTTTCAAGGTCAGCTACGTCCATGACTTTGCTCTAGTCATACCTTATTCTGTTAAGGACTCCCTCCAGCTGTGCATGTGTTTTTCTTAGTATCAGCCTGAGGAATGAGGAGGGGGCTATTCTCAAAGCTGCTAGGGAGTTAGTACCACACTAATGCCATGTCAACGCTGATTACCGAGATGCTGAATGGCCCACTGGCCAAGTCTGATCCACTTAAGAGAGGCTTGTTAACCTGTGCTACTAAACAACACCTCACACTTTCATCCTCTGCAAACCTTTCTCCTTTTATCCTATCTGTTTTTCCAGCAGTTTGCCACAGATTTGCTACAAGGCAAAGCCGACTTGATATTTATTCAATGCAGGCTGCTTTGGGAAAGCCTGTGTGTGTGTTTATATATCTGAACAGTGGCAGTACCTGAGAGAGCGAGAAAGTGTGTTCACCCTGATACGGTTAATAGTTTGTGTTACTGATGTTTGCACATGCACCCTAGTGTGTTCAACATTGTATGTTTCATAGATGAGCGTATATAAGCCTCTTGGGGATGATCTTTACACACAGTGCTGGTTGTTGGTATAAGCACACGCTGTGCGCAAAGATAAATTGGAGCAAGTCAGCAGGGCTTTGCTTCCAACACTCAAAGCGCTGAGAACATGCCACAAGCAAGGTCATACCAATCAATTGCAGTATTAATTAAATTGACTGTGTGTGTGTGTGTATTGGAGAGAGTACTTGAAATGCTTTTTATATGGGTTCTGAGTTTGTGATGTCCCGGTTGATGGTTTTTGAGTCAGGATGGTTGATTAGTTGTCCAACAACTGACTAGTCTGTTAGTGAGGTTTAGTAGTGAGTTTAACTACATTTATTTTCATTTTTGAAAACGAATTTCTGTAATTTAAATATTTTAAATAATTTAAATATTCTGAATATTTGAGTGCAATATTTATAGAGATGCATCTTTACCTTTTTATAAAATGTAATAATATATAAACCTATTTCATTGTATTACATATTTGGTTTTTATAGTGATATATTTTATTTGTATGTTAAATTATTATATAAACAAACAATATTGTGCATTTTATTTTTTTACATATATTTTACAAACAAAATACTTTTGTCTATCTATCTATACATCAGATATATTTACCAACAAAAAAATATATAAATGGATAGATGAAAGGTAGAAACTATATATTCACTGTGCCAGATGATGCTGAAACCTGACTTTTTTGTTTCTGTGTTTTCAGTGTCTCTTTGCGAGGAGGGTGGTACACGAAAAGGAGGAAACGACAGAAAGAGAAGAGGAAGATGATGAGGAGGAAGAAGAGGACAAGAGCTCTGACGAAGGACTTCTGCTACAGGCACACCACGCCATGGAGAGGATGGAGGAGTTTGTGCACAAGGTCAGACTCTCAAGTTCATCTCTCTCTCTCACACACACACACACACACACACACACACACACACACACACACATTCATTTCACAGCTGAGACCCGGCTCGCACTCCGTAAACACAGATGTGCATTATCATTGAGTTTATATGTCAAGGGTCATACGGTGAGATTAAACACATGACATCAGCGCACCTCACCCGATCTGAGTGATCACAGCTGCCTTTGCACGAACACGTCACAGTCCTCCAATACGGAAAACAGCCCTGCCAAACCAGACGCCCATTTTCCGGCTCCGGCAGCCTCTCATCTCAATCTTGTATTGAGAGTCTGCCATATGCAGAGGAACAGGAACTGAAAGCAGTCCTTTGTAGTATGCGCAGCAATGCTGAGCCCTATAAACCAGCTCAAGTTTAGTTTGCTTTTTGAGCCCCTTCTGCTTTAATGGCTCTTTCCTTCCTCTCCTCTCTCCCCCTCTGGAGAAGAAGCCAAAGCTCTCTGTGTCGAAGAGCAAGCACAGTGTAAGATCCAATCAGTGCCATTCACAATCAGCACTCGGGTACAGTCTTGAAAGGAACACGTCTAGGAAGACTTTAAAACACAGATCCTGACAGATGACCGAAAGTCACATCATGGAGTTCAATCAAACAAACTGACCTAGTTTCAAATGTTTTGTTTTATTTATATAAAAGTATGTCCTGATACACACAGAGCTAGGAGCGGTTCTCTCAGCAGATACAGCATGTTCATTGCCTCTTTGCTCTCGGCTGTATTCACTGCATGTGCTGTTTTTAAAGGTGTAATCCTGTGGTCACGCCTGTGACTGGTATGATTGCACAGCCTGATTTGGCAGAGTGCTGCTAAGAAACTGCAAAGCTTCTCAGTAGTGTCACCACAGCTGGTAAAGAGAAACCAGGCAACCTAGTTTTATGAAAACCACACAAGATAAAAAAAAATCCAGACTCGGATATATATATATATATGTGTGTGTGTGTGTGTATTTATTTATACACTATCTGTATTATGACATGTTGTGGTGGGTTGTTTTTATTAAGTAATAATAACTTAAACAAATACAGGTAATTTACAAAATTAAAGTTAATTGAAAGTATGTTTTTTTTTTTTTTACATATTAAAAGTTTGTTTTATAGTAAAGGCAGATAACTCCAACAGTCGTTTTTTGGCAAAAGCAGATAACTGCACATTTCATGTTTTAGAGTTTAAAAAAAACACTTGTTTAATCTTTGTAATCTGCTCAGATGACAATGCAGATGCCTGAAAGACGTTGTTGTGATCATAAACTGTATGGATGTGATTACACGCAATACACGGAGCTTTTCCCTCACCATTGAAACGCGCTGCTTTTGCAAGGTTCCGTGAAAACTTTTCAGCTTTTATTTTCCTTTTACACCCTGAAGAAGATATCACAGGTTCATCAAGTTCGTCGAAATAATCCATCCTCTATCACTTTTAGTCAGCTTTGACAAAACTCCTCTCAGCTAGCATGTCTTTTCAAAGTAAAAGTAGCCTTGTCACCTGATCTGAATACAGCGCGCTGATTCGCTAAAATGGACTTATCGGCTTTTGTTCAAAAACAAGGACACTTGTTGGCTTCTGCTGTAAAATGTGAACCCACGATGCCTTGAAAGTGGACAAAACCAGCTTTTTTTGACAAAACGTGTTTAGGGTTCAGATCGCGCTATATGTGGAGAATAATGCACGGCAATCAGCTAATTTATATATTTATACACACTCTAAATTCATAAGTACCTTTTCTTGGGAAAGGAACATAGTCTGCGCAATTGTGCATATGAAAATGTTATGCTAAGATGTTGTTGCTGTTGTACTTGATGTGTTCTTTGGCCCTAACTAGACTCTTTAGCTGAGAGAGCAATAGTTCACCCAAAGATGAAAAATTTACTGAATATTTACTCACCCTCAGGCCAACCAAGGCGAGTTAGTTTTTTAATCCAAATAGATTTGGTGTAATGTAGCATTTCATCACTTGCTCACCAATGGATCCTCTGCAGTGAATGGGTGCCATCAGAATGAGAGTCCAAACAGCTGATAAAAACATCACGATAATCCACAAGTAAACCCATTCAATGCAGATGATTCACTGGTGAACAAGTAATGTAATGCTACATTTCTTCAAATCTGTTCCTACAAAGAAAATAACTCATCTCTACACTTTGGATGGCCTGAGGGTGAGATCATTTTAGCAAATTTTCATTTTTGGGTTAACTATTCTGTTAAACTGCATGTGTTATTCAATGGTAGCTTGCTATAAATTTCAACTTGCTTTGTTGGATTCACAGGTTGTTGCGCCACCTTGACAGAAGTTGACTTGCTCTGCTGAGGATGCAGTGTATACATCTGCATGCAATAATACACAAGATTGTGTACCTAGATTTGTGCTAACATGCTTCTGTAGAGGATGTTTTGAGCCTTAGAATTATTCTGGCTCTTTGTATATGTAATTTTTGCCTGTGCCTTAACTCATAATTACTGTAATACTTATCTCTCGCTCTCAACCTCGCTCACATATACAGATGGACCGTGTAATTTCTTTCTGAAGTCAAATGAGAGGGCTTTTTTCATGCCAACTAGTAATGCTGACCGGAGCTTGGTGTAATGACATGTCAAAGAGTGGCCAGATACGTCATCTTTTCAAAACTGCAGGGTTGCTTTTGAGATCTTACAGTGATTCTTTTATTTTTGTGTCTTCGATGTGGAGGGCGATTGGCGTTTATTCCACATGATGTCCTCCATGATTGGGCTGAAGGATAATGATTCTTTGTTGCACTGGCACCGGCCGCCCATGACCTCTTCAGAGCTGTTTTCCAAGAGCACTTCGAATCCAACAGAAACAGGCAACAATTTGGACACATCTTCCTGGGTACGGAAAACCACCTACAATCAAAAAAAAATTTTTTTTTTTTTTTTATTTTTTACTTTTGTACGAATTTATATGTCTATATATTTAGTATATAGTGTTGTGTGTAGATATATATATATAATCTAATATATATATATAGATTATTATATTATATATATATATTATATATTATATTATAATATATATATATATATATAAGATACACTTACCATATAACCTTACATATACACATATACAATACACACACTATATCTACATATACATATACACACTGTTGTGTATGTGTTTATCTACATGTATGTTTTTATATTTAATTTAAATTAATAATAAACATAAATATCCTTACATTTTGGTTTTTTCCATTAAAAAAATAAAAACCAAAACTACTCTAAACAGCACGCTTCTGTTTCGGTATAACCTGTCCTGGATACAGCAATCAAACAAACAACCAATAATAAATAAAACTATAAATCTAATATATATAAGAATACAACATACATACATACACTACTACATACCTCTACATACACATATATATATCTATTATATATAATATATAGACATATATATACATATACTATACATTATACATATACAATACATATACATATACATATACCAAGATATACCAACTTGTATGTGTTATAATACATTATGTTTTATGTAATTTACATTAATAATAAAATAAATTAATCATTACATTCCAATAAATAAAAAACAAACTCCTAACCAAGCACTCGTCTTGTTTCTGTTATAACCTGTCCTGTATACAGCATCCAACAAACCCCAAATAAATAAATACACACATCATATTATATATCTATATATTATATTTATATATATATAGATATATATATAGATATAATTATATCTATATATATATATAGATATACCTTTTTGATATATATATATAAAAATTTAAATTTAAATAAGACACATTTAAAGTAAATATCACCATTATAGAAGCTACATCAAGCAGTATGCACTCACTTTCTGCATAGCCTGACTCTGGCTTTTTTTGGTACACAAGACACACAGCACACACACCCACACAAAATATAACATACATTTAAATATTATTTAATATATTTATAATATATACATACATAAAATATACAGAATAATGTATATAATAAAAATAAATCTTAATTTAAATGAAATTGCATTTAAATTAAATAGAATAATTACATCAGAACAGGAAGCACTCACTTTCTGCATGCTGTACTGCCACCTAGTGGATAAATGTGATCATTCTTTACATAACATTGAATGTAGGGGCTGGTGTAAGGTCATGCTTAACATAATAGACTGTGGCTCTAGGTAATGGTATTGATCGTGAGGTGAGACTGTAATGTGCCGCTATTGATCTTCACCTTTGGACTTGTGGTGTGACTGAGCCATAATAGATGAAGCAGATGTTTAATGTTGATCTCCCGTAACCGCTAAGCTTTCTGATGTGCTTTGAGTTCAGTTTGATTTCGATTTTACTCTTTGTACATTTATTGATTTATTGTATTGACCTGTAGAGGGGAGGGGCCTCTGTATTACTCTGCCTTAAATGATTAGCATTTATTGGGTTATTGAGATTTGACACACATACACACACACACACACACACACACACACACACACACACACACACGTAACCAGTATTTCTCTTGTATCTCCAGGCTGCCTGTTCTTTCTCTGTCTGGGCATTGTGTACATGTTCAGGCCCAATATGTCGTTTGTGGCCCCGTTCCAGGAGAAGATTGTCATCGGCACGTTCTTCCTGGGGGCCATTCTCTGCCTGTCCTTCTCCTGGCTCTTTCACACAGTCTACTGCCACTCAGAGGGGGTGTCCCGTGTCTTCTCAAAGTAAGCACCTGCAACACTCACTGCAAACAATTCTTCTTATCCACCTTTTTTTAAAGTGAGTGCTGTGTGGATGTGGCCATTTGTAACAGCTTGTTATGCTACTTGATAATGTATTATTGTAATTATAAACAGTGGTTTGTAGCGCAAATAGTTTGACCGTTTATTGCTCTTTATTCCTCTAACTATTTATCTATAGCGGCAAATGAATCTGAAGTCTCGCACGTTCACAGTAAATAGCTTACTTCCACGTTGCAAAAAAGTGGATAGTATTCCCAACTATTAAGGAATTTTAACTGTGGGTAACAATTTATTATAAGGTTCTGTACTTTAATATTAGTTGATGCACTAGGATCAATATTTGGCATTTATTAATCTTTGTTAATGTTACTTGGTAGATATATTTATTTTCTTTTTTTAGTCCATAATACACTTCAACTAATGTTAATATAAATTATTTTAACTTAAAACAGAAATTATTGTAAACATTTACCACGATTAATTCTATTATATTATATATATATATATTTTTACAGTAAGTTAAAATTAGTCAGAAAGTTTCTAAACCTTTTTGAAATTGTTGTTAAATTTCTCTTTCATTAGTTATAGTAAAAAATGTTAAATTAATTAAATTTTTTGTTTTTAATCATTAAATGATTTAATTTTAATATATGTAAAATTATTTAAAAAATCAAGTTTATTTAACATTTTCTCTTTAACCTCCTTTCTCTCATTCTGTCCTGTCACAGGTTAGACTATTCGGGCATTGCGTTCCTGATCATGGGCAGTTTTGTACCGTGGCTATATTACTCTTTCTACTGCTCCCCTCAGCCCTGTTTCATATACCTAATAGTGGTGTGTATTCTGGGGGTCGCTGCCATCACAGTCTCACAGTGTGATTTCTTCTCCACGCCACAGTACCGTGGAGTCAGGGCCGGTAAGATGCAATCTTTATTGTTCAGGACATTTTCTTCTGCATGCTTTTGATCAGAATAGACTTTACTGTTCTGTCCTGCTCTAGTACACCATAACCTCTAGGAACAGTGTAACAAGAAGTAGCTCAGTAACAGCCAACCATAAAACAACTTAACTCCTTTTCTCCTAATTTCTACTTGCACTCTATGCATATGAGTGTTAATTTTGGAGGTATAAAAGCATCTAATAACTCAATATAAACAGTTAAATGAATACCTGTCCTGTCTTCTGTGTCTCAGGTGTGTTTGTGGGTCTCGGCCTCAGTGGAGTCGTCCCCACGCTGCACTTTATGATCACTGAGGGCTTCCTGAGGGCCACCACCATGGGTCAGATGGGCTGGCTGTTACTCATGGCTGTCCTGTACATCACCGGAGCCTGCCTGTACGCCGCACGCATCCCCGAGAGATTCTTCCCTGGCAAGTGTGACATCTGGGTGAGTCGATGTCCTGGAATTCACACACTGAGTTCACAATGCAAAACTAGCCTCTCATTACATTTAAAGTCTAATCCGTACCTTGTCATTATTTTGCAGTTCCACTCCCATCAGCTGTTCCATATCCTGGTGGTAGCAGGTGCTTTTGTGCACTTCCACGGTGTGTCCAACCTGCAGGAGTTTCGTTACACAGCTGGCGGAGGCTGTGCGGAGGAGGGTGTTGTGTGAGCCCCGTGTCCTGCGGTGCTTGAAACGCACCACTAGAGGGGGAGAGCGTTCCTCTTTCCTTTGCCGCCAACAACTGTTCCTCCTGCCCATGAGGGGTAAACCTTAGAGGACAGCACTGAACGACAAAGTTACCCACCTTTATTATTTTTCTTATTTTTCTCTTTCCGTTTCTGGTTTGTTCTCTGTTTTGCCCCTTAAATAAAATACATCAAGGGATAAGGTGGACACAGGTTGAGGATGGCAGTTTGTGTTTCCTAAGATCATATATTAAGAAAGAGGAGCTTTTTGGCTTGGTCTATTGCTGTTTGGTGGTCTGTTGCTGTTTTTTCTTTGTACAAGAAAAAGTTAAACTCAAAAACAAACAACAACAAAAAAAATGCAAATGTGTGAACGTTTCTTGGGGTGGGCAGTTAGCCATTTTAAACTTTTTGATGTAAATAAGATTTCTAAAATTTGGGTTATATAGATTTGTACGAAAATAAAGTTATAAAATGTTTTTAAAAAATACATCATTATGTCATTATATTGTTTAACGGAGGTAAAAGAGAGAACATGTTATTCCAGGGAAAGAGGGCCCATCTGGTTTCGAGTCGGAAGAGGCCAACCAGATGCCTCGGTGTTCTGTTATCCTAAGCACAACTGTTAAGAGCTAAAAACACACCTGTAGGCCAGTGGGACGCCCTGCACACGATGGAGCTGCCAGGATTCAGCACTCACATACTCCGCAGGCCTTCATATCGCTGTCAGTGCTGTTTCCTTCGGCACAGAAGGCCGGTTTTCCATCTTTTGATCATTTCTCTCTTTTTCACTCTGTTCTCGTTTTATTCAACTTTGTGAATGTTGACTCAACCCGGTTTGGAAAAAAAAAGAGAATCGATGAAAGACTTGCTTTTGCAAAGTACATAAAAATCATACTTTTGCAGTGCAAGGATGCATATGTTGTGTAATGTTCTGTGTTCACCATCTGTATGTGATATAATTTATTAAGAGTTTTCATGGAAACATTACAACAACCTGTAATATTCCACATTTAAACATGAGCAATGTTTGTTTTCTCAGAGATTTTGACATGCATTGATATTTATTTTAATTTTAAAATAAAAACTTTCATGACAGTTGTACTATAGTTCTTTTTTGCACCAAGTTAATGTTTTAACTGTTGCTAGCTTGCTTAATCACATGGCATTTGCAGCTCAGGTGATTGGCTCAAAATGAAACCTGGCAGGAAAATGGTTCACATGGAATGGTTCAACTTACAAGTTGCACAGTCGTGACTCGAGTAGCCTATCCAAACACAAGTGGACAAGCTGTACCTACATCACTTTTACACATCCTAGAAAAATAATGCATGGTATATAACAAATAATTAACTTGCATAAAGCAGAGTTATTAGTTTTACATTGTTTCACTATCAGCTCTATCATTAATATTAAAGCATTAATGTCACTTGTAATCACATTATTCCTGACTCCACATGAACACTGGCATCACCATTGAAATCAACATGAATTATAACATAACTTTCCAGGTATTATAAACCTTCAAACAAACACATAATAAAAGCAGTGCTTTTTAACCTAGAAATGGCTTACTGTTGTCTTGAAACATTACAACGGCATAGCATGGCATTTTCAAATCAAGAAAATTATATCGGAAATACTGAAACGTCATTTTCTGTTCTTCAGTCCATTTCTGTCTGTAAGGAAGGCACTGACTTTGAATTTTAAACAACTACAAACTTCAAGCTTTTAAACCTACTTAAAACTTCCAGGCTGTGGCTTTCTCGAGACAATTTAAAGTTTGTCTACAAACTTTCTATCTAGCTGGGGGGGGTTTCTAAATCAAGTGGTTTTAGCTGGTTTTTAGTTTATTTTATTATAATTTTTTTTGTTAAATGGGCTGGTTTTAATTGGTTTTTAACTGTTTTTTGCTAAAGGACCTGGTTTTAGCTGGGTTAACTGGTTTTAGCTGTTTTGGGTTTAAGCCGGTTTTTTCTAAATCAACTGGTTTTAGCTGGTTTTTAACTTTTGTTGCTAAATCAGCTGGTTTTCGCTTAATGACCTGGTTTTAGCGAGTTAACAGTTTTTTAGCTATTTTAATTTTTTTTATACTGAATCAGCTGGTTTTACGCTCTTTTTTGCTAAATCATTTAGCTGGTTTTTAGCTTTTGTTGCTAAATCAGCTGGTTTTAGTTAAATGAGCTGGTTTTAACTAGTTTTTAGCTGGTTTTCGCTTAAATTAGCTGGTTATACTATTTCAAACTGAAAACCTTTAAACTTCAAGCTTTTAAAACTACTTCAAACTTTCTGGATAGGCTTTTTCAAGCCAACTTAATGGCTTAGTTAGTCTTAGTTAGTCAATATACTTAGTCTTGAAATCTACAACTGTATAATACGAGGCTCTTCAATACGGCAGTTTAGCCTCCGCTCCACTAGGCGGCGCAATCGGGTTTCAGCTTCAGTCTGACTCCTTCGGCTTCTTGACAACATGACGCTTGATGACTGTCACAACAACAACACGTGCAGATCCTGCAGATGATTTAGTCTTAAAAGCTGTTAGTCACTTTGACAGCACATCTTTCAGCTCAACTGCAAACAAAACTCGACTCACTGTCTGATAAAACGAGTGTCACGCGACTCACCTGTAAGTAACTTTCTTTCCGCATAAAGTGAACTTCTGTTGTCTTATATGCACTATTTAACAGTCGTTGTGTTTTGTCTAAATCTTTGTTACAGTTTCTGTATGTTTATGTAAGATATGGCATAGCAGGGCACCTTTGTCAGATTATTTAGATTCATGGAATGATAGACTAAATGTGTTGTTGCATTTAATATGTCGACATGGACACTTCAAAGCGAACAGACTTGAACTAAAAGCCTCAAAACCTCAATTTCGATGAGGTCTTTAACCTAAAATCATGTTTAAAATGTGTTTGTTACTGAACAGCTAGCAATGACTTTCTTTGAAGGTTTATCACAGAATGTCAGACCCTTAGACTAACATATAAATCAGTAGTTGTTGCTTTACCTTTTATAATCTTTGAATGAATATTATGTTATATAAAATATTATTAAGTGAAATGATAAAGAATCGTACTGTTTGTTTCTTTTGAAATTGCAGTCTTACTGTCAGTATTATTCTAACTATCTCTGACCACTTAGATTGTGCTTTTGTTTTTCTTTATTATCAATAATTTTGTGATTCTGGACAGTCTTGCTGCTTTACTAGTGTGGATTAAAGTTTATGTTGAAGCATTTATATATTAAATATTTTTGAAACCCGATATGTAAATGTTTATGCACATTTATTTAATTAAAAATGGCTAGGAAATAAACTGGGGAGAAAAGCAGATTGAAGTAAAAGATTATTAAGGGTACAACATTACTTAAGGATAATAGACTGTGATGTTTTTACACTGTTTAGGAATTAAATTTATGTAGTTAACTTACATTTATTAACTATTATTTAAATTTAGATTTTTTTTTTTTTATATTCAATATGTCTGTATTTCTGTCTTGACTCTCCAGAATAAATGATGTGTTGTTGGTTGTAAACTGGTCCGGCTGAAGCAGAGCTCTGGACGTGTGGACAGACATTGACTGTAATGATGGACATCTGCTCAGGGACAGGTAATGTATCTCGTGTGAATGTGTGTTCTAGTGCACTAAACATGTAGGTTACCAGCATTTGCTTTTTGGAGGGCCTTTCTTTGAGAAGCAAATGATGGTAACCTAAGTAAATGGGAAGCAAAGTTTTTATACAGCTTTATTTTTTTTTTTTCAGCCTGTCTAAAAGTATAACCACTGCGGGTCACGGTGCTGGAAGCTCCAGGGGGAGACCGTACTGATATCCCCCTTCTTCGGGCGCACCTTCACACACACTCCAGCATTCACTCATATCGCAGAGACCTGGCTGGGATCAAACCAGCAACCTCTGAACCCGTGAGGCAGTGCTCTTACCTGTGAGCCACAGGTCTCTTGTTGCACTGCATGAAGGAACTTATATTTGACTGTTTACCTGTGATTTCCCAATACAGAAGTTAAAGTCACGTGTGTATGTGGTTTTTGAACCCATGTCTCCATCACAAACTCATACGCAGAAGACGTGTGTTTATCCACTAAGCCATCATGGATTTCATGTTGTGTTCTGGCGTTTGAGTGACTTTGTTGGATGAGATCGATTTTAAGTAAGCAATAGTGAGATTTGAACTCAGATCTCCCAGATTAAAACACAAAGTTTATCTCTTGAGCCACTGACTCTGTGGTGATACTGAATATTTCGAACAGGCTTTTATTGAGAGATTTGTTCTAAATTATTAATAACAATTCTGGGATTTGAACCAGAACTGTCATGTCTGAGATTGAAGCCTTCAACCACTGAGCCACAGAAGCTGCTCTGTTGTTGTTTTTACAGTCATTTCGATTTTAAGATTATTTCAATGTAGGTTTAGGCTGAGTAATAGACGTTTAATGCACATGTGGGATTTGAACACATCTTTGTTGCTACTTCATAAGGCAAAGTCTCATGTTTAGCCACTGCACCACTGTGCTTCAAATAAAACAGATGGTTTACTATCGTTTTATCTTCTTTGTAGTGTAAATCTACCACAGGAGGCGAAACCAGGTTAAGATTATTATACTCGATTGTAATTCACAAAAATCACCACAGCATGTCTAATGAGTCTACTCTAAACCGAGCCTAATGAACGCCCTCCTGTGGTATTTTTTGTGCATTGCTATTTTAGATCATTGTGTGTGATTTTGTTCTGTCCTTTTCTACTAAAATAAACTGATATGTAAAAAAAGTCAGAGGACCCAAAGCAGGCCCTCCTGTGGTGATTTTTGTGAATTACACCACTGCAAATTGAGTCTAATAAACTTTTCAAAAGGAATTTGTTCTGTTCTCTCTGTTTATATACATAAAAAAATGAAATGGCCAAGACCTTTACGTTCAAATGTAAACAATTTCTTAAACGTAATCTTGGCACTATAACTAATAATAGCAGAATGACAGAAACTAAAGTGCAGTTTAGCCTCCGCGCCACTAGGCGGCATAAGCGGGTTTCAGCTTCAGTCTGACTCCTTCGGCTGCTTGACAACATGACGCTTGATGACAGTCACAACAACAACACGTGCAGATCCTGCAGATGACAGCTGTTAATGTCAGTTTAACAACATGTTTTTCAGCTAATCTGCAAATAAAACCGACACACGGTCCGATGAAACGCTGGAATCGAGTGTGACGCGTCTCACCCGTAAGTAACTTTCCGCATAAAGCGAGTTTCTCTTGTTCAGTGACTTGCACGCGCTGTTTAGCAAATGAATCGGTTATAATCTCTGAACGAATCGCCCTGATATTGACATTGTAAAGTGTAGTAACGAGGAATCGCGCTGTTTGTCTCTGTTGATCCTGCAGCAGGTGTTGTGTGAAGATCTGATGATTCTAATTCTGACTGCCATAAAAAGAGCACAGCCATTAAAATGCTGTTTTATTTTTTCTCTTTTTAAATATGGTGCAAAAAATTAAAAGCATGATGCAATAAATTAAGTTTGATGTTAAAGCAGTTTACAGGCAGTGACTAAACACTGAATCATTTGCTCGCGATGTTTCTATAATCCTGTTCTCATGTTTTGTTGATCAGGGATTCTTTCGGATGGAAAGATTGTTTTTAGTATTATTCGGTATTTACATTGCATTTTTTTGTGGCCTGCAAGAAAGTAATTTAATTAATAGCATCATCAGAACTAAACCGAAACGAATACTAGATTGAATGAAACTAATTGATACAGCATTACAGAAGTTTAATAGAGTCTGCAGTGTTTAATAAATATGCAACATTAACATATTTCTCTATTATTTTTATTACCTGTTTTTAGACTTGACATGCAGTGTGTCTAATAATGTTTTTCTCTCTTGACTCTCCAGAATAAATGATGTGTTGTTGGTTGTAAACTGGTCCGGCTGAAGCAGAGCTCTGGACGTGTGGACAGACATTGACTGTAATGATGGACATCTGCTCAGGGACAGGTAATGTATCTCGTGTGAATGTGTGTTCTAGTGCACTGATCATGTAGGTTACCATCATTTTCTTTTTGAAAAGCACATGATGGTAACCTAAGTAGGTGGGGAAGGGACGGGGGATGAGAATTTTTATGCAGCTTTCTTTATTTTTTTCAGTCTGTGCAAAAGTATAACCGCTGCGGGTCACAGTGCTGGAAGCTCCAGGGGGAGACCGTACTGATATCCCCCTTCTTCGGGCGCGCCTTCACACACACTCCAGCATTCACTCATATCGCAGAGACCTGGCTGGGATCAAACCAGCAACCTCTGAACCCCGTGAGGCAGTGCTCTTACCTGTGAGCCACAGGTCTCTTGTTGGAGTACATGAGTACAAGAAATTTACCTGTGATTTCCCAATACAGAAGTTAAAGTAACGTGTGTATGTGGTGGAGAGATTTGAACCCATGTCTCCATCACAAACTCATAAGACGTGTGTTTTTCCACTAAGCCATCATGGATTTCACGTTGTGTTCTGGCGTTTGAGTGACTTTGTTGGCTGAGACCAGTTTAAAGTAAGCAATAATGGGATTCAAACCAGGACTTTTATATGTGAGAGTGAAACCTTTTACCACTGAGCCACAGAGATTGTAGGTTTGTACTTGTTTTTATTTTTAGGCTTGTTTAGATTTTAAGTTTAAGTTGAGTAAAAGATGTTACTGCTTCTGTGGGATTTGAACACATCTTTGTTGTAGTTTCATGATTCAAAGTCACATGTTTAGCCAATGCACCACTAGGCTTTTATATTGTGTGAACCTCATTTTAGGTTAGACACAAGTAAGTTTAAAACTCTCTATATTTGATTCAGTACTTTCACACCCAAAGGTAAACAATCCTCTGTACCACAAAGATTGTGTTTAAGGCACTGTCGTTTTTTGGTCTTTTACACTAGCATTTACTACTATCAGTTTAATTATTTGTAATTTAAACCTCAACACAGTTTCTTTTTCTAAAATTAAGCTATAGATACTACTATCAGTTTAATTTTTTTATTTATTTAAATCTCAAAACTTATTTTCTATAATTAAAATGTAGTATTATAATACTACTTATTATCTGACTAAACACAATTATGTGTTTACTTTATTCTTTATGAATTATTTTTTAGTTAAAATAAAGTCTAATATCTGGTATGCAGCCAATCAGAATTACTATCACATTCTGTATGTTATTTCATTGTTTTTACTCCTGTTAAGAGAGAGGACTAAAAAATGACACCCTCCTGTGATGTTTCTTGTGAATTACACCACTACAAATCAAGTCTAATAAATGCACTATATACCTCTGCAAGAGGGTGAAAAAACACATTTCCGTATGAACAACAAAGCTATTTGCACTATGCTCTGTCCCCTCTTCTGTTAAGAATAACACATTTATTAACAAGAAAGTTAGAAGGCCTAAAATGGAGAAGATTTGTTTTTTTAACTGCACCACTGCAAATCGAGTCTGACGTCTTTAAACAGCCCTTGTGTGGTGGTATTTGTGAATTACAGCGCTGCAAATTTAATTATTTATATGTACTTTATTGACATGCTTGTTTACATACAATATTGTCATTAGACACAAAACAAGTAATGATGTATTAATCATTAGGGTTAGGTCAATCATGAATCAAGTCTAATTGGCTGCCCCCTCCTGTGGTGATTTTTGTGAATTACACCGCTGCAAATAGAGACTAATGAAATTGAACTGGATTCAACCTCCTGTGGGGATTTTTGTGATTTACACACTACTGTGTAAATCTTTTGAATTTAAAGGGTTGCGCCCTCCTGTGGTGAGTATTGTGAATGACAGCGCTGCAAATTGAGACTAATGAAAAAACCTGGGGGGGGCGGGGGGAAGGATGTCCCCCGCCAGAGGGGGTTGGGGTGCTCTCCTGTGGAGAATACAGGGTCAAATCTTATGGGCTTTAAAATAATTAAGAAATGGGAAAAAGGTTGGCTCAGTGGTCTGACTTCACGTCTTCATGTGGAGGATCCCGGTATGAATCAAATGCTTTAGTTTCCCTGGTTTTGCCTGGGAAAAAGGAAAACACACACTGTCTGGTTTGCTATCCTTGTGGGGACTCGCCATAGGCGTAATGGTTTTTCTACTGTACAGACCGTATTTTCTATTGCCCGACACAACCCTACACCTAAACCTACCCCTTACAGGAAACTTTCTGCATTTTTAGATTTTCAAAAAATTTAATTCTGTGATTTATTAGCTTGTTTACCCGTGGGACCACAATTTAGGTCCCCACCATGACACCAGTCCCCATGAGTCTGTGTGTAGTCAGGTTTATGTCCCCACCAGAATAGAAAAACAGGTACACACACACACACACACACACACGACAACAACAACAACAACAAAGACTTGAGTGTGGAAGTGCCAACATCTATATTATTAAAATACATCTGTAAAGTGAGTAAATAAACACAAAGTCCTTATTATTTTTCATTACAAACCAACATATTTAGTGTTTATATAATCCGAATATTTCTCTTACATTCTTGTGTCCTCTTGATTTTTTTTTTCTTTCAACATGGGAGCTTAACTGAGCGCCATCCTTATTTGGACCATTTGATTGGTACAGCTACAACCATAGCTACAACTCAAACCAGAAGAAATGTTGTATGAATTTTTATATTGAAAATGCGAGTCAAAGGAACGAATGTGGTGGATAGACTCTCTGTACGAATGCTGCTTACGTGTTTCCGGTAGAATCTCAGCCAGCGACTTCATGAAGTGTACCAAATTAGTATTTTTCTAAATAAGTATTGTTATAAACATAAACATATATAACATCTAATTCCAGTTATAGCTTTGTTAAGTTTAAATATTAAAGGTCGAAGACAGTAGTTACATCCAACAATGTTGTGTCCAGTTGTGCTAAAGGGGCTTTTACCCACCTTATTCCAGTAGAACATCTACTTCTGTTCAGCACAACAACCTTAACACAAGCCAAGCATTGAAGAGTAAACACTAGAGACAGATTTCATTTATACCCTTGGCTACTCACACTCTTCACAACAATACAATAGAACGGCACAATATGTTAATTACAATAATATTTAGTATAGAAATTGTGGATGGATAAATTTGCATTTATTTGTACAAATGTAGACAATGTAAATATAAATAACGTTGATACAACGGTGTTATCTGCAGTGTCATATTGTGAACTTAAATATAAACTTGAATACAGTGTTACCTGTAAGTACTGCGGCAATGTAAACGTAAATATAAATGACTCTGATACCTGCACTGTGGTAATGCAAACATGTAAATATAACATGTATATATAAGTAACGTTGATAAAGTGTGCATTGTTGTGTATATACAAAAACCTCTTATGTTCGCCATATGGACAAACAAGATGGTCAAGGTTGTAACCAACAAGTGGCAGATGTGGTGGCGATGGGGCATCTGGATGGTGAATAATGTTGCAGGTTGTTTCTGCTGGTATGACAACACACTCCCAGCCTAAACCTTTCCAAAGGCGGAATCCACCAATGAATCCTCACTGAACATCCTGATTGTGGTGACCAAAGGGGATGTAATGCTGACAAAGTCCTAATACAGCTCGGCCACTGTGAGGACTGAGAGGCAACTCACTGGTAACACCGCTGTAATGTGTACTCCTGAAATAAAAACTAAAAAAAAATATTTTTAATCTGTTGTCTGACCTTCGAAATTTTACATTATATAAATTTTTACATTATGTTCATCATTATAGTCATGCAATGTATTTAGAAAAAACTAGTGCTCATAATGCTCTCAAACGCCTCTTAAAATCAATTTCAGGCAAATACTGTTCTATAATTAAAAAAAAAAAAAAAAGTAATTTTTAGACACTGGTAGTGGGACAGTCCACATACGGTGTTATATCTAGGCCTGATCTCATACTGTGGGTATTCTTTATAAATTATGAGTTAAGCAAAAAATGTTGTTTGTGAGTTTATGTAAAGTACTATTTTGATGAATTAAAAAATTATAGTAAATTCAGCAGTCAAATTTTTTTTTCCGAATAATGACTATTGTCCACAGAAATGCTGTATTACTCACCGTTCATCCAGAAATCCTATGCTATGTATCACTGGGATTTAGATAGATTCGCTAGTTGAATATAGCATGAAAAAACTCACCCTCAAAGTGTCGATGTAAACTTCTCCTTCTTGTAGTTAGGAGTGACAGCTGTCTGTCTCACAATGCGATTAACATCGTTCACAGTAATCCAGGTAAGCACTTTTAAAAAGCAAGTGTAAAATATCACCGTCTCCCGCGACTTCTCCACTGTTTACGCCGCAAAGACGGCTTCCGGCGCTGCACCGGATGTAACTGAGCTGGCTGAAGCTTGGAGAGGGTGGTTGAATACCAGAGGTGCGACACTCCCATAGAGTTCTATAAGAACTGAGAAATGCAGATTGAAGCCCATTCATTTTAATTTTTCTCAAGGACAATCGCCAGAATGTTGAAGAAATTACATAATTTTTTTGACATTTGAACGCAGTTGACCTCTCGGAAATGAAGCGCATTATAGTAAATGCTTATCGTTAGATAATAGAGAGTTATACTATAATTGCAGTTAGATAATGTGAGAAACACCTTAATAGTGACCATAACCAGATGCTAGTTGTCATATTTTTACGTTTTTATTCTTTCTGCAATCTTTCTCTCCCTGTAGGAGGTTGAATGAGTTTCAGTGAAGACAACCCATTGAAGGCAGTAATACAATACAATAAAGAGTTTCGCTGAATGCAACAGGTTGCCTTGTGTTTTTTAAAACATTATTTTAAACTTTTTTTATTGGGTTCAATTCCCTATTTGCTTGCCTTTTGTAATATTAACTTGTATGCTTATATGAATATCACAAAACAACACTGGGATGCTCATAATTAACCTTGTTAAATTTAACATAAAAAAAAAACTAAATCTTGTTAATGTCTAAATATACATTCAAATGCAAAACCAAAAAAAAAAAAGCAATTATGACCGGCAAAACTCGAGTAGAGCTAAATATTGGTAGGCTATATTTATTAAACAGCCATACGGGCATCTACTGGTTAAACCACGGCATTACATATGAATATAATTTTTTTGGCCACCAAATGCCTCTAATTTGCCTCTTTGCACTGGACGTTAAAAACCTTTTCTCCATTTTAACCCTAAATACTGTCATGATACACAGAGTAGACAACTCGGTGAACTCAGTCTTAAAGGGGTGGTTCACTGGGTTTTTTTCTAGGCTTGATTGTGTTTATGGGGTGCAGTCTAACATGTGTTAATGCTTCGTTTTTTTTAAAAACGCATAATTTTTCACATAATTTACTTTTATTCCACACCGCTCTGTCCCTTCTCTGAGAAATGTGCTGATCATTTCCTGTTTTTATGAAGCCTCTCCCTCAGAAATACGCTATGTGCTCTGATTGGTTAGCTAGCCCAGTGTGTTGTGATTGGCTAAACCGCCTCTAGAGCGTGTCTAAGCGTCCCGCCCCTCACCTCGGCGGCATGTGCTCCGGTTGTATTGTAAACAATGGCATTGTCTATATTTCTTATCAGTTTGAGCCCGATTGAGAAGCAGAGGATATTATTGAAGAGGATCGTGCAGAACCTGTGCAAGCATGGCTTTTAATGTCTCATTCTTTTAGATACGCTGTTATTTGTAAATGCTACTGCTTAGGTTAGCTTTTAATATACAGTTTTATCCTGATTAAAGCTTTAATACAGTAAGGCAACCGCATGCGCGTCCATGTTTAACGCTTCTCATAACTATGTGAAAATAAGTGTATAATTGTAACAGTTCATTGTTGGAGGTGAATTGCGATTCATATATGAATAGATTTTTACATGCACCTCTAGTTTTCTCTTCCTCTTCTCTAAAGCAGCGCAGCATGGTCTCGCCCCCTTTGCTGCCTTTTCCCGAGGGTGGGGTTTATCTGGGTTTGTCATGAACCCGGGAAGTAACTTGTTGTAGTACCTACCAGCCGTTTTTGTAGGCATTAAACTGCCAGAATTTTAAAAGATGATATCTCAGTTTGCATTGAACTTTCAGCTTTGTAAATTTGCAGATTTTGTTTATGCTCAAACAGCAACATTAGACACTAACGTTAAAAAAGTGAAATCGCAATGAACCACCACTTTAAATGTATTAACATGCACGCTTATAGAACAAACTTTCGCCCTGCCATCAGCGGCAGCCTGCATGCACTGGCACCGCCCCCGTTGCCCAGCAACACTGGACCCCCACACAGAACAGCCAATCACAATAAACGGTTTCAGTTATTAACTATTTCACCACAATACTACACTAATTGTAATATAAATAAGCTTATTAAGAGAATGTTATATTTTAAATGGTCATTCATGGATCGTAATTATTGCACCTATTTAGTACCAAAAATCTCCTCAAAATATGAACTAAATAGAACTGGACTAAAACATAGTACAATTATTGAATTGATTAAAAGTTACACTTAAGGTGATTGGTCACACTTGACTGCCAAGGAGTATGAGAACACATTAATGCTCTTTTTATCACTCCCCAGAATAAAAAACTATTGAGAGCTCCATGAACCACGTGACCGCGTGGCGGCGAGATCAAAGCATGTCGCAACCATATTAAGAATTGTATTTTATAGTGAGATATTACAATTTAAAATAACTGTTTTCTATCGAATATATATATTTTGTATTTCAAAGCACACCACTTTATTTTGAAACCGCATTTGCTGCATCGTTTTTCTACACCAATCTGTACTGTAAATAAAAAAATGAAATCATTATTAAATGAATAATCATACACATCATAATTGTATGATAAAGTGATTAAAGTATGAGTGATGTGAACTTGTGGTAAATGTTCTAAAACATTAAATGTTTCTGCAATAACAAAGAACCAAAGAAGCTTGAAACACAAACAGAACAAGTAATTTACAAGATGTATTAAGTGACACAAAGGCCTTTCCAGTAAACTTCCCAGTCATGTATTTCTAAATACAAATATATATTTATATTTTACATTATGCAACAACATTCAGAAGTACATCAAATAGTAAAAAATAATTTTAAAAACTATACTTACAAAAAAAAATAATTGCAAAATGACTGCAATCAAAGAAATAGTCACATACTGTGTAGTATATTACAAACAATAATTCCCTAAAAAATAAACTTTCCATTTAGCTCTCAATAACAATAAAAAAATAAACATTCAACATTGTCATCAACAGAAAGTGTTGTGGATTTTTCTTGGGTGCGGCCAATGAAGTTGAGAAGCAGAGTTCCAGATGCCAAAATAAGACTTTATTGTCACAGCAACAAAGCCGAGATAACGGTAACCGCATCTCAAGTCTTTGTCTGTCAGCTCATCTGTTTTATACCTTTTTCTTTCACCAAAGTTGGTAGTTCCGGTTTTTGTTATTGGTTATGCCTATCTGGTTTGCCACAATGACTAAATCTTGAGCACTGACTGTCCCAGGTCAAGGACATTATAGGCATTAAAAACGCACTTGTGCTCATGTGCTCAGACATTCTTATCAGTAGAATTTGCTAGATCAGCCACTTTGGCCGGCCATTGTTATTACTGGTGGAATGTGCTAGATCAACCATTTTAAGTATCAAATTTGGCTACTTGTTCCTGTGGGAAATTCTAGAAATGACCCAGAGTATATTGGGTCATTTAAGGTAACTTGGTACAATCCAATGGAAACCACCAGTATTGCCCAATGGCCAAATATCAAGTAAGAGTAAGAATACCACATTGAGTAAATGGCATAATATAATAAAATTACACAATAAAAGCTGTGACAGTTCAGCTACAGCTATTATGTGTAAACATATTAAAGTAAACATAATATAAACAATAATTAAGCAAATTAGACAGGTTAGCTGCTTAGTGTTTTCGTAAGCTTTTGATGAAAATATGGTTTTCTTAAGTGACTTGTCTCTATGTCACTACTGGATAATAGCTTGGCTCTGTGAGTCAAATGGTTTCTTAATGCACTCATATTTGACTTTAAGAGATCCTGAGGTTTCTGTGTTTTTTTCTTCTGTGGTCCACTCTCCTGTGGTGACCTGGGAGGACAAGTCTTCTTTGTTTTAGGTATAAAGGTGCTACTCCATTGGTTGTGAACTTTTTGTTTAGCAGAAAGCACATCGGTATAGTCTTTGCAATCAGAGACGGTTAAGGTAGCAGGGGCAGTAAAATGCCGCTCTCGGGGATAGTACTGTTTTTCTGTTTTGGACCCATATAAATCAAATCTCACTTTTTTTGGTTCAGTTCTTTTCATTTTATTCACTGACAGAATACCATGCAGCTCCAGCTTCTTTTCTGATCCGTGGGGTGGTGTGTCACTTGATTGACCAGACACTTTCTCTGTCACTTTCTGTAGGTTTTCTCTATGTTTTGTTGAGGTTCTGTCATGATTATCTCGTCTTTCTTGCCCATGTTCTTTAAATTTTTTCACCTTACTGCAGTTCTGACTCTCACCACTACAGCGTTTGTTTGCAGATACACGAGGTTGATTTTTCTTTTGTGGCCAGTTCATTTTAACTATAATATCTGGAGCGAAAAGCACAGAATCATCAGAACCAGTACTAGTGCTACCAGATTTTAGCTTATGCTTGAAAAATGCAGTTTTCTTTGAAAATGATTTTCTGCACTGCGTGAAAGATTGGGGCTTGGGTACTCTAATTTTCTCATTTTTTTCATTTTTCTGCTTATTTGGTTGAATCTTGGTTAGCTCCCGTTCAGCTGACCCCTGATTTTCAGACATTGTCTCAGTCACCGATTTTACCATACTGTCAATTTTTTGTCTTGTCAGTCCTTTATCTGCAATGCAGTCCTCTGCTGAAGTAACAGTTGGCTCCTTGACTTCTAGTTCAAGAGATGGTAGACTACAATTCGGTCTCAGTTCTGATTGTATTATACTGTCACTTTTTTGTCCTTCATCTGCAATGCATTCCGTTGTTGAAGCAACTGTTGGCTCCTTGATTTCTAGTTCAAGAGATGGTGGACAACAGCTTTCTACCAGTTCTGATTTTACCATACTGCCTCTTTTTTGTCCCATCAGTCCTTCCTCTGCAATGCATGCCTCCAGTGGAGCAACATTTGGCTTCTTGACTTTCAGTTCAAGAGATGGCAGACTACAATTGTGTCCCTGTTCTGATTTTACCAAGAACACACTCTTTTGTCCTGCCAGTCCTTCATTCGCAATGCATTCATCATTTGGTGCAACAGTTAGCACCTTGACTTCTATTTTAAGACATGGTGGACTACAATTTCCCCCCGGGTCTGATGTTAAAAGACAACAATTTTTTTGTCCTTTCAGTCCTTCATATGCAATGCATTCCTTTGTTGAAGCCACATTTGGCTCATTGACTTCCAACTTAAGACATGGCAGACTATCATTTTGACCCAGTTCATTTGATTTAGCAGCATAGCCCAGAAGATTGACCTCATCTGTCATTGGAGAGCATGGCTCCTCTTCTAGCTCAAACAATGGTGCCTGTTCCCAACACTGGAGGCAGAAAAGATCAGCATCACTGTCCGTCTTTGTCACATTAGTGGAATTAGATTTCACAATTTGGGTACCACAGCGAGAGCAAGTATGTGCTTTGTTGTACTCCTGGTTAAGTTGACTGGGTGCATCAAAGCATGCTACAAGATCTGGGCTCTCCAATTTGGATTGGGATTTGGTTTTGATGGTACATCCAGGATCCTTTTCAATATATTGGAAAAATGTTTTAGCATCTTCCGATGATAGCACTGTGATTCCCATAAACAAGGAATCATCGCTTGAATTTTCATCAGTAGATTCATTTTCCACTGCACATATGTCTGCGGAGTTACTAGGAGTGTCCATATTGCCTGGATTCTCATCATCAGAAATGTTTTCCACTTGCCAGGTGTTTGAGGAATTAAGAAGAACATCCTTATTTCCAGAATTTTCATCATCAGAAATATCTTCTACAAGCCAGGTGTCCGAGGAGTTATTCAGAGCCTCTTTACTGCCTGTATTTTCATCATCAGAAATATCTTCTACCTGCCATGTATCCATGGAGCTACAATGAGTCTCAGTAGAGAAAGACACAACAGAGTTTTTCACACCATCTGAAACACTGTCTCCAGGACTCAGAGAAAGTGAATCTGATACATTATCATCACGTGTTTGCTCGTGATCTTGTCTGAATACTTCTTTTGCATTGCTGAGGTCTGTAAGTCTCTCTGTAGACCTTTCAGCTAAAGGTGTGATGTCTGAAGGCTCTATGTTAAAAATGTGGTTTTGATTGATGTCCTCTTGCTTCTTGAATGTCTCTTTCTCACTTTCTTTTCTGAGCACTACATATGAATGCCCATTGTTTTCCGCAGCCACTTCCCCCCTGTCATTTCCTGCCATTTGCATGAAAAGATCTGTTGGACTGCAAGTGTCTGGATTTACACTTTTCTCCTTGGATGAAACCTCAGGCATGTCTGTGAGGGAATTCACACCTAATCTGGCTGAAGTGACAACAGTGTTATCTGAAAAGGACTGTGATGTTGCCTTGAACACAGTTATGTCATCCAACAGTGGTTCTGAAAGCACCTTTTCAATATCAGCTGGCTGTCCATCAACATTTAACCAAGAAGATCTGAACTCCTCTGACCATGAATGTGTCTCATGTTTGAGAATGTTGCAATGAGCTAGCTTCTTCAGGTTTTCAGTTTCGATGCTTTTAAATACCACAGACCCATAATCCTTTGCATATTCTATGGATAATTGCAGTGCTTCTCTTAATGATTTCAAAGGCTCCAACATATTGGAAGCTTTCCCATTCCAGTAGAGTTTTAAGATCCTTTCTAAAATGCTCTGAGATTTCTCAGGATATCCGGCCGATAACTCTTTCATCTCTATAGACTTCACTAACTCCATCAGTTTCTCCAGTGTGTACTCAATCACTGGCACACTGGACAAGTCAAATGAAGGATCATCTGAATCACAGTCACTTTGCTGCACATCATTTTGACATTCAACTGGGCTAGCAGAGCATGTATCTGGGTCTGCCATGTTGTTTGCAGTTGCATTTTCAAGGCTTTTGTTGTTCTGTTGAGGCATTTGTGAGGAGGATTCAGACAGCTTGTCATTTACAGTTTTTTGTTCGTTAGATTCTTCAACAAGTGACCAAACAGAATCAATCTTTAACAGTGGACTATCAGCTTTTTTTGGGCTGGTATCAGCCATTGGTGCAGCGTTTGAGATCTGCTGGTAAATAGGTGGAACGATGGCAATGGCCTTGTGAGTTTGCTGAGCAGCTTTCTGTAGTGCAAAGACCACTTCAAGACAGTCTGCTGCATCCGTACTGTACTGTATGTTGTGTTGGCTCATTCCTTTAAGTCTGTTCTCATTGCTACTTGTCTGATGGGTACCAGCTTGGGCAGATAGCACCCCAAAATTACTTATGTCTTTGGACACTATTGTTTCTTTGTTCCGACAGTCTCTCTGAAACACAGCATACTTCATTCTTTTACTGGGTGGTTCAACTGTACACTGTTCTCTTGGTTCAGAAAAAGGTTCCTTTGAGTGACTGTCAGTCCTTTTGATTTTACAAACCTCCGACTTTTCTGGACGAGTGTTCTGATGAGTAATTCTTTCATCTGATTGCTGCTTATTTGCTTGTCCATTGTCATTTGAACACAGTAATCTATATATTATTGAGTCAGCATAAGCTGACAAGTTAAAATCAGTTATAGATTGGGGCTGAAGCTGGGCTTCACTGGTCTGTGTCATTTGAGAAGTCTGATTAGTGTTATATGTCTCACTGCTTGTGCCCTGAGACTGATGTGCAGTATTTTGATTATTCTGAGACTGGGTCGCAGATACATTTGGACCTGCATTTGACCCCAGTTCTGACAGTTTCTGGTTAACAGGACTTTGGTTCACATTATTGGAAGGTAATGAAACATTGCTCTGTGCTCCAGAAGGTGGTGTCGTAGAGTTGCATGAGGTATGATTGGCCTCAGTTCTGTTCTGAGCTTGATTGTTAGGATTTTTTTGGGAGACTCCATTGTTATGGGCCCGAGAAGAGTATTGTGTGTGGCATCTTCGTTTTTTGCCTGTATATTGTCTAGAGAACTCTTGTTGTTGGTGGTGATGATGAAGAGGAGCCATTCTAAGAGGCTGAAGTTGTTGCTGATTGTTCATGGAACAAGAGCTGCCATTGTTGGAAATGTGGGAACTCCAACCCCTGCGGTTACCCACAGAGCTGCCATGGTACATTTGAGCTTGACTACAGCCTGTGTTTCTGTAGTTCTGTGGGGAGGAATCATGCCATTGCATGAACTGGGCATGATACCTATATGCATTGGGGTTGTCAGATGGGTAGTGCTGCTGTGTGTTGGAGGCTGCAAATGGGTATTGGGGATTGATCTGGTTTGTCCGTTTCAACCGATTATATCCATCTGAATTTGGTTGAAAAGCAGAAGAGTCCGCACTGCCTGAGCAAGTGCTCCACTGATTTGCAGCCTCTTGTTGTCCATTGGAATATCTTGTCTGTAATGTGGTTTGAAGTTGAGAGATGAGCTGTACCTGGAACGCATTGGGTTGATCATTCCTGACAGCATGGTACTTAGGTGGGAATTGTTCTTGGTACTGAGGTGGAGACCATTCTTGGTACTGAGGAGGAAGTCGTTCTTGGTATTGAGGTGGAGGCTGATCTTGGCATCTTGTTGAAGGATGCTGATTTGAACTCCATGTATATCCCTGCATGGTAATGGTTCCTCAGTGGCTGAGTTATGCAATAAGAGATCTAAACAAAAAATACAGAAATTAGGTTATATAACACTTGAAAATCTAAGAAATAACCTTTAAGTCAAATCAAGTCACCTTCAATTCTATAGTGCTTTATACAATACAGATTGTGTCAAAACAGCTTCACAGTGATTAACAAGAAAATAATAACAGAATCAATTAGGGGAAACAACTAAGAGGATGAAGTGTCTTAGCGTAATATGCAAAGATGTATATGAATATGGATGTCATTATTTTTGCGTTATGTTTCCTAAGAATTTAACACATTCTGCCCAAAGTACTAGATGTTCTTTTGCTGCCATGGTTTGCAAAAATAGAGTCTGCAGCCCTGAGATATGCGATATGCTCGTTTTACAAAAACCACAACAATCCATCAGATGCAGCATTGACAGGTCACGTCAACTCAGTCACAAGGTGCATGACATTGAAATTTACATGATGTAGGGGCTTACCCTTATTTTATCGGATTAGTGCAAGGGTATAAAGAGTGTTTAGTTCTCGTAAGTGTTACACTTTCTGCTCTGTATGCTCAAGGGGCCCTTTTGTTCATTGCTTTGGTGGCAAGATACTATACTCAGACCTTATTCTAATAATTTTGTTTTTTAATTAATCTTATTGGTAATAAATTGTATTCACCTCCCCACTGTCAATAATTATCTTTGATTTATTAAAAGTTTGATTCACATTTTACTTAAATGCATTATTCATTTGTCATTCAGTTACTCATTAAATAAAAGTTAGCTTTTTACCTTCATATCTTCATCTGACTGGATCTCAATGCATCACACTAAATTACACATTCCACCTTTAACAAACATATTTTAGTCAATGTACGCAATCTCAGTAGATGTTTATTTAATGAGATGTTGGACCTAAAATTAGTGTTTACTTCATTCATCTTTAAATTTTAATTCGCATTTAAATGTGATCTATAATGGGATTTTTTTCTAAGTCCTGGCTATAATGTCTCTGCAACCTTAAAAATATCACTAAAAATAAATGTCACTTAAAATGAATGACAGCCCTAGACTCATAAAAGAGAAAAAAGTTTAATAGTACAAAGCAAAAATATTTAGGTATATTGTGTAACTTGGTGCCCCTTTCCATTGCAACTAGGCTTACTTACTACTTACACACAGCTGTTGCAACCAACCCCCCTCAAACACTGACAGCTGTTGTTCATAGGATCCCTGTATTCCTATTTATTCTGAGCTGTGACCATCATGACCTTTAAAGGGGTCATATGATGCGATTTCAAGTTTTCCTTTCTCTTTGGAGTGTTACAAGCTGATTGTGCATAGATAAGATCCCTGAAGTTGCAAAGACTAAAGTCACAAACCCAAAGAGATATTCTTTATAAAAGTTAGGAGTCAACCACGTCTACTTAAAACGGCTCGTTCTAACACGCCCCCACATATCTAGGTCACTATGTGGGAATATCTGCATAATGCGCCCAAATGTGCACGCAAAGAAAGAAGGCGTGGTTTCAGTAACCGCAGTTAGTGTTGAAGCACTACTACAGGGAGACGCTGTGTGTTTCTAGGCGAAACCAAAAGCACTTTATTTGGCCTTCCAGAAAGTAGATGCATTTAGGAATCTTTAAGATTACTTACAATAGAACAGCAATGCATTTTATGGATGACCGTTTTGTGAACCTAGGAGAGGAGGTAATTCTGACTTTGCTATGACAATCTGGCGCTTTGAATCAGCTACTGTTTTGTTATTAGTTTTTAAGTATTTGCTATTGACTGTTCAAATGCGAGTTTTGTGCATCGTGTGTGTGTGTTTGGCGCCGCGAGAGAGATAGAGAGAGAGAGAGAGAGAGAGAGAGAGAGAGGTCACCTCACAGTAGAGTCAGCTGTCTGAACCGCGGCTTGTGTACTGCATCATTATTGTGTCTGTTCCCCTTTCGGGCTTGAACTGATGGTAAAACTAATGACATTATTTACTGTCTTTACATTTATTTTGAAAGATGAAGCTTGCGATTATGGTAAGGGGCGTTACATTTCAGACGAGTGCTTGCGGTGTTCGGCCAATCACAATGCACTGGGTCAGTTGGCCAATCAGAGCAGACTGCGCTTGTCGGAAGGAGGGACTTTGTAGAAAACGAAGCGTTTGAGAGAGGCGGGGCATAGAGGACCTGCAATAATACAGTATTTGAAAAATAATGTGTTTTTTGAACATTAAAGCATGTCAACATATTCTGTTACACCAAATAATGATCTTTAAAAAAAGCATCATATGACCCCTTTAATGCTGTCTAACTATAGTTCAGTGTTCATTTTTAGTGCAGTATGTGGCTTCTGTATTTATGTCATGTGGAAGTGAAAGCTCATAAAAGAAACCTATTTAATTCCATGTTATATGCAGACTACAAGCATCCTCATCTCAACTGCATTTTAGCAATTATTGCAAAACAACCTCTTTTAACCAGTATTCCTTCATTTATTTGAATTCATAAATTAAGTACTTATTTTTAAATTACTAGCAGGCCTAATTATATGGTGACAAGTAATGCCAAAGTAACCTATTAGTAGCACCAATATTTTAGGGGGCCTTGGGCCTATTACGATAAAAAATGAATTGTTTTGATATATTTTAAAATGTAATTTATTTATTAATGTGATGGTAAAGCCGAATTTTTAGCAGCCATTACTCCTGGCTTGAGTATGTATCATGTGTCCAAAATAACGTATTGTCTTTACCTGCAGTACAGAGCCACAATATTCACATTTGTTGAACTTTTTAAATCGCTAACAGGATGTATTTGCAGGTTTGGTTTAAATGAACTGAAGGTGGCGCTTTTTTCTTTCTCCGTGTTAAAAATACCCCATTCTACAGTAGCCTACTCCAGAGTGTGAATGAGTTGTCCGAATGATTCGAACTGAATGATCAGATTGACCAAAAGAACCGACTCAAACGAGCGAATCGTGTTTCGATCATTCTAAATAGTCGATTAAAAATATACAATATTCTCATATTTCTCAGCTCATTTAATTTATCAGTAAATTTTTTACAGATGTTCATTCATGCGACGGACAACGCAGCTTGCAGGGGCGCCGCTATAGCTTTTTGGGGCCCCAGAAATCGCGTTCCGACCGCACCTGCACTTACATCTAATAAACACATAACCTACTGCTTTGAATTAAATATTCACTATAGAATAACTTACTGGCTATTAAAATACGTGCTAGTAATATAAAACAGATACTAGTCAGTTAAAACTTCTTTTGCAACTTGCAAATGTAGTGTGTAGGCAATGCAAAAATGGATGAAAAAAATGTGTGCAGCGCACTAAAAAAACACAACAGACTATGAATTAAAAGACAGAAACATTTCCGGAAAAACAATCTACGCGTTTTGAGCATCCTCTCACATCTATCTCGAGCAAGTTTTCATTTTATTAACTCTGTATAGCCAAGTTCAGTAGCTACTCACAATTTACAGTGCATCTCCGCATCGACTCCGTGTCCACTTTAGATCTCCAAACGTATCCTGTTCAAAACAAAGATTTAATCCGCATGAGAATCCTGGAAACTCTTGGTTTTAACGCATCAAACATGCTAAACGCGCATCCATTTCCGCCGTCAAAGTTAGGTGAGAGCGGATGAGACATTCTGAGGCTGCGGTAAACGCCAGAGCATGTCAGCATGACAAAAGAAGGGGCTGTCTTAAGACACATCCTCCGCCCACCACTTATCACCTACCAAAAAGTATTAAACATCCACATGCGAGTACGTTATTTTGTTTCTTATTGTTTTAAATTATGTCAGCTTCTTTCAACATTTAGTTGAAAGAAGTTAATAAAGCAAATATACTCCCTGGAGAGAGATCGGTCATTATTCATTCACATTCACTTACACTGTTATTTTAATGCATGTTTACTTGCCCAATAACTGATATGCAGAACAATGTTTAAATATTGGCACAGTAATAATTAGCCGTATTGTTAAACTAAAGCAATATAAACATAATATGCTTTAGTATAGCAAGTAAATCCCCCCTCCCCTCCCTCTCATGGTAATATGTTCCAGATGCCACAATTTCAGTTTACTGATCCAGACACCAAGCCGAGATGCCTGCAGAACATAACAATCACACTTGCAACACTTGCAAAATACAGTACCAAAGATCTCATTGCAGGTGCTCCTCTGTTTTCTTTTTTGGAATCTCTCCAATACTCCCACCACAGTTATTTCATTAATCTTGTGACATGTTTTCAATGGTGGCATGCATCCAATCAGTTTCCCCCCCTCCCCCTTGCAATAGGGAGACTGGTAGCTATACACTAAGTGAATAGTGAACTAGCGTAACCTTACAATATCCTAGTTTTGCTTACAAAACTGGGATCTTATATGCATAATAATAAAAATGTACTATAGCATCATGAATATTTTAATACCACAACAATATTGTTATTTGAGAGAATTTAGTTAGCTCAGAATTGCTGTTAGCCATTTAGTTAGTGCTGTAGCTGTCTTCTGCATAACCAATAACCTGTGATGCATTAAAGCACAGGGGTGTGAAACCCACAACATCCGGCAGAGGTGGAAATAAGCATGCACTGGTGTCATCACAGCCTAGAAACATCAGCTGATGACAATCAATCTGACGACATTAACTACAAGGGTTATATCTAAAGCTGCACACCATTGCTGTTCTTATTGTCATTGCAATAGCAACATGCATCACAAAGGATCCCAATATCCTCAATCAGTGAACAGCACAATTGTCTAAGTGTTTTAGAAGTTTTCTGGACAATTTCTATAACCATCAGCCTCATAATGAATCATATGTCCCATTTGTTGTATCATATGTGCCAACATGAACCTTTACTCAAACATCTGATGATAGGAAAGTACTGAGCTTGTTTGAATTTGCTTAAGATACAACAAGGGCGCTTTTCCACTGCATGGTATGACTCGGTCACACATTTACACACTAATAATGCATCAGCAGCTGGTTTTATCAGCCATAATGCTGCAAATGATATATTATTAAACAATTAATGCCATATGAAGTGCATTTTCATGTCCACATCATTATATATATTTTTTTTTTTAAATCACAATGTAAATGTAAAATTAATTTCAATTTAAATGTAAATAGATCTGCATACTAAAATTAGCATATCATGTGAAATATATATCTATAGTGTGATTTTGATGCATTTGGCTCATACTAAAGTTTTTATCATGCAACACTCTGCATGATAAATTAGTGTTTAACCACTATGTGGTTTTCAGTTTAAGATGTACAGTGATACATTTAGAAACAATGTCCTCCACAAGTCTGCTCTCACTGTTTAGCATATAATCGACTGCTTTCTCTTCGGCACTGCACTAATGAGCTAAATTCAGATTTCCCGAGGAGCTCTTGTGTTGGTTTATTAAGAAACGAGAGTTTAGTTCCTAGCTCTTGTTCCTTTGACATGAAAGCAATACATCTCCACTTATACTCACTGTTGTTGCTGTAGAAAGTCTTCACTGTTTTCCAAAAAATCTCTCAAGGCAAGAAGTTCCAGATGCCATATTTTCAGAGTTTATTCATCCAGACTACAAAGCCGAGAAGCCTGCAGAACATCTAACAATCACACTTGCAACTCACACTTTTATACAGTTCTTGACCAAAGATTTCATTGCAGGTGCTCCTGTGCTCCTCCTCCTTTTTGGAATCTCCCCAATATTCCCATGCATCAGTTACTTCATTAATCTTTTGGCCTGTTAATCATGGCATGCTTCCAATTAGATTAAGGAGTATATGCAAGTATAATATCTCTAAACATTGAGTAAAAAGTGAACTTACATAACC
Source organism: Sinocyclocheilus anophthalmus (assembly GCA_018155175.1). Taxonomy (NCBI): domain Eukaryota; kingdom Metazoa; phylum Chordata; class Actinopteri; order Cypriniformes; family Cyprinidae; genus Sinocyclocheilus; species Sinocyclocheilus anophthalmus. The sequence continues at coordinate 938,279 of JADLZN010003193.1, forward strand.
TCATTCGTACCTGTACATTTGGTTAAACAATTACATGTTATTTATTATTACTAATACAGTTTTTTCTTATATTAGTGTTATATTCCACCTCTACTGTGTAATTCCTATGTATGTCTGCACTATGTCCATACTTTCTTCTGCACTGGAAGCTCCTGTCGCCAAGTCAAATTCCTTGTGTGTGTAAACATACTTGGTAATAAAGCTCTTTCTGACTTCTGTCTCTTCTCACAATGTCTTAAAATGTTGTGAATAATAATAAAAGCGTACTATATTGTTTGCGCTGCAGTTGTCCCACCAGAAGCTCCTGGAGGATATCACACTATACAGTACTAGTTCAAACAATAGTTTGCACATAAACACAGTACATGGCAAAAAAATAAAAAATAAAAATAAATGCCTACTCAAACCAAAGAAGTGAAATTAGACTATTTCAAATTCCCTATATTGATGCAGACAATAGCCTAAATAAATGTTTTAGCCTACTATTATTGTGAAATTTTATTGAAGTATTATGTGAAAATGAAAGTAATCAATATATAAATTAATATGCTGAATTATGTCAACCCTGGATGTCATAATGGGGAATAATGAACGTATAATAGTCTTTTCATTAGACGTATAATAGTCTTTTCATTAGACAGTGAACCTTTCATTAGACAGTAAACCAGTGAAAAACTTTGAAAAAAAAAAAAAAATAATCTAATACATACACCTACAAGGAACAAGTAGATAAATTTGACACACACCTCCTCGTATGACCACTACCAACCAATGGAAGGTGGCGAAATAAAAGCTTTTTAAAAAATGGTTGATAGGACCACATTCCACCATTAAAAACAAGGCCAAAAGGGTTGGAAACAATTGTGGCAAATCAGGTAGCCATAACCAATAAAAAATAACCGGAACAATGAAAAAACAGAAAATGACCAAATTTGGAGAGAATAAAGGGTATATAATATGAGCTGACAAACAAAGACTTTGGAATGATTTGGAATGCTGTGACTGTCTTCCCGGCTTTGTTTCTTTGTTAAATAAAGTCTTATTTTGACATCTGGAACTCTGCTTCTCCACTTCATTGGCCGCACCCAAGAAAAATCCACAACACTATTAATAATATATGTAAGTTAATAATAGATTTGATTAAAGAACTTATATTTTTTAAATGGAAGTTTACAAAAATGTGCAAATAATTTGATACATTCGGATGTTTTACGATGTACATTTTAATAGAATATACTAATTGCATTTTTTAAATGGGACAAATAGCAAGTGCTTTTGTTTTCTGTCCAGGGCCTCATTCACATCATGATTTTTCAGGGGGCACGAGTGGGGGGGGGGTTGCTCTTCATGCTTGTCATGTGACACACAGCATCCACGATAGCACTGTATAACTGATTTAGGCTTATGTTTTATTTATTTATTTTTGTCTTTTTATTCGAAATCATTCCAAACGTGTTAACTAGCCTATATCTGGAAATATCTCGATTCTCAAATATGTGTAAGTAAATGCGTTTTGCACCTTTATAGATTGTTATTTGATCAATGGTGATGGGCAAAGTAGACTAATAGTGTAATCTATTAACTACACATAAAAACCCGACTTTTTACTTAAGTACCAGATATGGGTGTCATGCCATAAAATATTTTTAATACGACTGACTTTGTATTTAATGTGAATTTAATAACAATATTGTAAGTTAATAATTATAACTTTAATTTTACAGAGAGCAAAGAACATTTACATGATCAAAGAACATGTTCATTGTCTAGCCAGAGGCACTCTCAAAAACTTCCATTAAAATCACTGAAGCTGTTTACACTGAAATGAATATCTTACGTACATTCGTACACACATCTGCACTTTGTTGTTTCTGATGAAGGCAAAACACTGCGTTTCAGCGATGACTCATCTGAACGTCTCTGATTGGCCATTGCATTCATAAGCTCAACAGAATCGTGTGTGATTGGTTATAATGCGCAGCGCTGTAAAAACGCATCTGTCTCTGCGCCAGCCAGCGAATGCAGATTTGAATTTAGCAGCTGATGCTGTGCCGCACTGAACGATCCAATCACACCGGTGCGATTGTATCAAATATAAAAATATGATTCTGCTATTTTTGTCGTTTGGAAGCTGCATGCAAAATGCACTTGGCTCAGAAATCTGAGGGGGCACGTGCCTCCTCACTTTGAATGGGCATGACGCCTCTGATTCTGTCCATGCTTGTTTTACTTTTCCTGCAGGCATGTCCCATGGGTCTGGATGGGGGTTGGGAACTACATTATTCAACAATTTGATGGTGATTGAAGTGACAACTAGGGGCAATTCGCACCAGGGGTGGCGCCCTTTTGCCTGCCAATTGCTCTTTAATATGTTTATGACTTGCAGGATCTGTGTTATCACCAAATTGACGGGTATTTTACACGATGGATAGATCTGCGCGATTAGTTTTATTTGCGATGCAAATATCAAAAACATGCCGTTGCTTTTTTATATTTATTTTGACTCTAGAATAGCTCTTCTTTTGAGCTAGGAGTTTTCATTTTAAAAATAAATGTAAATTGCTAGCTACACTGTTCCTTCATTCGAGGTTACACTACATATTTGTTATTTTGCACGTGTTAAGGGATAACTGATTTGTTTTTATGCCTTCATCTTTGTATACCCTCTGGAGGGCAACATCCAGGATGACAGTGCTGCTTTTCTTTATATGCAAAGTATAAACAAGCTGCTCAATGAAGATTTGGGACCTGACTCTGTTCGTATAACAGTTCTTCCCGCAGCCGTGCAGACCATTGCTGAATGAGTGGGACTGAAATTGTGAGATTCTGTTTGACCCCACAAACATCCTGTATCTAGGGACATTTGTGTGCCTGTCTGGTCTGGATGTTAATAGGTTAACAGCAAGTCCCTGTACTATATACAGGGAAAAACTGTAAAATATCTAACCAGACATTTCATGTAATTTTACAGTAAAATGCTGTTCGTTTTTAGAAGTAAAAATAACAAATCAATGTATAATTTACAGTCAAAAACTGTAAACTGATATTCCCAGAATTCCCTGCATGACACTCCACATTTGAAAGTATTTTGTTAAAATAATCATGTTTTTTTTTAAAGTTTTTGTTATTAGTTATGTATATTTGGGCTTTATGTTACATCTTCTGTTGTTTAATGAAAGTTTAATGCATTATTTATGTATCGTTTTGTGTTTGCATGAATGACTCTGTGCACCTTCTATAGTCTATATTATTCAGTATATACTCTGCTTGTGGCGAACTACTTGTGATACTTTTATTCTTCAAGTGGCTTCCTCTTTTACCACCTGCATTATTATGGTGGTTGTCAGTATGTTTAAGGTACAAAACAGATTTTAGTAGCAGTGTGCATTGTTGAATTTGCTGGTTTACATTAAAATTTTCTTGTTTGTAATTTACAGTTTTATACTGTAAAATTTACAGGTTTTGGCCGTAAATGTGTTTACAGTTTGTAACAGCAACCACAGCTGCCAAAATTATTTTATAAAAACTACAGAATTTTTTTTACAGTGTATTACTGTATATGCAGCACCATGTATAATAAAGTTGAGCTTAGAATGAACTGCACCATTTGCGTGTCTCATTCTTTGGTCCCGGGTACCCGCTCTCCTTTGCTCGGTAGCCCAACCAGAACCAGAACTTATATTTCGGATCTCGGCAAATAGAATACTTTTATTCTTGCTCGCTCGTGATGTTCCGGGTGCGTGGCTTTCGTCCCCGTGGGCTAAGGGGGGGAAGTTCCTAGCGAACCGACACGCCACGAGTGTTACGACGAAGGTAGGCTATTGTGATTTCGTTTCACTCCCTAGCCGCTCGACGTACTAAGTACAATTGGGACAAAACCTTGAGCCAACATGCCGGGCATACTGAGACGGCTTTCTGCGTCCTCTTTCCAAAAATAATGGATGCCTGACGCGAACTTCCTGCGCGTTCCCAGTGAGCTTCCCTGGTTCAGCATCAAAGACAGGACTAGATACGGCTTGGCCACATATTTAAAAGCCATATATACGCTCAAAAGCCGAAACGTTCAAGCGAAAGGTCAATTGAAACGGAAAACTACACAGGAAGAGGACACCACCACAACAGGTCTCATAAACAAGCCGAGGTGGGTCACAATTAACCAATATAGAGAGACATTCAATACCACTACGACTAGAAAGAAGGCCATTTGATGGGGTCTACCCGGCGCCGGCGAGGATCTCTGATTATACGCTTAATTCTAACTGTTCGTACCCGAATTCTAGTATCTTTTCCTCCTTCTGTCTCCCTCCTCTGCTTGTCAGATATTATATTTTTCCAACTGATGTTGCAACTCATCTCCTCTCGTTTCGCTTGACTTTATATCCTGTTGTCTCCATCCACTGGCAGACATAAGCTCTAAACCCGCCACCTCCTCCCTAGCTCACTGTCGCTTCCTTGCTTGGGGACGTCAGCGATATATCAGTAGAAAGTGACAAAGGCTCAAATTTTGGCATAGACCGCGATGACCTTACCTCACAAGCATCTAACGGAGTAAAAGGGCCTACTGGATACTCGATAGCAGCAACTGATGGTTCCCCCTGCTCTATTACTACAGCATCAGGTAACACCTGACCAGCCAGCAAACAAGCCCCTACATCTTTAAGTAATGTTCTTGAAACAAATATCTCATAATGCTGAGCAATAACAAACAAATCATCCTTTCGACAGTTGTCCAATCTTTCAACACTTGGTTGTTTTATAAAGTCGTCCAAATAAAATGTTGCCATTACTTACCACTGCGTTTACATAAGAACCAAACAAGCACACCCCGGACCTAACTTCCTACCCACAACACCAACTACAACCTTCCTAGTCTTCAGAGGGTTACCATTTAAGAGATAAATCTCTTCCCTGGAGTACCTCCAAAAATAAAAAAATAAAAAAATAAATAAAAAACCGACAAACAGTAATCCGATGGAAGGTCAAATGCATAAATCTCCATACGAGATTGCCGAATTCTCGCTGTGCCGAATTCTGCACCCCTGCCAGATTATGCATCCCCTCGTTGAAGTCGCTACCTGACTGCCTAATTCCAACACCACCCCTAACCTAACCCCTCCCCCACACCTATGCTCCTAACCACACCCCTACTAGGGGGTGCATAATCTGGCAGGGTGCAAATTTCGGCACTACACCGCGCTAACACAGCGGCGCAGCTGGATGTACTCCTAGCCATGCCGCACGCGCGATCGTTAATTTACTTAATCCCTACAACACAGTCAAATTATCGGGACGAGCCCCCATTTTATGTTACGACCTCTCATTTAAATGGCTCGAAGGAAAAGAGAGAGATTATGTAACATAAACAAGAATGAGCGATGTAACTGTTCAAGACTATTTATTCACTCACTCGACATTCTACATTGACAAATTTATCAACCAAGTAAGAACTTAACATAACGGACAACAACAAGAAAGACAAAATAAGACAAAAAGACACTGTTTGCTGGCTTGTCCACAAGAAGCTGTCGTCTCTGCCTTTCTCCTCGTTGGCATCTTATAACTACTATCTCAATTAATCAGCTTCTCAACAATGACCAGGTGCGTCCACCTAAAAGAGAGAGAGAGAGAGAGAGAGAGAGAGAGAGAGAGAGAGAGAGAGAGAGAGAGAGAGAGAGAGTACATGGTCGTAGAGATAAAATGACGCCAAGAAAAACAAGGGTGGGGCATCAAAAAGTAAACAGAAACACAGATCAAGCCACCGACCGTAACACCGAGATCGAGTGGGAAAGACGCGCCGGGGAATCAGGAGGACCTACTATAAAAGGGTGTAAGTGTTTTGCACATTTCTTGAAGGAAATACAGCGTTTACCCCTGTAGGATCCTGGGGATTAATGGAAATTATCCCGTAAATCCCGTAAAGAGACGGGAGGGGCTATAAATCACTAGTCGCTAGTGGAATTAAGATTTCCATTGTTATTACACTTCGGCTGGCAACAGTAATTACTTGTTAACTATTAGCGTGGAGAGTGATTGGATATACAGTACTGATCACACTGTATTTTTGATCACAGCAGCGTATTAATCTTTCACGGAAAAATTTTATTCATATTTAATATTGATAAAAAATGTTCAATTGTTAGTGCATGTTGATATATTGTGACCCAGGAGAAGGTGTTTCAAAACGGCAGATGGCAAACCCATAGCACATTCAAACCTGATAGGACAGTTAACCAAGGCAGTACAGCTACCCTCCGAAGTGGCCATAGCAAAGGTAAAAGGTCACGCAACAGGAGATGAAGAACAGGCTGTAGGGAATAGAAAAGCTAATGAAGCTGCAAAAGAAGCAGCCAAAGCTCAGATCAAATCGCCATTTGATATGGGTAACAAGAATCAGGTAACTATGGCTATGCATATAACTAATGTACCTGAAATTGACATTAAGATTTTGCAGAGTCAACCCACACAGGCTGATTTGGAACATTGGAGCAAACATAACTGCTCCAGACAAAGATGGAATCCTGAGAGATGAGAAGGAAAGAATAGCCTTTCCGAAGTTAGGACTAATAATCCTTATCAGGCATTACCACGGAATGTCACACCCAAGCTGTGCAAAAGTAGTACAAGTAATTAATCAATTGTATTGTATCGCAGATGTACACAAAACAGCGAAGCTGATTCTAAATTTGTGTCTCACGTGTGTACAGGTAAATCCACACAGACCTATTAAACATGACGTAATAATAAAATTATTAAATAATTAAAATGTTAACAAACGTAAAAATGTTAACAAAAGAAATAATTCCTCGCTTTGGAATACCAACCACTATTGAAAGCGATAACAGAATAACGTTTGCGTCGAGGGTAACACAATTCTTGGCCAAAGCGTTGTCCGTTAATTGGCACCTAAGCATACCCTACCATCCACAATCTTCGTCAAATGTGGAAAGACTTAATCAAACCGTTAAAAGAAGGCTCACGGAAGCCTCTATAGATACGGGAAAGAAATGGGTAGATTTGCTACCTGTAGTATTGATGGATATAAGAATGACTCCATCTTCCACCACTAAACTCTCACCATTTGAAATACTAATGGGCAGGCCTTTTCCAACCCCATGGTTTAAAGGCCGAGCAGGCATTACTTCCTTAGGTGACCTGGAGGTGATACAGGAGGACTACGTTACTTCCCTCATTGAGAAGGTTATATTACCTCTCGTGTAAAGAATCAATAAACCCTATAATCACATTTATTCCCCACAAGCAGCTGCAATAAATAAATACTGCCCTTACCTCTTATGATGGATGGGAAGTGTAATAGAAGTTCCAAGCTTCTCAGAACGTTGTCCTGATCAGCTCAGCGGAGGTTCTGACCTCTATGGGACTTGTATGGAGATTTATGCATAAATCTAGATAATAGGTTACTCTTAATAAATTACTGGATTATACCACACTGGATTATATAGGAGAAGGCGTGTACAATATTTCTCCTCTGCAAAGCATTCACTAAATCTTCCCTATTGGTTATATGCAAGTTACATTTAACATTTGGTCACACCCCTCTCTTCAGCGGGTCGTAATACCATTACATAATATCAAGCCGAGTATACACACACACACACCTCCAAAAATATATACGAGGAGGTTCAATCTAAGTTATATTTTCTAAACACTAACACAGGATGTCTGACCTTTTGTCCTAACCGCAGCTAAACATTTTCCTATTACACAATAGCAACACCTTCCAAAAAAACGTAAGCGAGTTTTCACATTTCAGCATTTTCCATTCAACAGTTGTTAACCAAGACAGCAACACCTGCCTTCGCTCTGACAGGATGTCAGTTAACTGTTTATTTCTGTTTATTCTTTGGAGGCGGTGCTGACTCTGAAGTTTCAAACAGTCAACCTCGCCTCTCAAAGATTCAATTTTCAAATTAAAATCATTAACTTCAATAAATTGTTTAACCCTTTTCATTAACCGTTTATTCACACGTTCATGTTGACGAATTCTCAGAAGGAGATCCTTAGCCATGGAGATGAGTTCCCCTGTCTTCTGTCTCAGTCTTCTCCTTTTTCTTCTCTCCAACTTGCTTTTCTTTTTAATGACTCGGTGATGCCTCCGCTGGATTGATTCTATAAGCAAATCATCAAAAGGGATTTCTAGTTCACTTTTCTGATTCAGTTTTCTAATATGTGGGGTTTGACCTGTAAATTGGGTATCTTTCCCTACAAGAAACTTAACTCCATATGTGCTGATGTTTGAATGTAGAGATGTGCTATATACAAATTATGCAAGGGAATGTGGCTAGATGTAAGATATGTTAAATCAATAACATATGAATAATAAATATAAGTATGGATAGTTGGGTATTGCACATGATTCGCTCAGCAGTCCGGACTATCCTCTGTAGTCTTCTGAGGTAGCTGGTAGCTGAGCTGAACCAGACAGTTATTGAATTGCAGAGGACGGGCTCAGTGACTGCAGAGTAGAACTGTTTCAGCAGCTCCTGTGGCAGGTTGAACTTCCTCAGCTGGTGAAGGAAATACAACCTCTGCTGGGACCTTTTGACAAGGGAGTCAATGTGAATTTCCCCTACTTCAGAGGTCCTGCGAGATGATAAAAACATTCTTGCTTCATCTGATTTCTCCTCATATAGTCTTCGATTGCTTCTGTTGATTTTTACTGTCCATCTGGAGAAAGGCAGGCCCCGTCACCTACCCACAGAATAACCCACAGTGACTTCCACTTTATGTCCTCTTGGCGCTCCTGTTAAAAATAGAGAATATGTGTGTGTTGGGGGCATATGTGTCCACTAAATAGTATTTACCTCATCATTCTACATACAAGAATATTTATGATTTTAAACGACAACAATCAATCAATACAGTGTCTAAAGAAATGCTCCCACCATATCTTCATGCGCCACTGCATGGCTTATGTGGTCCTCCAAGTGAATTGTAATGAGTCATTTTCTTTACTGGTGAAACTGCAGCAGGAACCCCTCATCCCGGCAGATCTGCTCTGCATCAGGCTTGGACCGAAAATGCGTAGAATGCTGTAAAACATGACAAACAAACATTGAAAATCATTATGTAATCTTTCCATTAACATAGAATGATACAAAGATAATTTGTCACATACGCAGTTATCCAGCAAGACATAGTGAAATGATGCGGTTGCTCAACCAAGTCACTGTGAAGGGTTCTGTGATCAGTGTATATCATTAAAAATATCATGTGTGTGTGAGTGTTTTGTGCAGGTAAGTACATATGTGTGAAAGGGACAAAGTGTGTGTATGAGTCGGTGTTATGTATTAACTAAAAAAAAAAGGTTATTAAAAAAAATTGCACATTCAGTCAGCATTCATTTTATGTCGGAAGAATATATATATATATAGTGTACTGATTCTTACGACATAAAATGAATGCTGACTGAATGTGCAATTTTTTTTAATAACCTTTTTTTTTTAGTTAATACATAACACCAACTCATATACACACTTCATCCCTCTCACACATATGCACTTACCTGCCCCCCACACACATGATATTTTTAATGATATACACTGATCACAGAACCCTTGCACAGTATCTTGGTTGAGCAAACACATCATTGTCTTGCTAGATAACACAAACACACACACACACACATACACACATACATTTATATGTTGCTAGCTAAGTAATAATCTGCCTGTGTAAAGTTCAAAACACATACAGCATGCTGAACTGTTGTTTATGCATATGCACACAAACGACACACACATTCTTGAAGTTGTCAACGGTTTAAGTCTTCGCAAAGACCAAAGATTTTTTTACTTACCAACACGGCAAACTTCTTTTTAGTGGTTGACAAACAAGGCAAACAATTCGACTTATCTTCTTTCGATGCTTCTTCCTGTTTCAAAATAATAAGAATGTGATGTATTTGGGGCGTGCGTGCTTTTGACGTCACGCTTGGATGTGGGCGGGGTTGGATGTCCACCGCAGGCTGCAGCGAGACGCTCCTCCCTGAAAATAGGCTTATTGGAAGTTACCTAGCTGGGGACTATTTTCAGGTGCTGCGTAATATCATTGCGCCTGCTGCACCCATGGTACGGCAGCAAAGTTACTTTATTATTAGGCCTAGAAAATCGCAACTTTTAATTTTCTGTCGTTCTTAGTTCACGATGTAACTACAGATGAGTCAAGTTTTAAATAGGAAAAATATAAAAACTCTTTGGTCATTTTTGAGCGAGATGCTAACGGTCTAATCAGTATTCTATGATCTATGCTAAGCTACAGCTAAAGTGCTACCGCCAGACCCAGAGATAGGCTGAATGGATTCGAAAAACTCAACTGTTTAACGCTAGGGGAGTTGGAAAATGAGCCTATTTTCAATAATAGTAGAGTGTACCTTTAACACCATATATGATGTTTTCTCACACACATACATCTGCTTATCTCTCAGCATAAGAAAACGTCTGTTTTCTCGTCTTTTAGTTTTAAAACAGACCGATTCGTGGCACAGCGCGAGTTTGCAAGCGTCATTACAGTGTAAACTGATGGACATATGGACATAGCTACAGAATCATACCTGAAACAGAAAAATAATAAAAATTGTAATATCGCCTCCTCACTTCTGAAACTGTAGGCTTCCACACAGACTGGCGCTGCACACACATCAACATATCTCTGCATGAGAAGAGTTTATTAGAAGGAGGGGGGGGTGTCTCAAAATTAAAGATAAAAGATGCAACATAAGGCCAGCAGGGGTCACTCATTCTTCATTAAATAAATAACAAACAGTTAAATTTGGCTGAATAACTAAAACAGTAAACAGTTTTTGATGCTATATTATTGATTGTTTATGTTGCTAAGGGTGTTGCTCAGTGATACACGACCCCTTGGTGAAGCGGTCAAAGCCGTGCTGTAATCGTGATAAAACACAGCTGCTGACCAATCAGAATCGAGGAATGGAACTAACCGTTTTATAAGATCTTTTTTATTGGTACTCTTCAGATTCATATTAATGTTACTTATACTTAATTATTACCCATTTTATTTATTTATATTCACCATTCCGTAAGACATAGTAGGCCTAAAATTTGTGTGTTGGTTTTTTGCCGTGAGAATGTTTCTATGGGGAGACTGTTCTCTGAATTCTTATTTTGTGGTACTAGATGTTTCTTTCTAAAGCTGCATGTTACCAGATGATTATTTGAAGATTGCTAGTCTGCTTTTTCTCTTCTTTCTGCCTCGCAGGGTATCAAAACCACAACTCATATCGCTATATTTATCTGACTTTACCTATTGTATTCACAGGTCGTGCTACGTGACCTAGTCCTGACCCAGATCCTGGGGGTTTGTGGGTGTATAGCAAGTTAGATTAGTGACAACAATGGTACGTTCGTTTACATTCATTCTCAGTCAAAACCTGTAGTTCCCTGCCTATTTGTGACCCTGGACCACAAAACCTTAAGTCGAAAGTCTTAAGTCGCTGGGGTATATTTATAGCAATAGCCAAAAAAACATTGTGTGGGTCAAATTTATTGATTTTTATTTTATGCCAAAATCATTAGGATATTAAATAAACTTTGTACATTCCCTACCGTAAATATATAAAAACTTAATTTTTGATTAGTAATATGCATTGCTAAGAACTTCATTTGGACAACTTTAAAGGCGATTTTCTCAGTATTTAGGTTTTTTTGCACCCTCAGATTCCAGATCTTCAAATACCTGTATCTCGTCCAAATGTTGTCCTATCCTAACAAACCATACATCAATGGAAAGCATATTTATTCATTAAGAAAGGCCCCTAATTTATTCAGCTTTCAGATGAATGTATAAATCTCAATTCGAGAAATTGACCCTACTCACCTACTCAATTTATAATTTTTATTTAAATAAATTACAATTTTATTGCAAGACTTTGTTTGCTTGGATCTCATCGCATCAGCCACTTAAATCAAAAAGTAAAATTCACACATCCTTCATTAAAAAAGCTGTAAGTGATTCATCAGTGTAACTGCTGCATGAAGAAAAAAAAGTGACAAAAACTGTTAAAGGGGTGTTAGTCATCTTTATTTTAGTGCAAGTTGGTCATAAAATTTGAGTGACAGGACACTGTTCTATCTGATCCAGGAACAGTGTTTGGAACATGTGGTCGTAAAACTTGGGATGATAACGACAGGCTCGCTCACAGTCTGGGCAAAAATTCACCTCCAGTATTTGAGGCTGTATCACACGTTCTCCTGAAAAAAAAAAAGGATTGATCTATGTGATTTATGAAGTTTAACTGATGTTATTCCTTTGTCTTTTTTACTGGTAAGTATGTTATGGAAGTCCGTTTCTGCCACTGAATAAAAAAAAAAAAATTAATTGTTTTTTTCCATCTCACAATTCTGAAAGTTTAAGTCAGAATCGTGGGTAGGCCTGTTGCAATAATCAATATATCGACTTATCGCGCAATATATGTACATGACCTCAATCATTTTTGGTGACGCAATATATCGCTCATTATATTTACTTAAAAATTAATGTCACCATGTTTTGTACATTTCACTTGTGCCTTTGTGTTTTGCAGCTTCTCGTACATAACGTGGTGTAGTCAAGTGGTGCTCGCTCAAATTAAAAAAATGCTTCTACAAACAAAGTTTCATCTGCAGATATGGTCTTGTTTAGGGATCTGTGTCTTTATGCATACGGACATCTGACTGCTAAGTAGTGATTGTGTTTTTTAGCAAGTGTGCGCACCCTTAATTTACAGAGAAAAGATGGTCAGGCAAAAATCTGTAGATGGAAAAATCTCCATACAAGTTCTTTGTGCATTTTTCTTTTTTTTGTTAGAAAATGTTTATTTAGTATTTCAGGGTTTTTAAGGTATCTAATATTTTGATACTTAATTTACATGATCTAAATATTCTTAAAAATGAAATGTTTGTTGTCATTTGGGAGTGTGTAGGCCTTCTTGCATTATGCTGTTACATTATGATTATATATTAAGTGACATAAAATGGTCTTTAAAATTACAACAATATCGCTTATCGCAATTATCTGTGGGGCAATATATCGCACGACAAAAAGTTGTTATCGTGACAGGCCTAATCGTGGGATAAAAAGTTGCAATTACTTTAATTTTTTATTCCGTTGCGGAAACAAGCTTTAATGGTACGTTCTACGTCTTATCCCATGACATGTCCTTGCTCCGTTTTTTGATTTGGGTAAACATGTTTTGTTTATTGAACTGATCTCCTAAACAAAAATCGGTAACACTTTACTTGAAGGGGTGTGCATAAGACTGACATGACACCTTCATAATCATGACATGACACATGTCATGAATATGAAGGAGTTTTATGCATGTTTATGACAACGTCATTAAGTGTCATTCGCTCAGTTTTAATGCATTTTTAATGCAAATATGCCATTATTTGACCTAACCCTAACCTAACCCTAACCCTAACACTTACCCTAACCATAGCCCTAACCATAGCCCATAACAATGTCATCTTTGCATTAAAAATTACATAACTGAGCAAATGACACTTAATGACAGTAGTCATAAACATGCATAAAAACCGTCATATTCATGACATGTGTCATGTCATGATTATGTAGGTGTCATGTCATGATTATGAAGGTGTCATGTCAGTCTTATGCACACCCCTTCAAGTAAAGTGTAACCCAAAAATCAAAGTAAAATGTATTCTGAATTTTTGAATTCATGCAGCATGGCTATTAGAGAGAGTGTGATTTGACCGTCTACGGTATATACCTTCTGTCATCCGGTCCCATTTGAGCATGAGGTCAATGGCGTATATGGCTCTGGAGGATGGGTATGCACAGATCCCATATGGAGCAGGGCGGCAGGAAGCTGCTTGGAAGAGCTCTGAAAATGCTTTAAAGATATCCGCCTGCAACAAACAACATTTAAAATGACAACACATAGTGGAGCCTTTTAGATTATACTGAGAGTGCTAACCATAGATGTTTCTCTTTGTATGTGTACAAGATAAGCAAGAACAAAAAGTGACAACTTTTGAGGTCTGGGACATGTTAAGCAAATGGATACTTTCACATGCTGGACACTATACAGTGACACCCGACTCGGAGGAAACTTAAGCAGGATCATGGGTGTACATGGTGAGATTTAGTTTAGTTTTGTTTAACCTTTAATATTTAAATAAAACGATTAGAGTTATTATAAGATTAAAATTTAAAGGAATATATTTTATATGCATAACAGATTTTTTCCAGCTGCTTTGGTACATCTCTTGATTAACCCTTAACATCTGCAAATTCTAACTTTTTCTATTTATACAAACAGCACAACACAATGGATTACGTGCAAAAGCCTGTAACTTACTCAAAATCCTCTGTTCATCTCTTAAAAATAAGTATTTATGTCAATGAATATATCAGTGCCATCAGTGGCCCTTTTTTCATCGGTCCTTGGCCTTTTCTGCTTCTTCCACTTTTTTGTTTCCCTAGCCTTCTACCACACATCCTTACTTCTCTTCTTTGTCCTGGCTTCGTTAACCCCGTTTGTTTTCTTATTGTTCTTCCATTGTCAGAAAATGTAACACTGTGTTGTGCTCTGACTATATATGCTTGCCAAATTAAGCTTCATGAGATGCACCTCCAAGTTATTATAAAGAACTGGTTCATCATTGGTTGATCTAATGTTTTACATTTCCCTTCACAAGTGGAATTCAAGATTCACCTGCACAAGTCATCAACTCGGGACGTATTTACAAAAGAGTCTAATGGAAATGAATAGAAAACATGCTTGACAGCTAGTTCAACCATTTTGCATTTAATGACTTACACAAAGAACTGAAACCAGTATAATATATTTTGATCAACAAGACATAAGCAATTGACAATGTAGGAAACAGCAGATATTAGTACATAATCATATGCATGAATGCACCAAAGCATTCTCAATTTATTCAAAAGAATAAGAAATTGCTTTTATGATGTGCACAAGTAACTGGATGATGAGGCTGTTAAACAAGTAGTTCTGAGAATTGTCCCGACAAAAACGGTAAAATATATAATATCCATTGTTATTCAAATGTTTGATATTTTAAATTTTTTTTAAGTCTCTTATTCTCACCAAGGCTGTGCTAATTTAATTAAACCGTATTAAAAGTATTGTTTTCTGTATAATTAAACGTATTATACAACTGTGAGGGACATTTTTTACATGTAATCATATTCAAATTAATCGTAAAATCAGTTGATCATAAATGATAACTAACGTTTCACTTTTTTCTGAATAAAATTATTAATCCCCCCCCCCCACCACCAAAAAACCCTGAATGGCTAAATACATTGTTTTATTGTGAAAATAAACTGAAAAATAAAAACGTGATATCTGAGGTGAGAAGCCTTTTAGAAATCTGGAAAAGGGGAAAATTTTTAACAACATAACCACTGTATGCTCCACTGTATGCTGTTGTGTAGATGGACAGACTGAAAATGAAGTGCATAAAGCCATACCTCAACCTGTTTCCATGGATACTGCGGATACTGGCTCTCAAACATGGGGATAAATTCATCATAGTGAATCTGACCGGAAACAAAACCATCAGTGATCTGAGATCAGCTCTACAGAGCCAAGCATACAGTCTGAGCAGAGTTTTTGTACCTGTTTGAGCTGCACATCAGCAGCGTAGTTCATCACAGTGTAGTGCTTCTGATAGTCATCAAAGTGATCCAGCGAGAAAGGTCTGGAGAGAAAGACAAGCATCTTAATAGTTAGGTATGCAGACATGGTGTTATATGCTCAATGTAAAAGCATAGAAACAAGTTTGCTAATATGATGACAATTTCCAAGTGTTAGGTCTCAGTGTTGGAGAATAATTAATAAAAAAAAAATCTTTATTCTTTCCCATTCTCATACAAGCTAAATTCTTGTTAGCAATAAACTTGATTTATATAACAAAACATGCTTAGCATCAGGATATTCATTGCGGTCATCTCCCTAACTTCAGCTGACCTGGATTCCCACTGTTTTTCAATTATTTCAACTGTGACCAAGTATATTATTGCATGACATTTATATTATTTGCTCAGGATAAAGGGTTTTCGGGTATGTCTACAGGATGTAGATAATGTTTACTTGTTAGCAAAACGCAGCCAGAAGACATCATATGAATAAAGACGCAGAGGTTCCACAGAGCGCAGCAGCACCATGTAGCGGATGTCAAACTTCACCATGCCCACCTCCTCTCTGTGAAACAGCACAGGGTCCTCCAAGTACTTACTCACCACCTGAGAGAGACACAAACAGGTTAAGTCCTGATGGGTATGAAGGAACATATCTAATGTCATCTGATGTTATTGCTTTTGCAATTTTGCACAGGCATTGTAGAAGGAAAATTCTCATATAATATTCATTTTTAGAAGCTTATTCGCATTTACTGTGTATTCCACTGCAAAGTTTCTTCTTCTGATGTATTGTTATATGAATACTAACCTGAAAGGTATGTTATGAGAAAATGTCACAATGACCTGCTTGTCCTTGCTTGCGGAGGAAAACAGGATAACATGAGAAAGCTGGGAGGATGCTACATGACAAATGAAACGCATCAAGGGTTTATCTCGCTTTTTTAACTATAGAGACTGCTTGTGAAAACAATGGGCCAAATCAGAGAAGCATGCTCACTTGTCTTGGTCACACATTCGGCAGGACTCACTGCTGTACTGTTTGACCTTCTTGCAAGAATAATCATTTTAAAAGGCTCTGTCTCTGACCGTGTAAGACCGTCAAAAACGATTTTTCCCACAACAACATATACAGCAAAAACACACTGCAGACACATACAGTGGGGCAAAAAAGTATTTAGTCAGCCACCAATTGTGCAAGTTCTCCCACTTAAAAAGATGAGAGAGGCCTGTAATTTTCATCATAGGTATACCTCAACTATGAGAGACAAAATGAGAAAAAAAATCCAGAAAATCACATTGTAGGATTTTTAAAGAATTAATTGGTAAATTCCTCGGTAAAATAAGTATTTGGTCACCTACAAACCAGCAAGATTCTCTCTCTCTCTCTCTCTCTCTCTCTCTATGAACTCAATAACCCTGGAAAGCAGGAGACGACTGGAGATCGGGAATGTGGTCCTAACACATCTGTTTTTATACATAACTTCTACATGCATGTATTGCTCTTGGAAATCGGCCTAGAAAAGAATTAGCCAGTCGAGGATATCTGCTTCCAGGACACATCTGTTCTTTACCATATAAAGTCAATGATGTAATGTATAATGTATAATTATTGTATTGCTTGACCAATTATTGGTCAAGCAATACACCACCCCCTTGACAATGTATAAAAGCTGATACTCTGAAGAAGTTTGTGGACAGATTTTGTGTTCCTTTCTATTTCCACTGCCGTGTGAGGGGACGGAGTAAAAAGTATCTGATGGCACAGAGAAATGAAGAAATAATCTAACATTATCAGTGTTAAAAACAGTGGTGCTGCTTTATAATTTTGTGGAAACTGTGACTTTTTTCAAGATAGACTTTGATAAATAGAAAGTTCATAAGAACAGCATTTATTTGTAATAGAAATCTTAGTAGTATCTTAATCTTAATAGTAACATTATAAATGTCTTTACTGTAATTTTGATAAATCCTTGCTGAATAAAAGTATTAAAGATCAGGTTTTTAGCATTGTTTACTTATCGGTCTGGTGTTTTTTAATATGCTGAAAGAAAAACTATTTGGAAATTGATCAGGCAACACCGTTGCATTTTCTCCTTAAAAACTGCAGTGTATCATTATCATCTCCACTGGTCATTTGTTTCTATTTACAAAGTGTTTTGCAGCATTGAGCATTGTAGCCAATCACAGAATGGCGTGTGAACGCAATGGCCAATCAGAGGAGTTTAAGTCAGAATCCACTCACCGCTCAAAACGCCAGAGTTTTGTTCAGTGCAGAGTTCTGTTGACTCGCAAATCCTCTCGTTATAACAAACAAAGTGAAGACACAATGGCGATGAACTAAGATGTGTGACAGTTTTAGTGACCTATGATCATATTTCACCTGTCCTGCTTTCCACAATTAAATATCACCCTTCTTAGCCTTTTTTCTAATAGTAGAGTTTCGCTAGTTGGTCTGTTTTTAAAAATAACCTTTTATTAACCATTTCCAGGAACCAAAGGGTTCCCCAGGGACATATATTTCATATGACCCGAGAGCGGTTTAATAATCTTTTACTTTCAACATCCCCAACACCATTCACTGTTCTCAATTGGAAATCACCTTAAACCAGAGTCACTGTCACAGGCCCTTCAATATGCTGCTGGCTTTCATAATAACCAAATTACTTTCTACAATTGTTTAATATGTTAGACAAAAATATTCCAATATGCATATACTAAATCTAAGAAGATACTTTAATAGGAAAACATCGTAACACTGCACAATAAGGTTTGTAAAGGGCGATGCCATTTTGATGTAAACAAAAGAAGTGCTTTAAAATTATGTAAGAAATACTTTAAACATGCTGTAAGAAGTGCTGTTCACTTGAAGAAATTATTGGATGTTCTTGGCTTGGTTTAAAAGTTACTATGTATTTGACTTCCTTTGCTTAAAATTACGCAAAGCAAAAACAATTACAACAAAGACTACTGAGAACAAAAATTAACACGAGAAGGTGGACACAATGTAGTCGACAAAGGAATTACTTATTTTATAAAAGGAATAGCATAGCACAAAATTATGTAGTTATGTGTTTTACATTAAAGGTGCAGTAGTTAGTACTTCTTTCTTCCTCGAGTCTGTGTGAGGAGGTTGCTTTATCTCCATGTTTTGTTTCAGTGCCTTGGACATATAGTCTGCCTGAAGGGACTGTTAACTGTTTTGCAAAGAATGTGACTGAGACCAAGCCAATAGACTTTAATCAGGGCAGCTGAAGATTATTTTTTTGACAGGAATGAAGTACAGTGTGTTCAATGGATTGTTCTGTTTTTTAAAAGAATAGTTCACCCAGAAATGAAAATTTGCTTATAATTTACTCACCCTCGGGCCATCCAAGATGTAGATGAGTTTGTTTCTTCATCAAAACAGATTTGGAAAAATTTAGCATTACATCACATGTTCACAAATTAATCCTCTGCAGTGAATGGGTGCCGTCAGAATGAGCCCAAACAGCTGATAAAAACATCACAGTAATCCACACAACTCCATTCCAACAATTAATGTCTTGTGCTTATAAGAAACAAATCCATAATTAAGGCATTTTAACTTTAAATCATTGCTTCTGGCCAAAATACCATAATCCATAATAACCCTTAATTTAGTGTTTAAAAAATAGCATCAAAATCCACCAACATATTTGTTTAGAACTGTTTTCACTTGTAAACAGTGTTTGATATGTGCATATTTTTCTCCTGATTCATAAAAGATGACTTTTTTTCCACTGGAGAAAGCAATATTATGGATAGAGGAAGTAACACTTTTATAGACTGACATGACACATGTCATGAATATGAAGGGTTTTTATGCATGTTATGACAACTGTCATTAAGTGTCATTCGCTCAGTTAGGTAATTCTTAATGCAAATATGACATTATTTGAGATGTCTTTGTTATGGACTATGGTTAAGGGTAGGGGTAGGGTTAGGTAAAATAATGCCGTATTTGCATTAAAAATTACATAACTGAGCGAATGACACTTAATGACAGTTGTCATAAACATGCATAAAACCTCCTTCATATTCATGACATGTGTCATGTCATGATTATGAAGGAGTCATGTCAGTCTTATGCACACCCCTTCAAGTAAAGTGTAAACCATTTTAAGTTAAAAATTTCTTAATGATGGATTTGTTTCTTATTTACACTCCACAAGATGTTAATTGACAGACTGCACTGTAGTCATGTGGATTCCTGTGATGTTTTTATCAGCTGTTTTGAACTCAATTGGTACCGGCACCCATGTGATGAAATGCTAAACTTTTCCAAATCTGTTCTGATGAAGAAACTGTAGAAGATTTTTATTAATCAATATATGAATTAATCAAGTATAATCAATGTGAATATAGTCATGTTTGCATTCTACTATTATGATCGTGTTTCTTGTATGTAAGGAGGCCTGCAGGAGAGTAATCAAGTTATTCTACTATTATGATCATATGTTTCCTGTTTGTATGGAGGACTGCAGGAGAATAAAATGTGTTCATTGTAAGGGGGTAGAAGGACTGTGTATGAAATGTATTAAACACACCTTGAGGAAAAACTATATAAAGAGTGTGTAGACACAGACTCGACAGATTCTCTGCTTCATTGCCTCTGATAATAAAGTCTTCTGGTATCAAAACCTCAATACTTCGAGAATGATTTCTCTCAGAAGTGGCAGAAACCACCACATTTTCAGCAGACTTCATAAAACAGTTTTGAAAGTTGCTACGTTATGGATCCAAGTCCAGGTCTGTGGACCGAACGTTTGTGACAACTCTAAGCCGTACTTTCCATGTAATTCTGTGGACACAGACTCAGTACAGAAAGTAGGAGAAGTGGTAGTCTTGTGTGTGGATGTATACCTTTGGGGTGCTCTCTCGTTGTCTGATTATGTAGTTGAGGTTGTTCATGATGTGTGTGTCCAGACCGCGGGCCAGATTCCAAGGTTTGCAAATCCAGTGGTTTTCCAGTCCTCTGAAATTATCATTGACAAATAAGGCTGTCAAGCAATTACATTTTATCGAATTAATTACATTATGTGCCGATTAATTAATAGCACCATTAATCACTATTCAATTTGGGTTAATAAATTAACCCCCAAAAGATGATTTAACGTTATTGTATTAAATGGAAAAGCATTGAACAGACATTACAAAACAGTAGCTTTAGAAATAAAAATCTGATTCAACAATTTATAACACGTTTTTAAAGCAACAATGTGGCCATAGCACTGTTGTCCACTTTCGACCTCTTTCAGAGGCAGTTGAAAATGCATTCGACCGGATTGCGCTCGTAATGTAGAAGCTCAAGTGGCTGAATGCATTCAAACACTGAAGTCTACCTATTCTCTGCATGCTTTGTATATTTAAAGTCATGATCTGTGAGGTCATGGCTGGCCCTTGGAACATGGTGTTTTTAGATAAGCACAAAAGGAACTTACCCCTTTTGCTTATCTGATCTTATTAAGGTATAAAAGTGTATAAACGGCACCCCTCCTCAGCGCTTTCTATCATTCTCTCTCTGACTTCTACTTATTCTTTTTGGGTGCCCCTATACTTTGTTTAAGGTTTACTCTTTTCAGACTTCTTAGACCTTTATTGGTTTGATCAAATTGATCTTACTCCTTTTATTTGTAATTTGATTGGATTGAATATGATTATTAAAATTGTATGTTTTAACTTCAAGTTATTATTTTCCTTATTGCTTATTTGCATTACTAAAAACTTTTGAATAAATTTATAATTTTCTCAAACCCTCCCGTCTGACGTAGATCTGACTTTTGCATCACAGATGTAACCAAAAATGTATACATCTACTTAGCAACAAAAACTTGAGGCAGAACGCTGGAAAGGAAGTGGGGTGTTGAGCTTGACTTGTATGTACAAATAAGGAAATTTCTTTGTAACCCATGCAGACTATAAATTGTGAAGCTTGTAAGAGACCTGGACCGAACCTCGTGGTAAAGACTTCTCGTTTATGTTGATTTTTTATTCTGAATTTGTTTATTAAAGTGAAGCCATTTTATGTGGTGATGCGTTAATCTTATCTAAACAAGTCTCAGAGTAGATTTATTCTTCATAACCCATTATCTGAACCTGAATATTAATTCCATCGAGCCTCAAGAGCATCCGGACCTGACTGAGTTTGGCATAGACCCCCCCTCAAATTTCTAACCAACGGGCAGCGCTCTCAATCTGAAGTTGAGAACAAATCTTTGGATTGTGGAGATGTGCGTTCGAGTACTTAGTTATTTAGGGGGAATATAAATACAACACTTGGAAAGGCACAAGTTCTGCTGTGGCTTTGTTTTAAACTATTTCCATTGGCAAATTGAGCAAAACAGACAATATTGTGTGTAAAATGTAACAAAAAAACTCCTTGTTTATTGAACTTTTGCATAAAATCAAAATCACATTAGCAATCGTGCATATATTTGGGAAAAACAGCACTCTTGCTTATGTGATATTGCTAAACTATCATATGATACAAATACAAAAACCCATAAGGCCATTTTTGCACTCATATCTTGAATTTTAGTGGCATATTACTGCATTCTGATAGGACTCATCACATAGTCGGTCGTCCTGCATCATGTTTGTCAGTAACTGCATGCAATGTAAGATATTACATTAAGACATAGAGGTCTGGGTGGGGCGGATGCATTAAATGCATGAATTTTTTCCAGAATTTCCATGTGTGTTTTTCCCCCCATAATTAATCACACCAAATTAATGTCTTAAATCAACAGCCCTATTGACAAACATTATACTAGGATGACCATACGTCCTCTTTTCCACAGACATGTCCTAGCCAGGATTTATATATTGCCCAAAATGTTCAGTTTTGGCTTAGCTATCGTTGACGTGCTCTTTACAGTCCTCATACATTATATATGTACGGATATTTGCACTGTTTTAACCGTTCTCTGTAGATTCCATCTTCTTGCACACCATGACTGATTGATTATGTACTGTGAGAATATAAACCTGCTTTCAGTTCTCAATTAAATAGCAAAGTACTGGCTGTGTGTATTGTGCATACCACTTCTTCCCCTCCCTGGTCCTTATCCATGTCTGGAGACATAACATATCCCTTGGTACTCTGTATCCCTGAAAATTCTTTACCTTGAAGGGGTGGATTATCAGATCTACGGCCACTTCCACTTATATGCTTTCAATATATATCTTCAATACATATTTAATCAAGTTATTAATCAGTATTTAACCAATTAGATTTAATTGATTGAATGATGTTTGACTTATTAGTTATAACTTTAATCCACATTAGTACTCTAAGCCTTACTAGAATTTGACCTCTCCGTGTTTCAGAAGATCCTTACCATGGTAAACACATATTTGTACTTCACAGGACCCTCTTAACAAGCCTTGTTCCCAGGGGAATTGAAGTGTCGCAAGTATACGTGGCCAACTCATAATTGGGCTTTTACTTGTTCTTTCTTTCAAACATTAAACAATAAAAGTTGAATATTGCCTAAACTTCTCTCTCTGTGAAACTGCACCCAGTATCTGTCTGTTTTGGGAATAGTACCCGATAAGAGTAAGAGCCTAGCTGCTCAACCTTGAATTAGATAAGTGTTTTCTCTAGGTATGCGTGTTTGTATCGGTCTGTACAGGACTGGTCTCTAGGGAGATTAGTAACGGCAGCCAGGATGGAATCCGCATGTGGATATCTTCCATCACCCTATGATTTTCTATCATTTAAACAAAAATAATAATTTTTACCTTAAGTAATGAAGTAGTTACTGACCTCTGTTAGAGTATAATTACTGCTATATTGAGTGTGTATGCAGAGCAGCCTACGAACTCCGAGGAGTGTTGAAGCTGACTTAACTGCAAACTATTTTCTTCAGTAAATTTTCTTCAATTGACTGCATCTCTGACTCCAGGTCTTCATTCATCCTATCTGGTCCTTGGGTCGTAACTGTAAATCCCCTTACAACCTTCTAGCTCATGACTTTTCTATGATAATGTATCCATTTAGCATATACTAATAAATACCTCACTGAGCAATAAACCTCTGAAAATGCTTGAACACAGAACGTGTGTCTTTGCTCATTTCTTATCATGGCTATGTATTTCTGAGCGAGGGGCAACTGAGAGCACCAGGGCAAAAATGCTGAACCTTTCTGGATTATGTGACAAATAATGGCTTTTGGTAAAACTACTTTTCCATCATTACCTTCAGAAAGTATGAAAACAATAGGAAAACAAAGCCAAATTTTAGGAAACAAAGCTAAAGCCAGACATTTTAGGCAATATAAAAATCCAAGCCAGGACACATCTGGGAAAAAGAGGAGGTACGGTCACCTTAATCATACACTACAAATAATATTAGGCATAATACTGAAGCTTAATATTTCAGACTTCGCTTTACAGCCATCCTTTATGCAGAATGCCATATAATTCAGACTGATTTGTGTATTTTGTGTACAATGTTAATTTGCTTTGCATCCAGTGACGGAAATTGATGGAGTGTGAAATGTCTTCTTTAAAAAAAAATGTAATAAAAACAGAAATTGTGAGAAAACTCAAAAGAAAATGAATCCCACCTTCATTTAGACCCACCTTCACCCTAAAGTTTCTGGAACTCCTTTCTAAAAAGTTCTATTTAAATATAATATACTAAAATGTTACATTTACTATAGTTCATATTGTATATAATATAATTAGTAGTTACTAGAAATAGGGCAGGAAGAGAATGCAACTACCACAGTTTACAATGGCAGAATATTACACTGGAAACTCACATACCACTGAGATCTTAGCAGAAATAAGATGTACGCTGTGGATAGAGTTCATTCCTATTTTATATGTCATGCTTATGTTGAAATCTGAAAATTTGAAATGTACTTTGCATGTTTAGGAAGGTCAAAAGTACATCCAACATCATCCACAGAAGGAAGCAAAACAAATGTATGCTATAACTAGATCCGTCTTATGATTAAGAAGTCTGCCTAGTCTGTGCAATCATGTCATTTTTAATTATAAATGTGTGTGCGATTTTTCTTTACTGTGATTCCATGATTCCCAGAAGTTTCTCCAGTAAAGTATGTTTTAACCAAGCACCTTTAGTCAGATAAAATAGTGAACATTTTTAATCCCAGTCCGCTACATTTTTTTTCAGCACTATGATCACACAGATGCTCACCTCTCCTGTCTCTGTAGGTAATGTCTGATGAACTGAGGGAGCTCAGTCTGTAAATTAAAGGTTTTAGGGAGCCACGGAGCCCCCTGACCTCCCCTGGCTCTCCGTGCCACAGATGCCAGGCAGTCTTTAGTGGTCAGCACCGTCTCACAGGGGAACTGGTTGAGTAGGACATGAGGCCGTTCCTCACTCAGTTTTCTAACAGTAAATGAATGAACAAAATCACTTAAATAAAACAAGAATAATACAACTGAAGTGTACATAAGCATAAACATGCTCACCGATAATCTCGGATATGGGAGAAGGCCCAGATTATGTCAGCTTCTTCCTCGTTTTCGGTGAACTGGAAACGTGGATGCTTCAGATGGTCTAAAACCTGCTTCATCTCAGTGTAGACCCTGATTTGTTTACACAGGAAATGGCAACCAAGTGAATACACACACCGATTAAGAAATGCTTAATGCACTTTCCACCTGTTTCAATCACCCACTATGGAAGAAATATAAGTTGGAATGATTTGAAAAGTAATGTGGTGGCTTCTGTGAGAAATCACTCTCAAAAAAGGCTTGAGGTTTTGATACCAGAAGACAGACTTTATTATCAGAGACAATGAAGCCGAGAGACTCCGCAGAGAATTTGACCAGTCTGTCTTTGCAATACTCTTTTTATATAGGTTTCCATAAACAATACATATCATTCAGGCCACTATTGCTTATTACCATTTGACCCCAGTCTATATCGTCTCACGACAGTGTAACACAAAGAGGTCTTGGTTCATCACGTCAGCACAAGATCACCACATGTTTCTCTTAACGGCAGCTCATCATATTTGAGCACACAGTTGAATACATGACTATAATAGTAGAGTAATAGCACATACATACAAACATAGCATACAGTAAGAGTACACCACAATACATAGTCAAAATTGACTGTTCATTTTTTTTCAACATAACATTACAATGATTTCCATTTCAAATAAATGTGGTTCTGTTGAACTTTCTATTCATCAGTGTTTACATGTTCTCTAAATAATGTGTGTAACCATTTAAATCCATGTACTATTCTAGCTGATATATATACACTTTGACAAGAATATGCATGAGCATAAGCATTTTGCATCTGCTCTATAGCCTCTTAAATGTGCAGGACAGCTGGCTCTACCCCAGATATTCTAGGTTCCAAATATTACATAAGCAGCAAGTATCCTTGAGTTAAACCATAAGTTGCATGAACCAGAGTGTGATAGAGAAAGCAACCACAGAGTAAATGGTACACACCACATAAGAGTGTGTGTTGAGCAGTAAAGAGAATGTTGTGGTTGACTGAAGATAAAGTGATTATTTCATGCATACATCTAAATTCTGTGCTTTAAATTTTTGGTGCCATCCAGTATATTTGCTTATCCATAAGTGCTAAATCTCTGTTTCATCTAAATACTTGACAGCTTTGAAGATTTTTTTTAAACCTCACCAGCCTTGGAGAAGGAGGAATGTTTATATCTAGATGGAGAACACAAACTGCTGACTTTATGACCCAAGATTTATAGATATTCATTAGGGGCTGTAAATTACTGCAGGCACAGACATGTTCCAGACCCTCAATTACGTCTCTAAACACACACACATACTCTTACTAACCCTAAAAGAAAAGATTTAGCATTTTGGAAGTTTGGAAAGAAAAAGAAAAATGTTTTTGAATGTTTTCATCCCTGAATATCTCCAGGGATGTTTTGACCGATTTAGCTCACTTTTAGGGGCAATTTCATCCTCAACACACACAGATTGTTTTTTTTTTGTTGCCATTTTCAAACTTTTATACAGAAAACATTGATTTATCGAAATGAAATCAAACTAACTATATTATACAAACCACAACTTGAAATATGAATGATTAATGATTAAAATGTGAATAAAAAAGGTTAGACACTTGGACTTTTGACGTGGAAACAAGAATCTTTTTTTTTAAAGGTTGACTTTAAGAATAAAACAAACTTTAAAGTTGCAAGGAACACAATAAAACAATAATTGAAATTTAACACAATGACTTACTTCAGCACTTTTCCATCTGGTACACAGGAAAGCTGGATGTCTATAGGAAGCTTCTCTTTGTTCTCCTGCAGAATTGTCTGGAAAAGTGCAGTGATGTAGAGTGAAAATGGCACTTAATGATTTTACTGAATCAAAATGCCGTCCACAAAAAGCACCCAGGCAGTTTAATACATGCCAACAGCCAATAAGATTCCACACTGACAAACATTTCCAAAGCAAACAATATTTTAATGATAATTAAATTCACTCACTTCATAGTAAAGGTCAGACGGTTCTTGGACGTCATCACTCACATCCTCAAGGTCATCAGGCAGCCATGCTAACAAACGGCATCTCCTCACCAAAGAGTCAGTCTCTCCATATGCAAAATCACGCGTCACCTCATCTGATAAATGTTAAAACTCTCATTAAATCAAAGACATCAATTCGAATAAAACCACTTTATACTGACATTCATTAACAAATATTACTACTATATATATAATGCTTAAAGAATCATTAGTCAACGTACCTTCAAACAGAAATGTGACAACTTTGACATTTTCATATGCATGATGAGCATTACATAATACTTGTTAACCCGATAAAGCCTACTGTAACATAATTGACATTGTAAAATATTTTCATTAATCTTGAATTAATATAATACATAGAATTATGCCTATTTGTAATAAGAAACTATTCTACTATTATCTACTATTATTAGTCTATATTATTAGTCTGACTGTGTGAAGCAACTGTGTGTTAAGGATTGCAGTGAGCTGTAAACTGAGTGAACTATTTTAAAGCTTGAAAAACCCATATATGGAGAAGACCTTGTTCAGGAGCTAGAAATATATGCATGACAAGCTATGATTCCCTTCCAAGGAAATAGATGGTTAAAATACATTTGCCAAGAATAACAGACGGAGCATGTGGAGTATTGTGTGAAACGGCTCCAGGCATATATATATAATATTATAATATATATATATAATTAGATATATAGATATATATAGTATATATATATAGTTGTGTGGAAACAGACATTCTGAAGTCTTTGCAAACTGTAGCTTGACTTTGTTGTGATCAATAAAGTCTTACTGGCTTCAAAACCTCTTTGAATTTATTTTGAACAAGGAAAATTCTACAACAACATGCAAAATTGTGTTTCTGCAGACATGAGGTAATGCATGATTTGCTATCTCATATCAAAGGTATCTCATATAAAACCACAAGAAACTATTTGCTCAGATCTGCTGCAAATTATCAATCACCTTCACCTGTTAACATGGAAACCCATTTATGCCATGTCACAGTAATTGTGACTTTTTAGCATACAATCCTGACATTTTCTCCTCACAATTCTGGGTTTATATTTCACAATTCAGAGAAAATAAGTCTCTCACAATTTTGAATTTAGCTTTTGCAATTCTGTGTTTATATCTCACAATTCAGTTTTTTTTATTTCGCCACAGAATAAAAAGGCAATTGCAACTTTTTCTCACACAATTCTAACTTTTTTCCTCACAACTGCGAGTTTAAATTTCACAATTCTGATGTTTTTTTCTCAGAATATCAGAGATATAAATGTGTCAAACAAGCTTTCATGTTATCGTATGTTGTATGAACTATGTAGGGTGGTGAGCAATATATAAGTTCAACATAGGTCAGAGGAGCCTCAAAGGGACTTTCCCTCTCTATCTTTGGCTTGTAGATGTACTGAAAAAAACTAAATTATTCACTAGAGTTCGATATTCAGCATTCTGCCGTTTTCATGACCCTGCTGATTACGTTCTCTTCTAAACACCATAACCAGATAATTAACAATATTCCATTGTCATCTTTCTCAATATTCTCAGCTTTATTAAAAAATAATTTACTTCTTATTTTATTAAAATGTTATTCCTTAAACAGTAAACTGATCTTTGATATACATTTTCTCATCTGGCTGGATCTAACTGCATCTAAATGCAAGTATCAGGATTTTTCTATACTATTATGAAGATCTCATTAATTTACTATTGCAAACTATTTCATTTTGCTTAGTGGTAATTATCAGTATTTTTTCCCCTGACTATTATTTCATATGCCAGGCTTCACAGGGATAAGGACTTATCAGGATCAAATGAACACATTAACTGCTACGTGATAAGTAGCCAAGCAGTAAATGACTTGCAAGATGGTGTGAACGATAACCTCCTTTGTTTTCTGTGGGGTGTAAGAACTCGAGTCCTATAGACTGCAAACTTTCAAGTGATAAGTGCCCTGTTAACATCTGATATTAACACCTGTCTAATGGAGCATCTTTGATCTGTCTTGCATCATCATGCGCAGACATGTGAAACACACTCGTTTCCATGGGGGGTGCAGCCTGTGGTGTAATCCCCTTTGTTCCCTGTGGAGTTTTCAGGACAGATAGATAAGTATCTATTTGATCTTGTCATTCAAGACATAAAAAGAATGAGGTGTAGTATCTGTTCATTAAAGCATGCAGTGATTAAAGAGTTATCTTCCTGTTGAAGATGTAAGAAATCAATAGTAGATCTTCACTTCAGACCTGACAAAAGTGATCAAAAGGAGATTGTTTTCTTATTCAATGTATCATTTAAAAACAGCCAGATTTATCATTTCTACATAAACTTATCATTGAAAGCCTGTAATGTACACTAAGTTTCAAAAGTGTGGGGTCACATTTCTTTTAAAGAAATTAATACTTTTATTCATCAAGAAAGCATTAAATAAAGACATTTATAATGTTACAAAAGTTTTCTATTATTTCAAATTAATTTCAAACTTTCTATTCAAAGAATCCTGAAAAATGTTTCACTGTTTCCACAAAAATCAATGTTATTTACATTGATAATAATAATAATAATACATTTTAGATAAATATTTAAATAAACCATAAAAACAGCTATTTTCAATTGTAATAACATTCCATAATATTTCAAATTTAATAGTATTTAATGAACAACTGCAGGGTATCAAATTCCATAGATCAAATTCCTAGATGTCTATATGCTATACGAAAAGGGCCATAATGACTCTTTCAGCTAGCCTATGTGTAAAGACAGAGAGGCAAACATGGATGTAGGGACATTGGTGAAACGGCACCTGCCCCTATAAACCGGGAAATCAACCGCTAAAAAAAGGAAATGTCATGAAAAGGAGGCATAAAAAGGAAAAAAGATAATGAAGGCATCTATAGACAAAGTTAGATTTTTTATGATGAAGAAATATATGGATAAACAGAAAAGAATGTGGAGAATTAATTAGAAGTTGTTTGTTACAGTTGAGTACAAAAACAAGTTGAGTGACAGGTGGATTGCTGCTGTCACCACCGTCGAGCTAGGAGGGCGTGGTTTCAGCAACCAGCTCCCGTTTTTTTGCCCATTTTCGATTATACGGGAGTGACGCGCTGCCAAGATTGTTATGGCCGGCTCTGCCCACTTTAAGCTTTAAAAACGCTCTTCAGGAACCTACGGGTGACATCATGGACACTACGTCCATGATTTTATACAGTCTGTGTGGCACAAATCAAAAAATACTACTGACCTTAATGTGTATCAGTCATTCCTCTATTCCTTCTCTGATAATGTCTCCACTGCTAAAAGGACATACTATCATAACAAAATGAACAATTCATCTAACTCTTGCATGCTCTTTAAAACATTTTCCTCCCTCCAATGTCCTCCTCCTCCCCCTCCTTCATCAAATCTAACAGCTGACAACTTTGCCACATTCATCATTAATAAAATTAAAACCATCAGTGCACAATTTTCCACACCACAATCTGTCAAGCACATCTTACCAGCAAACATACACTCGTTCACATCCTTCTCTTCACTCTCTGAGGCAGAAGTCTGCAAACTCATCCTTTTAATCATCCTACTACTTGTCCGCTTGCTCCTATTCCATCTCATCTCCTTCAAGACATTTCCCCTGTAGTTATACCTGCACTCACTCACAAATTTTTTTCCCATTAACACATCCGATCACACTGGAGTTTTTCCCTCCAGCATTTCGCCAGGCTCGTACCCCAATTACTACCGACCCACCCGTCACCCCTCTCTTTAGAAGACCTACGACGGTTTCCTTCTCCTTCCATTGCCCACCCCCTTGCAACGGGCGGTTACAACCAAGATCTGCCTTTCTCACACAGAACACAATCCTCGACGCAACATCTGGTGGCAGAAGTGGACATTCCAAACCGAGACTGCCTTGCTTCAGTATGTTGAAAGCCATCGGACTGGCACGAGCGGATTTACATCTTCATACTTATCTTGATGGCCTGTCCCACTGCTTTTGACCGGTTCACCAGCATTCTCTGGCCACCCTATGTCAAAGGGACATCTTAGAAACCCCACCACAGTGGTATGAAGTCTATCTATCAGATCGGTACCTTGAAGGACCTATCTGAGAGGTGAGGTGTCCAAGTCGCAACTTCTAACTACTGGGGTGCCTCAGGGCTAATTTCTTGGACCACTTCTCTTCTCTGTCTAAATGGCATCACTATGTTCTGTCATTCAGAAATATGGCTTTTCATATCACTGCTATGCTTATTACACTCAACTCTACCTCTCATTCCATACTGATGATCCGAAGATAGCTGCTCGCATCTCAGCTTGTATAAAAGACATTTCTTGTTGGTTGAAGGACCATCACCTTCAACTCAAACTTGCCAAGGCAGAACTGCTTGTTGTTCCATCAAACCCATCGTTTCATCACAATTTCACCATCCAAATAGGACATCAACCAGAACTCCTTCAAAAACAGCCAGAAACCTTTGAGTTATGATTGATGATCAGCTGACTTTCTCAGACCACATTGCTAAAAATTCCTGGTCCTGCAGATTTGCTTTATTCAACATCAAGAAGACCAGGCCCTTTCTTTTGGAACATGCTACACAACTCCTTGTTCAAACTCTTGTTATGTCCAGGCTGGACTATTGCAATGCTATCTTGGCAGGTCTTCCAGCCACTTCTATAAAACCTTTACAATTAATCCAGAACGCGGCAACAAGATACATTTTTAATGAGCCAAAAAAAATGCACGTCACACCTCTGTTCATCAACTTGCCGGCTACCAATAGCTGCTTGATACAATTCAGGATTAAGTGACCTATATACCACACATAAAAATTCATTACTTCAGATTTATGTGGCCTCTAAAGCTTGCGTTCTGTAAGTGAACGTCGCTTTATTGTTCATCCCAAAAAGGCACAAAATCACTTATACAGACTTAAATTAAATGTTACCACCGTACCCCCATGTGGAATGACATGCCCAACTCAGTACGAGCAAGTATCTTCAGGAATCGGACTAAAAACACCTCTATTCCATCTTCTTGACCTTCAATTTGCACTCCTATTCTAATTCTATTCATATAACAATAAAATAAAACTTTAGACTTGCACCTATTTGATGATTCAGACACTATCGTTTGATTCAGAATAATCGGTACCAGTTGGCCGATTCCTTAAAAGAAAGGAAAAAAACAATTGAATGAATGTGCTAACCTCTGACGTACCTAAATGTCAAATGTATTTTGGACAGAACATTTTATATTCTGGGTAGCGGATTCAGGGTGTCTGTATTTACTATCTGTCTTTCAAAACATTACATTTAATTAAGTACCTGAAGCGTGGTGGCTCTGAAAGTACTTCCGGCTCTGTTACACATGTATTTTGTTGTGCATACCTCCATTCTCAAGTCTGCACAGTGGCCAACAGCACTGAGTAAGCGATTGTGTGGAGGGGTAGAACAAAGGCGGCCATACGCAAGTTGTCTGTGGACAGATTGCTGAACTGAGATCAACTTCATCCATGATGTTACCCACAGGAACCTTTTCTCTGCAGACGCAACCTCGTCATTTCCTCAAACCCAAATTCAGCACCACCATCCCTCTGTCCTCCATAATGCACACTGCAATATTAAAGGAATAGTTCACCCCCCGATGATTACTTTGGCTTGCCATGCACATCTGCCTCATCTTCCTCCCACGCTGTTCGCCATTGCAGTCCCTCATTGCTCCACCATTGGAACATAGGCCAGTGCATGGGTGCAGTCAGCAATGAAAGTCCAAGCTGCTCCAAAACATTACAATTATCACACCCCTTCAGGGTGACGTTTTAAGAACCCAAACCATTGTACAGCATCTTTAAACGTGACCCATCCCAGTTTGGCTAAAATCCCAGTACCCTTCATTTATAAACACTTCCCCCCCAGTAAAACCACGTAGCTAACAAAAGTAACCCGTGTTGTTCTCTCACATCAAAATCCATTGATATATTTGTTGAAAAATGTTTTGGACTGTTTTCTATTGTAAACAGTGCTGAATCTGTGCACATTTCTGTCCTAGATGAGATTACTTTTTCACTGGACAAAGCAAATATTATGATAAACGGCCTCGGTCTTTCCGTATTGTTTAGCTGGAAAGCAATAGGTTTGAAGTTCGGAAATGCCTTGATGACTCTGTCATTTCAAACACACCGCTTTCATTCACAAGTGTTACTGATGGATTGTAGTTGTGGGGAGATCTTGTGGAGTTTGTGAGTTTTATCAGCTGTTTGGACCTCATCTGACGGCACTCATTCATGCAGAGGGATCCACTTGGAGGAGTCATGTATTTTCTCAATGAGTCTGCTGAATAAAAATCATTTACCAGCTGGATGGCAATGCAAAGAGAACATTTTCAGGAATTTTTTTATTTTGGGGTGAACCATTCCTTTAATATGATTTCTCCTTCTCTTGACCCCCTGGGCAGTGAGAGGTTTTGATGGTATTTCGCATGTGTCCAGGCCCCGCTCACACGATGTCTAAATAAGGAGCCTACTCAGTGAAAAGGCAACCCATCAGAACTGCCTCCGGAATCAGCAGGCCAGGAATCTCAGCAGATGCTGCCGGGCGCTTGCCCCGATACGTCCATTGCCCATGATCACAAAGAAATTACACTACAAACAAAAGAGGAGAAACAGTACAGATATTTTTAACTATTTTTGAAACATGTACATGGTAATACCCGGTTTACACCCACAACATATTAAATATATAATATCTATATCTTTATATATATATATATTGCCATGGCACTACAACCCGAATGCTATGTGCCAAAATGAGCATGTTGTGCTATGTGTAGTGGCTGTTTATCGGTTATTTGTGACCGTATGGGACTTTTCCTTCCATTTTCCTATTGCACATTGCCTCATTTCACCAAAAATTGAAACTGAATTGTCATCATGTTTGGTAAAACCCATCTGACATAAGACACCTAGACCACCAGAAGATTCCGGTCATGTGTTTCCTCTCCATCTGCAGTCCCCAGTAAGGATGTCAAGGACTTGCCCTTCTCTTGTACCCCCCCCCCCCCCCCCCCCACCCCCCCCCCCCAAAAACTTCCCCAGCATACGTCAGAAAACCTATATATATATCAGATACATTTCCTTTACCCTTTTATCATTACACCACCTCCTACATGCTTATAAGAACACTCGACTGCCTGACTAATGGCTCACTGCTGCCCTCACCTGGTAGGATCAGCAGCCTGCAGGCCACTCTCTCTGGTCACAATCACTTTACAAGCCACCTCATCTCCAGGATTGACTCTCCGTTCATTCTCTTCATCCTCATCCTCTTCTTCCACCTGCATGATCCCAAACACCTCGCCAGCATCAAATACCTAAAAGAGAAAACGAGTCGATAAATGTACCTGTCCATACTAGTTCAATCAACACTGGAGTACCTGATTTTATACATAGAAGAGTACGTCTTGTATTTTGAAGACTGCTGACTATTATTTAAAGACATTTTTTTTTACATATTAATATTTCAATTGTCACAAAAGGAAGACACTGTCAAACTGGCACAGCAGTGATGGCTGTGTATTTACCTCACTGGCCAGTTTTAAATGCAGACTCTTCCAATAAAGCGGAGGGATTCTCGCCGCCTTTAAAGCAGGACTGTGTTGAGAGAGGAAGAGCTGATACTCTTCATCCTCTTCTCCGTTCACATTGCCGTTCTGCATCTTTGCTAGTTTTCTTTCTGACAACTCACCCACATGTGAACCGTGCAGCGGTGCATCATGGGAAACAGGGTTAAAGGGCCAGCGCGTCTCATTTACTTGTCAAGTTTAATTTCCGTATATTGTTGTATTGTTATTTTTACTATTTTACTTCACTTTGCAGCAGAGTCAGATGCGAACTATGAAGCTGCAAAGAAAACACGTTTGGTACATTCTTAATGTTCTTAATAAATGTTGATACAATTATTTCCTGTGCTAATGTATTCAACACAGTTTTAGTGTCATATCTTTACTGCAAAATAGCATAATAGAGTGTGAGGATAACTGGAGACACCCGAGTTTCTGTTTATCTATTAAACGTTCTGTCCTCACAATATGTATATAAAAAAAATAAATCCTAAACTCACCCGAGACTATTTTTTTTTTGCACAAGGAGAACGCGGATTGATACCAAACGCAGAGTAAATGTAGCACCAGTCATTAGGTCATTAAATAGTTCACCTGCTGCGATTGACCAATCAGAATAAAGTATTTAAGAAATTTGCGTAATAGATTTATGTGAAGGTCCTTTTTTAGTTATCGTACAAATAATCAATAACTGAAATGTTGATACAGTCAAACATTTTTACATTAAATCACTTAAAATAAAAATGTTGTACTTAACTGTAATTGTGCACACTCTGAGTTCGCAGCACAGAATGACCAAGCTTTTCCATGCATGCAAATATATAATTACTAAAATATATTTCCCCTAAAAGTGTCTTCAATTGTTAGATACAACAGAAGTACATTATATCATGCACTTAGTATTTTATCATTTTTTCAGTACCATTTATCTTTAAAAAAGTCACTATTTGCCAAGGAAGTGCTGTGATGGTGTGTGAATGGATGACAAACATTCTCTATAAAGCATGTTATATGAAATCAAAAGCAAGTTTCATGGGCTCAGACTCTTTATTTGATTGTACACCTTCGTGGCATTAACTTGTATGGCTCATGTCAAGTATTTTGAGGTCTCAGAGAAGTATTAGCACCAATTGTAAAGTAAACTCTAACATACAAACAGCGTACACATCAGCAAAACACAAGGTACAGGCTGACACAACAGATCAAATACATATTTGGTTCTGAATGGAGAAGAAAGGCACATTTGGATAATGTCCAAAATGTCACAGGAGGGGTGTTTGACAGGACATGTATATTTACTCTCGACGCTGGATTCCAGAGCGTTAAACTACCCAAGCTCGTCTCTCCAACTGCCTAAATTTGAAGGATGACATGTACGACCAGGGCAATCAGGCACAGTATATATTGTGCTAAGCCGAAAAGGTCCTGCACTGGTCCATTTGCTTCTCATGATTACTTTGTGAGCCACCAAAAAAGCACATCTGCCTTGGGGAGGTGCTGGTGTCGATAGGACTGTCCGGTGAGTCGACAGAAGCAGCTGCATTGAAGTCACCCGGAAAAGTCCAGTTGTAACTATCAAGGTTGCTGGCAGAATGAGGTATGTGTCCATTGTAGTTTGAGACAGGCATCTGTAAATCTACCACTGGCGGCTCACTCACACATCTTCTCAAGGGGGCGCCGCTGCACAATAAACAAGGCGGCATTTTGATTTTGGCTGTTTTGTGGAAAAACATTGATCTCCTATTGCTTATTAGACTCTAGGTATAAAGTATCTTTCATGTGTCTATGTCAAACAGTAAATTAATAAACTTTTCAGATTTTTCAATTTTAGATTGCTGTGTAGTATCATCTAGATTTTCAGCATTAAATTATATCATGGGTGCCGTCAGAATGAGAGTTCGAACAGCTGATCTGAGCATATTTAAGCGATGGACTGTTTGGATTACTTGTGGGTTATTGTGATGTTTTTATCAGCTGTTTGGACTCTCATTGTGACGGCACCCAATCACTGCAGAGGATCCATTGGTGAGCAAAAGATGTAAAGCTAAATTTCTCCAAATCTGTTCTGATGAAGTAACAAACTCAACTAAATCTTGGATGGCTTGAGGTAGAGTACATTTTCAGCATATTTTCATTTTAGTTAACTATTCCTTTAATAGTTGTCTTGAATGATTCCTGAGGGATTTTACCAGCTCGTCTCTGACGCTGCACCTTTCCATGTCTGTCTATAAACACCGCCTGCTACCTCAGCAAGCCAGCGCACATCTGCAGGGACTTCTGGGATCCATTCCCAAAACCTTTCAAACACAAACAATGCTGTAATTAAAAACTCATCCGGATACAACATTGTGACATCCACACAAATATTTACAGTTGTGCTGCTTAATGCTTTTTTGCAAACTATAATACATTTTTTCAGGATTCCTTGACTAGAAAGTTCAAAAGAACAGCATTTATTTAAAAATATTAAATAGTTTGTAACATTATAAATTGTCTTTACTGTCACTTTTGATAATTTAATGCATCCTTGCTGAAACAGAAGGTTAACATTTAACATTTAAAAGTCGTGGCCTAATGGTTAGAGAGTCGGACTTGTAACCCAAAGTTGCGGGTTCGAGTCTCGTACCGGCAGGGATTGTAGGTGGGGGGAGTGAACGTACACCTTCCACCTTCAATACCACGACTGAGGTGCCCTTGAGCAAGGCGCCGCAGCATAAATGGCTGCCCACTGTTCCGGGTGTGTGTTCACGGTATGTGTGTGTTCACTGCTCTGTGTGTGTACTTTGGATGGGATAAATGCAGAGCACTAATTCCGAGTATGGGTCACCATACTTGGCCACATATCACGTCACTTATAAATATTACTGACCCCAAACCTTTGAATAGTAGTGTATTAAAAGAGATGAGCGAATGTTAAATGATGATATTGACCTCTGAGCTGCAGAGTACACTGACTCCACTGGCAGCGTGTACGGCATCAGCATGTAGGACGCCACACGCAGTGGCAGCAAACCAGTCACCTGAGCCAGCAGACCGTGCTTTTCTCTGCAGGCGTCGCAAAAAACTGCAAACACATGCACATAGTAGAGTATGAAATAGTCACATCATAAAGTACATTCATCAGCTTTAAAAGTACATTTAAGTATAACTCTACCTTTCTTAATGGGGGTTGGCAGGTTATTGACAAGCTGCTCGTCCAACCACCAGTGGTGTTTTCTCAAAAGGCGGAGTCTCCGCAGCACCCACTCTTTTCTGGTTTCCATCACGACTGGATTACTATTGCCTGGGCAGCAGCAGGTGGGCGTGGTCTGAATCAGAGCCATGTCTGCTCTTGGACATGCCGCCTGTAGCAAATCTATAAAGAGACATGACCGTTATCTTCTAAACCACAGCACATATCACATTTGGCATAACGCATGAATGAACATTAGAGATAAAGTGACATGAAAGATAAAAAGTGCTCACTGTTTTCCTGGAGAAATCGGAGGGCGTCTTTATATCCACTTTGACACATTTCTGCCAGCACCTGCCAATCATATGCACAGACATTTAATTGAAAGATATGATTTAATTAGTTATTGTGTTGTGCTGACCTTCCTGGTCAGAAAAGACCGGCGTTTTTAAAAATCTCTTATTATACTATATTATCACCAAATCTTGGATTACATTTTTTTGTCAACATGTTTTCTTTCAGTTAGCACAGGTTTTGTATTTATTTTTGGAGCTGATGCACTGGCCTCATTCATCAGAGTTTATGCACCTCGGTTTTTGAGTGAAAAAAAAGCATTATTTGTGGACAATTTTGGCAATGTTCACACAAAAACTGAAGTGCATTAGCTCAGATCAGTGAAATATATTATATGACTGGAAAAAATCATGACTGAAACACAACATGAGGGTTAAATGACGCTTAGATAACTATGAACATGAGTGACTCATATTAAATAGGTCAAATACTATAGGGATTTTCATACTACACTTTAAATCATTTAAAACCAAATAGAAATGACAGAAATTATCACGACAAGTTAAAAGGATGAAAACTAAGATGTTGTTATCCACCTTATTTTTCAATGTGGAAGTAAGAAGTTTTCTGTGAATGTGCGAGACTTCCGGTTCATTAGCCGCTGTAGGGAAATAACGAGAATAAGAATAAATGGTAAAACTGTTTGCACTACAAACCAGTGTGTTCATAATTAAGATAATACATTCAAATAATACGGTAAGACACACCAGTTTGCAATATCAAGCAGCAAAACAAGCTGTTTTGTACAGCTAAATATAGCTGGAAGCGGATGAGACCGGAAGCCGGACACATAAAATTGACAAATGGCCGCACCCGCTCTTACGGGAAAAATAAGGTAGATAAAACAAATGAAATTATCTGAAAGATCCGTCAAGTGAGATCCTAATCTGACAGCAAATAATTCAGTTTGAAGGGCTTAAGGACAGACAAATAAACATGAGGCATTTAACGGCAGGTTTCTCGAAGGCAAAATAAAGACAGTGATTGTGTAACTGCACTGCAGCTCATGCATACCACTCTTACTTCACTTAGGCATGTGAATGTGGTGTGTGTGTATGTGTGTGTGTTTGGTGTTCTTACTTTAGGCTCTGGGGGAAACAAAGCTTTGCTCAGTCTGTACATGTTGTCTAGATTGACTTGTATGCTGGTGTTTGTGAAACGCAGTTCGTGGAAGCTGGTGGAATTGTCTTTTGGACAGATGTCACTCTCTCCTGAGAATGGAGAAACGGTGATGGTGTTCTTCATCTCAGACTGGGGCAGATTATCACTGATCCCACCATCCACATAACGCTGATGAGAAAGAAAAAGTGAGAAATATGTACTTTTAAGTTTCACTGATAATTGAGAATGAAGTAAAAATTACATTATTATAATTATATTACATGATTATATTATCTATCTATCTATCTATCTATCTATCTATCTATCTATCTACCTATCTATCTATCTATCTATCTTCTGACATGTATTTTATGTAGGTTTATATATATAAAACAAATATTACATGCAGTCTCTATTAATATACAATATAATAGCTTAAAAGAATTTTAGCATAGTACAGTATGTCAAGATTACCCACAAACATTTACTTTGCCTCTCTTCTACTGTTCTTTTCAAGTTTCAAAGGCACACAAATGTTTTTAAATAAAAGAGCTTAAAGACCCACTTTTTTCATTTGTAATTTTTAAATATGAAATTTATAATATTTAAAAATATATAACCACACATCCATCTTAAACCATCCGGCCTTTCTAGTGATTAAATGATAGCTAGCCAGACAGCAATACTTTCTTGATCCCTGAAGGATGGGAATGTATTGTTTGTAATGAGTCAATTGGGAATTGCAGGCTATTGCAAATGACAGAGTGGCTCAGTTGAGGGTGGGCTGATTCAGGACTGACCAGCAGTAAGTGGTGGTGTGATCAGACCAAAAGACTTGCATAACAGCCTTTATTTGTCCTTTAATAGGTCAACTTCACAGCCAAACTCTCCTCAATGAATTACTAGTCACAGCTTAATCTACTTAAAGTTTTGATAGATTCATTAATCTGGGTTAATTTTTCAATGCAAGTCATGATTAGTAACTGGTATGTATATGAATACAGTATCATCTGTATTACCGAATAAAGTTGAGGAACGTAAAGAAACAATTATTCCATGTAATAACCAAATAATGAACAGCACTGGGTTGTAAATGTTCATACAAACAGAGCTGAACGTTTATTTGAACTGTTTGGCCTCTCAGCTATTTCTATACTGCACACTGATGTCTCCTCCCCTTTCTAAAGAACAAGTACACAATGTACAGGCTATGGGGATGAGGCTGGGTTTATTCAGACACATTGAGTAACAGTTCTTCAAGAAAATCTTGATCAAAACCATAAGCATATTTAATTCTCTTATTGAGGCCAGTGTTAATTCAGTGTGCCCCAGTGACTGAATTCTTTGAAGTAAGTGCAATGAACTCTTGTTGCAATGTCCTAATTCTCCCATGTGAAATAAATCCAACTTTCCAGCCGTGTCTCCTCATACAATGCCTCTTGGAATGGCTCAGGTTAAAAAATGACATCACATCAGTAAAGTTATGAACTTTAATACTTACCACACCACGGAAGGCAGGAGGGATTAAACCACAATATACAGGAATGAAACAGCTGCAAATAAGAGCCTGGAAATGAAGAAAAAATATCAAGTGAAAACAGAGAGAGAAAGTGAAGATACAGTGTATTTAATATTATTTTATATAGATATACGTTTTTATAATATTTAATAGTAATTAGTTATTAGTAACTTATTAGTATTTATTATTATTATATATAGAAGGTTTTCATGTTAGTTTATGTTTGAGCTCTGTGTAGTTATGTGTTATTTTTTTATGTGCATTTGTCATTTTTATTATTTTTTTTTCTGCGCAGGTTTAATTTATTTTTTATTTTAGTTTTAGTCATTTTAGTATTTCAACTTAAACATATATTTTTATTCAGTTAGTTGCCCAATCAACACTTCTAATTTTCATTTAAGTTTTTTATTAGATTTTTTTCATTGAATATGTTTTATTTGATTTGATTTCTGCCTTATTTCAATTAACAAAACACTATTTTCAATAGATTCTTTTTAATAAATAACTTAGTTGACAACAACTACACTGAGCTAAAGCAAACAGTAAATCTACAGGTATTTTAAATTGCAAATTTAAAAAAATTGACCTTATTTTTAAGGAACATTTATCAGAAGACATAGATGCCACCCATATTGGATATGTCCGGTTATGGCCCATTTATCATTTTCATGTAGCTAAATGTATATAAAAGTGGTTATCAGAGTAATATAAAGTTGGTGACCTCAAATTCTGAGTTGTTTCTATGGTAACACAATTCTCTAACCTGGATGAGTTCGTCTTTGGAGCTGAAGTCTGACACCAGAACGTTTTGCCCGTCCATGACGCGTGTGAGGGACACACACAGCGCCCAGAGGCCAGCGTGTGTGCTTGACGGCAGGTCGCGATACAAGCTCAAGTTTATCACCTTGACTAGTGGAATGTTGGGTGCAAAGGGCCAGATTACGCTTCCGGTGCCTCCTTGGCAAAGCATGATACGTCTTACAACCTTCTCATCATCAGTGGAAAGGAAACAGACAAAATAATGAATATAAGCAAACACAGGCAGATTAAAAGAAGCGAGGAGAAAGAAAATAAGATGGACAAAAAATTACGTAATGCAGATATTTAAAATTTTTTTATTTACATTTAATCATTTAGCAGACAATTTTATACAAAGCGACTTACAAATGAGGACAATAAAAACAGTCAAAACTAACAAAAGAGCAACAATATATAAGTGTAAATGACTAATGAGTCTAATGAAGTCTCGGTTAGCCTAACGCAGTACACGTAGCAAGGTGTGTATATATATATTATACACACACACATATACACACAAACACACAAACAAAGAAGAAAACAAGTAGATAGAATAGAAAAAATAGTCCTCTATGCCCCGCCTCTCTCAAACGCTTCGTTTTCTACAAAGTCCCTCCTTCCGACAAGCGCAGTCTGCTCTGATTGGCCAGCTGACCCAGTGCATTGTGATTGGCCGAACACCTCAAGCACTCGTCAGAAATGTAACGCCACTTACCATAATCACAAGCTCATCTTTCAAAATAAATGTAAGACAGAGCCCGAAAGGGGAACAGAGTCGCGTGACAGACACAGTGATGATTGGCTCTGGTGTTTGCAGTACACAAACCACGGTTAAGACAGCTGACTCCACTGTGATGTGACGGTGTCTCTCTCTCTCTCTCTCGTCTCTCGCGCGCTGCGCACACACACACACACACACACACACGCTGCACAAAACTCCGCATTTGAACAGTCAATAGCAAATACTTAAACTAATAACAAAACAGTAGCTGATTCAGAAGCACCAGATTGTCATAGCAAAGTCAGAATTACCTCCTCTCCTAGGTTTCAGAAACGGTCGTCCATAAAATGCATTGCCGTTCTGTTGTAAGTAATCTTAAAGATCTAAATTAATTTTATACTTTCTGGTAAGGCCAAATAAAGTGGCTTTGCTTTCGCACTGAAATACACAGCAGTCTCCCTGACATGCTGCTTCAACACTAACTGCGGTTACTGAAACCACGCCTTCTTTCTTTGCGTGCACATTTGGGCGGCATTATGCAAATATTCCCACATAGTGAGGTAGATATGTGGGGGCGTGTTAGAACGAGCCGTTTTAGGGGGGCGTGGCAGAGTCTTAACTTTGATAAAGAATATCTCTTTGGGTTTGTGACTTTAGTCTTTGCAACTTCAGGGATCTTATCTATGCACAATCAGCTTGTAACACTCCAAAGAGAAAGGAAAACTTGAAATCGCATCATATGACCCCTTTAAGAAAAAAAAATTTTTTTTTTTAAAAAAGATATATTGAACATTCTTTTTTTTTCATCTTTGCTCTTGACAATACACACAATCTCTGAACCTGTAATAAACCAAAGGTTGATTAGAGTCTGAATAAGCTTTCTAGTTCAGATCCTAAACAAAAGTGAAAGAATGAAGTCATGCAGATATCACACAGACATGCACAAACATCACAGTTCAGAGTTCTTGGATAATACAACGAGAAAAACCCAATATTTTGGTTTGTCATTTAACTGACACTTTTGTACAAAGTGACCCACTATACACTTTCTACACTTTTTTGCTTAAATACCCAATGGAAACAGCTCCTGGATTACACATCCAGAGGAAGAGCTAAAAAATGAATGCAGACAGAATAGTTCAAATATGTTGGGCTTGAAAAAAAATGTGACATGAGAAATCGTGAAATAAATAAGTTAACTGAAATAAATGTTAAATAATACTAAAATCACTAAAACTAAAAATTTATCAAAGCAATATAGAAATATATAAAAATATTATAAAAGCACATAACAAAATTGAAACTGAAATTAAAATGAAAACTGAAAACATAAATATAAAAGCTAATTCAAAATATGAATAAATAAAAATAAATTTGATTTGTTACACACCTTTCACGCTAAATGGATACTATACTAGTATATAAATAATACTAAAATAACACTGCTTCAACAAAAACAATGGTGTTCACAGGTACATAAACTTAATAGCTAATTTGAGGTGTTTGCTCAAATTGTTACAAAAATATTTTAAATTTCATTTTAATATAATTTTGTATGTACTTTTCAGAATAATAAATAGATGACTATTACAGGACAACAGTAAACCTTCTCTATAGATAAATATAGGTGTATTATATAAATATTGTGTGTG
Organism: Sinocyclocheilus anophthalmus; assembly: GCA_018155175.1. NCBI lineage: Eukaryota > Metazoa > Chordata > Actinopteri > Cypriniformes > Cyprinidae > Sinocyclocheilus > Sinocyclocheilus anophthalmus. Next base: position 982,396 of record JADLZN010003193.1, read on the forward strand.
TGTGTGTGTCATTTTGTATTATTAAACATCTAGTGAGTATCTATATTTAACCACCGCCCTAAATGAGTAACTTTCAAAGAGTAACTTTAACTTTTTTTAACTTTAAAAAACCACAATCACCAGAAGCTACAGAAGAATGACTCAAAAACCTAGTAAGCTGCGAACAAAGATAGAATTTTGACGTGTTCTTCTAGGCAGGGACTACCATGAGGTGATCTTCTACCTAAACATGCTCGGTAGAGAGAACGACGCAGTGAGAGCCCCCGCGGAGGACGCCGTAGATCTTGGAGCCCGAGGATGGATACGGTGTGCTCCAGGGAGACAGCTCGCGCCACGATGTGATAGACCTAACAACCCGGTCATCCAGCGAACGACGAGATTCCACCCACCCTTTTAAATCAAACATGACTGCGGCAAAATCTCAGGCGGCTCCGCAGTAAACTAACATCATATCTTCAGTAAAAGGCGTTTGCTGTCTGTATACAGTCTATGGTTGTGAGTTTTGCTCTTGCGTCTGACAGCACGGGAGCCAATAGGAAACAAAGAGAAATGCTGTTTGCAAATTCCTGAATAGGCGGGGCTATATGTGTGTGTATGTGATATGTATAAACATATACAATACTTTAATATATATATATAATATATATAGATATATAATTTAACGTTCTCATGTGGTTAGTGTACTTTTTCAACTTCGTCGCACAGCACAATCACAATACGTTAAGATGACGACCTTAAAAACAATGTTTCGTTTAACTATGTTCGAACAGATATTTGAATTTCAAATTCAATACCGTATTATGAGAAGCTTAAACAATTATATTTCTTACGGTAAAATGTGTCCATTGTGGTAATGCATCTCAGTGAATGCACTCCTAGTTATTAGTGTTTATGTAACACTCTATAATTTGATATTCATTTTTAACAAACATAAGTCACACAAACACACACACACACACACACACAGACACACACTTAAAAAAAAAGACCCTCTAACACTAGCACTCTCTATTCTTTTTCTATTCTATCTACTTATTTGTTATATATAAATAAAACCTACTGCATTAGGCTAACCGAGACTTACGGCACTTGCTTCTTGATTGGTTCTATTTTCCTAATTTGTAAGTCGCTTTGGATAAAAGCATCTGCTAAATTACTAAATGTAAATGTAATTTTATTGTAATAATACGCTACTACTATACGTGGCTACTATACACTCATATTTAAGTGTACATCCACAATGCAATATTGACTTATCAATTAAAATGTAAAGGCCATATCATGGTTATGAGAAAGCAGACAAACGTGACAAACAGAAGACAGCATTAGTGCATGATTAGATTCCACTTCCTCAGTCAGCAACCACATTTTTATAGTTTTACTTTTAGAACCGTGTTGTTTATTTACATAAGTGATGAGCAGCTGGCCTGCTGGAGGAACCGCCCCGACGACTGGTGCTGATGCTGAGAGAATCCCATTACATCATCTCTCCTCCTCCTGATTGGCTGAAGCTCAAGGCGCACGCAAAGCGGCACGTCTTTGCCAAACAATCAGGGGCTGGTGGATATCAAATGCGTCCTCTTCTCCACAGATTTTTTACAAAAATAAATCCCTTCAAGCCTTTCGTGTTGTAATCGTTTGAAAGGATGGCGGAAAGCGAGGTGGACACGCCGAGCACTCCGATTGAATACGAGAGCAAATACTTCGAGTATCATGGAGTTCGACTCCCTCCTTTCTGCAGGGGCAAGATGGACGAGATCGCCAACTTTTCGTTAAGAAGTAGCGACATATGGATCGTTACATACCCCAAATCAGGTATTAAAATACACACGTCAGAATCCAGCTTACACGTGCATGCTTTTCCTTCACAGAGGATGCAGTTATTTGAGGTGTTTACCAAAATAAAGGGTCATCTGAGATCTTTAGCATCACTGCTTTTTTGCATATTTATTTTAGTATGATTTACAGTGTGCCAAAGCATGTTTCAGGTAGCGTGTGAATATAATAAATTAAATTAAAAAACTAATTTATATGCTTATTTATATAGTCTGCTTGTTTAGTAAAATATCACTAATTAAATTATAGACAAATATATGTTTACTTTTATGGATGATTTAGCAACAGCCTGGATGACAGTGGCAATATTATTAGTTTCAAATAAGAGGCATTTTCAATGAAAACCAGCCTGGCCCACCTTATCATGTCTGGTCCACCCTGAGAGTCTTGTATCTGAGCCAGGCCTGTACGAGTTTGTTTCAAAAAAATAAGATGAAAAGTTGCTTATTTTATAGATTGTGTGATCTTTGGTCAATAAGAATGAAAAATCAAAACTGGGTGTGTTTGTATTGTGTGTTGATGTGAAATTAAAAACAAAGCAATGTGAAATGTCTGCCATGCCCACACATGCTCATTCACTGCAGAGGCGCTGTTTCCTATTAGGATTTATCACTCCCTCTCCCACGCATGCTTGTTGCTATGTCGATTTACTTGTGTAATAAGTCAGCTGAAAACAAATGTGTTTACAGATCTTTTTGTTGTTGTTTTGTTTACTGCAATGAAAAAAGCAAATTAGACTGGAAAGTTCATATGCATTATAGAGCTCTCTTATTGCTTTCTCACCTGCTTGCACTTGAGAATCCAAAAAGAAAACCGTAACACTTTATAATAAGGTTCCATTAGTTTACTTTAGCATATTAAAGGTGCTGTATGTAGGATTGACACCGAGTGGTTGAACTAGGTTTTGCAGTCCAAATTAAAAATACTGGAGAGGGTTTTTTTCACCGGGCCCCTCCTCCTCAGACTTGACACACACGCAGGTTGCCAGATTGACGACACCAACAAGAACGAGCGCACTTGAAGATGAATGGAAGGAAATACGCTGTGTTTTCCGCGAACTGGCAACCGGGGGTGCCGAAATACAATTGGTTAAACTGGCAGTGGGAGGGTTTCACAAACCAAAACAGAGACTGACATTCCGGCCCGGAACACACATTTTCAAAGGAGAATAACTGACTGTAGCATTGTTTTTCAGATAAACAAATATGTTAACTTAGAATGTTTCTTAAATATCTGCAAACATATTATGGTATTTTTATGCTTTAGTAGAGTCAAAAACTTACATGCAGCACCTTTAACTAAAATGAACAAATAATGAGCAATTCACTTTGTTAAAGGAATAGTTCACCCAAAATGAAAATTTGCTTAAAGTTTACTCACCCTAAGGCCATTCAAGATGTAGATGAGTTTTGTTTCTTCATCAGAACAGATTTGAATGTAATTTAGCATGCCATCACTTGCTCACCAATGGATCTTCTGCTGTGAATGGTGCCGTCAGAATGAGAGTCCAAACAGCTGATAAAAACATCACAATAATCCATAAGTAAACCCAATCACTGCAGAGGACCATGGCTGAGCAAGTGATGTAATGCTACATTTCTTCAAATCTGTTCTGATGAATAAACAAACTCATCTACATCTTGAATGGCAAGAGGATGAGTAAATTTAAAGCAAATTTTCTTTTTTTGGTGATCTGTTCCTTTTAACGTTAGTTAATAAAAATACAACTGTTCACTGTTAGTTCATTTCAGCTCAGGTCCTTTAAATAATGTAAACAGATGCTTTTAATTTTAGTAATGTATTAGTATGTGCTGAAATTAACAATGACTAAGATTCATAAATGCTTTAGAATTATTTCTCATTGTTAATGTTAAGTAATGTTAACAAATGAAACCTTATTGTAAAGTTTTACTAAGCAAACCATCATAGGCCTGTAAACAACATTGGTTCAGTCAAAGAGTATCTAATTTAGTGTATCTAATTGCAGTTGTTTATATAACATGATACAGATACCACTGTGCAGCTATAAAGAGAAGAACTGAGAGATAGACACACAGCAGGATAGTAAGAATGATAGCGCGAGGGTCTGAAATGGCTTGGCTTTGCAGAGGATGTTGTGTCGCACCAGCATCTGTGTAATTGAGTTCGGAGTGCCGAGGGAAGGACGAGCTCTGCTGAGTGATACACACTGAAATGTGTGTCTCCAGCGGGCCGTGATGGATGACAGGTCAATAGAGTCACACGTTGCACTGCCAGTCGAGTCTGCAGAGTAAACAGACATTGCCTTGTTGATAGTTGTGATGGGAACGGCAGAGTCAAACATTACAGGCTTCTTGATATTTTTCAGGTATCTTATATGATTAAGCTCAGTTTAAATATTTTCATAACTTTAACCTGTCTGACCAAAAGGGTATTTCAATATTTTCAATATATAAATTTGAAATAAATAAATAGATAGATAAATCTTTTCACTTTATGTGGCTTCATTTTGTTTTGCAGTCCAATGGGAGGTAGTGGCCAGAGGGTCACGTGACCCTGTTGGTGTGTTTTCTTGGAAAGGGGAAAAAAAACTGTTGCAAATCAACCACATTCTCCCGCTCTCGTCACTGGTGTTTGAGTGTCACGAAGGGAGAAAAACTGATTTAAAATGGATTTATAAACCCATAAAATGTCATCATCTACTGAAAGATAGATGTTTGTTATGTCCTTTAAATCATACATTTGTTCCAGATCTAAGTAGCTAACACAAGACTGTTTACAGTCATTATTCCAGGAATCAGTGCAGCAAATCAAGTCTTTTCTGACAGTATTAAACCTAACTTTAAATGTATGCCCTGGTTGGGTTGTTTTTGTATAGGTATTTCTGTGTATGTTGTTCATGTAAAAGCATGCAGAATACATGTTTTTGAATCATTAATGATTTTTCTGAATCCAGTCAATGACATTTAAATATAGATGATTTCCCTCAAGAAAACACACAGAACATTTACCATTTAAAGTGTTTAGCTAATTCTGACATTAGTATAAACCTAACCAAATTGTAAACCAGTAGCTGTATATAGATCAAATTAATGGTTGTAAGATCCTTTGATGGAGAACGTCAACTGGCTGGAGGCCCTCAAGTCATTTGAGGTTGAAGCCTCTGCTGTAGGAGATGTTATGTTATATGGTTAAATTATATAATAACGATAATATAATGAATATCTACATTTGAGATTAATACAAATATATACATTTGAGAATAACTTGATTGTCCATTTATGAGGGTCCATCAGAAGGCATTACACGTTTAATTTATGATTATGTATGCTCTCAAGGGTAAACAAAACTGCTGAATGAGAGTGAAAGAGGCACTTTATGATCATTTCAACGTCATGCTTGTATTATGCTTTTGTTTTGTGCTCCTGAAAACTCCTCATGTAGTCAACAAATAAGAGGTCTGCTGAATTGGCAATATAATTTCCTCAACTAAGTAGATGTTCACATACACGCATGCTCTTTTCATCTGAAATGGGCAAAAATAAGAAGTGAAAGAGGACTGTAATAAGCCTCCACAGACATACACAAAAAGAGTGAGAAAACAAATCTATTTGATTATATATGCTTTCGTATTAATGAGACCAGTCTCCAAACTTTTTAGAAAATCCGAATAAAACTGGTTGCGGTTTAGAGGCTCCTTTGTCAATTGTTTAATGCTAGTCATATGTTTAAACCAGCTCTGTCCATTACAGAATTACTCTTACAATTCATTTGTTTTGGCTAATAAATAATACATTTGTACATTTTTCTTAAAATGTTTTCTTGGAATGTGACATTTTCCTGTTGGTCAGTAGCGCATAAAGAATTAACAGCAAAAGAACAAAATATCCTTTTATAAATGTCAGAACAAACTTTTGAAAAATAAGTAAAAAAAACAACAACAAAAAAACATTTTTTAAATAATTAAAAACTGAAGTAAAATATAAAAAAATTCAAAGCCAGGTTTACATCTAATATCAATATGATTTCTGTTGGACGTCCTTTTCAGTGCATACCATCATAAATTCCTGCATGTAAGAATAATGTGGATGCATTGGATGTACACATGTCAAGGAACACTATGAAGAAGGTGGAAGATACAAAGATCAGGACGTGCATCCAAAACTTTTGACACAGCAGAGCAGAGTAACATTTTATTATCAGGGCTGCCTAAAGGTCAACAGAGACATGTTTGTTACTTGCTCCCAAATCAAACCACCGTTGTACTGCTGGGTAGATTGGCAAGGCAGAGGCCTGACAAAACAATTAACACATTAAAAAATGCCAAAGTTCTTATAAAATAATGTGGCAAGATGTCATTTTAGCTCCTCACCCAATAAACTCACCATCTTCTGTGAAGCATGATAGCACCTGCGTCAAACGGGTGGGCTGCCCATTGTCAGTCGGGACGATTAAAACTGAAAAAAATAAAATAAAATGATTTTAAACCATTGAGGTTGCAGGTCAGGCTATATTCAGGCAAATGCATGTGTTTACAGTTTGCAGCTGGCAAAATCATCTTTTTACCATTAATAATACATCCAAAACAACTTTGCTTTCTTCCTCTCACGCACGTAGGTACCAGTTTGTTACAGGAGGTGGTGTATCTTGTGAGTCAGGGTGCAGACCCAGATGAGATCGGGCTCATGAATATTGATGAACAGCTTCCTGTGTTGGAATATCCACAGCCGGGTTTGGAGATCATCCAGGTGTTTACTCTCTCACACTCACATATTTACTGAACCAGTGGCCTTCAGCATGAGAATAACATTTAGTTTTCCTCTGACTTCTTGGAATGGTGAAGTTGAGTTTTGTGTTTCTTTAGGAGCTGACATCCCCTCGTCTGATTAAAAGCCACCTGCCGTATCGTTTCCTGCCCACAGCGATGCACAATGGAGAAGGCAAGGTCAGCTGGAAAACACAATTCAGCATATTAATCATGATTTCCAATGGTCCATTAAGGACAATTAATGCAGTTGACTTCCAGTATATTGATCACAACTGAAAGTAGAGACATTTATAATGTCACAAAAGACTTTCAAATAAATGGTGTTCTTTGAATTTCTATGCATCAAAAAACCCTGAAAAAACATGTATTACAGTTTCCACAAAAATATTGATAATAACAAGAAATGATTCTTGAGCACCATATCAACATATTAAAATGATTTCTGAAGGATCATGTGATACTGAAGACTAGTTATGACTGCTATTTAAAATATATTATTATAGAAAAAATATTAAAATGGAAAACACTTAGTTGAAATTTGCCATTACTGTATTTTGATCAAATAAATGCAGCCTTGGTGAGCATAAGAATAGTATAGTAATGTATAATTGATTTTATTTGACTTGTCTTTTTGCTTTGCCTAAGATGTGAACTGACCTTTAAAAAATGTATAATTTTTGGTATGAATATGCCTTTACACAAACATATCAATTCATGTCCTCTAGGTGATCTATATGGCCAGGAACCCTAAAGACCTGGTGGTGTCCTACTACCAGTTTCATCGCTCTTTACGAACCATGAGCTACCGGGGTACATTCCAGGAGTTCTGCAGGCGATTCATGAATGATAAGTGTGAGTGAGACACAGAACTAACATATTTACTCAAAAGGATAGTGTACGAGAATGTACTTTTTGTCTAATTTGTTTTTCTTGTCCTGTTTGTGTGTCCCTGTAGTGGGATACGGCTCCTGGTTTGAGCATGTTCAGGAGTTCTGGGAGCATCGCATGGACTCTAATGTTCTCTTTTTGAAGTATGAGGATATGTACAAGGTACTGCCTCCCTTGAGACACACACACACACACAGGTTTTATTCCATGGTTTATATGTTTTATTATAGACGTAATGGTCTTTATACCGTATAAACTACAGTATATTTTCTATCCCCTTACCCTAACCATACCATGATAGTCAGTATGTTGTTTCCATATCTTTATGGAGTAATGTGATTAAGAGAGCTCAGAGTCCAGCAGGAAAGCACAAACAGCGACACACTGCATGTGACAGAGGCATAACCTCTGATGTAATAGACTTATGTATAGAAACAAAACATAGATAGTATACCATGTTCCAGTAGTCTGTAGTTCATGACACAGCTAGAGCCTATATGCGGAACATAAAGGATATTATATAAACTAAGTTAATGTAAAATAATTCATATACAATGTTTTACAGTTTTTACAAAACTGTTGTCCCTTAATTTTCAGTTTCAACAAACCTAAATAAGTTAAATAAATATAGAGTAAAAGTTTGACTATTAAATTTGTTAAAGAATTAGGCATTATTAATTAAATTGCCATTAATGATTAAACGTTTATAAACAATAAACTAAAATAACATAAAATGCAAAATTTTAGCAAATGTTGTTGGTATTCCCAACTTTGTCAGCACTTATTTAAAATATTTATTTTTTCTCTCACATTATGTGATAAACAAAAATAATAAATTAATAAAATGTGCATTGTGCTTTCTTAATTTTGTTTGTATGAACTATTTTTATATACCGTTATTTAACTCAATTGTAAAATCAAGTATTAAATATATTCAATAATCTAATTCATTCATTTTACTTTAATTAATTGAAATGATTGATTATTGAAATTAATAACTATTATTTAAATAGTGTGTATCAGTGCAACTGATCTAACGGAAAATAATCAGATGCACATTCTTGAATTGGTTGCTTTGCATAATTTACTATTAGCAATTTAGATTTTTTTGGATACAGAGCTTCTGGTAGAAAAACAAAAGTCACCTGCATCTCGAGGTCCCGGAAATCATTTAAAAGCTGAAGATAATTATGTAAGCTAATTATGTTTTCAAGTATTCTTCGTGTGAGACCAAGGCGTGAGTCATGATTACATAACCAAAAGATTGTCATTCTCTCTTTCTCTGCACCTTTCCTGCCGCCTGTGATTTTCCTCTCTGGAGGATCTGGGGACCCTGGTGGAGCAGCTGGCTCGCTTTCTTGGCATCTCGTGCGATAAAGCCCAGCTGGAGAGTATGGTGGAGAGCTGTAACCAACTCATCGACCAGTGCTGCAACTCTGAGGCCCTGTCTATCTGCCGGGGTAAAGGGGGACAGACTGTCTCTGCATGTTCTGTTCCCTGAGCTAACATGACCCTAAGCACACTGACCCTATACCTTATTTAGCCTATCATTAGAGGAACTATAAAAATGGATTCCTGGAGATTTCTTCTTGGGCATTAGAAATCATTAGTCTTTTCCAAGGAAGGATGCATGCAGTTATAAGTGCAGGCCAAAAGTGAGAGTGAACTTTAACAAGTTTCACATGCATGTATATGCCTTCCAGACAGAAATGTAGCCCCTTGTATGACTGGTGATGACTCCACATTTAGTTAAATCTTATGTGGCTTATTGGTCATACAAGGGAAGGATTGTTGGGCAGTGCCATCTTGTGGTGAATGTGTGGTGCATCTTTATTTCTATGGAAATTTCTGTTGCTATTTGATGTCTTTGTGCTATTATTTGCTTGATTATTCAGTTAAACATTATGTAAAACCTTTTTTTTTTTTTTTTTTTACATAAAAAGAGGAATTGCAATTTTTTTTTAGATTATTTTTATTTACACTTTAGTTCTGTTCTGTTTTTTTTCTTGTGTCTTGTTCATTTTTCCTTTAGTGCATGGATTCTTGGCTTGGCATGATGCTGAAAAATCTCACTACATACAGTAGGGACTTATTATATAAGTGTACATGAAGATATACTGAAGATGGAAAAAAGTGTAAGAAAGGTGAGTCTTGGTGATGTCAAGTCTAAGGGATGTTCTGGATTTGATTGTCAAAATATTAAAAAAGTGTAAGTGTCAAATAATAATAAAAAAATAGAAAAATAAAAAAATTGCAATGCAATTAAACCAGTGTTCCAGAGGGTATAAAGCAGAAATGTGCAGCTTATATTTGTGTTGATAACTTACATTAAAACGAATTATTAGGAAAAAATTGAGCTGTAAATATGTCAAAACTGATATACTTTTTGTATTATTTGGATATATCTTATTGATGTAATTCCTGTAAGTGGTATCTTTAGTTGTATCATTTCACAAGTTCGCCTACCCATTCAGTCCTGCTAGATAATGGTAAACAAACTTGGCCTGCTGTCCTCGAAGGAGGCTCGAACCCGAGGCTTAGCTCAAGCTCTGAGTTATACGATGTGAAGGAGGAATGAAAGAAATAGAGGAGAAGAAGGCGAGGTGGAGGGATCCTTATAGTATCTTCTAACTCTGTTTTCATCTGCTTCAGGTCGTTTTGGACTTTGGAAGGACATTTTCACTGTGTCCATGAATGAAAAGTTCGATACTGTTTACCGACAGAAGATGGCAAAGTCTGACCTGACCTTTGACTTTACCCTGTGAGGGAGTGACACTGGACTATCTGTCAACCGCTCAAGAACAAACCAACCAACCATCCAACCAGTTCACCTGCTGTGCTTAATGTCACCTGATGGACATTCCCCATCCAGATTTTATCTTTCCATCGCCACCATCTCTTGCTCATCAATGCTTTCTTTAGTTCCTCAAAATGTACTTCTTAGTATGCAGTCAGTACTAAGAGGCCTTTTTTTCTCGTGTGTATTTGTATAAACAGTGCATCAGCAGTGCTAGTCCGAAGTGTAAGCACAGTGCTTGTTGCGTTTGCACATTGTACAGAGCTACTCCATATCCCAAATGCGCTTATGAAAAGTGTATTTATTAAAAATCAGAAATGACAAATGATTTAGACTATATTGTATATGCTAATGCCGTTATAACAAACTCTCAGAGAAAATCGTTGTCGTTTCTCAGGAGGATTCTTCATATCATTGGCTAATACATGCACCAAATATGTAGTCATCCAATCACAGTTCAGGTTGTGAAAACCTGAGCCTCATGATGAATGCTGATTGGCTCCTGACCAAAAGAAGTGTGTGTGGAATGTCATTTCACTTCTTCTAGTGGCTTCTAGACGCTTAGACTTATATTCCAGTATAGATATTCATTGATATGGCAGATATTTCACATTTTTGTTACATTTACTCACATGTGCATCCATAATTTTTGAGTGTCTACATATTTGAATAAGTGAGAAATATCAATGCAGGACCAGTCACATGAGCATACACAATCTCTGTGTAAAGAAATAGGAAAGAGAACATTTTATATCAGTTACATGCACATCATAATATAATAGATCAGAAGTGTTAAGACAAGATATGAGTTTGTATTTCATCATTATGTCTTGGAAAAAAGCATAAAAGATGCTTAAGGTGAACTCAAATACCAGCACTTATAACAAAGTGACTTATAACCTCACATATCCAACAATTGCTGTGTTTGGAATGGAATACTAGCATACTACGTAGTATACTATTTTTAAAAATGAAATGTTCAGTAGTATTGCACAGTATGTATGTTTAATTCAGAGAGCGGCAGTCGTGTCAGAAATTTAAATGGATATTTTGCTTTTTTGATCCAATTTTGTGTGGCAGTCTGATCAAATAATGAGACAATAAGATATTACATCTGGTTAATTTGCAACACTGAGGATTAGTTGAGTGCATTGCATTGTGGGCTTGAGTTTAATGTGCATTAATTCAATTAAAAAGGTACTCTGCAAATAATTTGAAGTAGTAAATAAAACAAAGATCACTGAAGTACGTTTTACAAGAAAATACTATTTCAGACTTTCTACTTAAAAATTAATTTTTTTAATCAATGTTACTTGCTGGTTCTTTGTAATTAATTTAATAATTTACTAGCAATTTCTGAGTAAAAACTGATTCTAAACCCATTTTTTTCAGTGTAGTAGGTAACCTGATAACTAATGCATGCAGAAAATGTACATACTGTTTACAGTATACATACTATGTACTGTAGAAATAGTAGTATATATGCTATTGCAAAATAGTATGAATACACTGAAAAAATTGGCATAGAAACTATTTTTACTCAGAAATTGCTAGTAAATTTCACTAAATTAAATTTTGAAATAGTTTTCTCTTGTAAAACATAATCTTTGTTTTATTTACAACTTTGAAAAATATGTTTTTACAGTGTAGTATGCTAGTATTCGATTCTGAATTCAGGCAATGACTTGATTCTGGAGAGAGGCTGTGATGTCCTAAAGCTCTGAAACCTCACGTCCAATCAGGAGGCTGCGTCCTCACAGTCACTGAATTCATACCTCATTTTCTCCTTCTTCACGCTCACTATTATACCTCTTTTCAGTAACTAGTTCTTGCCTCTGGACACATTAGCCTGTTGCTCTGAATGTCTTTACTGTGTGGGACTCAACAGAAACTCACAGGCTTCTACCAACATGTATTAGTACTGCTCACTTACATGGCCAGCCTGCACTGATTTAGTCCTGCTATGCTGTTTATGTAACACATTGGTTTCTTTTCAGTTTTGCTTGCTGGTTTATTAATAAAGTGACATCTTTAGGCCTCGAGGTTCAGTTTGCCTATTGTGTGTGTTATTGCTATTTAGTTACTGGATCATAATAATGATGTTTATTAATTGAGTCTTCTTCTTTCTTCTTGCCTTAGCGTGTAAATACAACGTATCAGAATTAAAAGGCGGCTAATACAGCGGCTTAAATCTAAGATGCTGGATTAACAACAGTTGGAAACTGAAGCATGCTGAGTACAAAGAGGTTTCTGAACAATCACAGATGGCACCAAAGGACAAGTGAAGCTCCTATGGCAACAAATCAGCGCCTCTGATATACGTTTGTCCTTTAATTTGCCAGTCAGATATTAAAAAATAAATCAGCGTGCTCACTACTACTTTGTATTTTGATGTTACACTACAGCATGGTCACATCGAATTTTGTAGTTCACCCAAAAATGAAAGTTTGCTGAAAATGTACTCGATCTGTGGATGAGTTGATAAAGATGATGTTTTTATCAGCTGTTTTATCAGCTGCTATCTGGACTCTCATTCTGACGGCACCCATTCACTGCAGAGGATCCGTTGGTAAACAAGTGATGTAATGCTAAATTTCTCCAAATCGGTTCCCATGAAGAAACAAACTCAACTACATCTAGAATGGCCTGAGGGTGAGTACATTTTCAGCACATTCTCAGTTTTGGGTGAACTACATTAATTTAAAGGAATAGTTCACCTTGAAAATGAATGAATGAATCAGTTACGATATACAAGTTACAAGCTCATCTTTAAAAGTAAAGAAAAAAAGGGTATTTAATCATCTAAGTACTTAATAATTTCCTCATTGTATCAATCTTTAAAAAACAATGCTTAAATTTCATTTAGTGAATTCTGTAATGAACCCCCTGCAGTGAGTTTGTCATTTCTCAAACATCATCTTCTGACACATGCCAGATGCGTACAAATGATATAAAGAAGGTTCCACTCTACATCTTAAAACATATTAATAAATCACACAGCATAGATTTGCAAAGGAGCACAATGGTCACTCACTAATGTCTAATAATTAATGATCACATAGAGCCAACAGAGGGCAGTGCAGTCCATAGGAGAGATACTTGCAGAAACATTTAAAATGTATTTTATCCTTTGGGTCATTCTATTAAACAGGTCTGTTGATAAATTGAGAAGGTTGTTGGTTAGATTTTTAACATTGTATCAGGCAAATAATGTGTTTATTTTTAATAAACTGTATTGTGCCATCTCAGGCTAAAGTAGTTTTAACATAAAACGAACATTTTAATCTATGTTGGGATTTAGCAGTTTAGCTTCACAGTTTAATTTGGAATTACAAGCCTCAAGATGGTGAAAATGCTAATTTGAAAGAGAATATAATAGATCTGTTGACAAACCCCAAAACATAAGATAAAGTGATTTAAAAAAGACTAACTTGTAGTGTGGGAGTTCTTGAAAGGTTGATTAAATCATCGTGATTTTTTACATTTATGAATCAATTATTTATTTATTACTTATGATGCTTTATCACTTTAAAAAGTGAAAAATAAAATATAAAACTAAAATAAATTGACCGCTGACACATGCAGACATATCATACAGAGTCACGTGTTTCTGAACCTAATGCACTTTCTAACGTGCCTTAGTCATTTTTACACGGATGGCTTTGTACTTCCACTCAGTTTTTCTGGTTCTATCATTGGGGCCATGCGGAATAACTGAGAATGTGTGGAATCCAGGACTTTTCCCCCCGACAGAATCCGCATGTGTCTGTATAACTGTCAGTATGTCTTTCTGCATCTGTATGTAGCTGTGGAAAACACACAGGTTGTATGAAGAACTCACAGGTATTGAAAGCCCGGGGCTTTCAGGGTTAAAATTGTAAAAATTATTCTTTTTCATTTCCTAAAGGAAAGGATTTACAGACTTTTCGACAAGTTCTACTGCAACTGAAAGTGCAACTAAGGAAGTCAGAGAGAGAGAAAGAGGGAGAGGGAGAGAGAGATGTAACACAGCTGTGATATTCTGTTTGCTGTGTCAATCTGTGCAAGCGCCCTTGGCTGCCCACTACTGCTCTCTCCCCATCTCTTTCTTCAGTCATCAAACGCTAGTTGAGTTATCACTGTCAGAAGGCTGGTTTCTGCAATATTGTTCTCTTGAGTCCTGGTCATAAAAACTGCACTGTATTTACAGGGCTCTACTGTAAGGATGGTCCGATGGCCCGGGGCTTGTGATGGTTTGTATCTTGCAAACTTGCAGACATTTTCAATGATATTTTGAACATTGTTACTCTGTGAATTCTGCTGATATAAAAATATCACCACATTATTTATTTAACTGGATAAGGTTATATGAGGTTTTATTGAAACTGTGATTTGTTATATTCTTAAATTACTAACAAATCACTAATAGTTTGCACCGTTTTCTATTTTTAGCAAAGGCGTTAATGAAGTTCAAAGCTGTCAGGGAGTTACATGATATAAAATATAAAAATATAAATAGATAATGTTGTTTGGTGAACTCTGGGTAAATAATGACTTCAGATTTCAGATCTGAATAAAATTATCAGTTCAAACTTGCACCATAATTAAGCGTATTAAAAAAAGCAGTTACCGTTGCTTATATTACTCGCATGCTTTGGACTGCGTGCATCCATCTAATTAATTCAACAATGATGTGAAATATTACGTCTTATTCCTGTCCCCAGAAACATCACCAACCTCAACAACACACACACGCACGCACGCACGCACCACACACACACACACACGTCTCCAAAGTCACCTTATTTTTTGTTGATTAATGTCCATTTCATTTTTTTTTCTGTTATATAACATTCAGTTCTGGCTTCCTACTGCCTCATTCTGACTCAAACCTTTTTTAATCTCTGTATTGAAATGGGGCTACTAGCACACTTACACATACATGCATAATTACTCCATTCATTCCAAGATTTGGAAACACACACAAGGGCACACACTGGGCTTCTCAAACTCAAAATCAAAATGAGAACAAACAGACAGGGCCCTGAATTATTTATGTATGCAAACATCACGATAAAACTCAATAGTACCCTTATAATATCTTTTGTTGACATAGTTGCTGCTTAATTATATAAGTTTAAACCAATATTATTCTAGTAGCAATATAAAACATATACATAATCCTCAATCACAACTGATGGTTCAGCTAGAAACCTGACTGAGCAACTATAAACCCTGGGCAAATAAACACCATCCACCCACTAACCTTAATCCACTCACTCATGTCTGGCATCTGTTAGCATTATCTCATAATAGAAAGTGAAAAAACTGTGTTGACATTATACTTTAATTATTGTCTTTATTCAATGTTGTCGTTACTCTTATACTATATATATATATAACGGAAATTATAGGGTGGAATTTTTTTGAAAGGTTGAGATTTAATAAAATTAATGACATAAAAAGATTACGCCAATAAACAGTCTTTTCTGAACATATACTCAGCTTTTTTATATTAAAAAATATTGCAAACATTTCCTTATTATTTATAGCCTACAGCATATACAACCACTTTAACTATAGGCCAACTGATTGACTATTAAATTGTCCTCTACTTGAATTGGTCCTACAAGATAAACAATTCATTTTTTCTCTCCAAAAATTGATCTTAAGCAAACCATGGCAGACGGAATGAAGATTACTAAGTTAATTGTTCATTTAAGAACAATCTGGACTGGTTATAAGTCCACTTATGTTGAACACATGCACAAGCACATACACACGTTTTCCTTTTCGAGGGTGACTTTTCCTTCCAACAAATTCTAACTAGGCTAAACGTATTGCAGAACATGGTATTTGGTCCCCCCTAAGGTTTCAAAGATAGAGTAGAAATATTTCCAATTATGCAGGTTCAGGTGTGCAATAATTTCCCTTATCCAACTGCACTAGGCAAAATGTAAGTGCGAGCACAGAGTGTGTGTTTATGCAACATGAATCAGTGTCACGTCAAGTGTGTGTTTGTGTGATTCCACCGTGCCTCTGCTGCACGGTCATAATTGTCTTTCCATTCGTCTTTGTTCCGTCTGGCCGCCTCCATCTGACAGTTTGACTGCTCGCTTCAGTCTGCCTCTCCATACTGATATCCTCCATAATATCAGCCCTCCTCCCTCGTATGAGGGAAGTTGGGGAAAGTTTACTTTATGGGTCCATATCCACCTCGCTAACGTTAACAGCTGCTGCGCTCCTGACATTTTGATGCGTCTTATTGGAGTTGCTTTGCGCTTTGGGGAATGACATGCCATTGGCGTCTTGTTTCAGCCTTTTTTATTATTTCTTTGATTTTTATAGCTCTCTCTCATGCCGTCGGGCACTCTATGAAGAGATTGAGAGATGGGTGCACTTCTCCACTGATCAATTATTTAACATGCAAGTCATTGCTATAGATGAGAAAAGAACACGTACACGAATAATCACAGGGGGAGATGGTAGAAGAAAAAGAGAGGGAGCAAGAGAGTTTATGGTAGAGGGAGAGAAAAAGGTTGAATGGCTGTCCAAGGCACTTTGACTGCAAAGCAGTGAATCTCAACCGGTGAATCACAACCACAAAATCTGTTCTGGGCTGCAGATAGCAGGGAAAATCAATGCTAAATAAAATGAATAAAAAGCAACTCACAATATAAGCATGCACTTAAGAGTACAATATAAATAGGAGAAAATGCCTCCCATTAGCCTGTAAGCAACACCAGAGTCATAGGTTCATGAAAAATGATTCCAAATGCATAAATGTAAATCTTTTGTTGTTGAAGGTCATTGACTTTACAGTAATTCGGCACAAAGTATACCTGTAGCTCAAATAGTAGCAACAAGAATAAACATGGTTTGTGCAATACAATATAGGCATGCATAGTTGAGACAGCAATATAAATATAAGAAGAAAATGCTTTCCATTAGCCTGCTAGCAACACCAAGGTCATGGGTTCAATTCCCTGTGAATGCATGAACTGATACAAATTTATGGCTAATGCATAAATGTAAATCTTATGTTGCGGAGGTCATAGATTGTGCAACTCTATAGTAGTTTGGCACTCTATAGTAGTATACCTATAGCTCAAACAGTAGAGAGCATGGTGCTAACAACACCAAAGGCATGGGTTAAATTCTCAGGGAATGCATGAAATAATAAAAATGCTTACAAATTTAACCCAAATGCATAAATGTAAATCTGTGTGTGCAACTCTGCAGTAGTTCGTGTAATGTGTATGTTGTTTTCTGTCTACCCTGTTTGACCTAGTTTTTCTTGAGTTGTCTTATTTCGTCATTATGTTCAACTGTTGTAGTATTAATTAACTCATCAGTTCCTTTGTAAGTAAACCCTTAGTTCTCCCTTTGTCGCTGTCCATTCTCATCATTGATAACTGTGTTTGGCATGTGTCTCTGAGATTGTGATTAAAGTCTACTTCCAGTTATTCTCCTTTGTTGTGCGAGAGATTATGACCAACACGTAACAGTTTGGCACAATGTATTCCTGTAACTCAGACAGTAAAGAGCATGGTGCTAGCAATGCCAAAGTCATGGGTTCGGTTCCCAGGGAATGCATGAACCGATCAAAATTTATGTCAAATGCGTAAATGTAAATCTTCTGTTGTTGCGATCAAAGGTTATACAACTCTCTAGTAGTTCGCCATAAAGTAATTCTGTAGCTAAAACAGTAGAGCATGGTGCTAGCAACACTAAAGCCATTGGTTTGATTCCCAGGGAATGCATGAACTGATAAAACTGTAAAAAATGTCAAATGCCAATCAAATGGCAATATGGATATATTATGTGATGTCCGCATTCTTAAATAAAATGATCAAAACTACACAAGATAAAGAAAATATCACCAAAAATATAGTTTCACTTGCAACAAGAATAAACATGGTTTGTGCAACATTAAAACATTTAAATGTCTTAAGGATAATTTTGTTTACTTTAGTACAATGAACAATTTTGAACCCCCTTTATGCCACTTAATGTCTGATCTGGGTCCTGAAGCAAACCCAGTAGAGCAGCAGCGTACTAGAGTAAAATTAGTGTTAATGCATTGTCTTGTCAGTCCTGGTGCATCATTGAATGGGAGAGAGGCTTCAGTCAGTGCCAGAACTGCCATCTGCCGAAGTCCTCTGTGAATGCGCTAGTGTTAAGAGCCCAGCCCAGGCTCCATTAGCCACACGCAACACACACACACACACACACAAGCAAACAAACACACACACACACACACCACACACAGAGGATACTGTTTAATGAAAAACTATGCACTCTATTATAGGACCCACTCTGACTGACTCTTAAGGGACTTTGTGTGGTGGATTAGAGCATTTTCAGGATGTAGGGCACTTCATAGGAGACTGTGCTTTGATTATGCATGACTGAAATAGGTGTCTGTGTGGCATGCTTTGCTTACCTTGCAGCGTGTGTTTTTGAGGTTGAAAGTCCTGTCCCTGGAGTGACCCTCCACTGTGAATTCCCATGTGAGGTTGCTTTTGGAGTTACCTTGACATCCTTTCTACTTTTTCAGCTCCAGGACTATACGATACACACAACAAGACATGCTTTCAAAAAGAAGTCAGATAAGAAGTTAAAGGTGCACTCAGTCATCTTACATACAGATATCTTGTGACATGGATGAAGCATCAGGCAAATGACAAATGATATTCAAGAAAACTGCCATTTGCAGTCAGCCATGACTAATTTATTCAGTGAGCGAAAGTAACCAATAATAAAAGTGTTATTGAGATAAGCTGGTCATATGAACTCAACATGTTGGCCACCATGAGGCAACTTGCTCCTTGTAAAATAAAAGTGTTTTTTTTTATAGCCTACATTTTTTCAAAAGTACTATTTATTTTTATATATGTAACACATTTTAATGGGAAAAAAGGAAAGTTTTATGAACAATATCAAATTCAAAAACATATTCAGTATTTAAAAAAACAAAAAACAAAGAAAAAATATAAAGAAGAAAATTAAAAACCTCCATAATGACTGACCTGTTTCTGACCCCAACAGTTAATAAATATCATATAAATATGTCACAATACAACCTCGCTTTGAACCATTTAACCTCCATGGAAAAGGTTCAATTGTACAATTGGGAAAATAATTTCCAGCAAATTATTAATTAATTTTGGAATAAAAGAGTGCAACTTGATTATCAAATGTCATTTTTTGTGTCTCGGTTATTTTTGTTCAAGGGATAAGTATTAATTTGTATCAGTCAGAGCGAGCCAGGAAGCGTAGGTGGTTTAAAATAATGCATTCCTACTTTTTTTGCTTGGTTCATGTTCCCGATATTAAGTAGGTTGTTTGTTTTCCGCATAATGGAATTGAGGAATTTACTAAATTAAATCAAAGAAGGCAAATTAGACCTACAGAGACACTCTTTCATTCTCCCTTTCACCACCTTCCACTCATTCATTCTGTATCTGTTTATGCATTTTGCACTCTTTTTCCCCAATCCCTCTTTGAGCCTTGTTCATTCTCTTTCTTTGTTCTTTTTTCATTTCTTTCCAAACAGTCTCCTCCCTCTTCTTCAGAGTTTGTGTCTCTGTAACACCTCCCTCCTCTTCACCACCATCACATTTGCAGCATGAGCAACAAAACAGACAATTGTACATATACATTTACCTAGATAACTAAATGGGGATATTCAATAGACTTCTATTGCATTTATTTAAAGCTATAAGACTTCTATTGTACTTATATAAAGCTAAAGTCTAACTATATAATTTCTAATAATAAATTAAAATCATTTTCTACATTAAAAAAATATACCTTTTAATTATAATCAATTAATATTACAATGATAAATATTATATTATACTCATTTGTTATCCCTAAATTCCATATGCACAAAATTACCCTTGTCATCTACCAAAAATCCAAAAGAATCAGAAAAATAACAGATCTTTGCAGTATATGTGGTGATTATTGTTAGAAGAAGCGGTGTGATGCTTAGAACAGCTGTTCAGGCTAATGACTGATGTGCTTAAACACATACACACACTCAAGTGATGAAGCACTTTGTCACAGATGCTTCCTCCATCACACTGGCATCAGTTATCAATATTCTATTAGGACCGCAGTCCTCCACCTGAGAGACAGAGTTACATCAGCACAGCACACTATAGTTGTATGATATCCATACTGTGTGTCAGACACCCACTTTAGTCGTTCTACTCTCTTTCTCATTCTCTTGATTTCCCTCCTCTGGCTCTTCTGGGCTTTTCACACTTCAAACTGTTAAAAGTTAACATGAAATTCACTCTGTTTACTTTCTTGTTGGGAACAATTTTTCATTTATAACGCTTCTGGAATGACTTTCCTTTCATCAACAAATCCTCTTAATTTTTATTCCCTCCTCTTCATATAAAGACCACCATCCAATGAAATGAATAGTGATATCAAGTCCCACCTTTATTTTTCTTACGAAATATCTTTTGTTCCACTCAGGAAATTAGTTGCATAGTAGAAGTAAAATTTGTGAATGCAGTTTAATATTGAATTTTACCCAGGGTATCCTGACTTTAATGTAATTTACCAATGTTTAGGTTTCAAACTTTTCATACCCTAAGCAAGGTTCAAGTGTAATATGCTGCTCAAAAGACATCAAGACAGGGTTATGGTAGTATAAATTCTGTTAGAGTTAAAGGTGGCAATGTGCATGAACTAATTTCATTAATCTACTGTAACACATAACATAACACATAACATAACAGCACAGCACAGCACAGCACAGCACAGCACAGCACAGCACAGCACAGCACAACACAACACAACACAGCCAGCACAGCACAGCACAGCACAGCACAACACAACACAACACAACAGCACAACACAACACAACACAACACAACACAACACAACACAACACAGCACAGCACAGCACAGCACAGCACAGCACAGCACACACAAACACAGCACAACACAACACAACACAACACAACACAACACAACACAACACAACACAGCACAACTCAACACAACACAACACAACACAACACAACACAACACAACACAACACAAAACTACCATGATCAGTCAAGCATTATCGCCTGTATAATTTATTGTGACAGTAGAGGTTATGCTGTGTCTCTTCAGCTCTCTGTTGCATTGTGGGTCTCAGTGTTTACAGATAAAACAACAAGTCTTTTGTTTTGTGTCTTAGATGCTTGTAGAGGAAAAAAATAGCCCTGGTGGATGTTAGAAGAAAATAGACAAGGAAAAAGAAAGTGAAGATCTATTAGAGGTGGTGCAGGCTGCAAAAACACACATTTTGTCACAGATGCCCTGTACCCTAGTTCCTGTTTAATTATGGACGTCTAATTGGCACATGGTGACACTGGCAATAACACTCATGAAAATGTTTTGAGGTCTGGTGGTCCTCTGGCCATTCACACGCACACACACATGCTGTAAGCATGGCCGGATGCCAGGCACAAAATGAAGCCAGTCAGTGGACGACCACTTAATGGAAAGCTGGCTCTGATGAGAGAGAACAAGCGAGAGGGAGAAAGCTAAAGAGAACACGCAACGGGAACGACGAGGGGATAAAATAAGATAGATGAATAGAAATGAGATGAGATCTCTATCTTTCAGCTCATTAATTGTTCAAGATATCCACTCCATTCTCCTTTGTGATTTTAACACACTTCTGATTAGCTCCTAATTCAGGAAGTTTACGCCTTGTGAACTTATTTATATATATTGTAAAGAAATTCCCCTTCATTTGATCTTTTTTATCTCACTTTCTAAACCAGCTGCAGTCTCATGTTTCCTCACGCCAGACTGAATCATAAAGCTAACTTAATGTAGTTGTAATTGTTCTGCTTGTCGGATATAAAAACAGTTTTTATAACAAAAAACCCAAGGGTTTTTCCCCCACTTCATGGTGTTTTGATACTAATTACAGAAGTTTGCATTCAAAAAGGCGTAGTGAAAACAAAAGACAGACAAGACGATAAAAGAGATCTTCCTCAGGTAATGTCTGCATAGAGGTGAAACCGAGTGATAATGCAGTCATTCGATTGCACAATCTGAGAACGAACGAGCATTCATTTTGTCCCCTCTGAGGCGCTAACCAGGAGTTTGGGCGGCTAGTGGCAGCTGAAAGCACATCTGGGAGGAGACTCTCGTTTTCAGAGACTGATTTGGCAGCAGACCTAATAAGAGTTCAATTAAAGCAGAAGTTCTTTGGGCGACAGCAGGATGTGATTACCCAGGAGTCAGTGGGGTATATATAGTAGCTGTTCCTCTTTCCATGTACGGCTGCTGTTCTTGTGCCAAGACCTGAGGGATGATGAGGGAGGTCCATTTGCACGAGGCATTATGACTCCTTTCCCTCCGCTAAAAAGCTGCCAGGTTTCGCAGTCCAACTGCAGGTCTCGAGCTAATGCACACCCCTGAAGCTGTAAAGTACCATCGCAAAGACATTATCTAGGGGACTTCACTAAGAATGAACAGATATATCTTCTGTTAGCATCGCTTTATTTACTTGTTTTAGAACAGTTCACTAGTTGGGGTTTTCAAAACTATTTTTCTGTGACCTCTGGGGGCCAGAAGGGGGTGCTACGGGGTCTGCAAAAAGTTTATTGTATTATTGTAATCCTTTTTAACACATATCAATCTATATATATATATAGAGAGAGAGAGAGAGAGAGAGAGAGAGAGAGAGCGAGAGACAGAAAGAAAGAAAGAAAGAAAGAATTACTGAAAAAATAAACATTAATGGAAACTAAAATATAAAAAGCATCTTATTTCAGCTAGTTTTCAACATTTTTGAATGCCAAGGCATTCATTTTAATTTAGTATTTTTAATTTGGATGTATTAAAATTACAACTGAATAAAATGATCAATTCAAAAATATGTTGTAAAAAATTTTTACAAAATTACTAAAACTTTAAAATGAACATGGAAAATATAAAATAAAAACTATTCATATGATTTAAATAATAACAGAAACTATAATAGTGATTTTTATGATACTACAATGAGACCGATACACACCCACATATTATTTTCATTAGATAGAATGAAATAAATCTATTATATTACATAAATATAATTGATTGATTCCATATATTATTGCAACTTTATTTTTAATCAATTATTTTTCACACAATATAACTGGTGTCAATATATGTGTCAAAATATATAGCTCTGTTAATATATAAATAGATCACCATTTTTGGGAGTCCTTTGCATCATAAGGTTTGTACTACAGGAATTATGTAAAAAAGGTAATGGTGCAAAATATAAATTTTTTATATACATACTCTAATACTCGAATGTTCAGAACAGCAGGTTGAGCTTAGTCTGGATCTTATAAAATACCGTCTGTGTCTATATATAGTTAGTTAGCTCTCTGTTAGATTGTTTTTTAGATTAATTACTGCCGCCACGATCACTAGAAAACATATATCAGCGACTCTTTCAAATGATATTCAGTTTAGCACCTGTTTATCTTCCCTGTATCCATCTCTCCACCCTAGTAAGTATTTCTGTGATATAGTTTTACTCATGTCTGTGGTTATCCTACTCGTTGCCAGGGCTTTGGGGAACAGACTCGAAGCAGTAAGATCAAGGCATACACTTCACTTGCACTGTATAGCTGTGAGATGAAAGGCAGGGTAAGGGTGCAGAAGTTCAGCTGGCCCGAGGCAGTTTCACGAGCTCCTGCCCATGTGGCTTTTTAGCTTTGCAGATTGGAGCTAACCTAAAGGCAGTGACCGGGGCTCTCTGCCTGTTCACCTAGAACAAATATGGACGCGTCCTTCAGCTCGAGCTGCTGAGGAGAATAGGGAATCGCTTTTTAAAGAGAGCAGCGGCAGGTTTCAAAGAAACGGAGTGAGAAATGTGAGGATTATAGGCTAATAAATCCAACAGCTCTTATATTTCTGTTCTGGGGTCCAGGTATTAGGACACGATCACAACTTGATTGCGACCAATCAGAGATCAGGCACCAGGGTGATTATGACAGAAAATGGGAAATGACAGAAAATTCCTCCTTTCTATCAAGGACTTTCCCCCCCAAACTTTGTGCCTGGCAGTCAAATATCCTCATCAGGATTTTGATGAGACTCATGGGCATACGCAGTGACAGGTTCATTTCTACAGAATCTAATTGCTTTCAGCTTTTGCTCAGCCAGGTCCCTCATCAGTGTGCATTTAGCACACATACAGTAAACCCAGGCAGCCTGCTTCACACCTTACCCGACTAGTAAAAACGACACCGTGCCACTCATATTTTGAACTACTTTAGCTCAAATATTTAGTTTACTGCAAAACACTACTTTGTGTAAGAGTAGCTATGGAAAAGTATGTTAAAGCTATAATAGTGCTTGTGATTGCATTATAGTCTATGCCAGTGGTAATCAACAAGTTGCATATGGGATGGTTTACATAAAAATTACAATTCTGTCATCATTTACTCACCCTCATTTTGTTCTAAAATTCTTATGGAAGAAGAAAGGAGAAATTTTGAATGATTTACTGGTTGTTCTTTCGTGTGCAAGTAACAATAAATAGACTTCAAAACTTCAATTTCACTTAAATTATACTGAAAAATACCTAATAATATGCTAAATTAACATGAGTTGTTCTGCATAATATACATATATATTTTATTTATTTTATATACATTTTAATATATTTATAACCTGAATATGCACAACAATATGTATGTCTTATTTGATTTTATATAATTTTAATATATGTATTACTTGAAAAGGCCTAAAAGAAGTGTGCTTTTCTAGTTTAACATGAAACTAACACTAGGCCAAATATTGTATTAGTATTATTAGCCATATTACAAAGTGACAGATTTATTTGTGGCAAAACACCATAGTTTTACTGGACACACATTCTTTGACAAACAACAAAAGGTATGGTAAGATCTTTTAGAAGTTGATATGATTACTTTTTTGCCCATTTAGCATTGTTTTCTCCTTGTTACTTGTGACCCATTTTCTGCTTGATTATGTTATCTTTGCAGTAGGTCTTCAGTAAGTATCCGACCTGGACTGACTAAACCTTTAGACCAAACTAAATTTGAGACAGTGGGAAGTTCTGCTGTGAATGGCAGCAGTGAAATAAAAAGATATGTCAGCGACAAGAGCAAAAGAAGGCAGAGCTTCTGCTTGAGTGACAGGTGACATAATGCATCGAGATGAACCTAATTTATCTTACACTTTAAACTTGGCTTTGGGTACTAAGAATATTGTTGGCTCTTTTGACAAATAGCTTGTGATGTTCCTAATTTGTATGGATAAAAGTATCTGCTGAATGAATAAATGGAAAATATAAATTTTAAATTACAATTATTTAAAGTATTTATCTTCTTGAATGCAATTCTTTTCTTTATTTGGATTTCCCTTTCCTCAACTACAGGATATTGTAAAGTCCAAATGCAATGTCTTCAGGTGTTCACTCAAACTCTGCAAACATTGTTAAGAGAAGGGGTGAGATCGCTTCAGGGAACTCAGAGTTGTCCGAGGGCAATTGAGTTGATTGTGTGGGCCACGAGAGAATCTCATTAGAACAAACACACTGTTTATTCATTTCCTTTTTTTTTTTTACCCCACTCCGTCACTCCATTCCTGCCTTTAGCCACCATCTGGGGCCCCCCTCACTGCAGTCCCTGGTTTTAGAGGACAGAGGGGTGGAAATTGGCACTAAGTGAAGAGATGGCATGCGCGCAACAGAGGGAACAATTTTAATTAAAATGTTTGCCCAGAAAATAATCTCTCGAGTAGCCTTGTTAATTATGACTAATGCCTGCAAAGGTAGCACATGCAAAACGCATGGCGTGTGGGGGTGTTCACCATGGAAACGCGCACGGACGTTGTTTTATCCCCCCTCAAATGGAAGTGGGACATCTCTCCTCCTTGTTTTGTTCCTCTCTGAAGCAGCTTGTTTGGCCACCCGGTGATGTGACTTTGTTGTTAATTGGGTCATTGCCTTTACTGCAGCGTGCTTACTCTCCAAACCTGATGTGAAATCCCAGGTGGGCCGTAGTGCAACACAAACATACACTCATATACACGCACTGTCCATATGTGCGCTTGCCTGTATACACACGTACACATCAGTGCATTATCAAAGGAGAAATTAATGGAGGAGAATTAGAGGAGGTAAATGCTGATTAGAAGCTGGAATATGATTTCACGCTTGCTAAACTGAGACGTATGCGGGTGAATTTGTTATGTGGTTTATGAAGTCTCGCGTCGCATCCCGCAGTGACATGTGGAGAACACCGCTGGCCTTTGATGGCTTTAATTTATGTGAAAAACACATAATCTAGTCAAACAAACTTTTTTTCCATGAACCACCAGCAGACAGTTGACCCTTTGCTCACTAATGCGCCTTTTTGAATATGTTTGGGGAATGTTTCTGATGTAATGGGCCAGCGATTTACAAGAAAGCAACTGAAAGTCACTCATTATCAGTCAGAGTTGGAGTCGCCTGATATAACCGGATGCTATAGTTGATTAAGAACAACAGGCATCCTACAGAACAGCAATTTGAATTGGCAACCTCTCACAATTTAATTGCTGTCCATGTGAATGCCCCTTAATTCTGAGGTTAAGGTCACCAAATAAATTGACCACATAACATGTTAATGCAGCTGTTAGTGAAGTTAGTGTGTGTTAAACAACAGTACAATCCATCGAACGCACTTTACTGACTGACTAAGGTCTATAAATAAAATCACATTGCTAGATAGAAATTTGCAGTTGAAACACTGAAAGTCACAATTATTTTAAAATAAAGTTGCAATTATGAGATAAGGACATTTTGAGATTGCAATTAATAGAAACAGTCACAATGTAATATATAAATGCCATAATAGTGAAAAAATGTTATTGTGATAAATAACTAGTTACTAGTTATCTAATTACCTTAATTTCTTCATTTCTTTTTTTTTTAATCTGAGATGGATACAATGAGTGTCTGATGAGAGATCATATGAGAGTATAAGGGATCTTACTAAATTTCTGTGGCACACAAAAGAAAAAAAAACTTAAATTAAACTTAAATTTACCTTGTTTGGATGAGAGTGACAGATTTGAATACAGAGTAAAAATAAAGGTAAACAGTTTAAAATAATAAATAGTCACATTGCTAGAAAGTTGCAATTATAAGACATACTATAAAGTTGCAAATGTGAGAAAAAAGTGGAATTATGAGAAATAAAGTTGCAATTATAAGAGAGGAGGACACAACTGTGAGATATAAAGTTACAATTAAAATAGTCACACTGTAAATAGATAAATGTTGCAATTGTGAGGAAAAAAAAAGCTAAATTGTGAGAAATAAAGTTATGTTAACAAGAAAAAGTCAATATTACCTTTTTTGTTTTACTCTGAGGTGGGTACAATGAGTATCTGATGAGAGATTTGATGAGGGTTGATGAGAGATCTTATTAAATTACTGTGCCACATAAACAAGAAAAAACAACCAAAACATTAAACTTTCCATCTTCTTCTAAATGAGTGACATTTAGAGGTCAAAGTTGCTGCAAAACATGACTAGAAGCCATTTCACTTAAAACTAAAGCATCTAAAAAGCTAAAATGATAAATCTATGACATCTGTTGTCTGCAGTATGTCGATTCAGAGTCTTTCTCCTAATCTTTAAACTGTCTCAAAAGCACAAATCCTAACGGAAATCCACAACCCCTTTCTCCAAAGCACCTCAAATATTTATTCAACGCTTTGATGTTCCTTCGCTTTTATGAAATATTCAAAAATGTTTTAAAACGCATGCACCGCCTTTCTCAGAGACAGCCGGGCATGCGCTCCTTCTGTCTTTATGGTCTGTAAAGGAACGGAGGGGGGTGGGAGGAAGGGGGGGGGAAGTGTAGGGGGGGGGGGGGGGGGGGGGGGGGGGGGGGGGAGGGGGGTGGGAGGGGGGGGGGGGGGGGAGGGAAAGGGGGGGGGGGAGGGAAAGGGAAGGGAGGGGTGGAGGGGAAGTGTCTTGTCTTAATAATAAAGCCAGTGAGCTGCAGATCAAACAGCGGTTTGGTGTTATAGCAGATAGTAATGAACCTCGGCAGCAGGTTTGGAGTCAGACAGAGCTGCATGCAAACACTGGGGAGAAGAGCGCAGGGCGCTGGGACGTGCTCCGATTCCTGATACTCCTGCCTCTGTGTGTGTGTGTGTGTGTAAAATTTACAAGCCGTCTAACATTGTTGCATTAGAGATCTGCATAATTATTGAGTTAAAGACTCATTATATTCGTTATTATACAGACACAGGAGTCATCAGAGCCAAAGAGAGATTTCAGGTGGTCTTAAGGACATTTAGTAGGCGAGAGCCTCTCTCTGGCATAATTTTTTTCTCCACAAAATATTGAATACAGTGTGTTTGAGATCACTTCCTTCTCCAAGACCAGCATATACCAGCATGAAGTTCAAAATAAAATCACAAGGTCACATATAAAAGGTCACATTGTGAGATATAAAATCATTTTGAAAGCAATTCTGAAAAATAAAGCCGCAATATGAGATTAAACATTGCAATTGTCAATATGAAGTCAGATGTTATGTGCTTTATGCTGGTTTGGTAATGGTCAAGCCAGTAAATCAGCAAAGATGTGCTGGTTGACCAGATTTTATGAATAGCTTAGCTTTGCTAGCTTACCAGTTTGACAATCAGAATGAAAGTAAATAGCTTGAAAACTGGTGAATCAGCTTTTTTTTTGTCTAACTAAAGGGTAGTTCACCCAAAATTGAAAATTCCCAGCTGTCTTTTACTCACCCTCAAGTTGTTCCTAACCAGTATGACTTTCCAACAGTTGATGGTTCCCACTGACTTCCATAGTGGAAGAGATTTGACTTCCATCATGGGAAAAAATACTATGGAAGTCAATGAGAACCAAAACTGTTTGGTTACCCACATTCTTTTTTTTGTTCAGCAGAAGAAATAAAACCTCATACCGGTTAGGAACAACTTGAGGGTGAGTAAAAGACAGCATTTTTATTTTTGGGTGAAATCCTTTCAAGTTGGTTGACCGAGTTGGTCTTGCTGGGCTAGTTAAGTTTTATACCATTTAAAACTTCAGTCAATCTCTCCACCCATTCACAATTATAAAAACAAATCTGCACGCAACATCAATTTATGTACTCACATCAACAACATGCACAACACAATAAGTGGCAGTGGGTGATGTTTTTCTTCACGTACTGATGAAGTCACTCGGCATGACGCAAAAACTCAGTGACATGAAAATGGAGGGTGAGGTCCTCTGAAGAGGTTTTTCCTCCAGTCAATCACCATCTGAAAGTGTCTCTGAACCACAGGAAGATACATTTATGGAACTTTAAAGGATGAGGCAAAGTTGGATTTATTGGCAGAATTTTTTCTTTTTAAGTGGATTAATACAGCACAGAAAATGTCTGGATTTGGGCCCCTATTATTAGCTTTTATAGGCTGTGTTCAGTGTCTCTGGGAAATCATAAACGCATCTCCAAGGGAACGTGTGCCTAATGGATCATTTTGATTTCTAAAGTAGTACATTATTGGCTTAAGAAGCATTTCACCATTTGTGAAAATTCTGGACATTTCTGAACGGCAAAATAAATAAATAAATCATCTTTACTTTTTTTTAGTAGTCATATCTAAATACCGTTATGCATTTACATAAAAAGCAAAACTGCCAAAAGGTATTAAAGGGCAAAAAATGGATTATGTTATCATTTACTCAACCACAAGTCGATCGAAACCAGTATGACCTTTTCTTCTGCGGAAAACAAAACCAGCTATTTTGAAAAATGTTCATGCTTCTCTTTTCTTACAATAAAAGCATTGGCTGTCAAGCTTAAGGGTGAGTAACTGATTGGGTGAACCATTCCTTTAAGATTAAATATCTTGTTTAAACTATCATCAAACGTTTATTTTGTCTTGTTCTAATGACAGATCTTTTGGTCACACTTTATTTTAAGGTCCGATTCTTGTTATTAACAAACCATTAAATACAACTTCAATAAACTCCTAATTTGTTGCTTATTAATAGTTAGTAAGGTAGCTGTTAAGTTTAGGCATTGGGTAGGATTAGGGATGTAGAATATAGTCATAGAATAACTGCTTTATAAGTGCTAGTAAACAGTCAAAATGTTAATAATAGGCATGCTATTAAGCAACTAGGTAATAGTGAGAATCGGTCTCTATACTAAAGTGAAGCATAAACGGCAGTAAATGTCCAAAATCCAACAACAAAGAGTTCATACTGCATAATATGCAACACCCAATCAGAAGCAGTTTGGATGAAAGTACACAATAGTAGTCGATATATACATAAGGTTAACTGCAGGATCAGGAGAGAAGGGGATCTTGTGCACTGGGATTTAGAGGTGGCTAAGCCTCCCAATACCATCTTTCTGCAGAGCTATGCAGGTGTGAATAGCCTAATATCAACATTCAGGGCACTCATTTTGCCTCTATAATGTGCGAGGTTCTCTGGAGAGCACACACACATCCTGAAAAGCATCCCATTTCTTGCGTCATGAGTCATTGGAGAAATTATTTGCTGCACAAATATAGCTTACATGTTCTTCGTATCTCATTAGAGCAAACAAAAGAACAGAAACACTGAATAATTTTGATTTCTAGATGTTCCAGCTAATTATATTCTTTGGAGGCTGCCTGCAAGCAGCAGGACATCGTTTTAATTTGTATCCTCTAAAAACCCTATTAAAAGGAAGCCAGCCAAAAAGTTCTCTATGTTCACAGCACTTGTTTTTTTGTTTTCCAGATTGGAAAAGTGAAGCAAGGTAATTAAATGTAAAGTGGGCAGCAGTACTAGTTTTTATATCATCTGTTGTATTCAAAAGCCAAACACAAACCGAACTCCCCTTTAGAAGTGCATCCTTAAATTTGCTGCTCTCGCTTTGTAAACAAACCAATTACAGCAATACGCAAAGTAAATATTGGTTATATTTTAAATGTAATATGTGAGATATTTAGAGATAATATATTCAGAGGAATCACTGTAGGCATTACTCTGCGTGGGCTACAGTACTGACTAACAAACATGAATTCTTGGAGCAATTCATTAAAGGCCCTTTTAAGTTTTCAGTCAATAAAAATACTACAACAAGGGGTCATGATCCAAAAATGAGACTCAGGTCTGATCTGATATGCCCTCATCACTGAAAACCAGGAACAAAAACACACGAGATAAAAGAAAATATATAAATGCTTTGTGCAGTGAGTTACTGGCTGTTAATAAGATAATAAGATAGAACGATTGACAGATGGATACAACAAATAATAGATAGAATGAATGAATGAATGAACAATCAATAAATAGAAAAAACAAACGATCGATAGACAAAATGAATGAAGAAATGAACAAACAATCTAAAGATAGACAGAATACACAAACAATCGATAGACTGAATGAACGATCATTTGACAGACAGACAGATTTGTTATTTTAATTTTTTCTGACATGTTGGTGTTTTATCTTTCACTTGGATGTTATAAGTTGAGTAAATACAGCTGGATAAAACAAAAACTCTGAGTCTGTCTTCATTTCAGACTGCAAAGTAACAAAATGTGATTATTTTAAAGGGGGTGATTCTTCTATACCCACTGTAGATGTAAAATACAAATACAACGTAAAATCTGGGTCCTGAAACAAAACCAGACAATAACCAATGATCTAAATGAGGAAAATAATCTTATCATTTTTTGGGATCATTCCAAGCTCTCATATCTAAAATGAATATTTCCTTCATCTTTTAAAACAGGACTTACGAACCTTTTAAAATCACCATGGAATCTAGTGTAACATTCTTGACAAAGAGCTGGAGATATCTTTGATATGCAGAGTTATAAAAACATGCAAAGAAATGCATCTTCCATGCAAATATTCATATTAATGTTCATCTGTGCAACTGGAAGCAGTGTATGTGGTGATGGTGGGAGATCAGTTCTCTTATTCAAAGTGGAGGAGAACCAAACTGAAAGACCAGACCAAAACACAGCACGCACGCACGCACGCACGCACACACACACACACACACACACGTTTGTTTTTGTGAAAAGTGGGGACAATCCATAGGCGTAATGGTTTTTATACTGTACAAACCGTATATTATATTGCCCTACACCAACCCTACCCCTAAACCTACCCCTCACAGGAAACTTTGTGCTATTTCAGATTTTCAATACACTCCATTCTGTGTGATTTATATGCGTTTTGAAAAGTGGGTACATGGGGTAATGTCCTGAAAAGTCACCTTCTCCTTGTAATACCTATGTCATACATTTGTCATTATACAAATTTATGTCCTCATTTGTCACAAAAACACGCACACACACACACAAAGACGCACACACAAATCAATCCAACCAGAACGTGTTTAGAGTCATGCATTTTGTCAATCTCTCTGCATGCTAATCTGATGATGGATTAGATGTTGGAGAATGTGATGGATTTTGGCAGACCATCTTCACTGCTTTCCACTTCACGGACAGAGAATCTGAACAAGACTTGTGAGACAGTTTGAAGTTTGTCACCAAGGAAACCAATGCACAGCACCTGCTGGAAATTCAAACCTGGCACCAGCGCCAACATCTACACAATAACATTAGCCAATCCTATGGCACAGCAGGAATATATTGCATCTAAAAAAATACATGTGTGTACATGTTTAAAAGAGCAACAGAAGAAGTATGACGATAAAGTGTAAATGTCAAATAGATTCATTCGGATTCGATACAATAAGTTTTCCCTGAGCGCGTATCAAACCTGTTACATCAATATCTCATTTCAGAATCTCAGAACAGATGGCTTGCCATGTCCAAGATCTTTCTGCTTTCCTTCATATTCTGTCATCAGTGCGCCTGTAGTAGCACTTCTCAGTATGTGAATATGCAAACGACTCTGTAACCATACATTCACTGCTATTTAGATTCTCGGTCTCTCCACAGATTTATTACATCATGATCATGACATAATACTGCAGACAGATTTGATGCCATTGTGATGACTTCAAAAACATGTTTTTATGGCTTATTGATCATCACCATATGCATCATGCCCATTAAATCTCCAAGTAGAGTTTAAATGCAACATAAAAAAATATACATATATATTTAAAAATTAAGTAGCATTTTTATTCTCAGTTTTTTCTCATTTTTTTCTGGCTATTTACTAGTGGTTGTTTTTATTTAAAGAATGACACTAATGCTAAGGATTAAGGAATTTCAGGGAAGAAGAAAAGAAAGGAAAACTGAAAACTGAAAAAAAAAAAAGATTATATTTTTATTGATGCTTTTAATATTTTTATTTTAAAATATGCATTCACTCTTAATCTTATGCTGAACATGCGACCCTGTTAATGTTTTTTTTGGTCACATTCCATTATGAATTATATGAATCACATAAATGATAGCCTATATTTTCAATTTAAAACAGCAAAATTTGACAAAAAAGTTGAGTAGTTTACATCACTGGATATTATGGATTGGTCTTCTAACATTTCTGTTGTAAAACAGTTGTAAAATATTAAATGTTTAGCTTTAGCTTGTAGTTTTTCGCCGTTAAAACTGAAGCATCACACTTGTCTTCTTTGATTTGATTGCCATCTCAATAATGTTAATGAGTGCTGTTAGACCGTTTTGTCAGACAAGCCTATAAATGTAACTTTTTACATTTTTGTCATCTTAACAACTAACAAAGTGGCATGTAATATAGTGCAGCATCATGAATATTAGATATCGGGGGGCACAATATGGTCATATATGATTTTTTTTTTCACTCAGTGTCTATGGTGGTTACTGCCCTGATAAAGAGAACAATACGCTCTGTTCAAAGCTGTCTGAGAGGACAATGTTTGTGTCTTAATCTAATGAGTAGCTCAGTTGATAGGATCAGATCTTCTACTTTATGATTAGAAAGCAGAAACCTTAGCTGAAGAGCCATGTGTTCATTTTCATTATGTTACCAAGCTCTAATTAAATGATACTAGCCGTTGCTGTATCGTGAGAGATTGAAGTTGGATCAAGTAATTATCTGTGCATATGTTTTCAAATAATTTTTTACTCACGGTACTACATTCCTTCCAGATGTTGAGAATGGATCTTTCTAAAGAGTGGTGGTTGTGCTACAGGAAATGAAATGGTGAGAGACCTGGCCACTGCCATCCATTTTTGTGATTCAGTCCATTTACCTGCACTTTAGAGAGACGGATAATGTTTTAGAAAGTAAATAATGAATGTGTAATGAAATTCTTACTTGCTAGACAGTTCAAGTTCAAGGTATTCATGAATTGTAAAATCAATGTTGGATAATGTCATACTAAATAATCATTACTATGACCTCGTCCTACAGGCATGAAGTCATCGGTTGCTCTCTAACCAGCAGTCCAGGGCACATACTCATATTGTTACTTAGTAGTTCAAGGAGCCCAGTGCACCTGTAAAAGAATTATGTAGTGCTTCATATTTCAGATTAATTTTGTTTGAATAGACCAGATATATTCATTCTTTTCATCCTAGACTATGAGACCTTGGAGAGAAAGCCAAATTACTGCCACATTACATCCATTGTCAAATCTCTCAAAAGCATTATAAGAGACAGTGTGTCAGTGGAAATAACATTTGAAGAGACTATGCTTGACTGTAAAAAAAAATGACTTTGAAATTGTAAAAAAATACGATTTTTGGAGTATGTTTAAATATGCTTTATGTAATTTTTTGACTGTGCTAAAACATAAAAATACCATAATATGTTTGCAGACATTTAGGAAACATGGTAAGTTCATATACTTGTTTTTATGGAAAACAATGCTACAGCCAGTTATTCTTGAAATGTTGGTTCTGTGTCGGAATCTCTGTTTTTGTTTTGCTCTGTGTGATTCCGCCCACTGCCAGTTTACCCAGTAGTATTTCGGTTGCCAGTTGGTGGAAAACACGGCATATTGTAGCCATGGAAGCCAGTAAAAGTACTGGGTCAGAGATTACAGATTCTTCCTGACCTAAATAGCCTTGACATGCATCTAAAAATCTCCATGACCAGAGACAAATAAATCAACTAAGCGACTTACAGTGTAAGGCTCATTGCCTTTCATTGTCAGTTGCGCTTATTCCTGTTGCGTTTCCTCAATATGGCAACCCACTTGAGCATTGAGTCTGAGGAGGAGGGGGGCAAGAGAATCAAATCTCTCCAATATTTTGAATTTGGACAGCAGTACCCATTTTAACCACTAGCTGTCAAAATTATATACCACACCTTTAACAAGGAAACACTATTTCAGTATTAAAAATGTGTAATTTAATGTTACTTGCCATTTTTTTTGTAATTATTTATGAAATAAAAAACCATTTCTGAGTGAAAATAGTTTCTACAACAAATAGTTTTTAGTGCTTTTTTTCAGATCAGAAAAAACTCGGCGTAATCAAGCAAAAAATGTAAATCATTCATCTATCTGTCTTCATTATTTTCTGCTTTGTGTGATTTTGCCCACCTAATATAATAAAGAGAATGTAATGCTAAATATATGTAATGCCACAGACTCAAACAGAGGCCTCGATACGGGTAAAATCCAACATCAAGAGGTGAAGAGATGGCTTCGGTACAGGACACTTTGGACATCATCAAAACAGCATTAGTATAATGATGTATCTTGTCTGTTGATAATAGTGCAAATGCCCTGTATGTTGGTAAGAAAAGAGAGGCACCAGATTGGGTAAGAACTCAGCAGGGACCTCCCACCCTGAGGCTCTATTCCGACACTTTCCTGATGACAGAACTAGGAGCTTTCGTCATTTTTGGCATGGAGAAAGAACCATCGCAGAACAAAAGAGTGAGGGGGTGTGCTGGTTTTGCGTGACTCCCCACGGAGTAAGTCCTTGACGCCCTAAGCCATGCTAAAAGTGGGAGGGAGAGGCTAAACCTGGCAACCTGAGCTAAATTTGGCATCTTAACATTTCTTAGACCATTTATGCTGCAATATTCTGCATTATAAACCAAATGACTAATCATTGTTGTAAATTACAAAAGATAAATAAGACTTATTTATTCCAAGAGTGGCCATTTGTATTCTGCATGCAATAAGATGGCTGCTATTGTTCTTCGCACATACTGTTTCAATGTCCCCTAAGGCATTTGTGGTGATGATGTTTCATATGTTAATGAAGCCAGCTAGGACAATGCATCTTGACCTTGCAAATAATAAACTTCATGACTTTTAGTTTTTCATGTAGGTTACAGTTAAAAAGAAAAAGAAAAAAATTATATACACTAACGTTCAAAGTTTGGGGTCAGCAAGATTTTTCAATGTTTTTTTCCCCAGTCTCTTTTACTCACCAAGTCTGCTTTTATTTGATCAAAAATACACTAAAAACAACAATGTTGTGAAATAATATTACAATTTAAAATAATTTGAACATGTAATTTATCCTGTGATGGTTAAGTTCTAATATGCTGATTTGGTGCTCAAGAACAATTTCTCATTATTATCAGTTGGAAACAGTTCTGCTGCTTAATATTTTGCGTAAATGGTGATATTTTTATTTCAGGATTCTTTGATGAATACTGCATGTTTGTTAAATAGAAATCTTTTGTAATATTGTAAATACCTTCACTGTTACTTTTGATCAGTTTCATGTGTCCTTGCTTAATAAATGTATTAACTTCTTTCAAAAGAAAAAAAAATTATGCAGCTCAACGAAGCTTAAAATTATGGTCAGATTTATATAGCTAAAAATATTAGAAACCTGTGCAGAGATTTTTTTTTGCATGTTTAACCCAATCCAGCTGAGATGAAAGCAGCAGAGTTTCATCTCTCAAATTTTGGAAAGAGTGTAATTCAAGTGTAATGAAACTAAGGGAATCCATCACTTTAGAAAGGTGCCACATACTTCATATTGCATTACATTTATGACCCAGCATAGTGCTGGATCTAAATATTGAATATACACATATAAATATTCAATACACAACGAATAGTTTCCCTTATTTCAAGGGAAAGACTGCATTTGTTTGAAGCAATATGTAGATAAATATGACTGATAAAAATATATAGCCTAAAAATATACATGTAACATGCCCATGAATATTAGATTATAGATTCATATTTATTTTAATGTAAAATAAGAAAGGAAATATTTTAGGCACTGTAACTTCTATGGTTTTCTGTATTTTTAAACACTGGTTTTAAATATTTGAATATATAAATTCAATATTTAAATAATGTTTTTTAATGTTTTTCACCTTTTTGCCATCACAAGTTCATTTAAATAGTCCTGCTGTGTGAATGTGATGAAAACATTTTTGATTTAAATTACTCCTATTTTAAGATTATATGATATAGACTATAGCATGACAGCCCAAAAGTGGACATCGACCATATGTAATAAAAAGTATATAAAGGCCCCTATAAAGCAGTATATTGTCCTGCATCCACTTAACTGTAATTATGTGAGAATTTGTTCAGAAATGTGAAATTTATTCAGGTCTAAAAAAATATTCCCCCCGGAGGACATTTTGTAGTCATTAAGGATGACACCGTAGCAAATAACAGCATTCAGTTTCCAAATTTTAAAAGGTTTCTTTATAGAATAAGTCAACCAACTTCTGCTTCAGGATACGAGTAATTCAAAGATGATAAGAATCAAACATCTTTGTCACAACAAACATTGTTCATAAATAAGCAGCATATGACAGTAATCAGCATGCATTGTTGCGCCTAATTGTTTTGTTTTCTTTTTTCCAGCGGCAGTTGCATACGCATTTGTTCCACCCGTATTCCTTCGACTGGCATCAAGTTTCAGAGCGAGCCAGACGGCACGCCCCGGGATGTTTAACAGCGTTTAAATGCACTACACCAGGCCTTTTGTTCAGTTTTAAGAGCCTGAAATGGCTGACAAGAACATGTCGAAGATGTATTTGCGAGTTTATAAGAAACGCAGGGAGAGAGACAGACAGTAGAGGACATTGTTGTGTAAAGCACACAAGTCGACAGAGAGACAGATGTTGATGGTGTGTACTAAAGAGGATGCAGTGGATGCCACATGAGTAGATGTAAAGAGGGGAAAAAAGATCTAAGAAAATGGAGGTGTGCGTGAAAGGAGAGTAATAGGGAACATGTAGGTAAAAAGTGGCCAGAGACAGGAAGGATAACAGAGAACAGAGTCTTTAATGGCATTGTAAAAGCCAGCCCGGAATAAATTACCTTCCATCCCGCAGGATTACTCATGTAATTATTTGAATGAGGGATTTCATTAGGATGTGCAGAGGTGTGGAAGAAGGAAGGCCGAAGTGATACAAGACTGAGGACAATTTTTACCTACATAAATTAAGTTTTAGGCATGTGCAGATAATTGATATGAAATTCAGAGTCCTTTGATTAGGACTAAAAAGTGAGAGTGTGATAATGTGGAATCGACTCATGTCAAATGCAGATAGAGAAAAAAAATAACAGAAATGAAAGGGAGATTGAAGAAGAATAAGGATATACCCCAGTGATGGGGATAAATTCTAATTTAAGAGGCACAACGAGAGATTGATGGAGAAATGGGTTATATCTTGGTGATTGTGATGTGTTTGAATTTAATTTGTGTGAATGATCTTTGGAGAAACTCCAGAAAAAAAAAGTGTGCACATCCAACTTGTTAGGTACAGATAAAGGACACAATCCAGAAAAATGAAACAAGTATTGCTCTAAACTGAACACAGCAAACAGCAATGTTTTCAGCTCTAGAATATCGCCCCCTGTTTTATAAACCACAGTAAAATAAATTTAAGGACAACAATAATAATAATATTAATACGTCCTGGGACGTAACACCAGGAAAAACCCTAGTTATATAGCGACAGGTAATGAGATTATCAGATTAACACGATTTCAGGAAGTCACAAGATATCATATTTTAATTTTTTGCATACATAGTACAACCCCTAGTTTTTAGTTATTTTGTGTGCGCAATTTATCGGTAAATCACTGATATTAGAGATTTATCATTGTGAAGGGTCCTTTCTCAAATTTTGACATTTTTATTATGCAAGTGTCAGATATCATCAAAGGTAAAGTTATTCTTTAATTTAATAAGACTGGTTTTTAGCAAATCTTAAATTATACAGTATATTTTTCATAATCTATAGAACAAATATGCGATGCCTAAATTCACTTATCTTTTAAAGATAGATTTTTCGTTTAAGTGTTTCATTAAAGGGGGGGGGGGGGGGGGGGGGTACAATGCTGTTTCATGCATTCAGAGTTGTTTACACTGTTAAAGAGTTGGATTCTCATGCTAAGCATGGACAAAATTTCAAAAAACAATTTGGACATATGATGGAGTATTTCTGTGCTAAAAATCTTACTTCCGGGTTCGTACAAGTTTCTGAGGTTTTTTTTCGATCGTGGCTCTTCATGACGTAGACGAGGGTGGAACTCCTTATATGGGCATTTCTCCCGGAAGAGCACGCCCGCGCACACATCGACCAGAGCAAGAGCGAGAGCGCGCCTATCAACGCGCTTCATCCGGCGGCAGCGCTGCACGGGACTTGCTCGGGAAGAATATCTCCAATCCAAAGAATTGTGTTTTTGGTTGTAAGGGAATGATAACTTTGTTCAGCTTCCTAAAGAACCCAGCGTTATGTAAACAGTGGATACGGTTTGTTTTTCGGGGGCAGCTATGGAGTTTCACAAGTGTGTTTTTTGACGAACGTTTTATAAACAAGGCCAAGTTCCATGCTGGATTAGCACATTGTTTGATACTGAAGGATGGAGCGGTCCTAGCTATAAAAGATCGCGGTCATGATTCAGAATTGTAGCTGGTAAGTGAAACTGCATCAAATGTCTGTGTTTTGTTGGCAGTCGGAGCTCAAGTGCTCGTCAATCTTTAGCTCCACCCACGGCGCGCCTCCAGGAGCTCGGCTGTTTCTGGAATTGTAAAGCTGTATCTTTCTTTTATAAATATGATAAAACTAAAGACTTTTTGGAGATATGAAGGATGCAGTACTACTCTATAGGAACTCAAGATTAACATGAGATTGGGTGAAACTGTGTGTGTTATGTCCCCTTTAAAAATATATAAATACAAAATATAACAGAATTTCAATATTAGGCATTTATAAGTTATGTTGGGGGGCCCCCCCCCCCATTCGGGTGGACAATAAAAATTATTATCAGCTTACTAATAATTACCAAACACTATGAAAAAAAAATGAGCATTTGGTCAAAATTTTAATATCAGTGTTCTCCTAATGTTCTCAGAATATATCAAACAATATGTGGATTTTTACTGGTATAAAATAAACTCTTGTAAAATAACCCCATTTTATTTATTTGTTTATAAATCATGTAACTTCCTGTGGGCAGATAATCTGATAATGTCATTACTTGTCTCTATGGGTTTATTTCACATTGAAGACAGAGTTTGAAACGCTGAGATTGTTTAATACAATTTTGAAACTTTAATATTAGTGTGTAGATATCTACTCTTTAAATTATATTTTCCAGAACAAAAAGAAGAAGTTTTGACAGAGAATTCATCTCTGCTAGAATTTATTCAACACCATAACTCTTTAGAAGGCATAAAATTAAGTGACGAAAAACAAAAGAATCTCCCAAATTGCATCTTTTTCTTTGAAATTTCACAACACAATGAATTAACAACGCACAGAATTTGGAAATTCAGAACAGCATGCTGGGAAAAAAATAACTGAAGCACAGCAGTAAACCTGACGACAGCGTCTTCAAAGAATAGGCCTCATACGGGCAAGAATGAATGAAAAGAAAAAGAGATTGCGAAGCACCTCTGACCGAATGCAAACAAGTGTACAAACAGCAAGAAAAACCCTTAAAAAATAAATAAAAAAAGATGAGCCAGAAATCTGTCTCCCAGCCATCAACTCATCCTTCCTAGTTGGCGTTTCCAATATTTTTCTTTTTATCTCTTCGATCTCTCGGTGCTCTGATTCGTTCTTTTCCTCAGGCTATGAAAGAGTAGCAATTGATTGCGTTCGTACACACAGGAGTCCACAGATGCACGCACACACACGCAGAGCTATAATTCGTTCGATTTGTTCATTTTTATTCATCCATTTATATGGAGGAGATGAAAACCCTCTTCACATCTAACAGAACCGTCATATTAGGTCTAATGCCACACACAGTAAATGCTGAAGAGCTGTAAAACACATGGAATAAATTATCGCCAGGAGGAATGTTAATAAATTATAGTGGGGAGCATGTGGATCAAAGTACAACATATTCTTGTTATGCAAAAGCGCACTTTGCGTGCATGACGAGTCTTTGATATTCGGAGGAGGGACGTTAACGGCTGCGCTTAAGAAGAACTTTTAAATATTTGACCTTAAACACTTCAAACTACTGTAAAAGTCCACACTGCTTTAGTAAGGGACCGTTTGCTTGAAACACACTCACAGTTTTACACGTTTACAGTAAATTGAACAACAAAGGCGGCATGAAAATGTGGAGAACACAGGAAAATATTCAGACAATTTTTTTGTTTCTTTTTCACCATCAATATTTTAAATGTTACATTCCTGTTTAGGGCCGTTTCATCTCCCAGTGAAACCCAACATGGCCCCAAGTTCAAAAGAGCAACATATAACAGCAGAGCAGATAGGAAAAAGTAGGATGAGAGACTGAGACACAGAGAAAGAGAGAGAGAGAGAGAGAGAGAGAGAGAAAGTTAGAAATGGTAAAGACCCTGAACAAACTTGTTTGCACCATAGCGCAGTGTTTCCTGGGCATATCCTGTAACTTTCAAGAGTGGATCCAGAGCAAAAGAAAGAAATTTTTTTTCCAAGTCAGATGTCATTGAGGCTACCATGTGCAAAGTTTCCTTAAATCATGCAGCCAATGAGAAGAAAGCTTGGCTTCCCATCATCTCGAGCACCGATTGGCTTCCATGACTTTAAGTACACGTGATTGTCATGCCGATTCAAGTGCAACGCAAGAGTCAAATTCAGAAAACAGTACAAACATCCATGTCAGGGAGGTGAGCGCCACTATCTTGTGTCTGAGCGTGGCATACGTCACAAAAATGAATGGAAATATCCTTGCGAATATCCAAATTAGCATCTCTTGTCCACTCTATATACACTACGCAGCATCCGTACACGCTCAAAATGGGACCCTGATTGAAAGAAGGGGGTGGGGGGCGGATCCCAGTTCAATCATGAGCTCCTGGGATTGGGCAAGTCGAAAACGATGGGCAGGTTCATAGGCTGGAAGTTCACCGTGCACGCCGAGGCATTAATGAACGTGGTGGTTCCATCTTTCATCATACCGTAACCTAGCTCGCACAAACACAAAGATATTCCGATTCATTAAGTTGAAGAATGTCATGCATGTTTTGTTTTTGTGAAAATACGTTAACACGCATTTAAAAGGAGAACACTGATACAAAATGATACTAAAGGAATGATTCAACCAAACATGAACATTTCCTAAACATGTACTCACCCTCAGGCGATCCAAGATATATGATTTTGTTTCTTTATCGGAACAGAATTTAGCATTACATCACTTGCTCACCAATTGATTTACTTGTGGATTGTTGTGATGTTTTTAGCAGCTGTTTGGACTCTCCTTCTGA
Organism: Sinocyclocheilus anophthalmus; assembly: GCA_018155175.1. Classification (NCBI taxonomy): domain Eukaryota; kingdom Metazoa; phylum Chordata; class Actinopteri; order Cypriniformes; family Cyprinidae; genus Sinocyclocheilus; species Sinocyclocheilus anophthalmus. The sequence continues at coordinate 1,025,265 of JADLZN010003193.1, forward strand.
CGGCACCCATTCACTGCAGAGGATCCATTGGTGAGCAAGTGATGTAATGCTAAATTTCACCCAAACTGTTCTGAGCAAGAAGCAAACTCACCTACATCTTGAATGGCCTTTAAAGGGATAACCATAAGCCTTGGTCAGCTCCAAGGTCAGCTCCAAGGACAACAGTTTCACCTAAAAAAAAGTCACCTACATCTTGGATGGCCTGAGGGTGAGTAAATTAACAGCAAATTTTTACTATCCCTTAAAGCAAATTTTTCAATTTGGGTGAACCATTCCTTTAATAAGGTCAAAAATTAGGTTTAAAGTGTTAAAAGCTAAATGGTAAATACAAATAATCATGCAGTGTGTATGATTAAAGTGTATAAATTGCAAACAGCAAAAAATTACACATAACAGCTAGCAAACGAGTGGAGCTATTTTTGCACATTTCTGTGCCATAACAAACATGGCACTGAGTCAAACATAGACATGCAAAGCACAAAACACAAGCGTACACACATGTAAAATGAAATCATATTGCCGACAAAGATGAGGATCCTTTACTAAAAGCATTTTGAGTGTGTGTGCTAAATTTACTGTGAATATGAATGTGATCTAATTTTTGCTATGGAGCTGTCAGAAGGCAAAGCAGCATGGGACAGACTCTGCTCTGCTAACCCCAAAACAGGCAGATTGACGTGGCAGCATGAACAAATATGTTTGAGATCACAGGGCTGTATGGATTTCATGCATGTGATGTATAGACAATTGCGACTCTTATCATCTCATGTGATTACCTTCATGAATGTGCCCAAATACATGTAGTTTGGGCTGAACTCTCCTCTGGACAGTGTTCAACAGTTCCATACAGCCAACACGCTGCATCTTCCTGGGCACCCAGTCCAAAAAACCTACAAAAAGGTAGTATAATGACTAATATGAACATCAAAAGGCAAAGAAAAAGACAGAAATATATGATGTTAGAACAGACAATTTGGTTAATTTACGCTTTTGGAGTTACAAGCTGAACAAATGCCAGATGTACCAAGTTAGGGAAGAGAATCAGAATGAATTTAAAGACTGTAGTTCTGATTCCACAGTGTTTCATATTCTTAATGACGTTTTGGCAATTTTAAGGAAGAAGTAATAGATTTTTTTTTTGTGCATCCGAGGTGCTAATTTAAGAACTCAACAAGGGTGAAGTCTTGACTCACGGAATTTTAATTAGATGTGACTGGACGCTCTAGGAAGGTTACCAAGCAACTTATGCGTTAACTAATTAATATTCATGAGCTAAGCCTTAGCCATAGTAGGATTAGTAATTCACATCCTGAATTTAGATTTTCCTTTCACAATTAATTGCGTGAGTCCAAAAATGTTTACACCTCCAAAACCAATAAAATCATGAAGTTTGAGTCCAGATTTCAAACCAGTTCTTGATTTCCAAACCTACACTAAGTATAGAGCGAGTACATGATTTCAAGTTAAAGGTGGGGTAAGCGATTTTTCAAAAAGGGGTTAGAAAACTGATTCGGGCCGAGTAGCAAAACAAACTTGTAGCCAATCAGCAGTAAGGGGCATGTCTACTCATGATGTGGAGGAGAGAGCGTTCAGTGCACAGCACTGAATGGACATTAGCCGAGCCGAGCGACAGAAAGATAGAGATGGCGGATAAAAAAACAAAAGAGGAAAACATCTGCGGAACAAAAGAAGGCTTAAGGCAAGAAGTAGGACCCGTGTAAATATCGGATCAGCTTTCCAGCGCTGGAGAGAATTCAAGGAGCGGAGGCCTGCAATCGGACGCCAAGGTTGCTTTGTTTTTTCTTGATAGGTGAGTGACTGTGCCGCCTGCAAAAGCTAAAGTCTGTCTAGTACACAGGACGCGACAAAGCGACCGTTGAAAATCATTTGAAATTTGTGTCAATACATCATAAATAGAACGCAGCAGCAGTTTTCTGTCTGGGATTTGTCGTGTCGTGCCGCGCCGCATTCAATGTAGACCATAGATATGTATATATATCTATGGCGTAGACAGCATCACTGATTATAATGAGTTCTATAGTATTTTGTCGCGCCGCTCCACTCGCGTCCGGTGTAGACACGGTGTAACATTGGTTTTGCTTTGTTTCACAGAACTAATGGTTGCCTGGGTTGCGTACGTATGTGTGGGGTGGAGCTATCAAAATAGGGGCGAGACCCTTTTGGGGTAGGGGCGTGTTTGTTTTGGTGATTTCAAATGTCAACATTGGCTACCAGAAATCGCTTACCCCACCTTTAATGATCTCAGTACACAGGACATATTCTTACATATCGCTGTGAATCTTCAGAGATATCATTTGGGGCTAATTTGCAACACTATGATAAACACCCACATTTGCACAAATGTATAGTGAGACACGTCTTTACCATGAGAATTACACATTGTCACAATCTCAAAGCCCAAAAGCTTAGTGTTTTAAACCACAGCTGTCTTTATGCACAAACTTCCGTTCTCAGTACATATGACTGTGTGTGTGAAGGTTTTATTATGTGCGAAGGGATTTGCTGCACTGCGAACAGCGTCTCAGTGTTGCATGCTTTAGCAGCCTGCTGTAGAAACTCCATCTGCCAAAGCCTCAGAGCAAAAGAGTGTGTGTGCGCGAGGATGAAGACAACATAATGGGGAATAAACATTACCGCATGCTTTGTGTGTGTGCATTTGTGTGTGATTTAGGTCTTACCCAGAGGAGGGCAGTGTGTGAGAAGAATATCTGTGGAATCTGGAATCTGATTCCACTTGTCCAGCAGTGCTTGTCCTCGTTGAAGATTAAAACCCCAGCCGTAGTACCATGGCTGCCTGAAAACATACATAAAGAAGGAAAAAACAGAGTTAAGGCCTACTGATGTGACCGTGAACATTACTGCCAATTTCTTCCCATGTGCTTCACTGATCTTTTACCCAGACTGCTCTACCGCTGATGAAAACAAGATGACATTTCCATTAGGATCTGTATATGGAGAATCTGTGAAAGATCTTGGGTCTATGATGATGATAAAATAACAGAAAACCCCCCCAAATCACAAATAGCAATAACTTTGTTCTGGCACCTTTCTCACATCTTTTACTAAATGTAAGCGGAAAAAAAATTGAAATAGGATTGAACATTCACCGTTACAGGCCAACTTAGATTGAGTCCTCATCTTTTTCTTTCCCCCACTGTCATCTTCGGACCATCACCTCTAAATAAAGGAGGAGGGAAGGGTAAAGGGGGGGGGGGGGAACTGATTTGAAAAGCTTGGTTCATGAATATTAATTAGGTGATGTAACGTTTGTCCAGTAGTCCAAACTGTGCGTAAATGCTGGTAAATGGGCGCAAGACATAGAAGGATTACCATTTGTGCATTTCTTCAGCACACAGCAAATAGAATCTTTGTCAGAGGTTTCTACTTGGTCTTAACGTCATATAAACAAAAAATAATATCAAAAATGTAGTTTCGTTTATTATTAGTATACATCTTAAAATATAATATTAAAATAATAAATTCATTAAAATAAATATTGTAGAATGATTTTATATATATAACTATATTTTATATTGTAGAATTGTAACACTTTAGATCAGAACACTATGCACTATTAACTAGTTTTTATTATCATGCATATACTGCATATTGGAGTTTATTCGTACTTATAAAGCAAATTTAATGCGACCATATTCTAGAACCCCTTACCCAACCCATACCTAAACATACCTACTATAACAACTACCTTACTTAACAATCAGTCAGCAGCAAAATAGGATTTATTAAGGGAAAATCTTAGTTATAGTGAAATATTTTGTCCTGAGCTAAAGTGTACTGTTACATTTTGAACAATTTTTTTATTAAATAACTATATATATATATATATATACCGTGGGTATAGAAAGTATTCAGACCCCCGTAAATTTTTCACTCTTTGTTATATTGCAGCCACTTGCTAAAATCTTTAAGTTAATTTTTTTTCCTCATTAATGTACACACAGCACCCATATTGACAGAAAAACACAGAATTGTTTTATTTAAAAAAATTTATTTATTAAAAAAGAAAAACTGAAATTCACATGGTCCTAAGTAATTCAGACCCTTTGCCAAACTTATTTAGTATAAAGGCACACACACCTTTTTGATCTAATACAGCCATGAGTCTTTTTGGGAAGGATGCAACACGTTTTTCACACCTGGATTTGGGGATCCTCTGCCATTCCTCCTTTCAGATCCTCTCCAGTTTTGTCAGGTTGGATGGTAAACGTTGGTGGATAGTCATTTTTAGGTCTCTCCAGAGATGCTTAATTTGGTTTAAGTCAGGGCTCTGGCTGGGCTTTTCAAGAACAGTCACAGAGTTGTTGTTGTGAAGCCACTCCTTCGTTTTTTTTAGCTGTGTGCTTAGGGTCATTGGCTTGTTGGAAGGTAACCGCGTCCCAGTCTGAGGTCCTGAGCACTCTGGAGAAGGTTTCGTCCAGGATATCCCCGTACTTGACCGCATTCATCTTTCCCTCGATTGCAACCATTCGTCCTGTCCCTGCAGCTGAAAAACACCCCCACAGCATGTTGCTGCCACCACCATGCTTCACTGTTTGGGACTGTATTGGACAGGTGATGAGCATGCCTGGTTTTCTCCACACATACCGCTTAGAGTTAAGGCCAAAAAGTTCTCATCAGACAAGAGAATCTTATTTCTCACAATCTTGGAGTCCTTCATGTGTTTTTTTAGCAAACTCCATGCGGTCTTTCATGTGTCTTGCACTGAGGAGAGGCTTCCGTCGGCCACTCTGCCATAAAGCCCCGACTGGTGAGGGCTGCAGTGATGTTACTTTCTTACACTTTCTCCCATCTCCCGACTGCATCTCAGGAGCTCAGCCACAGTGATATTTGGGTTCTTCTTTACCTCTCTCACCAAGGCTATTCTCCCCCGATAGCTCTGTTTGGCTGGACGGCCAGCTCTAGGAAGGTTTCTGGTCATCCCAAACGTCTTCCATTTAATGATTATGGAGGCCACTGTGCTCTTAGGAACCTTAAGTGCAGCAGAATTTGTTTTGTAACCTTGGCCAGATCTGCACCTTGCCACAATTCTGTCTCTGAGCTATTCAGGCAGTTCCTTTGACCTCATTATTCTCATTCGCTCTGACATGCACTGTGAGCTGTAAAATCTTATATAGACAGGTGTGTGGCTTTCCAAATAAGTCCAATCAGTATAATCAAACACAAATGGACGCAAATGAAGGTGTAGAACCATCTCAAGGATGATTCAAAGAATGGACGCACCTGAGTAAATATATGAGTGTCCAGCAAAGGGTCTGAATAGTTAGGACTATGTGATATTTCAGTTTTTATTTTTTTTTAAAAATCTGCAAAAATGTCAACAATTCTGTTTTTTTCTGTCAATATGGGGTGCTTTGTTTACATTAATGAGGAAAAAAAATAACTTAATGATTTTAGCAAATGGCTGCAATATAACAAAGAGTGAAAATTTAAGGGGGTCTGAATACTTCCGTACCCACTGTATATAGATGAATAGGGATATAAAAGAGAGTGGAGGAGGAACATAAAAACCAAATAAGAAAGAGAAGAAACATGTAGAGACATACAGTATGTAAGGATGAGAGGGGGTGTTTATGTTTTGCCTATCCCCATACACTTATTGCGATGCACACTTGAGTGAACGGTTATATAATTAACATGTCACTAAAATCTGTCCCCATATCCATCTTCCTCTGCACATTTATGTGCGAGTATGTTGAAAGACTCTTGTGTGTGTGTTTGTGTGTGTGTGTGTCAGTTTACACATGAAGGTTCCCTTGCCTCTACGTGGATTTTGTAATTTATAGGAGCAGTCGCTTGAAACGTTTACTTTTATAGCTGGCTGACGCATCAGTGTCCCGTGCTGCAAGCAAACACATTATTAGCTGACACAAACCCACAAAAAAACAAACACCACACACACACACACACACACACACACACACACATAGATCCTTTGAGGAGCGATCCAGATCGGCCCTGGGTTCATCATCTCAAGAAGGTCAAGAGGAAAGAAGGGCAAATGCTATTTTCATTTGATTTCATCTGATTAATATTCAAATCACTCCTATCATCAGAGTCTAAACATTTATGATCAAACATCTGCAGGCCAACTGACGCAGTCTGATTAATTCACATATCAAATCTTAAAACATTTAAAATGGCCTTTACATATTGATTGTACTATTTAAATATTAATTTTCATCTTTACACGGACGTCTCAATTACACTGGATCGAGAAAGGACTCATTATTGGTGTCCCAAACAGATTTTTCTAACCGAGCAGAGAGAGGTTAATAAAAAGAAAGAAAATGAGAGAGGGAGGGTTGTGTGTGAACACAGACAGAAAGAGAGATGCTGTGAAAACAGCATTAAAATTTCTTAAAAATACAAGCAATTATGTAATTCAGAAATTCTGATTTAGTTTAATGGAGATTTTATTAAGCCAAAAGATCAGAAGAACATGTGCAATTCCTTCAAATGGCACAAGGAACGACTAGCATACTTGATGTACTAAACCATCTGTGTATTTATCAGTTCAGATGTTTTTTCATTTGTCAAGGTGAATAGAAAGCAAAGACAGCTGTTTGTTGTCATGCCTTTACTCCCATGATGCCACATCAGTGCAAAAGCAGAAGAAATACTTTGCAAACTACATTTTTCAATTTCTGAAGCAAATGTAAAGGGTATTTGCCCACACAAAACTCATCACCACAGTGCTAAGGTGTTCAGAGTGGTTGCTAGTGTATTGCTAGGGTGTTGCAAATTAAAAAAAAAACATTTTATTCTTTTTTTTATTTATTAGGAACCACTAATAAAAAGCAAACCTAATCGGATGTCTGTTTGTCACCACTGGCTTTAAAACAGTCTTGGGGTGAAGTAGGGTTTGGGTCGAATCAGTGAGCGTGTGCAAGTGCAAAACCTCTCTTGGCCAAATTATATCAGTGCAGTTTTGCCATAAATCTTTAAATGCATGGCTGGGGGGAAAAGGCTGTGGGGCGACTGTGCTTCAATATTTCATCCCATTGGTTAACTTCAAGGATTTTAAAGGAAGAGAAGATGGGAGTTATTAGAAAATCTTTCTTTTTTTATAATTTTTTTTTTTTTTTTAAAGAATGCATTAATGACTCACAGAAATGTGAAATCTAATTCAATTCTTGCTGCTGGTAAGGTGGTGAACCTTGAATGGAAAGATAAAATGTGTAAGAAAATTGGGAAGAAATAAATAGAGAAAATGGAATAGAAAATATTAAAAGTGACATTCACAGATCAGTAAAGTTTGTGCTAACAGACCTGTTTCTAGCAACTGTTTGGTTACCAACATTCTTCAAAACATATTTTATGTTCCACAGAAGAAAGAAAACGTGAAGGTGAGTAAATGACAACATCATTTTCACTTTTGGGTGAAGTATCTCTTTAAGTTGCCCGCTCTGTGAAACAGTTTTCACAATGCCTTAAAATACTGCCTTCATAAGCAGCTCACTATATTTTAGAGCATAGCAATGCATACCAACACATATACACACACAAACACACACAAGCTATCTGCAAATGGAGAGAGCTTTTGTTCAACATCCTCACCTGGCTGCTGTAATTACAGATGTTGGTGGTATCTTGACCCCAATTACAGAGGAGGTCTACACATTATTCTGTGTGTGCGCACATTAAAGAGAGTGTATGTGCATGGCACAGAAGCAGGTACGTAAGTTTCTGACACTGACCCAGATGTGTGCATGGAGAAGAGGTTGGGAATCTACAGGGATAAGCCGTTACATCTCTGAAGAGTTAAGAGGCAACATCAGACAGCATCTTTACCATGCACACACACACATAACCTTATTAAGAGAGTTTCAATTAATAGCTTGCGGGTCACAACAGCCCACTGAGATTTACCAGCACATAAGAAGTGCTATCAACATCACACAAGCGCTCACTTACACTCTTGTACTATGAATTAACTATAATAAAACTTTTCATGACATGAAAACATTTCTGAAAGAAATGGCTTGTTAAACAAGTAAAAGTAAATAAAATCGAGACAAAAACACATTAATTGGTAATATCTCAAATTACTATATCATTGAGAATAAAAAACAAATAAATATAAATTCACACAAAAAAAAACAATGTAGGTTGGGACTTGATTTTATCCTTTGGTTGTTAAGTAAAATAAAATAAAATACTAAAAGTATTACCAATGAATGTGTTTATTTAATTTATTTTATTTTATTTTATCTTAGAGAATGAAAAAAGAAATATAAATTTAATGTAGGTCAGTTGTTGAATAAACAAAACAAAAATAACTGAATTCTCAATATGAATATCATTGAGAATCAAAAATAAGTCAATAAAATTAGGTAATATACGTGAATTTAGGAACGCGACAGTATTGAGACAATGTCACTCATTGAAAAATAACGGAATTTAATTTATGCCGACGTTAAAGATCTGCTTTAACAAGTAGGGGTTGGTTTTGGGGGGAAAGGGGGGGGGGTGTTTGGATTCTCATGCTAAACATGGCCACAGTTTCAAAAAACGATTTGGACTTATAACAGAATATTTTTGTGTCAAATACACACTTCAGGGAAAGATTAACATGAGATTGCTAGAAACTGTGTGTGTGTTATGTCCCCTTTAAAGCACAGTACGCTGTCAGCACGTACACATATCAATCAAAAAACACAAGGAAATATCTGAAACTAGTTAACCTCACTAATCAACTATCAACTAAACTACTAGCTTCATCATCGTGACTACCATTCTTAAGTTTTTAAGCCATTGTTGTATGTAGTGCTGTTTTTATATTTTTTTTTGTATAAATCAAGTAGTCTTGCATATTTAGCATGGTGTAGCTTTATTTTTCAGGCCGTTGTATATTTAGCACAGTGTGCTGCATCATATTGTGCTGAACTGCAGGGCCGGCTGGACTTGATGTTTAATCTGAGAGAAGCAAGCGGTCCATTCACACAGGGCTCCAGTCCGAGCAGCACAGCACGAGAGACACACACTGCACAAAACCAGAGAAAGAGAGAAAGAGAAACTCTGGAAGGCAGAGTATATCAGTCTCTGACAATAAAGGGATTAGACCAGGCTTCTGTCAGACATAGCTGCACATGCTCTGCACAACTTCACTATTTGTCTGAGTTCCCCACTCTGTCTCTGTCTGCCCTGTGTTAACACTGGTGAATATGTGGACATTTTGGTCCCCGCATGACTTTAATGCAACCCTCAGCATGTAAGTGAAACCAGACTACTAGCCCCAACCCTCACAAGTTCACAAACACATGCATTCACTGATACACACAGACACACACACAACCCACACCACACAACACACAGTGGAGCGTGTTTAGTACTTAATCATGCAGATTTGCAAAAAAAAATAAAAAAATTTTATATATATAATTTATATATATATAATATATATAATACCCATATCCATATACTATATATATCTAATTATATAATATCCATAGAAAAACGAAAAATGAAGAGGTCGGCTGTTTATAAAAACATAAAAAAGTATTCCGATTAATGGTTTTATTTTATCATAGAGAGAAAGAAAGAAAGAATATAATTCCACACATAAAAAAAACAGTAGTCATTGTTGATTGGCATCAAACAAAAAAACAAATTTTAAACAAGGACTGCATGCATGGATAGAAATAGATATAAATCAGGGATTAATTTTTTCAATAAGACAGGGCACTTCCATTAGAAATATACAGTCCAATTTAGATGTCCATGGCCGACATTAAAGATGTACTAAAAACTTAAATAATAATAATAATAATAAATAAATAACCTACAATATTATAGAATTATAAGCCAATATTCTTTACATAGAGAACGAGCAACGAATAATAAACGTACTGGAACTTCAAAGACATCAATCGATGAGCCCACCTCAAGAGTTGGAGCATGCGTTTTTAACCACATGATGAGTCCTTGACTCGGGGCCGTTTCTAGGCATAGGCGAGCTATAGGCGGTCGCCTAGGGCGCCACCAGCAGGAGGGGGCGCCAATGAGCGCACTTACTGGCACTTTTAGCTGGGTTGTGATAAAGAGTGGCACAGTCACCCTGGAATATGACTGCTGCCCCCACTGGATCCCCCAGCATTATTGGGCTAGAGTACTGTCAATCTGATGATGCCTGTATGCCACTGGATCAGAGTGCTGTCAATTGCTGCCTGATTGTTGCATGCAAAGTTTGCATTTGGAGTGCTCAACAACGCCGTCAGTGGGCTCTGTCAGTGCTTTGGCAAGGTAACACTTTTTTTTGCCATGCAATAAAGCTAAGTTCAAAGGCCAATTTAAAATATTGGTACAGTAAATAAAGTGCACAAAATCAGTATTTTTGATTAGGCAGTATTTGTGGCACTTTTGTAGCACATTTGTCCAAATATTTGTGGCAGATTTGTCCAAAAGGTGTGTGTTTTTTGCGCCAATGCATTGTTAAAGGATCAGCGTGTCATGTAATATTCCCATAAACTTTAACATCCAATTAAAAAATATTTGTTTAGTAAAATTAGCTAATTCACGAGATCAATATATCCTTTATTTAGACCGCTTTGTCGAGTTAAATGCATCCTTACGGAGGTGTCGAAATGTTGAATCAATTCATTCACTTCCAACAGTGCTTAATGGGAGCAGCGTCATAGAGGGCAGAGCGTCCCGTTATTTAAAGGGGACGTTAACGCGTTAACGAGTAGCAAATGATTAAGTAGCTGCATTGGTTACTTTTATGCCACTGATAAAGCTTTTATATGTAGTTTGGGGTAACAAAGGGGTTTTATAGGTTTGACTGAAATAATAATGCAATAACTGACACTTTAAATCAATGTTTCAAGAAACAACAAAAAAAATTGAACAAAAAACAGATAAAGACAAAAAAGTAGCCATTGATAATATCTAAACAATATGTAGTAGTATAGTATATAGTATCCAAATTAAAATGTAATAAAATTAATTTATGTGTGATTTTATGTGCAATGTCTTAGCCACTAGGGATTGTTACATAGGGCTATACAGGCATCTAGTGGCAACACAATGATATTACAGATACTAAATTGTGCAAAATGTTTATCTTAACAGTCAGTTTACAAATAATGCATTCAGATTTGTGGAACTCAATGCACTGAATCTCCATAAATTAGTGTCGTTACTATGACAACCAATTTGAATGTGACAAGCAACTGGTGTCTGAAAAGAACCAGTTATATATTTATATTTTGGGGGTTGCAATAGGGATTTTGCCTAGGGCGTCAAATTGTCTAGAAACGGCCCTGGTCTTAAGTATAAATTGAGGGGTGGATAATGAATTTGGACTCTAGGTGAACGTTTCTGCTCCACCGAATCTGATCTGAACAGTCCGAAAAACGAGCAGTAACAAATCCATCTGTGCAATGAGACATCTGCCCACACAGCCTGACACGTCTCTCAAACTTATACACACGCACACACACGTACTGGCCTGGGCACACAGCAGACTTCAGAACAGCTGTGTGGACTCACACTCATCAACAGGAACATTCACAGCACTGATTAACATAACGAGCCAAGAGCAGGGACACACAGAAGTGTTTGATAGCTGATGCAGGGCTTTAAAGGAACGGATCGCGCAAAAACAAAAATTCTGCCTTTATTTACTAACCCTCGTGTCGTTCCAAACCCGTATGACTCTCTTACAACCCTCTATGCACACCTTGGCAATATAATCGCCATTGGCTAGTCAATAGTTTAGTTTACTTGCCAGACTGATATACTATTTTACCACCCACAAACACACAGGGGACACACACACACACACACACACGATTCCACCAAATCAGCTTATCTTTGCAAAATGGCACAACTTCTTAAATAACTGAACGTACACTCTTAACTTCAGTCAATCAAGCATTATATTATGATAATTAAGCACTATTTAATGATAGAACTAGTGATTAGAACTAAAACTTGGTAACCATGTATGAATGCATATTTGTCATTTTAACTGAACTTGGGACTGGTGGTGATGCTTAAGATATTGTTGATCATAGATAATAGTAGTTAATTATTATTAAAAGTAGGGATGCACCAAATGTTCGGCAACCGAAATTATTCGGCCGAAAATAGCAAAAAAAAGCTTGCCTTCGGCCAAGAATTTTCATTTCGGTGCATCCCTAATTAAAAGATAACACTACTACTACTACTACAATTATCTGCTGAATATTAAACACGTTGTCAGCGTTCGCTCAAACTGAGCAAGCTGTAATAGATGAGCGCCAGCCAATGAGATTGCCGTTTGTGCATTAGCTCCGCCCACTACCGGAGAAACTGGCATATCTTCTGCTTGTTCTTAAAAGCTGAATAATTCTAAATAAACTCCGTTATTTTGACAGGAAAGTACAATAAAGAATATCGTTTACATGTAGCGTGTCGATTCAGCATGGTATGTGAGACTCTTGCTCTCTCTCTTTGTATGTGTGAGAAACAGCGCTTAAACTTATAATTAGCCTCCAACTCACACACTGGCAAGTAAAACCTAAGAATTTATTAGCCAATAGCTAACGATAGACATCATTTAGTTGCCCAGAGTAAGATTTAGTCACATATGCGAGTGATTTACTCGCAATGTAGAGAGGGTTGTCTCTACAAGGAGAATCTCATTAGCACATTAGCATATTCAAATTTGGTGTGGTACAATTGGCTATGAGACACACAACGAGAACCAATGGAGTTTGACATTACTCACATCAAATCTGACACGTATGTGCCAAATTTGAACATATGTACAAATTCCCTTTGTCTCCCACGGAAAAAAGAAAATCATGCAGGTTTTTAAATACACTGGGGTGAGTAAATAATGACAGAATGCATAAAGAAAAAGCCCTTTAAAGTCAATCCATGCATTCTTAAAAGCAGTTCTTAAATGTCCATGGTTGCATGAATAAAAACCTCTGCGTCTGCAAAGCTACACTCGGCATTCCTTTTGAAAAATCAAGCTTAATAAATGCTTACTGCAAGAAAAAAAAAGCCTCAGTGGACAACATCTGCAGAGAAGTTCTCGTCTTGTTACTGCGTGTAGGGGTATGTGTATCCGCAGAAGAGATGAAGATGCTCAACAGTCGTGAGCAATACTAAATTAAACTTCTAATTTATACCATAAAAGACAAGCAAGAGGTCTCAAACTTCCTGAAAGAATCCATGGCCCTTCATAAAGATGAAGAAGAATAGAATAGGAATGGGAGACATAAAAATGAGGAGTAGATTACAAATATTAATAAATTGAAAGAAGAGCAAAGAAGAAGAATAAGAGATACGTTTTAAGTTTTCATAGAGTTCTTTCAATAGCAATTTTTCTCTTAAACACAAAGACAAAGACTCACACTTGTCTTGGTTTTGTCTGCTTAACTAAACTTTTTTTTCATACAGAAAATATAGACATTATAATATAATAACCCAGAATATTCTTTTAAAAATCATTATTTAACACAATAACCTTTTTAAAAGCATTGCAAACATCTTTACTGAATATTTTAATAAAACTAAAGACATACTGTACAGTATCCTACAGCCAAAAATAAATAAAAAATTCTGAATATTTGCGGAGTGTGCTTTTAAACTACAAAGCACATGGTGTCTGGAGATACTTCACTGAACGATTACTTCTGTTTCTTCCGTCGGGCCCCTTGGCTTTGTCTCTCGCCCTTCTTCCAGGAGGATTTTAGGAGCATTGAGAGATATGTGCGACTCAAACAGACACCGCACACGCAGCGCTAATGAGCTCCCTCTGGAAGCCCTCAAACACTCTGTCATACGTTATAATTGCGTTGGCAATACGTTAGGATGTGTGTTAGTTTGTATATGGTGTCGGAATGGACAGAGAGAAGAGAACAGGATAGAAATGGAGAGAGTTTAAAAAAGGTTGAATGAAGTTAATAAGGAAAGTATTAAGGCTGTGTGTGTGTATGTTTGAGAGAGAAAGACGAGCTGTCGCCAGGCCCCTCTAGTCTGAACTGTGAAGAGCAGGTGCAGGACAGCAGCACCAGTGTGTGTGTGTGTGTGTAAATGAGTGTGAACATGTGTCAATGACCATGTATGTGTGTTAGAGATGAGACTGTCATATGGAGCGGCTTGGAGCGATGCAAAGCTATTGCCTTCTGGGTAATGAACACACACACACACACACAAGATGAACCGGTCAGGTCATAGAAACTTACTCCTGCTGTGTTAATGCACTTTGTGTTGGCTTACCAGCATGGCCTTTCGGCTCAGCTGAAAGACACAGTTTACACACTGATACAATTTCAACTCGATTTTGTGTCTCAGCTTGCCCGTCTGAAACTTTCAGCAATATCTTAGTGCCATGAGGAGCCATTTAAATATTGTTTTAGTACAAATGCAAGGCATTTGAAATGTTATTTATAAAAATGTATTTCATACAATTGCAATGCAATGCAATGAAAACAAAAGCATAAAAATTCATTAAAATCACAAATTGCCCTAGATAGTTAGAATGTGGATATAAAATGTGATTATATTTAATCCATATACATATCAATATATTATGAACATAATACATAAATGTATAATATATTAAAATATTGTATTCTAGGCCTATCTAGTATAGTAAAGTGTAGTATATATTTTCAAATGGATTATTCATATGGAATTTTGACAATATACTAGATATTAGTTGTTTATTTAAGAAAAATGCCTAAATGAAATGTCTAAATAATAAAAGTAAAAAAAAAAAAAAAACTGACACGGGCTATACATATTGACCATTTTAATTGATTAATTTATATATGCATTTGATAAATAAACACAAATGGGCAACAAACAGTTTTGTAGAAAAAAAAGCCCTCATAAAAGGTAAAAAAAATTAAAGCTACAAGAAACCCCCCCCTTAATTTCTGACACTGGACAATACCATTACTTTTACCAAACAGGATTTTTTCTAATAAAACAGCAATGCATTTAGTATTTAAATGAGAATCATAAAAAATAAATGTTTTTTAGACACCCTTATACCCCAGATAATCATATTTGTGTGAATGTGCATCTGTGTAAGGGAATAAAATGTCTCCAGCTCTAACTGGTGGCAAAAATACTAGCAACACAAGTTTTGCCACATAGTATTCCTCCACAGCTGTGCGGAGAAAATAAATATCCAGTTCAGAATAGAGAGCAAGAGAGGTGTAATGAGCAGGAGAGGGAGTTAACATGTAGAAAGTGAGGTAGCATAGCAGAGGAAGCGCAAAAGTGCTTGTCTGGGATTGTGACGGTGCTGCTAAAAATCAGCGGCTAATTCCGCCTGTGTAACTGCTGGACATTTTTTTCCTCCCTCTTCCCTCTCTTTCCCACAGAGTGATAGTTGCCGTAGCAACCATGGCAAATCTTCCTTTTCTCAAACAGATGTCCCATTTAGTTGGAAATTAGAATGTGTAAAAACCCAGGAGACTCAAATTATTTCCAAGTTCTCCGGGAGGAGGGAGACGGAGAAGAAAAGAGGAGCGCGGAAAAGAAAGGAGTGGTGAGGGAAGGAGAGAAAAAGAGGAAAAGGGAGAGAGAGGGTTACATATCCTCCTCCTCAGGAAGTGTGAAAGTGTGTTGATTAGCCATCGCTGTGGGGCAGCTAATTCTGACGCCCGACCACACGCCACAGCCAGCACTGAAGAGGCAGCAGCCGGAAAAAGACACGAGAGAGGGAGGACAAGATGAATGCAGGATGGGTATGAACCATTGTATGGTTCATCTTTTGCTTAATATGGTGTATAATTTATTCTCTGGATCATTTTTTTTCAATTTCTGTCACAGTCAGATGCAGAACACGACTGATAAAGTGGGTGATGTTATGTAGAAGGACAGAGATAAACGGAATTATCTTGTCTGTTTTGCAGGTAAACAGATTCAGCATTTATGAGAATGTAAAGAAATTCCCCAGAGCTGCGCACACTCACATATGTGCGAAGACACAAGCGCAGTGTGAGCGAGGAGTTTTGCCTTGGAGACCAATTTACAGGTAACATCTAGCCAAGACATGAAGCCCCACAGTCAGTCGCTTTTAATAAAAAACGTTTCTTGTTTCTATCATGTTGCCAGCAGAATGACTGACACAGAAATCAGACTGAAAAGATTGGAGTGCTGGATGCTGGAGTATTTGTTCCACACCTTAAAGGCCCTTGATTTATGTCAACATTCCCCAATGCATTCAACTCTATGGACCAATCCTCAAAGTTTTTTTTTTTTGTTGTTGCAAAAAAACAGTTTGTTGCTGATGTTTCAAAGTATAGTCAATGATTATGCCTATAATTTGCAGTTATCAGGGTTAGAAATTTTAAAAGGTTTTGAGGAAAGAATGGCACAGTGCTAAAAATTGCGCTAGATATTTAAAATGTGGATCAAAAAATTGTATTTGTATGCTGCGTCCATATAATATATTTTGATAAACCGAAATATACAAGTTATAATATCTTATAATTGTTTTAATTCTAGGCCTTTATCGTTTTACAGTTATTTAACACTATATCGATTGTGAACATTTTTCAAGTTGTTTTTTTTAAGTCCATGAATAATTGATAAATACAATGGACCAAAAAAACTAATTAAAAAACGCTATACAAAAAATGGGACACACTCTGACTCTGCATAATCAAGACATTGCGATTTTTTTTAATAAGGCAATCAGTGGATGGGTTTAAAAAAATAAAAATAAAAATAAAAACAGGATTAAGTGCCAATTTAATTATTAATTCAATTCATTACCTGATAACTGGGTTTAAAAAAATAGTAATATATGGAAGTTTAAAAAAACTTTTCTGACACTTACAGATACAATTACATTTTTGTCATGAAAATAAAATAAGACTATTTGTCTGTTCTAAACTGAAATTAATTTGACCTTTTTCCTATTCTTATAGGAACTATCTTGCTACCAAACAGCCTAATAAAAGCCTATAATGCTCATGCCTGGTAGTTGAAGTCCAAGACTTGAATCATGTGAAAAAGCTGAAAAGCCAACCAGCTGGAAAAGAGGCAATGTTGAATAACTTCTCTGTGTTTAGAGCGGCTAATTCAAGTGTGTGAGGGGTCTACATGACAGGACTAGGCCGCTCTGACACCCCCCTCTCCCTCAGGCATCTCAGATGTTAATTGAGGAGGTCCTCCTGTGGCCAGCCCTACATAGCCGAAGCAGTGAGCTCTTTTCCCCATGGGGAGACACGACTGATACTGTACTAATCTCTCCTCTTTTTTTCAAATCACTCTCCACATCAGCCGCCACTTTAATTAATTCACACAGCCGTGCCGACAAGGTCAAGCAGTTAAATGCGCTGTTTTATATATATCCACCACCAAACTGGCCTCTTCCTCTCCATCATTAGGCTCAGTTCCTCATCTACTCCTTCTTAATCGTTTGCTTCATCCAAATGAAGGGCGTCATTAGCGTCTCGTGCCATGTACCCTTCATCAGTGAAGAGGAGTCATCAAACACAAGGGAGACAGGTACACCAGAACAGAAGAGAAGAGAAAACGCACATCCTCTCTGTCTTTCACTTTACTTTCTTTCTTTTTTTTGTTTTGATGAGCTTCTTTAATTGGGCACTACAGAGGAGAAGCAAATCCTCAATAATTAAAAAATCTAATTACGGAGTCTTTTGCATCTCTGGCATTAATTATTCCTCGTGGAGTCAATGGAAATCGAACATTTCTTCTATTTTAATTTCACTTTTACTGGGGAAAAAAAGTCTGCTGGCTTCTTTACGCTTTATCCCCTCCTCTTTTCGTTCTCTTCTCCTCCTCTCTGCATCTTTCTCAGGATAAACGTTTTAATAGCTGTCACTGATTTTAAACAACATAATTAAAAATGCTTAAATCTCACATACATACGCACATCTGGGGTGAGCAGTATGACTAAAATAACTTCATATCATTATGTCATCCTGAAATCTTTGCTATCTTTTATCAAAAACATTTATACAATTTTAAATTCAACTATAAACAGTTTACATACTACAAAATTCACATTATATTACAATATTTTTTTATATAATCCAAATACTAAAAACTACTTTAAATACTTTGTAATCCATAAACGCTATAGCAAAATTTCTAACGACTGAAACATGTCTACAATAACATGCAAACCTACACACATATATGTTGGCAACCAGGTGTTCAAAAACATTGTCAGTGATCATCTGTCTTTGCTTATGTATGCCCTGCTGTGCTAGATAACAGCATAAGAAGCCCCCTGCTGCCCCTCAGAGCAGGCGAACGAGACAGACATAAAGTGATTGACAAAAATGTTTTACACTTAATCTCCTTTGCTTTTAATGATCTAGTCTACAATTCAGAAAGACTGACAGCAAAGTAACGACCTAGCAGGTAGCACCAGTTCTTCTCTTTTGCCTTTCCTGTACCACCCCTTTTCCACATAATTTTGTCGTCACTACACTTTCACTATTAATAAAATAAAATAAAAATAGCACATTAACATATACATAGTCAATACAGATAATATAGAATGTATTTTTTTATATAAATTAGAGCACAGGTTTGTGACATTGTTTAGATATACGTTTGAACTCTAGAGGAGACATGACATTACTAAGGTCTTTTTTCTCAGGAGAAAAATAAGTACGTTTTACACTCACAATCTTAAAGCGAACTCATTTACAGTTTTTTTTTCCTGTGGGAATTCCTGCAGTATTACAAATTAATTTTACAATAGAAATTCCATTCCATTCCTTCCCTGTTCTAGCTTGTACTATTCTGGACGATGTTTGAAACTTTGTCTTGCTAGAACTTCTCATGTTATTGCCTCATTAAGATACCTTACCCTAACACTTGGATAAAAGTGAGTCTGCTAAATGAATAAATGTAATTTTTTTTCAAATGAATATGCATCACAAAAAATGCATGCAACAATAAATGTTGTTCAAAATAGTACAGCATGCCACACTGCAGGACACTGCCTGACGTCATGTCAACTACCCAAATAATAGAGCAAAACATCCAAAATTGACACTTTTGTCTTTGCAAACTGTGCATATACAAAGGCAAACCATCACAATCTTATTTACCACCAAAAGTCTTTTGATTTCAATGCAACATCATTTTAATCTCGTGAGTTTAAATGCACTTTTCTCAATTACCTTCTACCTGCTCTTTTACTGCTGGTGCATAAACATTCAGCTAGCAGCTTTCCACTGACGGTAACCCCCTGCAGGGCACACAGGATGTGTTTGTGTTCACCAAGCATCATCGTGACTTGTCACCGTGTCTGTGAGTAACTGTCCATATGAGCGCATATACTCAGGAGATGTGGGAAAGTTTAGGCTGTGTGTGTGTGTGTGTGAGTGTGTTTAGCTCAGAGCGATATGTGCTGTGGATCCTACACATTGTTTGTGCTTCACACTCTCTGAAAGGGACAGCCGTCCTTAATACTTCATCCACCCACACCGGCTCACACACACACGCACACAAATAGGCACAGAAGCACCACGCGTCTCTGCATTTGCAGATCTGCGGATGACAAATGACTTGTAAACTTGCATTAGCGTCAGCAGAACAGAAAAACACGCCACATGTTTCCCCCATGCAGTTCTTTTCATTCCAGAATCACTGCATGACAAATAGTCAGGATCTAAGAAAGAATGTAACGTGCCAAGATCTCATTTAGCCGTGTGTGTGAAAGCACGCAGATTACGAGTAGGGATGGGTCCAACAACTGGCTAGTTGATTAGAGAGGACTACTAGTCTCAGACGTTCTATTATTTAGGGCTGGGCGATATAGCTAAAAAAATGTATCAACGATATAATGTTTCATATCGTTCGGTATCTAATTATTGACATTTTTATAACCTTTTTTAAAACAAAAAGCAATAGAATATTTTTTTTTTTTACATTTAATCACTTTATTTTAAATAATAACTCAATTTATTGAGACAAACAACAAATATCTTTTTGTTTTAACAGTCAAACACAAAATTAAAATTAAACAAATATCTAATTTCTAATGTTTATATGCAGATTAAATAGGTAAAACTTTTGGCTTGTTTCCCGAGGCCACAGGAGGGCGCAATGAGCAAAATAATGCAGCACATTAAACTGTCCACGCATGGAATCAAACGCTATAAAAACAACTTGCATTACGTCTAAATTAACTCATAAAAATAAAATATAATTTCTTAAATGGCATAAACAATTATGAACAAAACAGCCTCACGTATTTACGCATTGCTTAATCCAAAGAGCCGAATCGCCTATCACACAGATTGCCTTTAAAAACATAAGATGCAGTGAAAAGCAATAAACCTCCACCAATTCATGACGTGTTTTCTAAAAGTTTAAACTTTTTTTAACTTTGCATGGCTTTCTATACATCTCTTGTGTGAGACGCAAGTGCAGCAGTTATATTTGTCCGTCTAAAAAAATGCGCTGAATATGCATTCTGTGTGATTGGCTTGGTTTTGGTTTTAACCTAATTGTTAAGATCTTCTCCGCATTGAGCTACTATATTTCTAATATTTTGAATGAACCTCACTCAGCAACTGCCTGATCGTGGGCTAGCAACAAACTTTAAACTACTGTCACTTTACCTCACCGCATCTCATGCTCCACTGATGACGCTCCTGACGCACATCCGAACTTCATTGTTAAATTTTTTTGCTTCACATGAATGTTATTTTAAATTCGACTAATATTCTTTTTTTTTTATTCACAATCTCCTCATCACAGGCAGGCACAGCACTCATGTTCCTGTTTGTGTGTCTGTCGCGTCCACTCACTTAAGCACGTGCCTATATCGGGACGATATCACTCGAATCAGTTTTTAAATCGTTTCGATAAGGTGTACCCAACACAGTCGATAATATCCGATACCGTTATAAAATAAATACAACAATATGATACCGTTTTATCGCCCAGGCCTACTCTTACTTATTATTTTTCCATTTCTACTGTAGTAGGGGTATTTCATTTAGCATTTGATGTGCACAGTACAACCCTCTTAGAGGGTTTAAGGCACTGCCGCTACAGCCACATACATGCAGATGGATGTCATTGGCCATTGCATCAAGACTCATGCTGTTTTTTAACATCTTGCGCCATGAGCGCTGTGATAGTGTGTCATGTTTCTAGTTATTTATATTTTAAAAATGCATTTCAAAACGAACAAGTGGCTTTGTAAACTTGATGAGAAGACACGATCAAATGAAAAACACCTTTTTTTTTAAACTGCTTTGTAGTTTTTTTATACAAGTGTACGCAAGATAGTCTTAGCAGTTTTTTGTTGATTGTTAAGCTTTTAAAACCCACTTTTAAAAGCTAAATAAAAAAATAAGTAAATAAATTAAATTGATTTATTTATTATAAATAAAATGACTACAACTAAAATGATGATGATAATATTATTATTTCCCTACCTCTATAATAAACTTTTCACATTTTTCCAATAAAATTAATTAATAAATAAAAGTACTATACAAATACTGCTATTTAAAAATTATCTTTAAAACATTAATATACTGTTACTTTATAATTATATTCAAATATATCTTTGTGACATCTTATTTTTTTACATTTATTGTGATTTTAACTGAGGCAACACCCTTAAAAGGTAAACATTTGTACATTATATACCGCTAAAGGATGTATCTTAATACCAATATGCACCCTTTAGTGGTAGATAAGGAACAAAAGGTGTACTGTCCCAGTGACTAGCTTTTGTACTCCTGAAGGTTAAAATTGTACACATTTTTTCTGACAATGGAGGTAAAGTGAAAGGCAGAAAAAAAAGAAAAGAAGTTGAGCCAGAAGATGAGAGAGATAAAGAGAAGTGAATTGATGTTGCCGTGGTCTCCACTAATCTTCCGAATAGTTGGATGGACAACATAAACTCAGCTCCAAAACCTACTGCCTTCTGACTACATAGGCAGCTGCCTTGAAGTGCCCTCTAAGGTGACGTCTTAAATTAAATGGAACCTCATAAGTGATTGATTTGGAATATTTATTAAATATTTGGAATACTTTGGATTTCTTCCCCCAATTCATTCTGGGATTGTTTTCTCTGTGAAGGATATATGCGATCATGAGAATCTGACCAAAACAGGGTATCAAATAAGTCGCCTACCATTTGGAACAACGTTGACACTTAATGTATCTTAAAATACTGCCTCAATAGACAGCTTTGGGCAGAGCAGTTAGACGAAGCAGCCAAAAAGATAGAGAAGAAATGATAAGGAGATTGACAACTCTACTGAGCGATGCAGCCATCGCCTGCAGCAACACAGGACTCTGCCCATAAATCCAGTGACTTAAAACCTCCATGGAGATGAGAGTTTTGCCACTCTGCCCCAGTGTGGCCGAACGTCTTCAGTGACAGGAGGACAGAAATGAATGTAGCACTTGATGGACTGACACAGAGGGAGATGATGATAAAAGCTCACAGACGCACTTTCTGTCCATCTTCCCCTATGGTGGAATGCTATTACCAGATCTCAGTGGTTTTATTAGGTCCGCATGGTGTTAACACACATACACACAAGCATGCTGGCACGAGATGAGGATTTCTGTCAGGACATATCGGAGTGGATTAATACTAGATGGTTTTAATCTAGCTCACGAGTTCATGACTGTTGTAAACACCATCAGCTTGACAAACCACACACTCACACACACAAATAAATGCTTATTTATCAACTTTGATGTTGTAAGGGCTTACTGTGATATTTGCAGAAACCGCCTGTCAGTGAACACACCTTAGATGGGCCACACACACACACACACACACACACAGTTTACACCACTCACACATAGCTATAAAAATGAAAATATCATGCACGTCTATTGTTGGTTGTTCACTACCAAACCAAGCCCTAACCCCTAAAAGATTTTTTTTTTTGCAATAAATAAAATAAAACTATTTATTTAATAATAATTGTTTTAGAAAATGTATTATAAAAAAGCTATAATATATAATAATAATAATTGAAAACACTGCCCTACCTAAATAAAACAAAAAAACACATACAGACATACAAATAAAATAAATAAACACTCTTAATTTATTTATTCAACAACTGCCCAAAAGTATAAATAAATAAATAATATATTAATAAATCTTATTGAAACTTAAACTATATAAAAATAATAAATTCTTACTTTTATTCTAATAATAATATTATTCTTTATAATTATTATGGAAATAGGTCCTAAAAGTCACACAAACACACTTACTTTTTCACACACACTGGCACAGAGGTAAACTGCATTACATGGAGGGTTGGCAAAAGAAGTGTTAACAAGAGAGATAGACAGAATGAGGGAAGAAGGAGCAAAAAATGAAGAAGACTTGAGGGGGAAGGGACAACACAACAGCATATGGTGACAAACACGGTGACAGGAAGACTTGAGAAAGCATGCGAGAGAGAGACTCACCACGGTGAGCCGTAGATGCGGAAGCCCCTGACGGTAACATCAGAGTCCTGCAGGTAGATGCAGTTGGTGAGCAGGGACTGAACGTTCTCATAGTTCTCCGGCTTGAGTTTGGAGGCCGAAGGAAAGTAGTAGAAATCCTGCTTTATCAGGTCCGCCATAAACTCCTGATCGAAAGTCAGCTCGTGATTCCCGGCTATAACGATTTTTATCTCGTAAGGCAGAGTGCCTGAGGAAAGAGAAAACAGCCATCATGATGTAGTGCATTCATTAAATGAGTATCATTATTTATTTTTTTATTCATCATTAATTCATGCAATGTTGCCATGTTAAGTAAATGCAGGTCTCCCACATTTTTTACTAGCAAATTTCTGTAACTTTCCAAGTCATTTGTGGTTACAAGATAAGGACTTTTATGAATCATTTTATAGCCAATGCCCTCAAAAAAGCTATTTCTATCTGATCTGACCTAAGAATAACTAGAAAAATCAATATCCTCTATAGCTATCACCATGACTTTATGGACTTTATTACTCCTTGTATGGTTCAAGCAAGCAAAAGTGTTAAACAGCATAGAGACTCTACTATTTTATAGGTAGCTGAAATCATAATTGAATTAACCAAAATATTTAATAAATGAACACATAAGGGGAAGGGGGATGTGTAGCGCTGTGAATGGCAGGAGGACGAATACTGTGGAAATCTGCGCTGCTTTCTGCAGGCACAGATGTCGAGTGGGCCTGCCAATAAGGTGGGCTACACCATTCTCCTTGAGGTATTAAGTTGGTTGATATTGGCAATTTTGTGTTTTTCAACTTGCAATAAATCAGAAAATGATGCAGGACTCTTAAAATTACTTGTTTTTGGCTTTTCTCTGGAACAATGGAAATTAATGTGGCACTTCATAATTCTGACATCAATAAATGCACAAATATTATTACTCCCCATTCCATCTCCATCTCTCACGGTTCTATAAAATTTTCACCGCACCAGGGAGCGAACCTGTCCACGCCTGACAAACACAAAGACAGTATGTCCCCACAAATCTCCTCTCTCCAAATCGCTTTCCCCGCAGCCCTGCGGATCCGAGGCGAAATTACGCCAAACATCTGGAAATGTTCTTTTTATTTGAAAAGTGTCATAAAAGAGATGAGACACGTCAGAAAGTGTAAGGTTTGAGGTGTGACGGAGAGTTCAGTCAGCCTGTGTTTTGACAAATACGCAGCCAAGCGCGTCCCTGAAAAGCAGCAATTAATTTGTGGGCGGGAAGGATGTGGGGGGTGCTGGTTTTGAGGACCTACAAAAAAAAATTAAAATGACAGAGCGCGCACACACACGGTCCCTCACACATGCTTATGTTCAAAACGTGTGACTTAACAGCAATTTGCCTGACACTTAACACGCACAATACTCCATGGCACCTCTAAAAATCTGCGGCCATAAGCACAATTTTACCATCGCTGAGAGCTGATCGTAAAAGTAAGACATGGGCAAAATTTGAGAGTTTTATGTGTGTGTGGCAGATGCTTCACAAGGATCAGCACAGGAGTTTGAGATTTAAATCCTCCTTCCAGAGGCAAAGCTCTGATATATTTTATGGTTGCTCAACACTTTTGTAATACACGTAATAAAGAACTACCTTCCAGCTCAATCGTTTGCTTTACCATGATATGATATGATTTCCAAGCAGATTTAAGAGAGTTCATATCTTCTAATGCATGTCAAATCCATAATTCAACGTCAATTTCTCAGACAGCTGTCAATAAACCCTCTATATTGCACAGCTCTATGGAATACTCCATTCTGATTTTGTTGTACCAGACAACAGATTTCCTACATGCTGTCTTAGTTTCACATTTCTTGTAATCACTATGCAGTCGGTTTCTGCTTGTATAATAGATATTCATTATGTAAATATCTATGTAAAAAGTGGCACAATCTAGTTAGCTGTTCATTATCACAAAATAAATCCCTTCAGAGTCACACCAGATCCCTCTGCTTCACTTCAGGATCCCGATCACCCTGTCAGGGTTTATTTAACTGTAGAGAAAACCAATGTAACTTTGCTACACATTGTCATTTACCTCAATGGTTCTCAGCTGGTTTTGGTTTAAAACCCAGTCTTTGTATTCAAAATGATTTAGCATGCAAAACTAAAATGTTTTTAAAAATAAAAATGTAATAAAAAATACAGTAGTGGCAAAATACCATAGTGCTCAATTAGATGCACAGCCTGTCAACAAATAGATACAGGGATAGGATTTTGAAAGTCGATAAGCCTGTTTAACTATCCTAATTATGCACCATTATATGTTTAGTTGCTTTGTAATGTTTTAATTTAGCATTTTTTCCCTGCCATCCACAACCCTGTGTTTTGAGATCACGACTCACCAGCTCTCCTTCTGCTCATCTATATTCTCACCTCATAAAGTCATTTGTTAACGTGCGTCCTCGCATCCAAAAAAAAGATAAGTATTCCATATTGTGTTTATGTTGTGCAACATCGGTTTTTCACATACATGTGTAGGCACTGCAAAAGTGTGAAAATCTCCCGGTGCATATGTTCATCTCCGTGTACTCATTGCCTTTCTTTTCTCTCCTTCACGCGTTCCCTTTCTCTCTCATATAGATTGCACAAACGGCCAGACTCCTTCAAAGGCAGAATTACAGAGAGAATCACCATTTTACAATGGAGTCATTCTCTTAGAAACACAAAGCAAAAAAAAAAAAAAGTCTTTGGAAGCAATCAATCACACAAATACAAAACGCCAGCAAGAGGGAGGACGGAAAAGACGAGCCCAAAGCTTTTGTGATGAGAAGGAGCGGGAAACGGGAAAGAAAAAAGCATGCCGATTTCAGCCCAAAACGCCTAATCCGGACACACGGAAGAGTGTGTGCTGCTTGTTGCTATTAGTTTCTATCTTCTTGGGCCCTTTGTCTTTGAAAAGCACTTTCAAGGCAGCAATTGCTTAAATTTCACTGTGAATCTGACAGACAGCTTCTGTTCTTTTCACTTCAAAAAGAGCGCAATTAAAGCGGATGAATGCAGGCCCGTGCGTGTTCACACAGACACATACATGCAGCGAGAATAGAATGTTCAACAACTCAGACACACACACACACAAGCACTTGTCATACAAAACGTCTCACTCTTAAACATGTCTTGTGAGCTGCAACATTGACATATTTGTGGGCGTGTATGGTGTGGACCATTAGAATCAGGGTTTTAGAGGTGCATAAGCCCAGAGGAAGTGTCCAGGTTTGAGTGCTATTGTCATTTCTGTTCTGGTGGGTGGTCTTTGGACTTTGATGGAGCAAATCCTCCAACCTCCAAAATTCAGAGCTCATTCAAGAGGATTACGGCGCTGTCTCGCGTTGTGTGATGCTGCAGACGTTTCTGTGAGACGTTTGCCACCTACGTGATATGTGCACTTTCTTGTAAGTTGGCTGACTGAGAAAATATCAGCCAACGACATAACTGTAGATTTAACACATATGCCACAAATTAAATTTAATCATGGCATATTGTGAAATATAAATGGACAATCACAGATATTGAGAGTACATGATATTAAAAGATTTTGTCATGTTTAGGCAAAAGACAAAAAAAAAAAAAAACATTTCTGTTTCAGTTTAAAACTGTCATGCTGTCATGTTCCATTTACTGCATTTACTGTAGATAAATTATTTGTCACTACAATACATCAAAAAGAAAATACCTGCCTCTCTTCTCTCTGTTTCACAGCGTTCAGCATTCAATATTCATATTTTGAGATTTTAAAAGATTTTTTTTCTTAATTTTTTAACTGAAACTTCCGATACATACATCAAGTGTTGTTGATGGTGCTGATTGTTAAAAAGTTTTGTTTATTTTGTTCATCATAATACAGTGTTTGTTTTTGTTTTTTTCAAAGAACAAATTGTTAAGAACTTCCCCTTTGTATTTAGAAAATTTGGGGTACAAATGGCCTATTCAAGCCAATTAAAGAAGTCATATTATGCATATTTTTTAAATATAACTCTGTTTTTCCAGAGGCCCATTTAAAACTTTTTAACAGGCTGTTTTTTCTCATGCTATATAAACGTCTATATAAACTCCCTTTACAACACACATGTAAAATGGCCAGCAATGCTTTGCCGTGTGAGCTGTGGGTTGTTGGTCTAGTCTAAAATAGTTTGCAGCATCCCATACTTCAATAACAGCTACTTTGCAAAGTATGGATTACATTGTAACAGATTCATAAAACAATCCGAGATTATCCAAGTGCAACTCGAAGTGTAAAGTTCAAATGTGGGCGGCCGTGTGTTTATCTATCTGAAGTTAAGGAAGAAAAAAAAAAAAAAATCACAGAACAAATGTTTTTTTTTTTGGACTGAATTCTGAAAAACAGAGATCATGTTTTCATAGAGCATCAAATGCTTTTATTTTAAAAGATCAAGGAACATTTGCATGATATGACCCCTTTAAAGCATATTTGTGACATTTGATGTATACTTCTCACTTGTTTCAACCCTTTGGTTCACCCTCTTCCCTCTTTTCAGTCCATAATCCTGGCTCAACAGAAAACAGTGACGCTTTGAAGAAGTGGAGTGAGAATCGTTCTGCCAACGTGCACAAACACACAAACAGTGTAGGTGTTCTTTGTGTTTCTTCATGTGCCCATGTGAAATGTAAACATACAGTATTATGAGAGGAACACACACACACACACACACACACACAGCATCCACCCATGGATAAGAATTCAGTCTCAAACACAAACTCACACACAGGTGGCAGGGCACAAGGTGAGAACATAAACTGAATCTCTACATAAAACTGCATGTCTAGATTTAACTGTACAAAACAACAGAGATAGAGAATTGAAATGACAATTTTCTCATTATATACTATTTTTTTCTGTCCAGAATGTTTTTACTTTCTGAAAAATGCATTTGCATTTCTCTTTTCTTGTTTTTACATTAGAACATTTTAGTCTACTCCTAATCATACTACAAAATATCAGAAGCATGAGTTGTATGAGCTGCATTTGCAGTGCTTTTATTTCTATTTTAAATCCTGACAGGTCAAGGTCACTATGAATAGTCATATAATGGAAAAGAGAAATACATTTTTCAAAATTTCTCCTTTTGTTATCCATTGAAAAAATAAAAGCATACAGTTAAATAATGACAGAAACCTAATTTTTGGGCTAGCTATTCTATTACTTTACTTAAAGTTACTTAAATTAATATTTCATGTAAAATCTGCACCAAACTTCTTTAATTTGCAAGAAAATCATTTATGAAAAAGTTTTAAGATGCTACAGTACTAAGCAAATAATATGCCATACACACAAAGATACATAGACACAAATTATTCAACCACAAAACCACACAAAGATTTAATCTTTGTCTGAGATTGTTTTATATTTTAAGTGAAACCCTGTAAAGGAGTGTCAAGCTTCCTAGTTAATAATCCACAGCTAAACCTTCAGCTGAGTAAACCCATGGCAGGGTGAAAAAGAAGAGAGCTGTAGAGCATGAAGGGAGAAAAAGAGAGAGCACATTAAAGTTTCATGAGGGTTTTCTCTCCAGATACAGACCAGGGAAGGGAGAATGGAGGGAAAACTCCAAAGTTGAGAGGAGTGAGAAAGGTGTAAACTTTTCTCCCAAGATTCTTCCACCCCACACACATCTCACACAGCCCACGCAGCTGTCACATCATCATTGGGCTAATCTATTATTCATAATGTGGACAGGACAGAACAAGATGGGGGAACTACCAAACCTTCCCGACCTGAGAGAAAGAGAAGTATAGGCTATTATCCATTTCAACCTGCTTCTCTAACCCTGGTCTGCACATAATGGCTTAGAAAAAGTGTATGAGAAATAATGCAAGAACAGATTCATACTCAAAATTCAGCCATGGCTATGCACAAATTGTCTTAAACTTACAGAAAGCAACTGTGAAAAACCTTCAAGAGCTCAAACAAGCAAACTTCATCTCAAATTGGACTGGACTACTACTAGAGTCTGCACTCACATAACTTAAAACTATTGATTGTATTCTTCAGCAAAACACCCAGCCAGTGCAAAAGATTTCAGCCACGTCTATGATCTCCAGAAAGGTTGTAGTATCACTTGTGATTACTGGGAATTCATGTCAGATATATCCTTTTACACAGTTTTTGAAAGACCCAAGAAATGATCCTGAAGCATATTCTCCGGTAAAGTAAGGATACAAAGGGAAGATACCAACATGGTTTCTCCCGCTAGTAGTTGTTCAGCAGGCAAATACAAATGATTCAAGACTGATAAACATACACGGAGACCTGTGAAGACACAGATTTGCTTAAAATCACACAGCTTTAACTGTGCTCTGACACTTCTGCTACACATTCATATAATAGCACTGTTAATTCATGAACATCTGTACTTCCTAACGGTTTCTTCGTTCTAATTCAAATTAACTGGCAGGGCAGACAAACCAGCAAATGAGACAATGCTGTAATCATTTCTCACATTAGTGAAAAATTAGCATTTTTGTCATCTAGTCAAAAGACAAAAAAAAGCTTGGTAACACTTTACTTGAAGGGGTGACCTCGAATCTCCTTGCGGTCGCTGCCATAAGATGCATGAACACCCTTACCAATATGCATGAACATTTCTGCCAGGACTTTCATGAACCTGTCCTACAGAGCTCCACAGCCACACCCTGACACAGACTACCCGACGTCCCAATTCTACTAATGCAACACTATGACCCAATCCCATTTGACCTAACCTAACCGAACCCTACCCTTACCCCTAACCATATCCCATACAAAGACATCCAAACAATGTCATACTTTGCATTAAAACTTACCTACTGAGGAGAAGAACCTCACACAGCCCACCCAATGTCATAAACATGCATAAAAAAAAAACTTGATTCAGGACATGTGTAAGGTCATGATTGTGTTGGTGTCGTGTCATGATTGTGTAGGTGTCATGTCAGTCTTATGCACGCCCCTTCAAGTAAAGTGTAACCAAAAGCTCTTTTCACAAAGAGTAAAAAATGTATAAAGGTACATTATGTAAAAACGAACTAAATGGGCAATAACAGTTCAGAATGGACATCTACAGTTCACAAGTGTGGTCAAATGGTCAAAAGACTGCAACGATAATATAATCATGAGTGATGTAAATCTTACCGACCAAACTTTTGAACAGTAGTGTACATCAATTAATAAATCTAATTAATCATATATATGATTTGTTTACTGCGGAAAGCCTATAAATTAAGATAATTAAACCACATTATTATGGCAGATTAGTAAATTATTACATAGACATTACAAAAAGTGGCTTTAGAAGACAACTAATTATTAATTTCATATCACTGATCATAACTCTATCAGTGATATGGAACATCCACAGCAATCCATTTTGCAATGTTTTTGTGCATGTAAAAACACACAAGACAGACATCTTTGATTGCTGTGACACATCTTACTGTTTATTTCCAGTATCTCACACCATGAGCGCCATTTTATTATAGCTTTCCAGATGTGCAGAAACACACAATATAGTAACAACTATGGCACATAACACAAGTTTACGGAGCTATTACGCAAACCTCTGTTATACCTGATAACTAGAGTTTGGATCCACATTATCCACTATAAAAATAAATAAATAAAACAAATTCATGCACTGCCAGACCTCCTCAGAGTTGCTTTTATGCTGTATCGTCATTCACCATGCCTACTTTGAGGTCTAAGGTGATGCTCCATTATTAAAGTTCCCAAACTAGCTAAAATATTAAAGCTGACAATTCAAGCAGTCTCGAAGAGCCCAGATAAAAAGAGAGGAAACAGATTTTGCAAAAACATCAGTGTTGAAGCAAAAAGCAAGAAATATATAACTGGCAAGAAAAAAGGCCATGAGACTAGGTTAGAGTTAAGAGCATCACCATATGAGGAAGTCCATGTGAGACTGTGTGTGCGTGAGTGTGTATCTGCACACACTTTAAAGTATTGTGAGGTAAAAAGTAAATCATATCTCTGAGGATTGTTGCTGGATAAAGAAAGGAAGCATGTGTGCTGCGAGTTCTCTCAGATGCACAGGAGCAAAGATACAGAGACGAGAAAAAAAACCACGTTATAAATATTTATACAGAGACAAACGCGAGAACTTCCTTTTTGGCACAGGGACGGCGTGCCAGAAAGAAAGAGAGGCAGGACAGCGGAGAATCAATAGCGGGAAAGAAGATGAGACACACGAGCGGGAGTCGTAATCTTACTGGTGTCTCCTGCACCCCGCTGACTAACATCCATCCATCCATCCATCCATCCAGATCTCCTGCTTTCTATTCCCTCTCCTGAAACAACACCAGTCATCCTTCTGATTCTCTTTATTATGGAGCTATACTCATCTTTTTGGACACGTGTACAGAGCAGTTATAAATAAAAAAAGTATCATGACAATGACCTCTACATGCTTCTAATGGTCTATAAGATAAACATCTTAAACCTCCACATTCTCCTTGTGATAAAAGGACTTTAGAGGCTTTTCCATTCAAAAGTATTTTATCAAAGGCTGTTTATTCAAAAATATATATTTCTCTGTGCTTTATTGCCTGCATGAAATAATAAAATTGTAAATAACAATATATAAAAATAATCTATATTTAAAAAAAAGCTTTTGAGTTTATGAACTCAAGAGTTTATAAATTAGGCACGTTTATGAACAATTTCGTTGACAGCAAATATATCTACGACTGACATCACAAAGCTATGAATGTTCAGAATGAGCTGTTTTGCAGTTACAATAAATAGTCTTTTTGGACAGGTACTTTGTTTTCATAGTACATAAACTAGGCTTCTGCAGATCATTCACAGATCTACACACATCCCACATATCTTGCATGTTCATTTATTTTGGCTAATCTGAATATGCTTTTTTGCTAAGAATAAGACTGCAGCTCTCTCAGCTCTATTTAATATATTTTATCATATTTAAAGCCACAAAATCAGTGCAGAAAATGCTTTAAAAAGTATGCAGATTTAGTCAGAGATCCCATAAAAGTATAGTGTAAAATTTTTGATCTGATTTTAATTTAAGTCGCTAAAAAAAGGTTCTTAAAGAGAAAAAAAATCTCACCAAGCCAGTCGTTAAACTTCTTGACTTCGCTGGGCAGGCCGAGCTCTGTGAAGTCTCCAGCGTGCAGTAAGACGTCACCGTACGGCATCTGGATAGTGTCAGTGCGCGAGTGTGTGTCGGAGATACAGACAAACCGCGTGTAGCCCGGGGGCTTGGGGGTGTCGTGGGGTAACGGATCAACCCTGTGGAAAGACAGAGGGAGAGAGAGAAGTGTGGGAATACATAAGGTTATATATCGATCTCTCACGGCTTCACGGTTGTATTTGCAGAAACGGGTCTCTGAGGGACATAGCCGAGTTTTGAATAAGAATGGCCCACTTTAGAACATCTCCTACTGGGTCGACCACACAGACTCTATCGACAACACACACGCAGACATTTATACACATTTACAAATATATAGTTGTGACCTGTTTTACTTAGTAAATAGGCATGAATAAAAATAAATAAGAGAAACAATGAAACATGGCCCATTAGGTCATGAAAAAAAATCCACTCATGGACAACAGCGTGAGCAAAACCACATATTTTCAAAAACAATTAGCTAGTTGGTTCCCTGAACGATTGGTCAAATCAGGTCACTTTTATTTATACAGCACTCTGCACAATACAAATGCAAAAGAAACAACGAAGCAAATTTCTTCAAATATGAGACAAATTCAAATGATGTTGTAAAGCAGCTCTAGTCAGTGGTCTCAGCTAGTCATTAGTCAAAAAAAAACAAAAAAACTCTCTCTTCAAGAAGCCCACAATTATTACAAATCTTACGCAAGATGCTTAAAAAAACAGCATAATTTTTGATGCAGCATGTCCATTTAAATGTCCATGTCTGTAGCAGCGGTGTTTTAAAGGTGTTGAACATCCCCATGAGAGAATTTTAACATGCTAACTGACAGCTAAAGCAAAGCATGCTGTCAGAAGGCAAATTAAAGTGCTGCTGCTAAAAGTCTAAATAGAAAATTGGACAAGACACTTTTTGGACAACTAGTCGACCATAGTAACCCATACCAAATGTGAGTTTCTTACATATGGACATGGGGCGGCTGGAAGCGACCCTGGTTGATGTTGTAGAAGGTGAAGGCTTGAGTCGGGTTGGCGCTGTATTCGTCCACCTCTACAACTCCTCTTCCTCCTCTCTGAGACTGTTGCTGCTGTCGTCGGGCTGCCATGATTTCGGAAAGTGTGAAAGCCATGGCAACACACACACTATCGCTTTCTCTCTCACACACGCGCACTTGTCCGCGGTGGTTAGTTAAAGGGTTTCCACTTTAGCTGGGCTCAGATGGTCTTGTGCAAGTCTTTGGGACTGTCCAGGACCGTATTCAGTGGTTGGCCCACCGTACAGCTCCGCTGCTGGGATAGTGAGTCTGCATGCTTCCCCTCAATCACAATACACCAGTGGCCACAATACACCTGAGGAAAAAAAGAAAAAAAGGTATGAGATACAAGATAAAGGGAGATGTGAGCTGTGACAGCGGCATATTATTAAAACCCACAATCAGACGTGCGGTTGACGGCGGTATGTCCCACTCTCCTCTGTGTTAGCGCCGAGATCTTACACAAAGCCATGGTAACCATTCTGTCATGATTTCCATTTCTAACAATAGAGTTACCCTGCACTTTCAAGACGGCAGAAAAAAAGATGCGACACAACAGAAACAATTGTCTGGGGGGAAAAAAAGAGGACACAAAAGCCCTCTGAAAGAAACGGGAGCAAAAAATGATTTTGAACTGAAATAACAAGGAGGGAATAAGCTGAAAGCTTTCTACTCCATTCCTTGAGAAATACACGAGTGCTCAAACCATGTAGAAACACCTAAAAAATCGTGAGATATGTAGAACGAAAGGTATAACAATTCATAAAAGATGGATGATGAGTAAGTAAAACTATGTGGGACAAAAGCTTTGTATAATTGTGCATAAAATGGTCAAATAAAAACTAAACAAAAATATCATAATTTACTCTTTCAAAAAAGTAATGTGGTGGCACCACAGTAAACATATATACCATGGGACTGAATGATTATCATACTAATATAACATATTACCAATATATTTAGCATTGTACTTAAAGTAACTAAAGAATACTACATGCCACATGTCAAAAACATGATTCTCATGGTATCATATTTTTATTATCTGTGTGTTGTTTTTGTCTCCGTGTACTGGAAGCTTGTGACACTATAACAAATTCCTTGTCTGTGCAAACATACTTGGCAATAAAGCTCTTTCTGATTCTGATTCTGATCATGTACAAAAATTTAAACCAACATACTTGTAGGAATTTCTGTAAGTGTAACATGGTTCACAAAAAGAGCCTAAATTAACTAACAGTTACCAGTTTAATAATAATTTGCTTTTCACTGAGTCTAATTTTACAACGTGTCCTTTGCCAGATAAACATTGTAAGCCATTAGATAACAAGAAATAAAACCGACACAGAATGTCAATGCTAAAAATCAATCACGCACGTTTAACAAGCGTTCAGGAATTGACTGTATCTATGGCAACCGTATCCGCTTTCCAAAACAGACGAGCATAGTTTATAACAGCGCACTCTATATATATATATTATATAGATATTATATATTTCATTCATATTCAAAAACGGTATGCGGTGCTGATTAATAGCAGGAATATAATTACATATTCAAACGAAGCGTTGACGCGAGACGCATTTCGGAGACGCGCTGGTAAAGAGGCCCTAATAAATAAACGGGAAGAGCGTGAAAACGCAGCGGCTCCGGTTCGCAGAGGCTCCCGCTGGTTTGTTTGAACTGAAGTCTCGTGGTGCCCCGGTATGTGTGTGTCTCCCGGTCGGAGACACTCCCCCTTGGCGCTGCTCTGGATCTTTCTCTCCTCCTCTTGCGAATCCTACTATGGCCAAGAGCTTTCAGTCTTGTAACTTCATCGCTGTTGTTGATAGAACCGGGTTTGTTGCTCACAGAAAAGTAAACCAAATAATTTGCGCCATTCGCGACGTATTACATAATATTATATTCGATAATAATCGATATTAATTTCACCAAATCAATGTCACCATGTTGTTTGCTACTTTTGTACACATTTAAAAATACACCTCAAACGCCGGCTGAAGCACTCAAACACTAATGTTTCCTCAGAAGAACCACCGTCTCCCTTTTAACCAATCAGTTAGGCGTCTGCTGGATAAACGTCACGTACGTAATTAATATTCATGAGACACGCCTTTCCCGTAGTAGGATTTGTTCATTTCCTAGTATTTGAGAGTATATGACTCTCCTAGTCAGAGAGGATGTCTTAATATTTTATATATCTGCCATCTATATCAATATCTGTGCTGTCTAACCAAATATGGCATTTTTGTCTGACCTTGACCTGCATGCAATTAGCAGTAGCTTTTTAAAACTCAATCATACATAAAGATATACTAAACGCATATCAGTCTTGACCTGTCTGGTGGTTATGAAAATATGAATATCAACCTTTTTAGTTTACAAATGAGTTCCGAAATGCAAAAGCAAAAAACTAATCAATAAAAATTCATTAGAAATTGCTTGCGAAATCTTGGTGCACACTGCCCCTTTGTGGGGAGACAGCTGCATTATATTTTAGGATATATTAATATGACCATAAGAGGGCGACAAAGCATTCACAATGCCGTTAGGTTACATTTGGGTTATTTCCCCTAATTTTCCATTAAATTAGTTTTAACTAATATAATAATTATTATAAGCAACAGATGCTTCAAATGAAACCCAAAAGGTCAGCACAGCACACACACAGTATGAGATTTGAATGATTTATTAATAAAGTGAGGTCTTAACAATAATTCCCAGTCTCTTCTACACATCTTCTGGGGTTGATTTCACACTGCTGAATTGTTCATCCTTTTGTAAAGTGGCAATTTATCATAATGGGAAGCATACTATCACTAGCCTTCCAGAACAGTCCTGTACATGTTAGACCGTCACCTTCCCCAGCATATTGTCTCCTTCTACTGTAAATATGAACTTAAAAAAAACTAACATTTGTACATAATTTACACATCTGTATTCATAAAGCTTACAAATCATGCCAGCAGCAGTCTTGAGTCACTCTCTCCATCTGAGGGGCAAAGTAGCTACTTATATGTGTGTGAAGCCATCGAGGGTGGGTGTACTAGTTGATTTTACATGTCAAATATTCGTTGTCTTCTTTTCTAATGGTAACAGTTGCTCAAACAGTCACATGCCTTTGTTTTAGTAATCAAATGAGACTATAAAATGTGATTAACACACACACACACACACACACACACACACACACACACAAAGATCAACGATTAACCTGTGGTTATCTCACAAATCATAAATTGCTGTGCTAGCATAATAATACGGATTAGATCATGCATTTGTGTGTAATTAGGTAATGCATGAAGGTATGTTCATTTATGCTCAATGCAAGAGTGAATGTGTTTCCCTGTCCATATGTGGATATTAGAAATACAAGCATGAATAAGTGCTCATATACCAAAGCAGCTTTAGAATGATCAGTCCGTCCCTCCCTCCCAAACTGGAATATATGCAAAACTACACAGAATACTGTAAAATGACAGTTAATACTATCTGTATTTCTGTGACTGTATGGCACATTTAAATGTTTGTGTGATTTTTTTGTCCCTTTTTTCGCACTCCTATACAGTCCATAGACTTGCTAAAAGATCACTAAATCAGTTTACACAAAATGGGCAAATGATATTAAATAAAACTGTACCCGAACTACATATAGACACTCATTTCTTTTTTGTCTTCCTACAAGCGCATTCTGCTGATTTGTGAGGGGAAATTATCTGTTTTTTTTCTTTTTTGCCAGTCAACATTCACATACTTCAGGTATGTCATCTGTTTAACAAACAGCCTCTGATTTCATCCACAGTTCAACAAGAAGAGCAAAATATGTCTCTTTGTGCACAGCACAAAGGTGATATGTAATTATGTAATATGTGTGTTATAACTATGTAAAAGACCATAAGACTCTTAATCCAAATGGAATTTTTTGTTGTTATGAATCAAAACGCATCCCTTTCCATGAGTTCATGACACAACCAGCTCAAATAAAAATCTGACTTGGCAAAAATCACCATGTTTACAATTTCTCCAAATGTTCCATGCACGATAACAACCAGATTAATGACAAACCCATTGCATCATGTGAAATTAAAACACATGATATAAGCAACATCATAAGCAAACCCAGTGAAACATTATGGTACTTCAACACTTTTTTTATATTAAACTGCAAAAAGCCTTATTATGAGATGATTATTATGAAATCTGTTTCTGTTGAGAGGGATAGGTGAGAATATCTTTTTGTATCCTGTAGAGGGGAAGTTTGGACATTTCATGTTTCTACACCCAAAGTAAAACATCTCTATACAACAAAAACATTAAAGGAAAAAGTAACTTAGATTCCTTATTCTCTACAATATACAATTCAAGTGCAATTGAAGCTCCAAATACTAGTTAAACAACGTACACGTAACTCTAACTCTCGTACCGACAGGTAGTCTTTGCCTTTTATCTTGTTTTTTTTCTTCTTTCATTTGTCTGCCTTTGTCTTTTATGTTGTGGTCAGAGCAGAGAGCGATTCCTTTCTCATACAGTTTGAAAAGAAAACTTTAAGTGCACTAGGATATTGAAACCCCTTGTGCACATTAGGGGCATGAAAATAACTTTTTCAAAACAAGAATATATATCTGTTTGCGTCTGTATGTGTCCTAATATGCCATAAGTTTGCACATAATTTTTTGTACGCGCACACACACATATATACATACATCCATATACAAATATATACTGTAGATATCAAACATCCAAAGGGGGCTTTTGCAAAATCAAGCACATAAATATTAGCAAACAAAAAAAACAAAGACAAAAATGGACAAATGGACAAATCTCAGACAGGAAGAAGGCCAAACGTCTTTATCTTCTTGCAGTAGTGAGGCCTTCTGGGAGCTAGTGGAGAAAAGAGAGGAAGAGAGATGGGGATAGAGCCGGGGTCGTGGAAGAAATGTTCGGGGTTTCTATTTATACGGCCGTAGAAACCTGGACACTTTGGAGCGTAGCAGTTTGATAAAGGATCGTGGGAACATCTCCTTTGATTCCTGCACGGTGTATTTAAAGTAGTTATGAGGGTGAGCCAGCACATCAAACAG
Organism: Sinocyclocheilus anophthalmus; assembly: GCA_018155175.1. Classification (NCBI taxonomy): domain Eukaryota; kingdom Metazoa; phylum Chordata; class Actinopteri; order Cypriniformes; family Cyprinidae; genus Sinocyclocheilus; species Sinocyclocheilus anophthalmus. The sequence continues at coordinate 1,064,008 of JADLZN010003193.1, forward strand.
AGCTTTAATCAGCTTCTTATCCTGAAAACACAGAAACAGAGAATTAAAAGTGGTAGATGAAGTCACGTTTGACTACAGTTACTTGCTGTAGTGAAAATATATGCTCACTTTTAATATCTCCTGGTGGTTTTCTGAGGCATAAAGTCGACCGTCTCGAACAATGTCCTCTATGAGTTGCTGGTAGTCTTCTGTAATGACAAACACATATTGCTTTCAACAACAAAAACTGATATACTGTATCTAGTAGTTATTATTATTTTTTTTATTTATGATGTATGTATTACAATTTACAGTTTTGACATATTTTCAAATCTATTTTCTAATAATAATGTACCATATACCATTTTTGACAATATTTATGTACAAATCTGTATTTAATCAAAAATACAGTAAAAACATTAATAATGTAAAAAAAATAAACTAACTACTTTTCATTTGAAGATATTTTTACAGAATTAAAAATGTATTTATTTTAAAATTATTCATTACAAAAATTCATTTATTTATCCTGTGATGGTAAAGCTGAATTTTCAACATCATTACTCCAGTCTTCAGAAATCATTCTAATGTGCTGATTTGCTGCTCAATAAACAGTCTGATCAGTCATTCATTTGTTGAAAAGTGTTGGCTGCTATATTTTTTGTGGACATCATGATACTTTTTATTCCCCCAGGAATATTTAGAAATCTTTTGTAACATTATAAATGTCTTTAATGTCACACCTTAATGCATACTTGCTGAATAAAAGTATTAATATAAAAAAAAAAAATTTGACCCCAAACTTTTGAATGGTTGATTAATTATAAACACTGACTAAATCTACTGTACCATTCACTTCTAATGGTAACCTTACTGTATGTGAATGTGGGTGCATAAATGTATATGGCTGTGTTCGGACTTTATCTTACCATCGTAAGTGACATATGGAACCTGAAATCCCTTTCCACTGTTTCCCTCATTAGATATGAACTGGATCCACAGCTTGCGTGAACGGGAGGTGAAGGCGATTGGTCGCTCATAAGTTTGGCATGTCTCATAAGTTGTAATGGAAGTGGGCTGGGCTAAAAAAAAAGAGGGGAGGAGCTCAATAACTTGGTTTCTTGCTGCAATAATTAACCAGCATCCAAAATGACAGGTATACCATACCACTCTTCCTCATGACAAGAACATCCCCACACTCGTCCTCAATTGGGAGGAAGATCTCTGGTACAACAATAAGGATGCGCCTCTTGTTCGGAGGGTTAATGGTCCAGACGCAGTTCACATTAGACGGATAGTCGCCAGGATAGTTGGGAGATTCGATGTAGCCCATGAAATCTCCCAGCTCACCACCACATAGCTGATCTGCACGGGATAAAACAGACAGACCCTTGAATTCACTGCTTATTATGTGATCTGTGAGTGGATTTGCAAGAATCTGACTTACTTTTGCAGTGAGATACATTGTTAGCGCCGTCAAAATCTGTAGTGGTGTTTCCAGGGCAGGTGATGCAGTAGTTCTGTCCGGACTCAGACTGGTAGGTACCACCCGGACAACGGATGCACCGGTGTGTGGTGGCATTATAATAATGCCCGAGAGCACAGTGAACTGGAAATAAGGGGAAGAGAGAATGCAAATTATATAAGCACATAAGAAATGTGCACGCTTTGAAGTGTTATCCAGGAGTTGCAGTGTTTCCCAGCATACCTTTGGCTTCACAGTCTCTAAAGGATGTGCTGCCCGTGTGTTTAGTCATGAGTCCTCCTCCACAAGGGAAACACAACACACGGCCCGGCTCAGGCTGGAAGGTTCCCAGCAGGCAAGGCTGACACGGATGGAAACCATCAGCAGAGAACTGACCGGCAGGACACTGGCCTACAACCAGAGAATGAATTAAGTCACATTTTAAACATTTAATAAATAAAAACAGAACTTGCACACTACGGTTTAAAAGTTTGGGGTTGGTAAAATTTGCGGTTGAGTAAAATGCAGTAAAACATATTGTGTTATATTACACTACCACTGTATAGAAATGCACAACCTGAACATTGAACACTAAATAACTATAAACAGAAAAGTGTTTGTATCATGATTTCTTTTTAATTCCACAAGGGAGAGCTAAAAGCAAAGCGGTCTCAATCAATAGTCAACTGAACTTAAGTATTGAAGTATTATGAGCATTGTGTGCATTGCAACACGCATGAGAATCACCTAAAAATGAGTTAGTATTGAGGTGTGGCTGCGCTTGAGCTGCTCTAATGGTCAAATTGAGCTTCTACCAATTGATCCAGACTTTGCTCAGTCCTTCATAGGAAATGGCACATTTGCATGATAATGGGCAATTCTGGGATTTTCGGGCAATATTGACTCCCGAATTTCAAAATGTATTGATTAATTTAAAAAAAGGGGATGGTCTTGCATCAATCAGTTCCAATAATAATAGGTGTTACATTACCATCACAAAGCTATTCATTGATTGAGTGTTTTCTAATGTGTATCCACACACACCTCCACACTCGGAGACGTTCTTGGCCCCTGCGATGCCCTGTCCCTCGGTGCTGGGGCAGGGCTCGCAGGACAGCTGGCCCTCTCTGGAATCACCTAAAAATGAGTTAGTATTGAGGTGTGGCTGTGCTTGAGCTGCTCTAATGGTCAAATTGAGCTTCTACCAATTGATCCAGACTTTGCTCAGTCCTTCATAGGAAATGGCACATTTGCATGATAATGGGCAATTCTGAGATTTTCGGGCAATATTGACCCCTGAATTTCAAAATGTATTGATTAATTTAAAAAAAGGGGATGGTCTTGCATCAATCAGTTCCAATAATCAATAGGTGTTACATTACCATCACAAAGCTATTCATTGATTGAGTGTTTTCTAATGTGTATCCACACACACCTCCACACTCGGAGACGTTCTTGGCCCCTGCGATGCCCTGTCCCTCGGTGCTGGGGCAGGGCTCGCAGGACAGCTGGCCCTCTCTGTCCTGATAGGTTCCTGGCGGACATATCATGCACTGTTCCTGTTCTCCGCTGTAGAACGTTCCCACACCGCAGCTGACTGGGAGATACATGAACACACAGAAACGCACACAGACTTATGAAACGGTCTTCAATACACCAGTTCAGAAAACAAAAGCATTTCACAGAATGCTCACCACACTTCCCGTCGGTGAGGACTTGCCCTATACTGCAGGCCTCATCTCCATCTGTCTGCCGCATGGCACGCTGGGCCACCTCGTACGCCGTGCCGGAGAACTGAATGTAGAACTGTTGCTTACTGATGGACTTCCTTAGTGTGCGCATGGCGTTCTGCAGCCTCAGTTTGGTCTTCTCACGCACACAGTCCACGTTACATGATTCTGACACATATATAAGTATGAAAAAAATCACATTTGTATTCTAAAGTCACAGATGGCATGACATTGTGAACATAGAGAGAACTAATGTATACACATTAAGGCAATGTTACCTGAGGCTTCCTCTTCTTTCATTTCCATCTCAAACTCCGCTGTGATGTGGGAGACTTCCTTGGATGGAGACTTACGGCCACGACGGCGCTTTTTGGAAGAGTCGCACTTCAGATTCACAAATGTCACCTGACAGTCGTCTGTGCAGGGGAACTGACCAGCTGCTGAAAGAAAAGGAAAGATAAATGGGAAAGAAAAACGTATGTAATCAGGAAAGGAGAAGAGAAAAAGTAAGTGAAACAGGAAACAAGAATAAAGGAAGGATACAGAAAAGAAAAGGAAACGGGTAGAAAGATCAAATAAAAGAGAAAAAGCAAATGAGAAAGAAAAGGAAAGGAAAGTAAACAACAGGAAAAAAGAAAAGGGAAAATGTGAAGAAAAAAATGATAGGGAACAGAAAATGGAAATGGGGAAAAAAGAAGAGAAAAGAAAAAAGTGAAAAGTAGAAGACATGAAGCATGAAGGGGAAGGTAAATAGAAAAAAGGAAAGGAGAAAAAGAGGAAATAGGAAAAGAAAAATGGAAAGGAAAAGAAACAGGAGAAGGCAGAAAATGTAAAGAGATCAGGAAAAATAAGTAGTGAAAAAAGGAAAGAAAACAGGAAACAGTAAATAAAAACAAGCAAACAAAAAAGATTAAAGGAGAAGAGAAGAAAAAGCAGGACAATGGAGAAGAAAACAGGAATCAGAAAAAGAGGGAAAAGGAAAATGATAAAAGAAAAGACGACAAAAGAAAATGAAATGAAAAGGGAATAGTAACAACGTAAAGAAAAAGACAAAAAAGGAAAGGAAAAATCAAGAAATGAAAATGGAAAGAAAAAAGAGGAGAAGAAAAATGAGTTAGACTATACAGGTTTCATCATTTTACGAAAACATACTTTTGAATGTGCAGTGTTTGGGTGTGTTATTTCTCACCCTGAAGGCCCTGTTTTCCCATTTCCCTGTGTTTCTCCTTATTGCGGGGTCTCAGGTGGCACTTGGCGTCTTTGATCTTAAACCGTGCTTTCTGCTTCACAGGCTGGGCCAGCGTCTCTGATGGACAGGAAATCGGCAAAGTCTCACTTTCACTTGCATGGTTTGGATAATAATCATGGAAAACAACAAAATATAAGGCCTTTTAGAAATCCAACATTCAAACACACTAAATCTGTCCTGTGGGCTCAGCGGCCCATTCCAAAGTATTAAAAATGTGAGTATCTAGTTTAGCACAATAAGTCCAAAGTCAGTGAGAGAATGAAGGGAGACGAAGGGTCAGGAGTTGAAGTGAGAACACACTGCGGTTGAGGACTTCAGCTGGTCTTCTAGAACCATATTGAGCGGGTGGCGGTTTTGGACCCTGGCAGTAGGCGTTTGGTAGTGAACCTTTCAGCAATGTTTTTTTTTTTTTTCAGAATGTGTGAATCGAGCGTGAACTGTCTGTTTACTCGTTCTCCCCGGTCCCCGTGTGTAGAGGCCCTCAAGAGCCGCTGTGGTAGAATCCCGTCTGTGTATTTCAAATCTTTCAGCATGTAGATGTGCAGCCAGCACAGAGTCATTTACTCAGGTTCACAGCATTCCTATGTATGCCGTCCAAAACAAGAAGCGGTATGTGTGTGTGTGTATGCAAGAGTATTTCTAAGCAGTCTGTCTGTCTGTCCGAGTCTTGCTTTGCTGTCCAAAATCTACACAACGAACCACATGGGGAATGTCGAATTCTGAGAGCTGGGAAAGAGAGAGTACTGGGGATAATAGTAGCGTGTTTGTGACCTCAGCAGGGTTGAATGATAGGACCTGTCCTAATTCTCTGAGCCCTTTTTTTAGTGATCCAATGTCTGTCATGCAATGTAATGGAGTGGAACAGGTCATGCCACATGAGTCGTTTACAGTTGTCCTGTCTGATCTCTGCTTGAGGGGCCAAAAAAGCCAGAGAGGCATTCTGGGACAAGGCAAGGGCACGTGAATGTCTGCGCCCTTAGTGAACCGAGAGTCTGAGATGTAAGACATACTAGACTTAAAGTGCAAGGAAAGGAAAGGAACGGAAAGGAAAGGAAACAAGAAAAAAGAGAGGCGATTAAGCAAAGTAAACAGAAAAAAAGGAGAAAAGGGAAAGAAAAGAGATACACCTGTGCCTCTTAGAAACTGGAAATGAAATGAGAAGGTCAGGACAAGAAAGGCAAGGAAATTGGAAAAAGATGAGAAAGGAAAGGGAATAGGAAACGGGAGAAGAGATAAAGAAAAGGAAAAGAAACAGGAAAAAGCAGAGGAGAAAGAAAATGAAAGGAAAAAGTGATAAAGGAAAGGGAATAAGAAACTAGAAAAGAGATAAAGAAAAAGAAAGGAAACAATGAAAGAAAACAGGAAAAAGAAGAGATTAAAGAAAGTGAACAGGAAATGGGAGAAGAGGAAATGAGAAAAAGGAAAGGGGAGAGGAAAGGAAAGAAAAAGGAAAATAAAAGATGAAGGGGAAGAAAGGAAAAGAAATAGGAAAAGGAAACAAGATAATAGTGAAGAGGAAAAAATGAAATAGAAGAAAAAGGAGATGGATGGAAAGAAACAGAAAAGGAAAAGGATCAAAAGAAAAATTAAAGAAAGGGGAAGAAAAAGAAAGGAAAAAAACAGAAACTGGAAAAGAAAAGGAAAAATGTGTAAAGGAAACAAGAAAAGGGAGAAGACAGCGTTTAAAGAAAAGATAACAAGGAAAGGAATGGAATGGAAAGAAACAGAAAAGGAGGAATATAAAGTATAGGAAACAAGAAGCAGTAGAAGAAGAAAATGAGGAAAGAGAACAGAAAAAGAAAGGAAAGAAACAAGGTAAAAAGGAAAGGACAATGAAACAAGAATTGGGAAGAGTTGAAATAGTAAACTAAACAAGAGAAAGAAAAGGAAAGAGAAGAGAAAAAGGAATGGAAAAGCAAGTGTTTGGTCTTATGATCTTTGTCTCAATTCTTATGTGAATTGAGTTATGCAGTGCACTATATTTTGCAGTGCATACTATAGTGCATGCTAGCTTTGTAATGCATGCTAGACTACTGTTTGTAGTGCATACTTGACTGTAGTACTGTACATACATGTTTATGAGAGAGAACGTAGCCTTTGTGTTAGAGCTGTGCAGATAAACCACAGTTCAGTACAGGATGTAGACAGATGTAAGATGTACCTGTGCAGGTTTGCATGGAGCTACTGCTGGAAGTAGTGATGTTCCTCTTCACTGGAACTTTACCTGCCTGGACAGGTACACCGCAGCTCAGAGTGTAACTGTTCTCAGAGTCTAAATCACACACACGCACATAGAAAAAAAACGTTTAAACAGATGTTCCAGGTCCAGGTGCTGCATGCACCTGAGTAATGTTTTGTAGTGCGTGTGTATGTTGTATGTGTGTGTGAGTGGAGAGGGTTGGCTGTCAGGATGACAGAGTATTGGGAATTTGTCTAGAGAGTCATTGGCCTGACTTCGGCCTTGCCACAAATCGTCCAATGGCAGGCTGAATATTTCTGTTGGCGTGAGGCTACAGACCCCGGGTGAACAGGATTAAAAGAGGTTTTATACAGCTTTAGTGCTCACTGTTTGAACCCGAGGAGACCATTAACACACATGTACAGAGAATCCAAAAGTCATAAACACACACACACACACACTCACAAAGATAAATACTCATATATTCCGATTCACATGGATCTTATTTACAGATGAAAATGTGATTTTATTCATTTGATTTATTCTAGTACTTACTATTAGGACACACTTAAGTGTTAAGACAATTCAACATCTTTAGAAGGACTGTGAGTTGTAGCAAGCTTTATTCTCATACAGTTCCTGTTCCAGTTTTTGCTCATTCCATCAGACTCTTCAGCATCCTAATGATTCAGATTTGCTTTGTTTAGTGCATTAAATATGCATCATGGCTAAAACCAAGACTGACCCTAAGGCACATGTGATATAAGGTTTGAACCACTAGAGGGCAGCAGAGGGCAACGACTGTTTGCGCCAATAACCATAAATGAAGTGCTTAATCTAAATAAATAATTTCCTTTTAGATGTGTGACATTTACAATATAGAATGTGCATTTTTTAAGTTTAACAAATCAAACTGCACTCTATGTATCCGAAACAACACAGAATCACATGCTGTTCAACTAAGTTCCACAGAAATCCCAAAAAGTGAGGTACTAACCTGCCAGGAAAAGGGCGTTTGACGGACAGGACAGCGAACACACCTCCCCTCCACCTGTCTTGATGCAGCTGAGCTGAGCGCGAGGTGCTGGCTTCCCATTCGGGAGACATTTTACCGCCTCTGAGGGACAAGCAGGTACGGTTACCATGGAAACGGCAAACATTATGGGATATTTCATGACGAGGAACAAACGGAAGCCTTACCAACACAGTCTTTCTTGTTCCAGTGGAGCTTTTGTCCAGGGGGACACACACACTCGTAACTGCCCAGTGTGTTCAAACAGCCGTATTCACAGCTCCCGTTATTAATGCTGCACTCGTCAATATCTGTCACACACAGATGTCAGTTCATCCATCAGAATGTGACTTTTGATATTTAAAAGAGTGAGAACCATTGGCTGGTTTCGAGATTTTGAACTCACCACCACAGCGTGTGAGGCCATAGAGACTGTAACCTTTGTGACACACACACTCAAAGCTTCCCGGATAGTTGATGCAGATGTGGTCACATGCCCTCTCAAAGGAGCACTCGTCAATATCTGCAGAAGACAAAAACAAAGCACACAATATCATTAAAGCAATCACTTGTGTGTAATAATTTCCTGGCTTGTAGTAAAAATGGTGATTTCATCAGGATCCTTGGATACTCACCATCAGTATCCTAAAAGAGAAACTCTTTTAACTTTTTTTTTTTAGAGTAGTGTGAAAAAAATCGGAATTCAGTCACTTGAATCATGTAATGTTAATGTGGCCTAAGTGATAAGATCACCCAGTGGTAATCACCCAGAACACCCTAGAAGCTACTGTGAAACCACCTAGCAACCACCCTGAACATCCTATCAGCCACACAGCAACTACCCTGAACACACTCTTGAAACCACCTAGCAACCATCCTGATCACTCTAGCAGCATTCTAACAATCACCAAGAATGCTCTAGTGAGCTGCATAGCAACTACCCCTTAAACCCTAGAAACCCCATAGCAATCATATTAAACTTCCTAACAACCACACAGCAACTACCCTGAACACCCTCGAAACCACCAGGCAACCATACTAATAGCGACATAGAAAGTGCATAGCAACTAACCTGAACAACCTAGAAACCACTACCACCCAGAACACCATAGTAACCATCTAGCAAGGCCCTAGCACCCACTCAGAACACCTTAGTAACCAAACAGAAACAGCCTGGCAACTGTCCACAACTCCCTAGCATCACTGCTGTCAAAATGTTTTAAAAAAGTTAACTTGTTACACCCACACCAGACTGGCAGCTATTTCCCCCCTGATAGATCGTCTGTCATCAAGAGAATAAAAAAAGCTAATAAATAATTAAAAACTAAAAGTGTAGCTTTAAAAATAAAGCAAGGGATAATACACAAAAAGAGATAAGAATGACAAAAAGACGGATAGATCATCTTAGAAGAGCTGGTGCAGCCAAAACATAGCGCTTCACCAACACACCCCTCAATAAAAACACACATACACACCCCCCACACATTGATAGCCAGGAATAGGGTGGTGTGGTGTTTTGGTTTAGCTTAATAAAATAATTTCTGTTTGTACTCCCACTCGTGCTCCGACATGCTTTCAGGAATCTGCCACCATTCACCTCCAGTAAACTCAACTAAACACACACACATCTCATACGACACAAAACGGTTACCAGCATCCCAACCAAACAACAGCCAGCCCATGAGGTGCTTTTGATGAGGAGGTTTGGGACAGTGTGTGAAGACAGCTTCTCTATCCACAAGTCGCCCAATGTAGGCATCGTTGGTTTTAAATATTAGTCTACCCAAAACGTAAATTCTTCAAATAAAAATGAAGATGTTTTGCAGAATGTTAATGCTGTTCTTTTCCATACAAAACAGCAGGTGGTGAACAGTGAGCGCCAAGCTCCAAAATTGAAAAAAAAAAAAAAGAACCCCAAACCTATACTTGCACTATTTTCCAAATCTTTTTAAGTTGTATGATGGCTTTGTGCGATAAACGGACAGATATTCAGAAAGATTCATAGACCATCGTTATTCAGAAAAATGTCAAGCTGTTGTTGTGCAAGTATGACTGCAATTTGAGAGCTGCAGCAGAGAGGAACATTTTATCAACCTACCTAAATTTATGAATAAAACAAATATATAATATAATTTTTAGGCATGTATGTTACTTTAATACTTTTTTTGTTCATTTCGAAGCTTTAAGTTGTTGTATGTATAAGAGCAGCCTGGACATTTTGCTAAGCATCTCCTTTTTTTCTTAAATCTTCTTAAACATTTTTAAATCCACCCAGAAAGCAGAAACAATATGTAGTGTGAAAGGTGACTCACCTTGACAGGTGCGTTCGTTAGTCAGGAGTTTGTGTCCTTTCTGACAGCTGCACTCAAAACTGCCCACCGTGTTTCGGCAGAAATGATCACATCCTCCATTATTCTCCAAACATTCATCGATGTCTGCAGAGGAGAGGAAGAGATGATGATAATAATGGTGAAAAACACTAATATGGGGGTGTAAAACCAGTACAAGTATTCTCATAAACAGCTTTTTGGATATATAAACGGTTATCCTAAACAGGCAGCCACATACACACCTTCACAACATTATCTTGAATATATCAGCCAACCCTGGCACGCAGTCCACAAACCCAATAAAAGCTAATCCCGTCAACAAATGTGTAGGAAACTGTGTGTGTGTGTGTGTGTGTGGATTTTGGGGTTTCCTCTGCAGTTATTTCAGTAGCTGTAGCAAACACACGTTGGCTCAGGTTTGCACTAATATTAACTGAACTGAGGTGGGACAGAAAGTTTGCAGTAAGCTTAAGACCACAGATACACATGCTATCTGAACATGGGGCGGCACATTACATGAGGCAGGTAACGTGCCAATTTACACAAATCAACAAATTAAATTGACTGTGAATACATGATATTCATTGATAATAATAATAATAATAAAATGTTTCTAAATAACAGATCAGCATATTATAATGATTTCTGAAGTATCATGACCATGAAGCCTGGAGTAATGATGAATGAAAATTCAGCTTTGCCATCACAGATATAAATTGTGTTTTAAAATATATTACAATAGAACAATTATCTTAAATTGTAATAATATTTCACAATATTACTGTTTCTTTTAACATTAGTATTAACGTTTCTGTATCTTTGATCAAATTAATGCAGCCTTGATGAACATAAGACACTCTTATTTCAAAAACATAAAAAAAAACTTAGGACCCAAACTTTTGAACGGTATAAGATATAAGATCTGTATAACGATATAAGATCTGTAGCATACTTTTAAAATGAATGATTTAGAAAGGAAAACTGAAACATGTAGAGTACAAAAGTCTGAGATCACTAGTGGAAAAAAAAATTGTTTTAAATACATCAAAATGATAAAACTCCCTGTTTTTTTTTAAGGTTTAAATTAGAATTTGTATAGCAAATTTTCAATATGATCTCAGACTTCTGGATCCAACTGTATGAAGTAGACTTTAACAGGTAACCTTAGTTATCAAATGTCAAATAGTTGTACAACTCTATGCTAAAAGTTGCAATGTGTCAGCTAGATTGAAAAATATATGAATCACTCTCTTTTAAACACAGAAACTGGAACTATACATCATTTGATTTATATGATTATATGCTTCCTGTTTCAGCATCCATCATTCAAACTGGAGTTGTGACCACAATTACCCTGCTGGCTTTAAAATCCACCTAATCTTACACATCTTTACAGCTCTGCAACACACACAGTTTGAATAGAATAGAATAGAAATATTAACCAGGAATTAATCAGTCTATTTTCTGTCTACCTGTTCAGGTTAACACACTCTATAGTCATAGTTGACAATGCCCATTATATTAATAAATCATCATAATCTCTGCATTGAAAAGATGTTGTCTAGGAGCTTGATAGCTAGTATAACATCATGCTGATTCATTAACGGAGTAAAAACATTAATGCACAAATGACATAATGGAATATTTAACAGTGATTTAGCATTCACACTTCCCGAAAACACTCACACACAAACATGCACTTTATTCCAATGGCTCCTTAGCGCAGGCAGGGGGCTAATGATATTCCACATAATGAAGTTTAATGGGACTAAATAAGCTTTGAGTTTAAGCAAACATTGGACATTTTTCACATCTGTAAATGATAAACAACTGCAGGGACGGTGAGAGGCTGAGAGGATTCATCTACATCGATTTTCGATCGGAAACGAGGAGAGTAAACACACAGCACTCAGAAACGTCTTTAAAAAAACAAGTGCTATGCTAACCTGATCCGATTCGAAAGAAAGCAAGCAAGCTCGCAAGAAGAATGTGGAATCCCCATGAGCTCCAGAGCGAACGGCTGTACTCAGGGATGAGGGTAGCCTTACCAAATATTTAGAGCAAAAAGCAATTAAAATTAATGCATTTGTGGAAACATGAACCTCTACAAATAAGTTGGGACAAAGTTTTCAACAAAAGGAGCGTTTTTGCAGATCGTTTTCAGGCTGCTCACCTCAGGCTAGCTAATCTCTGAGAAATGCGCCATTGAACGCGCCAGTGTATTTTTTGGAGATTTAAATGGCCTGTTTTATTTGCTTTGTTCATAAAGGGATTTTACCATGTAATAACACAGGCGCTGCATGTCCAGAGCCGCCAGGAAAAACCAGCGTGATCTCGCCCCCGACACTAAAACTCTTTGGAGCGTGCGGGGGTCCGTCGGGGCATCTCAGTGTCATCCGAGGTGATGCCGACTGGCTGCTATTGTGTGGGTTACTGGGCTCGGCATGTATTAATACAAATGGATCCTCTGTGCCAGAGCTCACTGTTCCGATTACAGAGAGAACTGGAGATCTGATGGAGAAAACAGGCCTGCTGTACGACCCTTACCAGCTCTACAGTAGACTTTACACAGTGCTGACTGGTAACTGTGAGGACAGGTAAGCATTCTGAAAAGACCCTAACAGCATAAGATCTGGTCAGAACAACACTGCATATTTATCAAGAATCACCTACTTAGACAGGTGGAGATCAGACAATCACAGATCATAACAACAGAGCAGCATCTTTGCAAAAGTCCTACAGATAATACAGAAAAATAGCAAAAAATAAATAAAATAAATAAGTAAAATAAAAATGAAACAGATAATAATAATAATAAAATAAAAAATTGCATATTTATTTATTTACAAATTCAATTAGGCCAATTAAAAAGTAAACCTAATTCAAGAAAACCAGCAGAATATAAAGTTTTGCCATGGGTATCTTTAGTAAAAGTTTCCTCAAACAAAACTGAATATCTTTAAGATTTAAATTTTACTACCAGAAACAACTAAATTAAGTAATTATAGTGCATGCAAAAACCAACCACCCCCCCCAAAAAAAAATTTTTCTTTTTTATATATTAAAAAAAAAACTATTTCCACATATTTGGCTGTTAAAATTTAAATAAAACTCTATTAAATTAATTTTTATAATAATCATAATTAGTTGTAGTAGTAGTAGTATTATAAAATAACGTCATACAAAATATAATTAGTATTGTTATTATCAGTACTGTCAATATTATACCATATTTTAATAACTCGTACATTATTATTATATTAATCATTTTTCTTCATAATAGGTTATAAAAAATACGGCATCAATTATAAGAAGAGTTGTTGTGTTGTATTATTATGTTATTACTATAATATCATTATTAGACTTATAATAGTTTATATTATTATTATTATAGCATAGCCATTATTATTTTACAATAAATAATAATATATACAATGACATCATAAAACTAATCTATTTAATTTAACTCAAAGTTGTTTTATGCACAACAAAACAGTGAATTTTTCTAAAGGGGGAAATAGAGTAATAACTGAGGACTCAAAGTATAAGTTGAATTGGCATGATGATCATGGTTAGATAGCATGGTTATTGCTAGTCAGATATACTAACAGCTATACTAGCAGCAAAGCAGCAGTAATCAGCATGGTTAACAAATGCTAAACTCTTCTTTCAAACCATTTCAGCCCCAAACACGCAAATATGCAGGCCAGCGGAGACGTGCCTGGGGTACCATCAGCCGGACCGAAGAAACACAAACACACACACACCACACACACACACACACACACACACACAACAGAGATTTGAGCACATGCACACAAGATAAACTGTTCGTTCCCATAATTCATTTCCCCCCATGACACCGTACACACACACCTTCTAATCAAACATCTGGAAACTGTTCGCAGTCATTTCAATCACTCTCTCTATCCTCCCTTGCTCTCCCTCTCGCTCGATATGTTCCCACGTGTGATCGAGTTTGTGTCTGTCAGCGAGCTGGCCAGGCTCTCCTGTCTGTCATCGCAGACGAAGGGCCTTTTATCAAATTCAGGCATTTAAACATGCCCTAAATAGTTTATATTGAAATGCTTATGTTACAGAGACAAGATGGGGCAGCTCCCTGCGAGACCACTCAGTGAGGAGGGGAAAGAAAGTGTGAGAGAAATAAAGTGAAGATGACAGTGGAAAAATAAGGAAAGGTCATTCGTAGACATTTACACGCACCCACACATTATTATAGCAGCGTGATCGGAATGAGGCACTTTTGTAACGTGGTAAAAGTGCAGTTGCCTGGGTTATTACACAAGTGGCACTTGTGTCTTTTCTGTTATGCACAACATTTACATCCCAATTACATATGAAGGATGAACATTGAACAATATCATTATTGTGCTTTCATCTATTCCAGCCTCCACAGATTTAAATCTAACCCAATTACCATCAGCTAAATAGTCTGTTAAAGATGTACTGCTTGGTCATTTACTCTCTATTCTGGTATATATTATTATATATATCTATTATAATATATCCCCCTAGAATATATTCTCTACTATATATATGACAAAAATCAATTAAAGAAAATAAAATAAAGTAAACAATAATATATTTATTCAAAATGTATTATTAAAACTATTTTATGTTTAAAAAAAGATAAGTCAATAATTTAAAGAATTCAATAAATAAGTAAAAAACATTATTTTATTTTATTTTATATTTTCAAATGTTTTTTTGTTTTTTTCATTAATGTAATACATGATTGTATATTCCTGTATAAATATATTTAGGCAATACACACAGCTTGATTCACACTAGTTAAAAAAAAAAACAACATAAAATTGGGCAATCATTATTGAACTCGAAGTCTGTTAGGGGTGTATCCTACCTCCAGCCATTCAGCTTTAAGTCAGAGGCATCAGAGCATAATATGTTGATATGGACAATCAAAAGGACGCTTGAAAAACACTGTTTACTTACACTCTGGACCTCAAGATCCACTTTCCTACAGAGATTAGCTCTAACCTGGATTAAACACCTACCTGCAGCTGTTCAGGGGTGTGTGATGAGGGTTGGAGCTAAACTCTGCAGGAAAGTGGATCTCGAGGTCCAGAGTTGAGGACCCCTGGTCTAGAGTGTCAGATCTAACGTTAACAGTTAGAGTAGGGTTGTGACGGTGAGGAAATTTTCCCACCGGTTAATCGACGTGTGACAACACTGGTAATACCGGTATCACCGTTCGGGGGCTGGGGGGTGTTAGTTCGTTTGAGTTTCCTTCTTTTCTTAGCTTTCAAATGGCTTGTAAAAGTGCATTTTACTTTCACTTTCGAATTATTTTAATTTCATTTAATTTAATTTCATCATTCAATTGCCACAATTTGGCATCAAGCAATTGTTCGTTTGAGTTTTCCATCTTTTCCCCAAATTTCTTGACTTTCAAATAGCTTGAAAAAGTGCCGTGCGCGTTTTACTTTCACTTTCAAATTAGCGGCAATTCGGCTTTGATTCAATTCAAGCAACAACGTCAAACTCATAACTTTTATTAACAAAACGAATAAAAATACACCATATATGCCTAATAAAATAACAAATTACTTAGGCTACACAAAATTTAAATACACCTTTTTATACACCAATTTTATACACCTTGATGTAAAATAAAATAAATAAAACACACAAAGTTTAAATAAAGTAATCAGCAAACACTGTGGAACCAAATAAATAAGAAACAAATGTTTAAAAAAAAAAAAAACTTCCAGTCAATAGGCTTTTCAAAATCTAAAACATAGACAAACAGGCGCCTTTGCATTTCCTTTCAAAACAATCTTCTGCCATCGTCTTGTCTTTCTCACCTCACTCTTGTCAGTCAGCTCGACTCACTCTCCTCACGTGATAAATAAAATCGGACTCCTGCTCCGTGGTGCACTGTCGTTCACGTATGGTTCGGTACGCTGCATTGAGCGTTTAGTTTTTAAAAGTGTCTGTCCTCTAACTGAACTAGGCTAAATTATTTTTGTTTCTATAAAAAAATCAAAACGACGGTGGGGTGCGGTGCCGCGGTAGGCAAATTACGTAACCGGTGTTGTGGCTTAACACCGGTATAACCGAAAACACTGTCTATCACAGCAAGCCTAAGTTAGAGTCCAAATGTAACATCCTTCGAGTGGGGATGCTCGGCCCTGTTTTTGCACCCCCCATTTGGTTTTTTTTTTTCTTACTAAAGAGCTTGATTACATGCTATTTTTACAGAGTTCACTAACAGGCAGTAATAAGCGGTCACTGGTACAGCACACCTGTGATAATTGACCTGAAAGTATGTGTGTGAGTGCATGAGTGTGTGAGTGATAAATGGTGTGTCAGTGAACAGATCTAAGGCCTTGTGCTGGATTTATGAAGGCAGACCCTCAGGCGGGCCTAATTATTAGGGCGGGTCACAGCCGAACCAGACCAACATCCATCTTACAGTACAAACACAGAGATACACAAAACACCTTACGCTAACACAATACACCCCTCTAATGCCATCATATTAAAACTCACAAAAAAGTATAAGATAAAAAAGTGGGAAAATTGTTGTAAAATTGAACTTCATTTCTATTAGCTTTAAAGCTGGCAAAGTCCTAAAAAGTCAACAAAATACTTTCAATGCTGATAAAAACAGTTTAAACCAGCCTAAAATGGTTGGCTGGTCTGTCAAGGCAAGGCAAGGCAAGTTTATTTGTATAGCATATTTCATACACAATGGTAATTCAAAGTGCTTTACATAAAATAAAATAAAAACAATAATCACAACAATAAAACAAGGAATTTAAAAACTTTGAAAAATTTTAAAAAAAAAATTATTTTTAAGAGCGTTTAAATGAATTTAACAGACGATTCTACATAAAATACAGTGCAATCAGTTCGGACATAGCTCAGTGCTCATTCAATAAATGCACAGCAAAACAGATGAGTTTTGAGTCTGCATTTAAATGTGACTAATGTGTTAGCACATCTGATCTCTTCTGGAAGCTGATTCTAACTGCGGGTGGCATAATAACTAAAATCACATTCCCCTTGTTTTGTGTGAACCATTCGTATTTTTAACTGACTCGATCCTAATAATCTGAGTGGTCCGTTAGGTTTATATTCAATGAACATATCTGCTATGTATTTAAGTCCTAGGCCATTGAGTGATTTATAAAAGAGTAAAATTACTTTAAAATCAATCCTAAATATAACTGGAAGACAGTGTAAGGACCTGAGGACTGGTGTAATATGCTCAGATTTTCTGGTTAGTCAGAATTCTGGCAGCAGCGTTCTGGATGAGCTGCAGCTGTCTAATGGTCTTCTTGGGAAGGCCGGTGAGGAGACCATTACAATAGTCCACCCTGCTGGTGATAAAGGCATGAACAAGTTTCTCCAAGTCTTGACTGGAAACAAAACAACTAATTCTTGCAATGTTTTTTAGATGAAAGTATGCTGAATTTGGTTACTGCTTTGGCGTGACTACTGAAACTAAGGTCTGTCTCCAGAATCACACCAAGATTCCTGACTTGATTTTTAGTTGTTAGACCCCTAGCGTCAAGGTATGCATTCACCTTGAGAACTTCATCTTTGTTTCCCAAATGCAATGACTTCGGTTTTTTCTTTGTTTAACTGAAGAAAGTTCTCGCACATCCAACTGTTAATTTCATCAATGCATTGGCAGAGGGAGTCAATGGGGCTGTAGTCATTTGGAGATAAGGCTAGGTAAATCTGGGTATCATCTGCATAGCTGTGATAGGCGAACCATCTGTGTCAGATGGTTTAAAAAAGGTTTCAGCCACTTAACAGCTTGTCAACATTGGGAGACCATTCTAAATCAGTTTTACTTCTTTACATTTATTTTTCTAGATAAATTTACAGTATTTCTACTGTATAGTAAAATATTGACTCATCTTGCACTCAGGGACAAATTTTTGTACAATCAAAGAGATACACAAAACACCTCATGCTAAAACATTACACCCCTCTAATGCCATTATATTAAAACTCACAAAAGGGTACATTATTGTATGTTACAAGATAAAACAGTTGGAAACATTTAAAGACCCCAAAACCAGTCGGTCAGCAGGTTTTAAAAGGGTTTCAGCCACTGAACAGTTTGTCCACATTGGGACACCATTCTAAACCATCTTAAAACCATGCAAACCATCTTAGGCTGGATTAACTAGACCTTTTTCAGCAGATATATAGATTTACAGTATTTTTTTTTTACTTCCTTACATTCTTTTTCTAGATAAATTTACAGTATTTGTACTGTACTGTATAGTAAATATTGATGACTCATCTTGCACATGTAAACTTGCATATTATGCTAATTTTTTCAATAGCAAATCATTCTATTGGCTATGATGCAAATGAAAGCCTCTTAATTATTCACAAAAAAAGGGTTTCGCCCAAACTTCCTGTTTCAACAGGAAATACATCAGCACAGAAAAGAAAGGTCTATAAAGGCCTTCTAACCTTAGGATGGCGCTATGATTGCGTGTTTATATGTGTGTGTGGTTTTGTATGACAGCCTCACTAATCAAACAGGGGCTGCAGAGGCGTCTTGCTGTATGGTGCAGACGGGGCTGTTTTACACACATTCGTGCTACATTCTCTTCCTTCTTGAAGAAACCGTCACATGACATGACCATGCCTCGTCACTACAGCAACCACTCAGGAAAATGAATAGAAAAAGCAGTCAATTTCAGACACATTCTCCTGAAGCGACCCACAGGTGCCCATACAGAGATACTTGTTCACCATCACCAATTTAGGTAGAACAGGAAGCAGTTCATTTTGAAATGTGCAGGTCTCTTGGATCATAGTATGGTCAGTGAGTTCTTGAGTGTGTTTGTTTAGAGAGAACCCACCATCACCCTGTGCCAAGATCGCTCCGCAGTAGTTTTACTTTGAAACCCCTGGTCATTGACGTCAAAGCTGGAATTTCGGAAGAAGAAATGCTTCGCAGCCAAAGCAACAACAACAAGGCCATCACCGACCCATTCCACACGACAGAACAAAAGTACGTAAGGCAAGTAAGTCTTGGCTTGGGATCACACACCCCCACACATCTGCCAATACCTGACCATTTTGAGCAAAAGAATTCATCTAATAACGCGCCTCCAATTTAATCCAAGCCTTGCAGTCTAAATACAGGAAATCTCAAATTGTTCCCTGACATTCAAAAGCACACGGAGGGAGGAAATCAGGACATGCTCCTTGCAACTTTAAACACAAGTCACACAAACACCACACATCTACACTGACCTTTGCAGGTCTTGCCATCAGGTTGAAGGGTGAAGCCCACCGGACAACTGCAGCGCACCCCGGTGGCCGTGTCCTTGCAGGTGCGATCGCAACCGCCGTTGTTCACCGCACAGGTCTCTGGGTAAACAAACACACAGGATGGGACAGACAGAGGAAGCAAGGGAGCATAAACAGGATTAGAAATCACTTTTAAACCGTTTTTGACAGTATTAGACACGGTTAACTAAGAACTAAGTGAGGATGTGTAGTTGTTTTGAGAGCTAGGCTTGACTGCGACTATTTTTTTGGAAGGGTGAATGTAAAAAAATGAATCCCAATGGGTGCAGCAGGTAGTTTATTAGGAATAACGAAACTAATACAGCACTTGAACTTAGAAGATGACAAGGTTCGTGACAGACATAAAACACATACTGCATGAAATCAGGACCATCCCTCAGCCCTCCTAAAGCCAAAGATAAAGACTTCCTTGGCAGCTTTGTCAATCAAAATGTGAAATTAAAAACAAACAAAAGGAAAGAGTTGTG
Source organism: Sinocyclocheilus anophthalmus (assembly GCA_018155175.1). Classification (NCBI taxonomy): domain Eukaryota; kingdom Metazoa; phylum Chordata; class Actinopteri; order Cypriniformes; family Cyprinidae; genus Sinocyclocheilus; species Sinocyclocheilus anophthalmus. The sequence continues at coordinate 1,083,749 of JADLZN010003193.1, forward strand.
CTTTTTCCTGAGGTTAAAGTTAACAGAAGGGAAATCAGAAAAAGGACAGTGTTTCTGAATGTGGAGAGTGGAACCAGAGGGTGCGATGGTTAGTCTTGTCACATGAATGACTGTGGAGAGAAAGTCAAAACAAGCAGTTCGATTGAAAAAAAACAAACATTGTTTTACTTGCATTTGGAAGCATATGAAACTGTTTTACCCATTAAAACTTAATATATGAAATGTAATATATGAAACTCAATATGCAACTTAAATACTCAGGGTTCCAGCTGCTAACTTGTCTTACATGTGATGTCATCACACAATCATGTTCATATGAAACATAATAATTTTATGCAAAAAACAGCCACATATTTATATGAGATTTGTCAGTAGCTCCACCCACTGTGAAATCTCATTAGTCCAAACTCTCACGCCACATTAATCTATATTAAACATCAGATATGTTCTGATTGGACCAGATTTTATGCCCATAATCACACTTGGTCAGCACACGGTGCAAGGCTAACTTCTACGAAGTCTGATTTTCATGGTCAGATTTACAGTCAAGTTGGGAGCCAACATGTCCATTTGGGATCTTTGCTATAAGCCATCATGTTTGCTTTTTGTTGACCACACAGTCCAAGACAAAGACCCACAGGGAATTTGGTTGAGGATACAAAAGAGTCAAGGTGTAGAAGTTTTTTTCTGCAGGATGGGGGAGTGGGAGAAGTGGCTTTCTGTTAATGATTTATTAAGCATGTCAAAAGACCCTGTTATTAGAGTCTAATGCTATGGGCAATTCAACTGCTCCAAGAACAGCTGGACCGTCTTTTGCCCAGGGACATGTACATGGGGCACGCAAACAAAATTTAATTAAGTTAGCTGTGAACGTCTGCACCAAATATCTGCATCAAATATTCTCAAAAAGGGGTGTGGTTAACTCTAAATGGGAGTGGTCTTCTGATTGATGGATTTGTATGTTTATCTCCAAGACGAAAGATGAAGATTCCTCAGCCATCATGTTTGTGTTCGTCGGCTCCTGTTGGCGAATGGCCAGATAAAACTAGAAGCCCACAGATGACTGGAGAGAATTTGACTGAACGTCCCACTGCTCAAAAGCAGCCCTTCTTTGGGAGGTGGAGGAAACCACAGATCGAGGGCTTCATTGCCTACAACAACTTTCAGATGAGGTGGTAAATCCGGGCTGCACACCATCTTCAACGTTCGGTGCCGAGAGACAGCTGCCCAGAGGTGTGTGACGTTTATTTGGATCACGCTCTGGAGGTCAACGCATCAGAATCAGCCCCTTTCCACATGTGCCCGACACATGGCAGTTTATTTAGATCAAATTCCTTCAATTCCCCCCCTGCTGCTAAGTGACCACCTTTTAAAAACACCACTCTTTGTATTCAGGGTCTCACTTTCTCTTCTTGTTCTCCTCCTCTCCAGTCTCTGGGTTTCCCATCATGCCTGGGTACAATAGCAGCTTTCTTTCTGACACCGATTTTCCAGTTTAATTTGTCAGGATCGGTCACATCCTGATGCTGTTGGCCCCAGCTGTGACAGGAGGGCAGGATGAAGCAGGAACGCCGAGTGTCAAATCTAGCGTTCTCCTGTGGTTCCTGTGTGATAGAACACACACACTTGCACAAACACTCACATGCAAAGCCAAGCTATTTGTGTGAATCTGTCATAATGGGCCCATTTGTGAATCATGAAACTTGGAACATGATCTTAGACTGGCTGATGAAATAATGAGGTCAGTGAGTTAGACGGTGGTGACATCACATGTGACTTGTTGACAAGTTCTCAAAAGTCTTCACAACCTCTCCAAAACAGTTCTGGTATGATCTATATATCTATATCGATCTATATACATATATATATATATATACAGGTGCATCTCAATAAATTAGAATGTCGTGGAAAAGTTCATTTCATTAATTCAACTCAAATTGTGAAACTTGTATATTAAATATATTCAATGCACACAGACTGAAGTAGTGTATGTCTTTGGGTCTTTTAATTGTGATGATTTTGGCTCAAAAACCCACCAATTCACTATCTCAAACAATTAGAATACTTTTTAGGAAGGTTTGGCCTTCTGGAAAGTGTTCATTTACTGTATATGTACTCAATACTTGGTAGGGGCTTTTTTTGCTTTAATTACTGCCTCAATTTGGAGTGGCATGGAGGTGATCAGTTTGTGAAACTGCTGAGGTGGTATGGAAGCCCAGATATCTTTGACAGTGGCCTTCAGCTCATCATCATTTTTCTTGGTCTCTTGTTTCTCATTTTCCTCGTGACAATACCCCATAGATTCTCTATGGGGTTCAGGTCTGCTGAGTTTGATGGCCAGTCAAGCACACCAACACCACCATTTAACCAACGTTTGGTGCTTTTGCCAGTGTGGGCAGGTGCCAAACCCTGCTGGAAAATTAAATCAGCATCTACAAAAAGCTGGTCAACAGAAGGAAGCACGAAGTGCTCCAAAATTTCTTGGTAAAACGGGTGCAGTGACGTTGGTTTTCAAAAAACACAATGGACCAACACCAGCAGATGACATTGCACCCCAAATCATCACAGACTGTGGAAAATTAACACTGGACTTCAAGCAACTTGGGATATGAGCTTTTCCCCCTTCTTCCAGACTCTAGGACCTTGGTTTCCAATGAAATACAAAACTTGCTCTCATCTGAAAGGACTTTGGACCACTGGGCAACAGTACAGCTCTTCTTCTCCTTAGCCCAGGTAAGACAACTCTGACGTTGTCTGTGGTTCAGGAGTGGCTTAAGAGGAATATGACAACTGTAGCCAACTTCCTTGACACGTCTGTGTGTGGTGGATCTTAATGCCTTGACCCCAGCCTCAGCCCATCCCTTGTGAAGTTCACTCAAATTCTTGAATCGATTTTGCTTGACAATCCTCATAAGTCTGCGGTTTTCTCGGTTGGTTGTGCATATTTTTCTTTCACACTTTTTCCTTCCACTCAACATTCTGTTAACATGCTTGGATACAACACTCTGTGAATAGCCAGCTTCTTTGGCAATGAATGTTTGTGGCTTACCCTCATTGTGAAGGATGTCAGTGATTGTCTTCTGGACAACTATCAGAACAGCAGTCTTCCCCATGATTGTGTAGCCTAATGAAACCAAAATGAGAGACCATTTTGAAGGCTCAGGAAACCTGAGTTGTTTTGAGTTGATTAGCTGATTTGGAATGTCACCATATTCTAATTTGTTGAGATAGTGAATGGTGGGTTTTTGTTAAATGTGAGACAAAACATCACAATTAAAAGAACCAAAGACTAACTACTTCAGTCTGTGTGCATTGAATTTGTTTAATACACAATTTTCACAATTTGAGTTGAAATACTGAAATAAATTAACTTTTCCACAACATTATAATTTATTGAGATGCACCTGTTATATATAATATAATAAAGTTTGTTATAATATTAAATATATATAATATAATATATATATATTATAGATATATATATATATATATTATATATAATTAATTATTAATATATAATAATAACATTAATATATATATATATATATATATTAAATATAATATATACATATTTATCTATATTACACTTATTTATAGATATATTTATATTAACAATATGAGAAAAATAATTTAGAATGTAAAAAAGCTCCAGCCCATCCATAAAACATTCCTAGGCCGTAGTAGGGATTTGTGAAAAGAAAACAAACACATTATAGAAAGAAAATAATAATATCAAGCTAAGGGGGACATCAAACTCAAACGAAATGGGGGAGAAGAAAAAGGAGGGTTAACCTTTGTCTTTCTCAATGTAGCTACAGTACTAAAGGGGGGGGAGAAGTAATGTTATAAAACCAAAGACACATTCAGAAAGAATCAAAGAAACGAAGGATGGTGATAAGGGTGAAAGACAGATATTTCAGGCATCATCAGGTTCCGGGGTTGTACCTAAAATTGCATTTGGTTAAATCTTTTTTTACCTGATAGAAGTAATTAACATGGTATTTTATTTTATTTTTACAAACATAACTTTTTTAAATCATAATAAAAATTGCTTATATGATGAATCAATAATTATTCTTGAGTCACAAAATAATAATAATAATAATAAAATATTAAAAGGAAAACAAATGAGACCTCTGTCCTACCTCATAGTTAAAAAAAAGTGTCTGTCCTCCCAAATACTTTACAAACAGTTTTTCTGCCATACAAAGGCAGATCTGTTGTCTGTCTGACAACATCTTGGCCTTGGTTCATGAATTCAAGGACAAATGGCTAAATGGCTGATATATTTCTGAGGTTTGAGTCTGTGTGAGTTATCTTCTCTCTCTTAGGAGAACTAACTGTAGCAGATGGACTGGAAACTAAAACTTTATTCTGCATTTCTGTTTGGCACCCTGGAAACAATCATTCCTCTATTAAAGACACATTACAGTCAACATGAAACCAAAGTTGACCTATTTACTTTCTTAATACATTCTTGCTCTTAATGTGAACAATTCATCAATGCACAGTATTATTGTTAGAAAAAAAGCATCCAATAGCATAACTTGCTTTGGCTCTATGACTTTCTTTTTCTGTCAAGGGGTTATGAAATACACCATTATACAGGTAAGAATTATTTTTCCGTTGGCAGCCAGTCTGTATTACAATTTTTTTCATATAAATGACAAAAAATTCACCATTTATTGGCCCATTTTGGTATTTAGCAACCATTTTTCCCAATTGATCAAATCAAAACCAAAATATTTCAATTTGAAGTTTGTTTCAATTAGAAAAGCATCACTGCGAAAGTAAAATGGGTTTCGCATTTCATGTTGACTATAAAATAAGAAGAGCATGGAGAATAGAAACATTTCTAATGGTGAGCAAATTTACAGACACTAAGTTTATGGAGCGCAGATGACAGAGGGTAAATGCGGGCAGATGATAAATGCCAATGTTTAATTTTTAAGAACACATACTATTAATAGAGCGTAAAAAATGATGTCAGGCATCTTCCGCTGAGGTTCACCACAGCCCACAGCATCCTATGATGTGGAACGGTCTGAACAACCCTCATGTCATTCTTCTTCCATAAAATGATCCTGCCATTATTTGTTCAGTATTCAGCCCACAAATGTTCCTCCAGTTCAACTAATCACAGTCTAAAACTGTCCAATTGCAACTAATGTTGAAGTCAAACTTAAAAATTATCAACTGGAAAAGTGAGGATTGGTTTATTATCCAGTGTAGAGCAATCCAGTGTCGATTTTGTTGCCGTCTTTGGAAATGGGAGTGGATGGAAGCAGTCAGTTGTTAGTTGTTGTGTTGTTTTGTCAAAGAGAAGAGGCGACGGCGTTGAAGACAGTTTGAGGAAAGTACAAAATGAACCTTGTCATGTTTGAAGGGACATTTCTCTAATTTGTTGTAGGGTCAGACACAGAAATATCGAACGAGTGACCTCGGGGGAGGGGCAAAGGAAAGCAAAGCAACTCAAACAAACTAAAGGAAAGAAAGAAACGAGGGGGTAGAAGCTCAAGCGCCATGGCAACACATAGAAAGAGGAAGAAAAGAGTTACCCATAAGTAGACGACGTTTCACCCGCTTGTCCACATCAGCTACTGACGTGGTATTGAATTCAGAGCTCTCAATTGCAGCCTCATCTTTCTCTAAAACACAAGTGACAAGGGACAAACAGGGAGGAGTAGGTTAATGAAAAGCCCAATGTCCATCGCCCGCACAGACAGCCCCGCTACAGGCCGACCCGCCTCTGGCGACATGCCCCCGCTGACGTGGACGTAGACGCCAGGATGCGGGCTGCCTGACCATCTTGGCGTTTGAGCCCAAACCAAAGCCAAGAGGCATAAAGCCATGAAGAAGCGCAAAAAAACCTGTTAGAGTGTTAATCAAAGTACAAATAAAAGTAAATAAGAGAAATATCAAGATCTCCGAAAGGGGGTGGGGAGGTGGGGGGGGGGGGGGGGGGGGGTGGGGGTGCGAACATGGAATGTGGGAGGAGCTTCACAAAAAGGCGGGGACAGGGTTTGGACGGGGGGGGCGGCGATTGACAATAAGATGCTGTTTCCGCTGTAGTTCGTCTTCCATATCAAACGGCCACTTGTTTACCTCAGCAACAGAAAGGACGAGCAGTGGAGGAGGGAGAGAGAGAGAGAGGAGAGAGAGAGAGAGAGAGAGACAGAGTACAGAAAAAGAAGGGGCGGGAGGGATAGAAGTCAAAAGACAAACTGCATGATCATGAGATGATGACAAAACAGGACACAGAAAGGACACTGTAGACACTCAGTGACACAGGAGGAGCTGAAAGGAGGATGACATGAGAAGGATGGAGATCTCATGGTGGGTTCCATGAGAGGAAGGTGGGGCATGCCGAGAGGTGGATGAATAACAGAGTCTGGGGCAGCGCTGGTTGCCTGTTTGTCTATGGAACACATATTACTACTGGCTTTGACAGTTGAGACAATGCAGAAAACTGCTTTCCGAGTGTAGGGAATGGCCAGGTGCGTGTCGTGAGGACGGTAATGGCCTCCGAGCATGCAGATACAAGCACAGGATTGGTGTTAGAGTGTAAGGGGGTGGGGTTTTGGACCGAAGGCGGCCAATCCTGAATGGGTGGAGGCAAGAAGGGCCAATCAGGATGTGGACGTTTGCCTTAAAGGGACAGTTCACTCCAAAATGACTGTTCTTTCATTATTTCTCTGTTCCAAACCAGTCTGACTTTCTATCTTTGGTAGAACCCAATAGTAAATACTAAGCAGAATGTTCACACTGCTCTTTTCTGTTAAACGAAAGGGAACAGAGGCTGTCAAGCTCTAAAAATGAAAAAAAAAAAAAACGCACCATAAACATAGCCCGTCTGACAATATTTGTAGGCTTCTGAAGATATATAAACTGTGTGAGAATAACAACAAAATGTAAGTCTTTGTTGTGCTGAAAATCATCTTATTTTTGTTTGCATAGATTCAAATAAGGTACATCAAGATGCAACATGCCAAGTTTAACGTCAAAAATAGTCAATATGTCCTGATGTGGAATATTTGAATGTATGACTTCAAAATTTTTGATGACATATGATAACTTTGTGTGAGGAACAGTCCAAATGTTAAGTCTTTATTTGCTGAAAATCATCTTATTTGCATAAATTCAAAAATGGCACATTGAAATGCGTCATAGCAAGTTTGCTGCTACATGTCCTCATGTGCCATATTTGAACGTACAAGGTCAAAATTGAGACCAGTGAATTTTATCGTGCTTTTTGTTTTTGGTGCTTGACAGCATTTGTCCTATTATATGGAAGAAAACGAGTCTGCACGTTATCTTCCTTTTTTCCATCTTTTGGTTTTGCACAGAAGAAAGTTAGTCATACAGGTTTGGAACACATGAGGAAGAGTAAATGTCTTTGGGTGAACCCTCCCTTTAAGATCAAGGCACTGAAAATCTGTTTGTCCTCCCGTCTTCAGTCACAGACTGGAGGACACTAAATAACATTGGATGCGCATGTTTACAGAAATCTATCTGTATATTTGTGTGTTCATGATTTAAATGTATACAAACTTGGCTCTGACTGGCCACATTTAGAGGACTCCACCAATCAGAGGTTGGAGTGAGTGCGATGTCACAGAAAAATTAAATAGATAAGCAAAAGACAAAATTATCAATTATCCACTAACTCTAATGTGACTACAGTAACCAAAAAAAGTACAGAGGGGTTACTATTAATGTTTTTTTACCAATAAAGAAGGAAAAACAACAGAATAGAAACAAATTTCACACTGACAAAACCATGCAGACGAATGACAGCTCATGCGTTAGTGTGAGAGGACAGGAAGTGAGCCGATAAAAAGAAAGCAAGAGTGCAGGGAGAAGGAAAACATGCAATTGGCATGAGGAGGAGTGAGGGACGCTCTAAATGAAAAAAAGAGTGACAGATGAAAGTGGAGTGGAGGCCAGTTTTGCAATGTTTAGTGACTTTATTCAAGGTTGCAGATGGGGTTGGTTCATGCTTGTTGTGGGAGGGATCAAGGACGAAGAGATGCCATTGGCTGACTGATTTCAGAGGGTCAGGCAGGGGTGCGGGACTGGTGTACAGATTGGCTGGTCAGAAGGGATGCTGTTTTCTGATTGGTGGGGGCACTACCGTTGATCAGGCAGCAATTGAGAGGTGTGTTTAACCCGTTTTACCCTTTCTTTCTTGCATTCATTAGTAGATTTGCTTATAAACCTCTTTATTCCAGTCAGAATCACCCTTTAAACTGCAGACAAGACAGGCAATCAGTAACTTTCACCAGAGAGGCAGGAGGAAGAGCAGGGAGCCCATGAGACACGGCACACACAGGAGCGAAAGGGGGATCCTAAAGGAGCGCTAAACACAGGGAAAGACCAGACCCACACAGCACAGCTAAACACACAGACCACAGCAAGGGTCCAAAGAGACAGAGAGAGAGGTAGAGGAGGAGGAAGAAAGGAGGAGAGGGGAGACAGGGATGGTTTGGGAGCAGTCTCTACACTCCTCTTCTGGTCCCTGCGGCCGTTTGGTGTCGCTCCGTGGAGGCTGGAAAGGAAGAATTGATTGAGTTTGATGGGAGAGAATTTGCTCCGGGCTCTAAGCTGCCAGAGAGAGACGAACCAATCCAGTGTACGGCAATCAGCAGGTACAACAAAAAACAATTTTGTGCTTATGATCCTGTGACCAATGGAAGTGTGTGTGTATACAACCATAAAAAATTCATTTAAATTATGCTAAAAGGTAACTATTTAAAGCCATAGTTCTCTCAAAAATCAATATTCTAATCATTTTCTCACCTTCATGTCATTCCAAACCTGTATGACTGACTTACTTTCTTCAGGAAGCTAAAGAAGATATTTTGAGAAAATTGCAGTGTATTTTCCCCCCACACACTCTCAAATAAAAGGTACAAAAGCTGTCTCGGAGGCAATACCCTTGTAAAAGGTACTAATATGTATCATTTAGGTACTAATATGTTCCTTGAATGGGTCCAGAACAGCAGTGGACCCTATTTACTTTAATTTCAAAAAAAGTTATTTAAAATATATTCTTTTATTCTTTCACAGAACAAAGAAAATCATACAGGTTTGCAATGACAGAAGGTTGAGACCATTTTCATTTTGGGCTGAACTATCCCAATGCACATTATTCCTTTCATTAAAATGTTTTGCACAACAAAATCTTAAATAGTAGAAGGAAAAATAATATGAATTTATGTACAACCACATGAGATTAAGACAAAACAGTAGCATAATAAAAGCTGTTTTACCATTTTGAGATCACATGACCAGCCAAATAGTATTTATGTTATCTCTGTAACCATCCTGCTACTGGACAATTTTGTGGAAGCTTGTGGAAAAATCAATCATGCCTGATTATAAATAAGGCATTTGTGCATTTGCATCAAGGCGACTGACATACTAGGACGACATAAACAAAATGCTCTTTTAAACACACTTCTAATGTCACTAAAAATCTTGGAGTATCTTGGACTGAGCGTGAGGATCTGATTGGTCACACTGCGGTGTGGTAAAAAATATATAACAGTGTAAATGTGTTTCCTGTGTGCTTCTGATGACTGATGGCCCTTCACTTGCTCACAAGCCCATTTGAGCCCACTAAACCCACCTGCCAACTATTAAGTCTCAATCTCCTCATTACAATGTTTTAGTCCCAGCTCATGTGCACACACACTGTCTGGAAGGTTTTATGCTTACACACACCTTGAGTAATGATAACGACTGATCTAAATGTTAAACTTGGGGCGTATGTAGCCTTGTAACCGGAAGAAACTTTCATCAGATAATGATGTGGTAGCTGGCCTTCAGTTTCAGCAAGTTCATTGAGGAGACAGCAAAGACTTATGAGAGCCAAATGACATAAAAGATGCTCTTTGGAACTCATGCACACACGTTGGCACAAGAAGTCATAAAAGCCGGTCAAACATAGCAGAGGACACGAGGTTCACCCTAAGAAAACAAGCATAAAAATTAAACTTACCTGCAGCGGGTCATTTGTCTTTCTGAATTTCTAAAGAAAGAGAGAACCGAAAAAGAAAGAAAACCCCTATTTCCTCTTCATTTCTGAAGTATTGCCCCTGGATGTAGCCGTACCCACATGGCATATTAAGTTTTCCCTTTCTGCAAATATGGCAGAACTCCATGGGCCGACTGGATGGCTTTTCCACCATTATCAGGATGATGAATGTGTTTTGCACACAGAGTTCAGCGATGAAATTTCCATCATCAAGCACATCTTCCCAAATCGACACAAGTACACACATCTCTTTCACCCAACCCATCCTTACGTAGTTTCACTAGAGCAAAGATACATCAGAAGTCTCATTTTCTGCTCTAATAGTCGCATGGAGCTGTGTGTGTGTAAGACAATGAGAGCATGAAAGCCAGATGAGAAGATGAATGACCAAATTAGCTGTGTCGCTCCCCGAGTGTCAAAACTAATGGGCTTTTCCATCATTGAATTAGCCGCTAACTGCTAAAGCAAGCATTGCCATCCAGATTGGATGCTTCCATGGATGCCACATGGGCTGGGATTTGTAGATAATATATGAAACATGAGGTCAATCTCTAAATTTTCTCATCTCGTCATTGTTACTAATGACAAACCTGTTGTGTCATATTTGAATGTATGCACATGCGATTAGAGAGTATTTTATTGTATTTGTAGGTGTTTTTGGTCATTTCAGTAGCTCCACTAGACATCTAATAAAACTGAATGAAGACAGGGGCTGTGAAGCTACAAAAAAGGTACAGATGCTCTGATATTACAATCCTGTCTGATACTGATAAGCCAATTTCATTTGTCTTAAATTTAGCCATTACAACATTACAACCTAAAGTACAAAAAAATGAATAGTCATGAATCTCAGATAAAGATTATATTTAATAGTGTTATTAAACTATTCATGTTTTTTGTTAAATTTTGAGCTTTAGGCAATCAAAATGTAAAATAGGCAGAAATGAACATGCACAATTAAATATAATAAGCAATATATCCAATTTATCATGCATTCCTACAAAAAAGCACTATAAAATTATATGCAAATATAATTTGCCTTTGTGCATATTAAACACTGTGCATTAAAACCACACCAGATTTTTTTGTGAACAAAAATGAGATTCGAGACCACTTTTATGGTGTTTTTCTATTACTTTTGTAGCTCAACAGCCTCCATTTTCACTCTATGGAAAGAGACGTTCAAATCTCCTTCCATGTTCCACGGGAGACAAAAAGTCATACAGGTTTGGCATAATATAAGGGTGAGTAAATTATGGCAGAATTTTCATCTCTGGATGAACTATGCCTTTAAAGATTTGCTTCATGACTGAAGGACGCTACAATTGAACTGCACATGTTTACAGATCCCCCAACCACAAGGAAGAGGTTTGTTCCTGGATGACACATGGGCTGGGATGTGGGGTGCTCGTCTCTGAGATGTGAGGCCAATCTTTGGGGTTAGCCAAGCCAGAACCCAATGCACTCTCTTTACCGCAGCGTACCGGGACCCTCAGTGCTGTAATGGTGATATGGACCATCAGAAACTCCTTCAACAAACATTCTGTCCAATCTGTCAGAAACAGCCTTGCACTTATAACCCTGGTAAGGCTCACTCACCTCACTCTCTCCCTTGGCTCATTGTGTAAATACGACGAGGCCAAGGTTTCCATGAAGAAGAGCTAAACGGCAGTGTGTGTGTATGAGAGAGAGTGACTTACCAATGCAGGTCTTGCTGTCCGAATGCAGGGCATATTTCTGATGACATCCACACACGGGCCCCACGTCGGTGTCATCGCATGTGTGTTGGCAACCACCGTTTCCATAGTTACATGTCACTGGCAACACACAAGAACTGTGAGGAGGGCTAAAAAGAAAAGTGTACCACCATGGACACCCTTTTAATCAAGGTACATATTTGGTCATGGACAGATGTAGAAAAATGCTATATAAAAATGTATATAATCTTGTATATTTAGGATAGTAAAGTAAACTTATCAAAGGAAGACAGAATGTGTCCAAAGGCTTTTGCTGATGTCAAAGGGCTTTGGCTGGACAAAGAGACTGACTAAATATTTCACATCTAATACATTGTGCAATACTTGGATGAACAGGAGTTTCAAGGACTTTGGCCCACGGTTTCCCCACTAGTATTAAAAATAGAAGAATGACAAATTGTAGATGAAAGTTCTCCAGATGTTCAGGCCAGAGGCACAGCATTATAAACCAATATGTCCTTGACAGATCAGTGGCTGAGGTGGTTTGTTTAAGGAGACATCAGTATTAGAGGACAGACTAAAATCAATAAGAAAACCTGTTGTTTAGCTTTGACGCCACCAGACGTTTTCCTTTGAAATGTATATTGAGAAGCCAACTTGTGGCCGAAAGGAAACTAAGGGATTTTTCATACCACTTGAAAAGAATCTAAACAAGTGTCTTTAACTTGGATGAGATCAATACTTACATGATGACATTATAATTTGTAGCTACATCAGTTATAATTATGTGGTCATTTTAAGTGCACATCAAGTATTTATTTCCTTTTATAAAAGGCTCACCTGAAGACATAAACAGCATTTCTGACAAATATGTTAAAAATGTTGTACACATCCAGTCATGTCAGTCATGTCATAAGTTTCAATAAAGAGGTTGCCTTGTTGAGATCCATAATGACCCAGCAGAGATATAAAATAATAAATAAAATTATATATTATAAAATAATAAAAATGAATCTAAAATTATTAATATTTTTTTTTTATTTTATTTTTATAGATATATAGAATATCTATTCTGGCCAGGGATTACATAATTCATGTATGACAATTTTAGGATTCTGAGAGAGGGAACAGAATGAAATTTGTAAGTTCAGTAATTTCGGAAAGTTGATACATACATTTGCAGTCTGTGATTCGGCTTAGCTCAAATCCTGGGCGGCACTCACACGCCACACCGCCTTTGGGAGTCTCTCTGCAGATATGGGCACAGCCATGGTCCTTATTCATACAGTTCATCCCATCTGCCGAAAGAAAGACAGTGAGAAAAACAGAGAGAGAAACCTGAGTTACAGTCGTGTGATCTTCCCATTACAAACACTCCTCTGACAGGCTCCTGGAGATGAGCGTGTGATTTTTATGAGTGGTGTAAATTAGTTTAATGTTTCTGCCACAGGACCTTTTTTCACACACAGAACAACACTGACACTGGCTGACCTGTGGAAGCACACACAAAGACTCTCTCCACGGACAACATGCTCAGCAAACATCTACACTCCTTTTTTCCTCTTTCATTTTTCCCCATTTTCTTCTGAGATTGCAACCTCTCTCCTGATGTTTCACCCACAGGAATAATTCACCCACGAATGAAAATTCTGTCATCACTTACTCTCCCTCATATCGTTCCAAACCCGTATGACTTAATTTCTTCCAGAGAAGACAAAAAGATAGATTATGAAGAACCTACTGGTTGAGTTTTCCAACCAATTACAATTTTCTAATTTATTTATATTAAACTAGAGCTTTAAAGCTTAAATACGACCATAAAAAAGTATCATAAAAGTGATGCCCACTATATTCCAAATCTTCTGACATATGTTCACTATACGTGAAAAATAGACCAAAATGTGAGTCATTACTCTCATAAATTGATTTTACAACTAATCTTGTCATTAAATTATTTTTGTTCAAGATTTTTCAAGTTTTTTCAAGTTCAAGCTTGAAAACTCTGATTTGTAAACTCAAATTGCACTTGCATTGAAATGCAACCAGTATATTTTGTAATATATGTGCACTATATGACATATATTACATATATATGGCCAATGTGTATATATAATATATATATATACACACACACACACCCAAACACACACAGACAGAGTGGAAATTAACGAATTACATTTACTCGCGTTACTGTAATTGAGTAGCTTTTTTGTGTACTTCTACTTTAAGTAATTTTTAAAATCTGTAATTTTACTTTTACTTAAGTATATTTTGTTTGAAGTATTGTACTTCGCTACATTTTAAAACACATTAATTACTGAGTAAAAAAAAGACAGGCATTTATGGTGCAGTACCCAAGCTGGAAAATGAAACCCCGTCGTATTCTGATGAAGTTGAACTCGAAGGAAATGAAGTGAACCCCTGGCCATATTTAAGCTCTTTTATGCAGTGTAAGCTGTGTTTGCCTAGGGAGACCAAACTAGCAGCTTATAAAATCTCAACATCAACCCTTCGCAAGCATGTATAGGTAAGGTAAATGCTTGCATTGTTGCATTGGTGGTTAAAATGAAGCTTTTGACAGTTTAGCAAAAGGTTTTGCAAAAATTAGCCAAAAAGACAGTGGTGCACGGTGTGCGCTATATATCGTCTGCGATAATATCGTAAATGTTGTTTTAACGATGTGCGATCTGACATTATCGAGTATTTTGCAAAAACCAAACAAAACATCTACAGAGTTGCCGTGAAGTCTAGTAGATTAGACTAGAGCGCGTGCATTTAGAGTGCGTTCTTTCACTGCGTGATTCAGTCTGTTAAAATGTATTTAGAATGATCACAAAATTTAAGATATAGGGGCAGAAAATTTATATAATTTCATATAGTTAATATCACAAGAAGAGTGCCAGTTTTTTCCTCCAAAAACCAGTATGACTACATATAGATTTTTTCTTACAACAGTTCAATAAACAAGAAGTTAATTAATGGTGCTTTTCCACTGCATGGTACGGCACGGTACGGTTCACTTGTGGCGGGGTTTTCCACTGGGTACAATACCTGGTACTTTTTTTAGTACCACTTCGGTTGGGGGTTCCAAGTGAACCGTACCGTTACCAAAACGTGACGTGTAAACTCTGTTGATCACGGATTGGCCGGAGAGAATCGTCACTACCTGCGTCACTGAACTTGCGACACAAACACAAAAGAACTGCTAGATTTAAATCAGCACAGCCAGCGAAGGATCGAACGCAACTGTTTTGAACGAGCGCACCTTTTTTTTTAACAACCAAAAAGTTTTGTCGTCTGTTGTGGAAGAACAGACGTTCCTCTCGTTGATAGCAGAGGAGCAGATCCAGCGAGAGCTTGATGGGGTGATGCGGAATGAAAAAGGTTTTTTTAGGAGTCGTGGAAGTAGAGGCGGCGCAACTATAACAACATATGAATAATCCCACCCACTCTAAAGCAGCACTGAACTGCAGTGGAAACGCAAACCGAGCCGAGCCGAACCGTGCCGTACTGAGCCGAGTCATACCACGCAGTGGAAAAGCGCCATAAGAGACTTGCGTTTTAGACACCATATTGCCTGTTTTTGCTCTATTTCGACAACAAAAATAATTCCAAACACAGCCACCATAGCACAGTTTTGCATCTCTGAGCAATGATGGTGTTTCATTCCTGAATGAATCAACCGTTTAAATGATTCGGTTCAATCGCAATGACTCACTTATTAACAGTGACTTACTGCCACATACTGGCGCTTTTAAGTTCACATTTAAAGTATCTTTTTATTTATTTATTTTTTTATATAATTTCAAATGCGTATTCAACATTTTATGTCTTATATATCAAAACATTATTTCTGCATTTGTAACTGCAGGTAAAATGCATTAATGTCCTGCATTAAACAGTCTGTGTAAATACATCTAAATGCCACTTCCGATTAAGCTTTTGTGTTTCCTCTGCATTGAAAAGATGAATTTTGTTGATACTGATTTAATTTGCCTGGTAACAGCCCAAATGTCTTATTATTCTAAATAACTGATTATTTTATTAAAAAACAACTGGTTTGAGATTTATAGGCCTATCCCAAGGGTGTCAAACTCAGTTCCTGGAAGTACACAGCCCTGCCCACAAGGGGGAGTTCGTTAAACCTGCTCCAACACACCAGGTAGTTTTCAAAAAGCCTAAATGATTAGATAGCTTGATCAGATGTGTGTAATTAGGTTATTCTAAAATGTGGGGGGCTGTGCCCTACAGGACTGAGTTTGACACCCTGGCCATCCCCATTTTGCTTCCCCCTCCCACGTTAAAATGTAACTAAGTAATTTTTACTCGGAGTAAATTTTAAACGAGCTACTTTTTACTTGAGTAGATTTTTAGACTGTACTTGTACTTAAGTAAAATTTCATTAATGTAATGGTACTTTTACTTGAGTAGAAATAATTTTCGTACTCTTTCCACTCTGGTGTGTGTGTGTATATATATATATATATATCTGTATATTATTACGATATATATATCTATATATATACACACGACATTGCATAAATGGACAATTTTCAATTTAGAAAATGTCAGAAATTTCAATTAGCTTTTTCCTTTCCCTCTGATCTTGTATGTAGAGTATAGTGCAGTTATCTACCATAGCATCTCACCGTCCTTAGCGAATCCTCCTAGTTTCCTAAACAAAGCGATAACATAAAAGCCCTGAAAAAAAGACACAGACAAGGGATGCCAGAGAGGTACTGTTGGGCTTCTCTAATGGACATCCTCCTCATCTTCAGGCCAAACAATGAGAAAAGAATGTGTGTGTACACAAAAGCAAGTCTCCGTGGAAACATGGCGGGTTCTTGCATCTCTGCCCCCTCTGTAGCCTCTTCAGAAGCGCTAAGTGCTCTCAGGACAGAGCCTAAAGTGGGCTGCTTTTCTGTCGGCGTCTTGGAAGACACCTTGATGTGCCCAATTAACATGAACTCTGGAGAGGGTGTCAGACCTTTAAATGACAAAGAGATCTGCCACATTTCTCACCCAACAGTAAGAGAGTGTGCTACTATGAAGCATTTTTACTATGAACCATTACTCTAGGACTGCGACTGGCAGACTTATACTACTATGAGACTTCATTAGGCCGCATAGGGTTTTGGTGGTGTTTTAACTGGAAGTGTTGGAGATGAAATGAGACCTTCGCCCCGGCCAAAGTTTTAAACATGCCACACGGCTGTCACAAGAACACAGACAGGAAGGAAAACGAAATATTGACCTCTTTCACCATAACTAATTCGTCATTCCTCCATCTGTGTATATCCACAGCAGCACTCAAGAAAATGTGAGAAAAAAAAATGCGATTATGGGAAATTTTAAGTGGGTGCTTGTGAGAGAAAAAGACAGCAGGCTCATGCACATACGTGTATGTGCCTGTGTTTAATATCAGCATGCACTCCATGTGTCCATGCGCTCTGTAACCAATAAACCCACCACTTAAAATAAGTGCTCTAAAAGCCCCAAATGCGATGTCAAAAGGGAAGCCACCTTTTAAAGTCTAATGTATAATAATTTATACACCAATTACAGTGCAGTTTAACCCGGCTTTACTTCTGGCCCGACAAAACAGTCTCAGATGTCCATAGATGGAGAGAATAGGATGGAATCTGTCTTTGTAACGCTGAACGTCAGCGTAATTTGGATACATTTGAAATAAAAGACCTCTGAAGATGGCCTCCACATCCAACAACTCTTTATAAGGGTGGAGAACTGTTGTTTTAGCAGGTGAGGCTAACACAGGAATATCACAGGAGGAGCCCAGTTGTTTAAAACATGATCTAGAGTGTTTCTGACGTGTATAATTGTTAGCTGTTAGAAATAAAAGAGTTAAAAACTTTCTGACAAAGAACAAAGTGAAAATCTGCTATACTTTGTGCTGTTTCTGACAGTGTGTAGCACCTACTGCTCTGCAGTTTCTTTTTTGTGAAAATGTTTATTTTTTAATCTTACAGATCATTTCAATCTATCTAATCTGTTTGTTTGGCACATTTTGAAGTAAACTGGAGCAGAAAAGCACTCTTACTCATTTCATATGCAAAAATGCATTTTTTATCTTAAAGGCACAGTAGCATGTTTAATTCTAAAGCATCCATTAAATTCTGACAGATCATAGAAAGGGTTAAAAGGGTCAATAAAAACTAAATGATGACTGTTTTGGACAAAACAATTGTGACTAATAATACTAATTATAAAAATTATGATATGACCCTTTGGCTAACAGGAAGTGAATAATTTTCCACAGTAACAGTAAAACCCTGGTTAAAAGCATGTGTGATCAAGTTTGAAGAGAAAAACCTTTCTGTCATGTGACATAACAAATGATCTTTAAAAAGAGGTTACCTATACACAAAGTGCAAAACATGGACCAAACAGAGCACAGGCCCCTTTTGTTCCCAGCTCTTGAAAATGCCATTTGAATTTAAATCAGTCCAGACTTGCAATCTCTCTCCAAGCACAATTGCATAGGTACTAAGCCATAATTTCAATTAGGTATTGTTTCACCAGAAACCCCCCCATTGATGTCCTTCAACTTGAAGAACACAGCCTTTCCAAAAACCCTCCCAATCTCTTCTTCAAAACACAAGCTTTTCTTAACGCTTGTAACCAAGGTTCTCTCTCTCCTCTTCTCTCTCTATCTCTATCCAAAACCACACACACACAAGCTTATTAATTACGGTTAACATTAAAGTGGACCTTTTTCTGGAACGTTCCCTGGCTAACCCAGTGACCCTTAATGATGACACAATGACTGGAGAAAGAGACGGTATTCCGGGGTCTATGTTTGATTCTATTCTCTCTCTACTTATGTCTTTTCCTGAACATGAAGGTTTACAAAGACCTGGTGACTTTAGTGTGATCATACACTAACACACACACTTTAAGCCTCCTGACACAGTGCAGCTGTTTTCTTCAGTGAGGAAAGAGTCAGATAGCAAAAGTGGGAGAAAGAGAATCTAAAGAAGAAAAAAACACACCCTAGATTCTCAAATATGTGTAGCCTAAGTAAATGCGTTTTGCACCTTTATAGATTGTTATTTGATCAATAAATGGTGATGGACAAAGTAGACTAATAGTGTAATATATTAACTACACATAAAAACCGAATTTTTACTAAGTACTAGATAGGGGTTTATGCATAAATAGTTTAATACGGACTTTGAATTTAATGTGAATTTTAAAGGGGTCATATGATGTGCTAAAAAGAACATTATTTTGTGTATTTGGTGTAATGAAATGTTTACGCGGTTTAAGGTTAAAAAAACACATTATTTTCCACATAATGCACATGATTGTTTTCCTCTATGCCCCGCCTTTCTGAACGCGTCGATTTTTACAAAGCTCATAATTGTGCTCTGATTGGCCTGCTATCCAGTGCGTTGTGTATTTGGGATACTCAAGCGTGGATGTTCATCAGTGGAAAATCCTTTAAATGAAAACATACTTACTTACTGTGAGTCAGAACAGCTGGCATTGTAGTCTACTCTTCCAGGAAACGGTCCTCCATAAAATGTGCTGCACTCATCTGGATATTTTGGTTAAACTGTTCTGGAACAGTGTTACACGACTTTACCACTGATTTCTAGTCGTGTCTCTTTTGGAAGACCAAACAAAGTAGTTTTCGCTTTCACAACGAAACACAGTGTCACACACGGCGGGCTACAGTGAGCAGAGGCCCGAGGCCTAGAGTGAGCGGAGGCGGCTTGAGTGAGCAGAGGCGGGCAGGCTTGCGGCAACCACATGTTGACGACCCTGGGCTGTCCACGGTGAAAGACGATCCGGCGATCGACAGCACGAAGTTGTAGTATTTCCTCAGCAACCAACACTCGAAAAATAAAGGTGCTTCTAAAGGTTCTTCAAGCGATGCCACAGAAGAACCATTTTAGGTTCCACAAAGAACCATTCAGTCAAAGGTTCTTTAAAGACCCATCTCTTTCTTACCTTTTTATAATCCGAAGAACCTTCTTTCACCACAAAGAACCTTTTTTGAAACAGAAAGGTTCTTCAGATGTTAAAGGTTCTTTATGGAACCATTTAGACAAAAAGGTTCTTCTATGGCATCATGAAGCACCTTTATTTTTAAGAGTGCAGCACGGATCAGCTCTAGGCATGACGAAGCGGATATCGTCCTCTTTGGAAGACCAAACAAAGTAGTTTCACATTCACAATGAAACACACAGCGCCTTCATGACATGGCGGTGGCAACAACAATACTACAGCGAAAATAAAATTTACTCCTTAACGGTATTATGCAAATGTTCCCACATCGTGATGTAGACATGTGGGGGCGTGTTAGAATGAGCCGTTTTAGGTATGCGTGGTTGACTCTTAACTTTTATAAAGAATATCTCTTTGGATTTGAGACTTTAGTCTTTGCAACTTTACAGATCTTCTTTTTGCACCAAGAGCTTGTAACACTCCAAATTGAAATCGCATCATATGACCCCTTAAATAACAATATTGTACGTTACTAATTATAACACTTTCATTTTACAGAGAGTAAAGAACATTTACATTATCAAATAACATTTTCATTCAGTCTAGCCAGAGTTCAGGCACTCTCAAAAACTCCCATTATGATCACTGAAGCGGTTTACTCTGTTAAATGAATATATTACTTACATTCGTACGTACATCTGCACTTTGTTGTTTCTGATGAGAGCATTTGCCAGATAATTCAGTCAGCAAGCAAATGAACAAAACACAGCGTTTCAGCGATGACTCACCTGAACGCCTCTGATTGGTCACTGCATTCATAAGCTCAACAGAATCGTGTGTGATTGGTTATAATGCAGCACTGTACAAACGCATCTGTCTCTGGCTCAGTGCCAGCCAAAGCGCGAACGCAGATTTGAATTTAGCAGCTGATGCTGTGCCGCACTGAACGATATAATCACACCGGTGTGATTGTATCAAATATAAAAAGTATAATACGCCTACTTTTTGTCTTTTGGAAGCTGCATTCAAAATGCACTTGGCTCAGAAATCTGAGGGGGCACGTGCCTGAAGCTAAAAATACAGCCTATGATCTGTACCTGCACTTGCAACCCAGATAATTCCACACTATAGTAACTAACTACAGTATGTATAGGTTAGGTTAGACTTAAATTTGAGTCTGTACACAAAGCTATCATGTGACTTTATAAGACTTAGAGCAGTGTTTCCCAACCGGGGTGCCGTCTGTTGAGAGCAGGGGTGCAGTGTAAAAAACAAATTTTTTTAAAAATATTTTTAAATTGCTAAAATGTTCAAAAAAGCATCTATTATATAATATCCATTTCTGATGTCGCCAATAATTAAGAGATGCACCGAAATTGTTTTATTTTTTTTCGGATGCCGAAAATTAGTTCACCGCTCAGGTTTCACTTTCACGTGGTGTGACGCTCTGCGTATTATACCGTTTATGCGAATCGGAACAGCAAAGTACACTCAAAAATTGAGCCGACAGGAAACATCGATGTAGTACAGTATTGTTTCTGTCTGCAATAGCCCTACTGTGTTGTAACATGGTGTGGTATTATGGGCAACTCTGGTAGCACTGCCCTCTCATTCATTGATCTGCAAACCGCATGTTATGCTCACGTGTTCTGATAATAATAGCTTTCTAGGACTAAACATTATTTGGATAATTGGTAAAAAAAAAAGTTAAATATCTTAACCCTACTGTTAGACCTACCTGAAAAACTAAAAAGCAATTTATTTAATTCGAAGGCATGTCATTATTTTTTATTTGTGCTATCATTATTCATTTCTTTATTTGTTCTTATTTTATTACTGACTGCTTACTTGTCATTTGTTATTCAATTCAAAGTTTGGAATCAAGCTATCTCGTGCTACTGCACCAAAATTACCCAACTGTAAAATTAAAAAAAAACACTGAGTGAGCAAAATTTGTGAGATAGCTAGATATAATGGTAATTAAATAATGTTTACATATGTATAAAAGCCTACATTAAAATCTGTCAGATAAAAAAGGTTGGGAAACACTGACTTAGAGTATACTACAATGGACCTTTTGCACTCTTTTTGAAGACAAAATTTCAAAAAATTCTGACAGAATTCTCCCTTTGGGATGAGAAGTACCTTTAAATTAACCAGCCTAAGAAAATTGTTTTCCTTTAAATCTAAGTATATTTGCTTTGTATATTTAAACAGGTTTCGACAGCTGGCCCTCAAGTCAAGGGAAAAGTTCCGATGCTCCTTATAGCCAGTCCATCCCGCCTACCAACAGTCAAACTACATTGCTCTGAAAAAACTGTTAGGGAAAAGAAAGAGAAAAGTATAAAAACAGAGCAAAAGAGGAAACGCAGAAGCATATGAAGGTTACTTCACCTCAAAAGCTAATATTTAATCGCAGTATTTATAACCAGCGGAAGACGGTGGGCAAGACCTTCAGTGCCCACTCGCTGTCAGCACCTGATGTATATGTGCATGTGTTTGTGAGCGAGTGTATGTGTTTGGTACAGTTCAATCAAAGTTATTCACCCCAAAACTGGCCCAGAACAAGTTTCGACCATGAGAGGACTGAAATAGTTTTCTCAACACACCACAACACAACACAACACTTAAAGTCCTAAATCATTAAGCATTTTCATGTAAAAAAAAAAAACACTACAAAACAAAAAAAAAACAGCATCATTAGGACTACAAGCACAACTATGCTCATGCCCTTTGACCTCTGCCGTGACCCTGCAGGATTCCATCATCAGAGCAGGATGTTTGCTGGCGACTCAGGACAAGAGCAGGTCACAGTGTATAAGTGAAAAGGTTTGAGACACTTACATGCACACACATAAGTGCAGCGGCTTTCTACCCGAGATCATTCCAGTTTTATGCAATTATTTAGATGAAAACAACATAAAATCTGTATTATTACTGTGTGTGTGTGTGTGTGTGTCAACAGTGGCTTCGTTTTGCCCACTTCCTCTCATCACACACTCCAAATAAACATTTGCCTTTTAATGTTTATCCTAGTGTTTCCTCCCACTCTTCATTCCACTTTTTCTGATATTATCCTCCTCAGGACTGAGAATAAGAAAGTGAGAGAAAAAAAAGGAAAAGAGATATTTTTGTTACAGAGGTGACTGATTTTTTCTAAGTGTTTTTAAAGTGTTTTAAATGCTCTCCAAATGATACAGTAAAAAAGCAATTTTGTGAAATATAATTACAATTTAAAATAACTGTTTTCTATTTTAATATGTCGTATGTTGTGTTATGTTGAAAAACTGTGATACATTTCTATTTTCTTTAGCATTCTTTGATGAAGAGAAAGTTCAAAAGAATAGCATTTGCATAAAATGTAATTCTTTTGTAACATTATAAATGTCTTTTTTACTGTCACTTTTGATCAATTTAATCCATTCTTGCTGAATAAAAGATAATAAAAATATAAATTTTACTGACCGCACACATCTGAAATATACTGTATTTGCACAGGTTTGCAGCTTGCATTTGTTTTTTCAACTCCAGCACCTTCCCAGTTTGATGTAGGATAAGAGTAGGATATGTCCGCTTTAAGAAAACTAATGTTCATGTGCACGTGTGATAATGTGTCTCTATCAGTGTGTACGGAAGGTGTGAAAAGGACTGGTGTGTGTGTGTGTGTTTGGGTCGTATTCCTCTCACATGCTCATAAATCATCAGCTTGCATTTCTCCGCCAGCGTCTGAACAGTAGGGGTGGCGCTTGGGTGAGCCAACACATTAATGATTTTCTCCCAGCAGAGAGAAAAAGAGAGACAGATAGATAGACCTGAAGCCCGACACGTCACACAGAATTGGTAGGAACATAATTTAGAAGCATACATGCGTTATTTTTATAGTGCTTTTTTGTCATTTGGGAGCTTGCTTGACAGATGTGGTCACTATGTTCAGGTCAATTTCAAAAATTCTCGTCTTGTTCCACAGGAAAAATAATAGCATACAGGTTTGGAATAACATGAGGCGGAGTAAATAATGCCAGGATTTTCATTTTTAGGTGAAATACTGCTTTAAATATTTAGGTAAGATTCTGATTCATTCACACTACACTGCCAAACCAATTGGTTACTTCTGCCATTCCGAGTTCGAAGAAGCCGACGGGCTGTTGGCAGGGCATAAAAAAAGTAAAGTCCTAATTTACAACCCACCAAGAGTGCCAGGATTTCAGCGGTTGAGAAGAATTTACAAGGTTATTATTTTCACAACATCATAGTTATCAGGCTTTATCGTTTCCTTCTGTGTGTGTTCTTGCGTACATGAGCCTTACTATTTCAACTCACACTGCGATACACAGATGGATAGACCAACAGATTGATGGATGAATAGATTGAGGGATGGATGGACAGAGAAATGGATAGACAGTCTGTATATCTATCGTACATAAATCTGTCTATCCCTCTGTCTTGTCTATCCCTCAATCTGTCTTTACATCGGTCTGTCTATTCATCCCTCAGTTTGTCTTATCCGTTTATATATCCATCCA
This sequence comes from Sinocyclocheilus anophthalmus, assembly GCA_018155175.1. NCBI lineage: Eukaryota > Metazoa > Chordata > Actinopteri > Cypriniformes > Cyprinidae > Sinocyclocheilus > Sinocyclocheilus anophthalmus. Next base: position 1,107,979 of record JADLZN010003193.1, read on the forward strand.
TCCCTCTATCGGTTTATTCATCTGTTTATCCATTAATCTACCCATCCCTCAGTCTGTTCATCCAGATAGGTGTACAAATTGTGGGATGGAGAGACAGACCGACAGAAAGATTGACAGATTGAGGGATGGATAGACGGATTTTTCGATGATAGATAGATTGATAGATCTAGAATCTGTCTATCTTTCCATCCGCCTGTCTATCCATCTGTCTATTCATCACTCAAACTGTCTATCCATCTATCTATTCAGACAGAATGCATATGCTTATTGCATATGATTATTCCTTTATGCATATTCATAAATAGACTATGACAACTGCTGTAAACCACATTCTTTCATGAATTGTATGGGGTGTTGCAGAAGTGGACATACAGTAAACCAGTGACCCACACAGGTCAGTAGAACTGACAGAAGCCTTAGTCAAAAGAACATGGCCTCTTATAGAGCTCTAGTTTTCCACAGCAGACAGACGGCGCCAATGTCACACACACACACACACACACACACACTCATATAACACTGCGCTAGACTCAGGCCAGTAGGACGCACTGGTGAGTGAAGAATTGTAAACACACAACACCACACATCTCTCTCTCACACACGTATACATAAGTCTTAGACACGAGCCAATGGGCCATACTGGTGACAGACGAACCGTAAACAAGAAACATGCACACATTCACACACACACACACACACACACAGATTCCCAAACCACACTATTGATGAGTGAGGGTGATGAAGGAAGGTGAGAGGTTCATTTAGGGTGAGATTAAACGTGTGAAAGCTTGCCTGTTTGTAATCAGTATGTCTGACTGTGAGACCAAGGCAGATGAGGAAGACTGTACGCGGGCTTAAAGGTGCAGTGTGTCATTTCTGCACCACTAACAGCACCAAACAAAACTGCAAACGATGGACAGAAGCTGTTGTTTCTATCCTATTTGTAAACTCAATTTCAAATTATTATATAATTCAACCATTTCTATTATGCAATTTAAATAATCATTTTTATCATTTTATATGGTTTTTAAATAATATAAATGATAAACAAACTACACAATTATTATAATTAATAATAATACTGATATGAAAATAATAATAACTTTTCTAGTTATTAGCCCAAATTTGCATAAAACTATAATAGGTGGAAAACCGGGATACTGTCTGCATATTTTCTTATCTGAGAAACTCTAATCTGAGTGGCTGAACTTTACATCCTTTACTGTTACGTCTTTTGTGATTGTGAACGAGTACCTAACTGTTTATTATTGACTGAATTATTGTTTATGTAAATTATTTAAAGAGTGTATGTCAAATAAGCTTAATTTAAATGTTAACTAAAATAATAAAATAAAATAAAAAATAAAATGAAATCCTAAGTAAAAAGTACTAAAAAAGGCAAGAATTTCAATGATAATCACTGGCTCTTTTTATTTTATTTTATTTTATCTAATTTTTTTTTTTACTTTCGTGTATTCTAATGAAATTCGTAAATTAAAAAGATTACAGAGTATTTCCATGGGCAGGTTTTGATTCCTCTTATGTTTAAAGTGGATATATAGAGTAGTGTGCGTGTGTAGCGTTGAAAAGAGGCCAGCCCAGACTGCCACAAGCACATCAGTTAGCTATCACAAAACAACACCTTTAGCTTGTTACAGACATACACAATACACCACGAACTCACATAAAAACACACACACCTATACACAAACTACGAAAGTATTACCACAGTTTTGAATTTGAAGTAAAATTACTTACATGCAGGAGCGATTATTCACCAAAAGGTTAGGGGCTTCCCACAAAAGCAAATACGAGAGCATTTCTGGTTCTGGTTCCAACTTTTATAATTATATTTTTCTGTCCCGCTCTTGACTGCCGCCCTTCTCCACCATTGTCCTCCTCTCCAATATTCCTCTCACACACACACACACACACCGACAACACACACACACACAACACAGACACATACAACCATAACATATATATATATATATTGATCCACATTCCACACATGATTGCGAGAGACATCAAAGATGCGATTACGAAGCAACCCACTCTCATTCATGACTATGTGTGTGAATCGTTTAGATTTGCTTAGTGTGTGGGAATGCATCCGCCTCAACGTGGAGAAGCATCATTAGTTAAATCTGACAGGCGGAATGAGAAAGCACAAGAGGGTCGCATGATCTGTCATGAAGTCACACGTCACAATTGACTTTACCAAGCTTTTGAACCGAATGCACCATGCACACACAAAGATATGCTTGCTGGCCGCCTGCGCGTTCATGCTTTCAACTTCGACCTTGCACTTCAAGCTCTGGTCCAGGCGTCAAGCAAGTACGAGTGAGATGCTGCTGAACTCTGATGTTTAGCATGGAATTAGATTTGTGCCACAAGTATTGGACATCACATTTCATAAAGATGTCTCAAACAGTCCAAAAATTATATTTATTATAATAACAATGAAAAAATGTAAATACACTTCTTAAAATGCATGATGATATATCTACAATACACCTTGAAAAAGTTTATATAATATTATGGAGTTCTATAATTGTAAGCATTCTTACCTTGATTTACATATTATAAACCATGTAAAAAAAATGTTTTATAATAACTTAATTTGAATTATTTTTAATTTTTTAAATTTAAAAAAAAGTTTTAATAATTCAAAATTATTTTAAAATAATTTTAATACAATTTTAAATTATTTAATAATGAGAGACCAACCTCACAAGTAACTTTCTTTTTGTTGTTGTTGTTGCTTTTCCCATTCTCTAAAAATGTATTTTGACACATAATATAATATAATAAACATAATATAACTTAGTCAGAAACTAAACTCATATGTAAAGTTTTAAGTATTTTTTTAAGTTTCTTTATTCCCTAACAAATAATATTTTGTTCAGTACTTGAAGTTACATTCAATAATTATGACACAAATTTAAAATCACATACAGTAGAACTGAGCGGGATTTTAGACCAATGAGATTTCACTGCGGAAGAGACTCACCATCCGATCGGTGGATACAGGTGTGCTGGTTGTCACTCAGAAAGAACCCATCTTTGCACTGGCACTCGTAACTGCCCATGGTGTTCACACAGATCTGCTGACAGCCGCCGTTGTTGTCCAGACATTCATCTGCATCTAGAGAGACGCAAACAAACATGGTCATTACAAAACACACAAACACAGCCATTCAAGCACAAGGATCTGGGCAAAACCATCAAGCTTTGTCTCTCTGCGTAACCAAAGCCGGCTCAGCTCAGCTGTATGTGTATTTGCACATTGCTGTGTCTTTGACAGCTCTAAAAATGGCATTGTGGGTATGTTGGTTTGAGTAACAGTGTGACACGGGAGACCAGTAACACACATGAGTGAGTTTTATGCAGCCTTAACACAGCAACCTGCCTCTGTGGAGTCGGCTGCCCATAACTCTCTCTCTCAGGGGTGCTATTATGTCTCAGAGTAACACCACTGCCACTCTTCTGTCACTCGTCACTATTGTGGCATGTCTTTCTCAAAGGCCGTTTGTGCCTGAAACTTTATTTTTTTATCATTTTATTTGAAAAGGTAACTGTCGAATGTTCAATATAACACATTTCCCCACATTAGACTAGAGGTTACAGGTCTGTATTCACCATTTATACTTGAAAACCACTAAAGGGTATCACGTTTGGAATTCACTTAGCCGTAATTTGAATAGACAAGATGCACATTCTGGTCATATAACTCCATATAACTTTAGTATTTTGTTAAACAAAACAAAAGCAAAGCAAAACAAAACAAAATTAAAAAAAAACTGCACCAAACAAACAAAGAAAGCCCCAAACAAAAGCAAACAAAACAAACAACCCCCCCCCCCCAAAAATGAAAACCAAATGAACAAACCATAGAAAACAAAAAAAACAAAAACTGTCCAAATGAAACAAAAACAAAAAAACAAATCAAGTAAAAAAACAAAACAAAACAAACAAATAAAAAATGAAATCAAACAAAACAAAAACAAGGCAAAAGAAACCCAAAACAAATACCAAGCAAAACCAAATGAAACCAAACAAAAACAAAAACTTAAAAACCTAATGAAATCATAAAATAAAATAAAAAAATTGTATAGACATGATTTGAATAGACAACATAAGTAAATTCTCATAAAATTACAATTATTTGTAAATATCGCAACACAACATTATGTGGACAATAAAAATACTTATAACTAGAACTATTGATTTTTTTGAACTATTTAGCTTCCATTGGTCAAAACTTAATATGCCAAATTTCATAAAGATGCATGCCCTAAATCAACTTTAAGAGGGGAAGGAAATGACACAGCAAAGCTGAACAAGAAACTTAAGAACAAAGACAATTTCTGCATATTCTTATAAAATGCATTGTAGGAAAAAAAACTACAATATAGTAATAGCTTCAGTGAAATTTACATTTAGTAAATGTAAAAAAAAAAAAAAAAATTTTTAAATTGAGAGATTAATTGTGTGACATTTATGAATAGATACATGGCAAATCATTTTTTTAATATATATATATATATATAATTAACAAAGTTGAAGTTCATATACAAAACCCAATTCCAAAAAAGTTGGGACACTGTACAAATTGTGAGTAAAAAAGGAATGGAATAATTTACAAATCTCATAAACTTATATTGTATTCACAATAGAATATAGATAACATATCAAATGTTGAAAGTGAGACATTTTGAATGTCATGCCAAATATTGGCTCATTATGGATTTCATGAGAGCTACACATTCCAAAAAAAAGTTGGGACAGGTAGCAATAAGAGGCAGGAAAGTTAAATGTACATATAAGGAACAGCTGGAGGACCGATTTGCAACTTATTAGGTCAATTGACAACATGATTGGGTATAAAAAGAGCCTCTCAAGAGTGGCAGTGTCTCTCAGAAGTCAAGATGGGCAGAGGATCACCAATTCCCCCAATGCTGCGGCGAAAAATAGTGGAGCAATATCAGAAAGGAGTTTCTCAGAGAAAAATTGCAAAGAGTTTGAAGTTATCATCATCTACAGTGCATAATATCATCCAAAGATTCAGAGAATCTGGAACAATCTCTGTGCGTAAGGGTCAAGGCCGGAAAACCATACTGGATGCCCGTGATCTTCGGGCCCTTAGACGGCACTGCATCACATACAGGAATGCTACTGTAATGGAAATCACAACATGGGCTCAGGAATACTTCCAGAAAACATTGTCAGTGAACACAATCCACCGTGCCATTCGCCGTTGCCGGCTAAAACTCTATAGGTCAAAAAAGAAGCCATATCTAAACATGATCCAGAAGCGCAGGCGTTTTCTCTGGGCCAAGGCTCATTTAAAATGGACTGTGGCAAAGTGGAAAACTGTTCTGTGGTCAGACGAATCAAAATTTGAAGTTATTTTTGGAAAACAGGGACGCCATGTCATCCGGACTAAAGAGGACAAGGACAACCCAAGTTGTTATCAGCGCTCAGTTCAGAAGCCTGCATCTCTGATGGTATGGGTTGCATGAGTGCGTGTGGCATGGGCAGCTTACACATCTGGAAAGGCACCATCAATGATGAAAGGTATATCCAAGTTCTAGAACAACATATGCTCCCATCCAGACGTCGTCTCTTTAAGGGAAGACCTTGCATTTTCCAACAATGCCAGACCACATACTGCATCAATTACAACATCATGGCTGCGTAGAAGAAGGATCCGGGTACTGAAATGGCCAGCCTGCAGTCCAGATCTTTCACCCATAGAAAACATTTGGCACATCATAAAGAGGAAGATGCGACAAAGAAGACCTAAGACAGTTGAGCAACTAGAAGCCTGTATTAGACAAGAATGGGACAACATTCCTATTCCTAAACTTGAGCAACTTGTCTCCTCAGTCCCCAGACGTTTGCAGACTGTTATAAAAAGAGAGGGGATGCCACACAGTGGTAAACAAGGCCTTGTCCCAACATTTTAAAGATGTGTTGATGCCATGAAATTTAAAAACAAATTATTTTTCCCTTAAAATGATACATTTTCTCAGTTTAAACATTTGATATGTCATCTATGTTGTATTCTGAATAAAATATTGAAATTTGAAACTTCCACATCATTGCATTCTGTTTTTATTCACAATTTGTACAGTGTCCCAACTTTTTTGGAATCGGGTTTGTAGCTTTTTTTCCTCTGGCATATGATTCTCTACAGAATTACTTCAATACAGCCCAAATGAAGCTTATATTCAACTAAAATGACTATAACTAGATAATCAATTTAGCTTTACTTCCCTACATCTTGTGTCGGTGTGTGTGTACACAGGATGTGTGAGAGTATGTGCTGTCAGACTGTGTATGTATCTTGTCCAATCCATCTTGTATCCGGTTTCTAGGTTTATAAGCTCCTTATAAAAACTCGCACTGAATGTTATACACTGGAAGGCTGAATGAGCATCAAAGCTTCTGTAAATGAGGTGTGGAAACAACATGCCAGATTCCTCCACTGTCATAAGCAGTGGTGTATAAAGTTCCTGAAAGCCATACTCAAGTAAAAGTACAGATATCTTACCAGAAAATGACTTTGGTAGCAGTTGAAGTCACCGTAGAATATTACTTGAGTAAAAAGTTTTAAGTATGTGAGATTTGGGAAATGTATATATATCTATATATTAATGAGTAAAAGTATACATTTTAGTTAGGAAATGTAGTGGAGTAAAAGTTGATTGAAATATAATAACTCAAGTAAAGTACGGATACTCCCAAAAAATACTTAAGTACTGTAACGAAGTATTATTACTTCGTTACATTACACCACTGGTCATAAGTGAATTATCAGCGCTGCATTCACAGACATGCTCAAATTCAACATAACTTTTGATAACGGCAGTGTATGACAGCTACTGTGGACCAGTGTTAATTTCGTCAACGAAGACGACGACGAAAAATATTCGTTAATGAACATTTTTTCTGTGACTAAGACGAGACGTTGACGAGCTAAAACTAATATCTGATGACGAAATTATGAAGAAATGTATGCCGTGTCTTCGTTAACTAGACGAGACAGAACTATATGTTATTTGAGGACTACAGGACATTTAAAATACATCCTATATAGGCTACTGTCTTGTCCTTCAAATTTTGTCCCTGTCATTAGATTGTAATCGGATAAGGGGCGTTTGCATATCTCAGTATGGCAGCTGCAGTGGACAGATAGGCTAATAAAACAGGAACTAGCGATCTGAAACAATGGCCTTAGCACCCGAAGGGGTAGGGATAAGGTGACCAGACGTCCCGTTTTTCCCGGGAGTCACAATTCGTTGTCGATTAACTTAAAGTTAGTGAAGTAAAGATAGTGAAGTAGATAGGCGTAATTGCGCTGATAGCAGTGCTCTCTCTCGCGCACGCTCCACTTCTTCAGTTCTCATATACAGCGCGCTATCAGTTCTCAGAGCTCAAATACACACACAGCGGTCCAAATGTCTATCGTGTAGAGCATGGATCCTCAAATCTGGCCCACGAGATCCACTTTCCTGCAGAGTTTAGCTCTAACCCTAATCAAACACACCTGAGCATGCTAATCAATGTCTTCAGGATCATTAGAAAATCACAGGTAGGTGAGTTTGATCAGGGTTGGAGCTAAACTCTGCAGTGCATTGGCCCTCCAGGGCAAGATTTGAGGAACCCTGGTGTAGAGTACCTCACATAAATACAGTCGGTTATGGAATAAGTGAAACAGGTGGGTGAAAACTGAACGTGTCAGTATTACATGCATGCCTTCCATCTTAAAGGGACAGCATTCCTAATTAAGTACCTATCGTGTCATTAATGTTAACCAAACAAAAGATAATGGTTAAGTAAACCTACAGAATCTGAAAACTAGTTTAATTTGTATCTCTTTCGTATTTGTCTTATTCTGCTTCTTTTTCAAAAATTATATATTATATATTTTATATATGAACACTATAATTTTATAAGTGCTCCCTTTTCACTACTGTAAAGGGATAGTTCACCCAAAAATGAAAATTGTCATCATTTATTCAAGTTTTTCCAAATTCAATCCTTGATTCAAATTTCTCATAAGCTTAACTGATTTGGTCTAAAGAGAGAAGAATGAATGATTATTTTTGTTTGAAGACTACACATAAAATAGCTACCAAAATAAATGTTGGTAACTGCAGTTTGACTAAAAGTAATGACTAAAAGTTGACAAAAATGCAATGACTTTTCGTCGACTAAAACTATGAAAGACTCAATTGACTAAAATGTGACTAAGAATATTAAGCATTTTCGTCTCAAGATAAAGACCAAGACTAAATCAAAAATGCCTGTCAAAATTAACACTGCTGTGGACATGTGTTTTTGTTTACAGCCCTGTCTGTTTGGAGTGCGTTGAGAGGCAGCAAGTATTACAAGCTCTTTATTTGTGTGCGTAAAGACCTTTATAGCCGTTAGCGCCTGTGCACGGTGGCACAAAAGCATGCTCTTCGGCCCACTGACTTCACTATCTCCCGTGTAGCTTACAAGCTAAGACTACTGGGCTAAATGAGACACTGTCTAATGAACTTGGGCTTTTGTGTCCTGAGTGGATCTCATTGGTTTGTATAATTTATTTGAGCTAACATCATAGCTAAAGTCTGGACATGCTAATCATTCTCTATTTTTTTTTTCTAATAAATTACGATAATGAGCATCAGCTGTATGAACGCAGGACATACATAAACACACATACACGTAATCTCATCCACAACATGCAGACACAACCAGAGTTTAATTTGGTCACAGTGGTTTATTATGTGGCTCCTGGCTTTACCTGGCGACATAACTCTTATTATAGCATCTGCAGGGCGTCTCGTTAACACAGCCAAGACAGCAAGGCCTTTACTGTCCTATTAACTACTGTAACCATCGAGAGAGGGGGTCTTTATGCCCTCGTCCACAGAAGCATCCCTGTCTGCACCAGGAACCGAAAGCTTTTTGTACTATGCGGTAGGGTTTAAAAGTCTGTGATTACTTGTGAAAATGCTTCTATGTTACATTGATTTAATATAAAAGTTTGAAAAGAATCTCAAAGACATAGATTGAAATATTTGTCATCAAATTCTTCTATTTATGGAATTCAAAGTATATAACGCACAGTAATTTTATAATATTACAACCTACACTGCCATTCAAAAGTTTAGGGTCAGTGAGATTTTTAATTTCACCAATGCTGCATTTATTTGATCAAAAGTACAGTAAAAACAGTAATATTGTGAAATATTTTATGATATATGTTTTCTATTTTAATATATTTAAACATTTAATTTAACCACTACTCCAGCCTTATACTTAAGAAAACATTCTAAAATGCTGATTTGATGATCAAGACAAATGTATTATTATCATCAATGTTGAAAACAGCTGTGCTGCTTAATATTTTTGTGGAAATCTTTTTCATTTTCAGGATTTTTGAGGAACAGAAAGTTCAAAAGAACTGCATTTACTTGAAACAGAACTCTTTTGCAACATTATAAATGTCTTTACTATCTATTTTTAGTCAATTTAATGCATATTTCAGGAGAAATATATGAGACAAAGCTGATACACAAATAATAATAATAAAAAAAGATAAAAATGATAAACGAAACATAACAAAAAGCTCCAGGTCTCCTAAGTTATAAAAGGCCCGACTCTTGAGCAATAAAATTTTCCTCTGGGAAAGTGTTGCCATGTAACACCCTAAATACACAAGCTTTTCTTAATTACATTTTATCTCCAAGCACATTATAAATCATTTGCGATCTTTATTTACAAGCGTTTAAAGAATTAATGAAACTTTGTGGTTGATACCTTGACCCTTCCAAAAGAAATGGCATGATGCTATTTTGTAGATTGTCACCTCTTCTTTCCACTTTCCTTTTACTACTCTTCTTTCCTCCCTGAAATGCATTTCTTCTCCTGAGAATACGAGGCCACCCAGATCACAAGCTTTTATCTCTTTAATGCCACATGTAACAATCCAGTCGTGGTGGCTTGCTTCTTATTTGTCAGTTCACGGACGAGAGTAACATTTGACAGGAGGGTTTGGAGAAGACATGCTGGCTGCCTCTGTCTCGAGTGACTTTATAGCTGCAAGCATGTTGTGCGCCGTGTTTAATGTGGAAATGGAAACAGATATCATCAGTTTGACAGCACTCTCTTGCTTTAAAAGGAGGGGGAAAAATAACATTTCAGCTGTCATCTCTCAATTAAGGCCCTCTCTGCCAAAATTTAAACAAGAGCCCTGGCATCCCGGTCTGCGAGTTTAAACTAGAATGCTTTTGTTTTGTTTGATTGCTCTTGTGTAAACTTTAATTTGGAAGAGATCTAAGATGACATGACACAACAGGGAGAAAAAGAAAGGGAGAGAGAGAGAGAAGATGACGGAGGAGGACACTGAGAGAGAAATTCAGGGCAGAATAAAGAGAAGGCACAAGAATCAAAGAGTAAGAGGAGAGGACTAAACAGAACAGAAGTGAGTTGAAGAGAAAAACTGAATGGAACAGAACAGAACAACAGAAGTTCAGCAGCAACCAGTACTACACAAAACAGGACAGAAAAGATCAGAACAAAAAAAAGTGAAGTAAGGTGAATAGAATTCTGGAGAATACACTGATAATGTGTCCCTGGACCATTTGATTTTGGTTCATTCACACTGCTAGTGATATTCTGGAATCTGTGCGTGAATTCACACACGCACATCCGCGTGCATTCACATCCCGCAAAGATCTCATAAAGACACATGACATCAGGATGTGACATGTAATGTTCGATCACTAGCGCATCGCGTACCATTCCACTAAGCTGGCGAACGTTCTCAGCTTCAGCGCGGATAGTGAGGAGGAAATGTTACTAGGTCCCCATCCCAGGATCAGTCCCGGGACGTGTTTGTGTTCAAACAGAAGGCACTCTGGCAATTTTCTGGGATCAACGCTCTGTGTGAAAGAGGCTAAAGGGAAGTGAACAGAACTAAAGAGAGCAGAAGTGAACTGAAATGAAGAGGAAAAACAAAAAGGACAAAAGTGAATTGACAAGTGAACAGAACTGAAAAGAACCAGACAGGGGTGAAGTGAAGTGAAGTGAAAATAACTCAACAGATGTAAACAGAAGTGAATAGAAACTGTAGAGAAATGAAGCAATGTGAAGTAAACAGAAGTGAAACGAAGCAAACAGAACAAAACTGATGTGAAAATAGAACAGAACAAAAGTGAACAGAACAGAAGTGAAGCAAAGTAAAGTGAACAAAACGAAGTGGAATTACCTCAAAAGAAGTGACCAGAAGAAAAGAGAATTGAAATGAAGAAGTGAAGAACAGAAACAAAGTGAAGTGATACAAACAGAACAGAATAAATCAGAAGTGAAATTCAATGAAGTCAACAGAAGAGTATGAAAGTGAAGTGATGCGAACAGAACAAAACAGAAGTGAAATGAACTGAACAGAAGAGAAGAAGTGACGAACAGGAGCAAAGCAACACAAACAGAACAGAGCAAAATCATGTGAAGTGAACAGAAAGTGACAAACAGAACAAAATAGAAGTGAAGAGAAACTAACTCAACAGAAGCTAACAGAACAGAAGAGAAGCAAAGTCAAGCAAACAGAATAGAACAAAATAGAAGTGAAATTAACTCGAGAAGAGAAGAGAAGAATTGCCCTGAAGTAAACACAACAGAATGGTACTGAAAATTATCTCGTTAAAGTGACCTCAGTTACAACATCACCCCTGTTGCAACTGTAACTACATGAGTTGTCTCCTCCCATTCTGATGTTGGAGCGAGAAGGAAAAAGAAGCCAAAAGATAAATAAACAGCAGCGGCAGCGCAGGCATTCATAAAAAAAAGAGCCAAATGATCAACACATTGAGTCCAGCTGTCTACGCGGAGAGAAAAAACAAATAAGAATGGAAATGAAAAGGACAGAGGAGCTGCAGTAAATTGCTCTTTTATCAGCTCCCCATTAGCCAATTAAATAAATTAAAGCTTTAACTTGTTAACAGGTGGAGATCTGAAATGACTTCCTACACAAGATCAGCCAGGCAAACAAGCCACAGCACTGATTTCCGTACTGTTTCAAAGAGCTCACGGTTTGGTTAGCACTCAGTACTAGGTTTGTTTGAACACACTCTGTGAGTGTGTGCGTGTGTGCTTATGCAGAACATAATCAGTGGCACAAGCCACACTAAGGCAAGCATCACTATTGCTATTGCTCATCCCATGTGCTTTACTCTTGCTTGGGCGGGTTGGGTATCTGTGAAATGGATTTAAAACGGAGTTGAATACTACTTTTATTGGAAGCTGAGAACAAAGTACAGTGAATACAAGTAGCTGAAATATGATGCTTCGCCCTTCAAACAATGTCATTTTAAACAGATAAGATTTATAGAAGACAATTTATGTTAATAATGCTTATTAACATGCTTGTTCCAATTATAACACTAACAACCTTAAAAACTACATAGCAACACTTTGGCAACCACCCACAAACCCCATGTGACAGAGAGTTTTGTATGAACCAATCACATTTCCATCAAAAAATGTAGAAATCTAGTTAAAAGTCGTCATTAATTATCTCGGAAAAGGTTAAGAAATACATACTAGGAGAAAATGAAATAGAAAGAGAATGTCAAAAACACAAAAAAGAGATTACAGGAAAAGGTCATCATAAAAATGATTCATTTAACCTTTCGAGAAAGTCAATAGTTCTAGTGGTTTCACTTCCATCTGAACTTGCCATAATGCGCACAGATGCCAATGAGAAACATGAGGGGTGCTATGAGAACACGTCATATGACATTAAAGCGCCAATGAAAATGAATTAGGTTTCGAAAGAGCACACAAACACACACACAGATGATGTGTGAATGAGAAGCATCAGCATTAAGCAGACAGGAGAGAGTAACAGGAAACATGACGAAGCACCATATGACAACATCTCTTTGACCAAGGAAGTGTATTATTGAATGTTTCGTGTTCAATATGAATTAAGCTCTACCAAAAGACAATTTTAGCCATTTTATTAAAACAGAGACTTATTGGAATCATTTTATGTGGTAATAAACTTTATGCCACAAATGCTTTATTGAACCTCTCAAATGAAAATTAAAGTGACTCAAAAAAGAGACAGCATGCAAGACAAAGAATAGGACAGGGAGAGAAAAATCTCTAAATGGTTGACTTTTTCTGTGTCAATCTATTTCTAGATAGAGGTGGAGGAGAGGGCTGAGACAAAGACAGACAGAACCAGATTAAATCCAGTAGAGAGGACGAGACAGAAAAGACAAAGAAATGAAGAGAAATGTAGCGAGTCATACACACATAACTGGAAGCAGAGGGAAAGACATAATAAGAGCAGCAGAGGGAGGGAGGTTCGAACTGGAGAGCCCCCTTAGCACTGCTGATGGCCCTCTACGGCCTTGTCTTAGTTCCCAGAGCCATCATTTAGACTTGTATTTGAGACATTCCACAATAAAGATGTCAAATAGAAGGCAAGTCTATCGCCTCTAGGGAAACAGCCTGGAGTTACTCCAAAGAGACCCACAGCCAAGATAACCAAGAAAATACAGAGAGAGGGAGAGTGCAAAGACAGGATGGGAGAAAGAGAGAGAGAGATTTTAAGGAGGAGGATGAAAAGTAAAGTTAGAGAAAGTGAAGAATGAAGGGCTGATTGTGAAGGAAAGAAGTATAGAGAATACCATACAGTATTATCACAGTTTTTAGGCACTGTATTATGGTAACACCTTGGTTTTATGGTTGTACCATAGTACTCAAAGAAATAACTTAAGGACACCTTGCTTTTTTTTACGGCCAATAGTTCAATAGTGGGAAGTTTCTACCTATGAAATCATATAGCTACAACAAGTGATTTTGATCAGAATAACATGAATGCATTGGACTGCCCGACAAAGACAGACTTTATTAGCGCTACTGCAATAAAATTAAGTGCAAATGTTCGCAACATTGTCTCAACCAACTGCGTGATTTAGGGGCAGGACTGGACGGAGGGAGTGCAAACATTTTTTTTCTTAGTTGTTTGGTTCTTCTAGTGGTGAAGAAATGACCAACAGTCTCAAGTATTTTAGTAAACTGCTTGCATATTATAAATTCGTACAATCTCATTCAAATGTTACATATGATATCTACTCTCATCCCCCTAAAGGGGTAGGTTTTCAGGTGGACCTTCATGTGACATTTCACTGACATTCTAGCTTCAAATCATACATTTTCATACTAGTCAGATTGTACAAATTCATACAAAATAAATCACCAACTGGGGTGGACATTCATGGTGACGTTTTACCTACAAATTGTACATTTTCATACCAGTCAGATCGTACAGATTCATATGACAGTGCCATTTAGGGGTTGGATTGGGGTGGACCTTTATGGTGATATTTTACTTACAAATTGTATGTTTTCGGGCCAGTCAGATCATCTAAATTCATACGAAATTGTCAATTAGGGGTGGGGTTTGGGGGATCTTTACTGTGATGTTTTACTTACAAATCGTACGTTTTCGTACCAGCCAGATTGTACAAATTCATACGAAATCTCAGACTAGGGGTAGGGTTAGGGGTGGACCATCTCGGTGATGTTTTATCTACAAATCATACGTTTTTATACCAGTTGGATCGCACAAATCATTATGAAATCTCCAGCTAGGGGTGGGGTCATGGTTTACCTGCAGTACAAATCTAACATTTTCGTACCAGTCAGATTTCAGAAATTCATACAAAACCGTCAACTAGGGGTGGACCTTCATGGTGACGTTTTAAATCATACGTTTTTGTACCAGTCAGATCATATAAAAATCTTTCGGAATTTCCAACTAGTGCAATGCTTAAAAAAATCCCCAAATGACACGCTTCATCTTTAAGTGCTTTGTGATATCTAATTAGCATGGTATTACTATTATCTGATGTCACCATTGTACCACCACAGTTGTTTTGAAAGAGACACAAATTAGGGAAAACCATCTAAAGGAATCATGCAAGTTGATGTAGCAAGGCAGAGGAGGTGCTAAAGGTCTCTGAAGGTCTGAACCCTGGTGTCCTGCTCTGGGATCCATCCTCATTACAGCGTCTAATGAAAAATGATGACCTCAGCATCTTGAAACTCAGCTCGCCACACATATTTGCTTTGGATTATGAGAGCAGAGAGGAGAAGAGAGCGGCTCAAGTTCTTCATCCAGCTGCTCAGAGGCACATCAGTGCTGTCCTCTCTCTCTTTATCTCTTGCGACATAGATGTTTGGATTGTAATACGAAGTCACCATGACACCATAAAGCCACCACACTTCAGGTTGATAAGTCACTTTCAACCAGTCACATCTGCACTCACTTAGAGGGGTAACGCAGACAGACTCGCTACAAAAAAAAAAAAAAAAAAAAAACACTTTTTAACGAATTCTTGAATCCCCACAGCAATCCAGCAAAACCATGAGACCCAGCCCTAACTCTCCGGGTCATGGAATTTCATCTTTGAACTATTTCAATAAATACGAGATTTAGTCAAGTTATTCATTTTCTCTCAGCCTTTTCTTCCCCTACTTCCATTTTTAACTGCTAACATAAACATGGGACCTGACTGCCGATTTCTGGGAATTGGAAGCGATTGCGCTACTGGTGACATTTGGGTGATATTTTTAAGAGATGAAAATAATCGCGAGGTTCCTGTAGGCATGCAAGGAATACTGGAGCTAGATGTGGCTCGGCTGGCCTTTTCCGAGGCACTGCACGGAGATCACCGAGGCAGATTTGTTTACGTTTGCGAAGGGGGTCATTACAGAGATCGTTAGCCGGGCAAAGAAAGCTCATCTGTAAGTCCATCAGGAGAGGCAACTGAGTGTGCATATTTCTTTCTAGCATCTTACCAAGACAGTTGTGCCCGTCATCTGCCAGCATGAATCCGTCATAGCATGTGCACCTGTAGTTCCCAGGGATGTTGATGCAGTCATGAACACATCCGCCATTGTAGTCATTTTCACACTCGTCCATATCTGAAAAAGACAGCACACACACAAAATGAACCTATTGAGTCAGTACAGATCAGACAAACATACCCAAATACAAATTTAAAACCCAGCAATATGAAATTGTTTTTTGGTGCACACTGAAGTTTCATAGGTTATGCATAGGTAACCCTTAGCAAAGACTGCTTCAAAGTCAAATCTTACCTTTGATACAAAGCAGAGGTTAAATAAGGAGGTTTAAGAAGAGCTGGCTTATGAAACAAGCTTTCATTGCTGCCAAGTTTGTACAGCAGACACACGTAAATGGGGACAATAAAATAAACACAATGTTTCTCTCTCTTTCACTCACATACACTTGAGAACACTGAAATCAGATAGTCAGCAAGTGTTTGTTTTCTGCCAGACGATGATCGCGGGTGTCTGCTTTGTGTTTTGCGCTACCTCGGAGCGTGTGATTTAATAAACCTGGCTTGTGCTCTTGGAGACATACGGCACAAACTAAAAATATCCACATTATTTCCCACAAAAAAACACTCACAACCCACATTGTGCAACTGCGGCTATGGGGACAGTGAGAACCTCGTTTAAGAATGTTTTGTTTTTCTTTTCTTTGCAAAAACATCTACTCAAAACCGAAAAACTATCCACACAGTAAAATATTGAGTGTACAGTAAAACACTAGTGCACATACTCATGCCACAAACACAAATCATACACACATGCAGATATACACCAAAATTATGGAGGCATAAATACTTCACTAGTATTTTATTGGTTGTTTGCTTCTTTTGTCAATCAAAGAGAGTCGGTTTTGGCTTATTGTGAAGAAAAGGGCCATCACAGTAGACAAACACAGAGCAAACTCATCACAAAAACATCCATAAACACTCCAGAGCAAACAAAAAGTTCATGTTACACTACCGTTTTATCTAGTGAACATGCTCCCGAAGAGTACTACATCTACAGGAAGGAAGGGAAAAATGAGATGGATGGAGGGAGACCCCTAAAGGTAAATGAGATGGAAAAATTCAAAATTCAAAAGGTTAAAGTTTAGATATCACCATATTTAAAGGCCACTTTAAAATAACACAGTGAGTCTCATACAAACATTATCATGAAATAATCCACACAGTTAAGTGATTGAGACTCGCTGCATCCATCAGTTGCATTATAAAGGCAAAACATCCAAGAACAGTAAGAAAACAAAGTGTAAATCGAGGTGATAATGTTTTTAGGTGTCTGTGTGTGTGTGTGTGTGTATTGCGGCCGTTTGCAAGGCTAACAAGGTGCCAGCGAAGGTGTGAGGGTGACGGGGTTGTTAAAGAGGCGAATGGCCAGTTAGCTTCCAGCTGACATACTTCCTGCCTCGGAGCTGTTGTTGATATGTGCCGACAGCGAGCGGATGATGCTTGCTGCGGTTTCCGCTGTCGACACGTGCAGATCTCTAATCGAAGGAGAAATGTTTATGCTCAACATCCCATCAAGCAGATTTAGCACCTCAGCAGGGGTGGAGCCCGCAGGAGGCAACACCTCAACACCCCTATGGTCCAACATAACACTTCCAAATCCAAACTGCTGAAAAACGTGCCATGCAGAGAGCAAAGTAAGAGTGGGGCCCTGCAAAAAAACACCTTTTTGACTGACTAGGACAGAGACAAATAATGACGCCTTGCTAATCTGTTTCTCTGTAAAGTTTCCCACTCCTGGTGTTTAGTACAGTTGAGCAAGCAGAAAGTGGTAAAGAAGCGTACAACTTATATAAACTGAAGCATGTGCCACCTTAGATTTTGGAACCACGTTTCATAGATTTATAATTAATATGTACGGTATTATAAACAAAAAAAATGCTGGTCTTAATTCAGAAATCACTCATTAAGTCAATCCATATATCTACTTTTGTCAACATTTAGATTTAAAAAGGTCATATGATGCGATTTAAATTTTTCCTTTCTCTTTGAAGTGTTACAAGCTCTTGGTGCATAAAGAAGATCTGTAAAGTTGCAAAGACTAGTCTCAAATCCAAAGAGATATTCTTTTTAAAATTTAAGAGTCAACCACGCCTACATAAAATGTCTCGTTCTAACACGCCCCCACATTGTCTACGTCACTGTGTGGGAAGATTTTGCATAACGCCGCTCAAATGTTCACGCAAAGAAAGAAGGTGTAACTTTTATTCTCACTGTAGTAATGTTGTTGCCGCCGCTGCCATGTCGTGAAGGCGCTGTGTGTTTCGTTGTGAAAGTGAAACTACTTTGTTTGGCCTTCCAAATGAGGACGATATCTTCGTCATGCCTGGTGCTGATCCGTGCTGGGAATACATCAACTTCGCTCTGTGGATCGCCAGGACGGCTTTCACCGTGGACGAAGCGGAGACAAGCCCGGAGTCGTTACATGTGGGTTTCCGCAAGCCCTTCAATGCCGTTCTCAGGCCCGCCAGCCATTTCCTCCCTCTAGGCTGCCGGCTGCCGCTCACTGTAGCCCGCCATGTGTTTTGTTGTGATAGCGAAACTACTTTGTTTGGCCTTCCAAAAGAGGACACGACTAGAAATCAGTGGTTAAGTGTATTTACAACACTGTTCCAGAACAGTTCAACACAACCCAAATATTCAGATGTGTGCAGCAAATTTTATTGAGGACTGTTTCCTGATTCTGGTAGATTAGACTACAATGCCGGCTATTCTGACTCATAAACTGTAAGTACGTTTTCATTTAAAGGATTTGCCACTGATGATTCAAATGCGAGTTTTGAGCAGTGTAGAGTAGTGCTTGTTGTTTGTCATTTCTCCGATCACAAATGCAGACATGGTTTTATGTTTACGCGGCGCAATGCAAAAAGACAGTATAAGTCATTATAATCCGTAATTATGTCTCCACTGGATGCAACAAATGCCTAGTTTATAATTGTTTTAATGTTTTTGTCTCGTCCTCCGGCCGGACAGGGCATCACAGTATGGTAGGGGCTTAACATTTCCGTCACACGCTTGAGGTATTCGGCCAATCACAACGCACTGGATAGCTGGCCAATCAGAGCACACCTCACTTTTCAGACCGATGAGCTTTGTAAAAATCGACGATTTCTTTAAAAATGTTACTGTCCAAATAGTAGAGTATAATAATACTTACAAAATAATTTAAAATGCTGGGTAAAAAAAGTTTTAGATGAATTATAGCATGTCGCTCTACATACCACTGCTTGGAATTTCATGTCAACTACATGACGATTTTAAGCTTTTTAGTGTGTGTGTGTGTGTGTCTGTGTATGGTGGCACTAAATCAGCAAGAGACTGAAGTGTCCTGTGAGGGGAGGGTCAGGGATGACACACTCAGACAGCCAATCAGAGCATCGGCAGTTCTGTGACGAGTCCGCAGACACCAGGCAGACAATGGCCTAGTAATGGGCAGACACCTCCTTCTCTCATTCCATTTATCCGTCTCCTCCTCACCACCCCCCATCCCCTTTTCTATCATTTTCTCATTGAAACATACAAACACACATCCAGAAACACAACTACACACACACTCTGACTCAGAGACTAGGGCGCTTCTTCAGCGGCGACAATTACCTGACCTCTTTCACAGACAGAGATAAAAAAAGGAATGGAAAGAAAGAGGAAAAAGAACGAGGCAGACAAGACAATTCGCTCCCAGGTAAACTCACTGATCTAATGCGGAGTCATGTTAAGGCTTTGTTTTATCACTCCACCCCTGCAAATAAACCCTGGCATCATGGAGGATTTGTGATCTGTGTGGATTCCCTTGTGAGCTCCACCCACTGATGAATCTCATCAATTAATCAATTTACACAATCAACAACACCCAAAAGGGTAAGGAAGGAAGTGCTGTCACAACTACCTCATTGCATGTTATTTATATCTCCCTTTTGACTTCAAAGCATGTAATGCGTGTAATTTCTGATAGTCCCGCCCCCAACTCATGCCATTGGTTGAGCCAATGTTGCGGTGTCATGCTGGTCGGGATGCTCAAACAAACAGAGCAATGTTTTGATAGCACCTCAGAGCTACAGTGTTTACATTTTTCAGGGGAATCAACCTACAAATGGCTTACTTATAGTTGTCTCTGAATATTAAGCTGGATAGCAAAAAGTATTTTAACACTGGAAAAAGACACACTTCTGCTGTAAGAGCATTTTAATTGCATTATGGCATCTAATGTAGGAAATACCATCAGATGCATTTTAAAGTGTGAGTTTTAATGATGTCCACCCGCCCTCAAAAAAACATCAGCTACAAAAAGTAAAGCAGGTTTACAAATCACAGCTTATATATCACTTGACTTTACGCTGACAGAAACAAGCAAATACACATTCTCCTGTTCCCGTTTCATCGGCTTAGTTTCTGGAACAATCAGAATCCAAATCTTTCATCGCTGACAGTCATGGCATCATTCATGATAATACAGACGAGTAACAGTTACAAACTCACAATTACAAGCAGATGAACCTCAAAACACCTCAAAAACCTCTCACCATTGAAAGGAATATTTATTTGGAATTACTAAAAAGCATGTCATAGATTGATCTTATTGGCAATCAGGAGACTCCATCTGATCTCTATTAAATCTCATTGGTGTATAGAAGATAAAATTCTATAAAATAACTATTAACTATATAGTTTTATAGTTATATAGAAACTATCAAATTTACACACCTTCAGGTCATCTAAGATGTAAATGGATGTTTCTTCATCAGAACAGATTTTGAGAAATTTAGCATTACATCACTTGCTCGCCAATGGATGTTCTGCAGTGAATGGGTGCCGTCAGAATGAGAGTCCAAACAGCTGATAAAAACATCACAATAATCCACAAGTAATCCACATGACTCCAGTCCATCAATTAACATCTTGTGCAGCAAAAATGTGTGTGTTTCTAAGAAACACTTCCATCTTTAAACCGTTTTAAATTCAAACTGTCAAAAAAAAAAACTCATCCATATCTTGGATGGCCTGTAGGTGAGGGTGATATTTTCAGCCAAATTTAATTTTTGAGGGAACTATTCCTTTAATGAGATCTTATTTGTGATTTTTCTTTTCTAATGAATAGTCTGTAGGTTTTTAAGGAGAAACATCTGATACAAGAGTCATACATAAATGAAACATAGTGAAGATTGCCTGAGATTTAAAAGAGGAACCTCTGAGAAATACAAATTTACTCTGGATTGGCATCTTAGTAAATATGAGCACAGGTTGAGAGATTTTCTGCAAAACATCTTTTCTCAGGAGAAACATCTAAAAAAAAACAAAAACAGGAGACTTCTGCTAAAAGTCTCCATTTAGCCTCTTTGTTGTAAACGAGAAACTTAAGATATTAAAGAGATGGGTTATGAATCTCTTCATGCTCAACAGACTTCACCAGCATGCAACTGGCTACAGATGCACTGATGTGTAGAAAGACAAAATGACTGCATTAGAGTGTTAGCAAGTGTTTTCTTAATTTTCTTCAAAGCCAAAAATACAGGGCTTTAATTAAAGGGTGGGTATGGGGGGTGTTAATAGGCTTTTTCTTCAGACAAAACAGCCCCCCCCCACTTCCCACAATACACCACATTACACTGTGGACGGAATGTCCGCTCAGACAGTATAAAAGCCAAAAAATAGAGGAGACGCATACATAGTTAACATGCTAAGAGCAAAGCAGCCTGGTTGGATTCAACGTAACTGACAGCCTCATTGCCCTGCAACCGTAGACTGCGGTTTAAAGGTGGGAGGAAAAGGCTTCTGTAAAGTACAGAACATTCCCCGTGTTTCCTTAGAGAAATAAAACAATGCTGTTCTAGCCCACGCTGTCTGGCCTCAGACAGGAGTATCAAGCGCTAACTGAGGAGCAGTCTGGTGCAATGCCATTTCACATCCACCTAAATCATTAATGCAATTGAGATTGGGTGTCAGGTGTCATAATAGGTAGAGAGCACATTTCATGCTTTTCCTGAAACACAAGCTCCACACATGTGGGTGAAACAGGGAGAGAGACGCAAAACGAACAATCCACAGATGAAGAGCACAGAGTACAATAACAGGAAACAGCAGAGTGAGAGTAACCAAACTGTTCATCTGCTGTAAAAGTGTCCATCATGTTCAGTTCACCTCTCTGATACTCACAAACTCATTTACGCCGATGTAGCTCGTACCCTCAATCACACCAGCTGTAAGTCAGAGAAGTGTGTGCACGGTTGGACAACTGGATGAATTCAAGAACACGTCTTTAAATCGAAATTGTATCTGGGTTCACTAAACCTTAATATGATTATTGTATAATATATTAATCTAATTTGAAAATATAGAAAATACAATAATAACTATCATCATTTTATATAATGTTTAAATAGAATTACTTTTCCATTTAAATTGTATGCCTGATATATATTTTGAAATGAAAACAATATTGCTTTGGAAAAATGCATTTTATATAATTTTTTATATACGCAAATGAAAAGACAACAAATGCATTCTGTACATGAACTTTTTAACATCCATCTATGAATTCCCCTTGTTTTTGGAATGGCAAATTTAATTATATATACTTATATATATATATTATATATATACAGTGGGTACGGAAAGTATTTAGTCCAGCCACCAGTTGTGCAAGTTCTCCCACTTACAAAGATGAGAGAGGCCTGTAATTTTCACAATAGGTATACCTCAACTATGAGAGACAAATTGAGAAAAAAAAAATCCAGAAAATCACATTGTAGGATTTTAAAAAATTTATTTGCAAATTATGGTGGAAAATAAGTATTTGGTCAATTAAAAATTTTTATCTCAATACTTTGTTATATACCCTTGGTTGGCAATGACAGAGGTCAAACGTTTTCTGTAGTCTTCAACCCTGTATGTTAATTTTTTCTCGTTCCTCCTCCTCCATGCAGATCTCCTCTATAGCAGTAATGTTTTGGGGCTGTCGCTGGGCAACACGGATTTTTCAACTCCCTCCAAAGATTTTCTCTGGGGTTGAGATCTGGAGACTGGCTAGGCCACCAGGACCTTGAAATGCTTCTTACGAACCACTCCTTCGTTGCCCGAGCGGTGTGTTTGGGATCATTGTCATGCTGAAAACCCAGCCACGTTTCATCTTCAATGCCCTTGCTGAGGGAAGGAGGTTTTCACTCAAAATCTCACGATACATGGCCCCATTCATTCGTTCGTTTACACAGATCAGTCGTCCTGGTCCCTTTGCAGAAAAACACCCCCACAGCAATGATGTTTCCACCCCCATGCTTCACAGTAGGTATGTTGTTCTTTGGATGCAACTCAGCATTCTTTCTCCTCCCAACACGACAAGTTGAGTTTTTACCAAAAGTTCTATTTTGGTTTCATCTGAACATATGACATTCTCCCAATCCTCTTCATCCAAATGCTCTCTAGCAAACTTCAGACGGGCCTGGACATTTACTGGCTTAAGCAGGGGGACACGTCTTGCACTGCAGGATTTGAGTCCCTGCGGCGCAGTGTGTTACTGATGGTAGACTTTGTTACTTTGGTCCCAGCTCTCTGCAGGTCATTCACTATGTCCCCCCGTGTGGTTCTGGGATTTTTGCTTAGTTCTTGTGATCATTTTGACCCCACTGGGTGAGATCTTGCGTGGAGCCCCAGATCGAGTGAGATTATCAGTGGTCTTGTATGTCTTTCCATTTTCTAATAATTGCTCCCACAGTTATTTTTCTTCACACCAAGCTGCTTACCTATGCAGATTCAGTCTTCCCAGCCTGGTGCAGGTCTACAATTTTGTTTCTGGTGTCCGTTGACAGCTCTTTGGTCTTGGCCATGTGGAGTTTGGATTTACTGTTTTGAGGTTGTGGACAGGTGTCTTTTATACTGATACCGAGTTCAAACAGATGCCATTAATACAAGAACCAGTGGAGTACAGAGAGCCTCTAAAGAAGAAGTTCCGGTCTGTGAAGCCAGAAATCTTGCTTGTTTGTAGGTGACCTAATACTTATTTTACCGAGGAATTTACAAATTAATTCTTTAAAAATCCTACAATTTGATTTTCTGGATTTTTTTTTTCTCATAGTTGAGGTATACCTATGTTTAAAATTACAGGCCTCTCTCATCTTTTAAGTGGGAGAACTTGCACAATTGGTAGCTGACTAAATACTTTTTTGCCCCACTGTATTTATACACACACACACAACACACACATATATATATATACTGTATATATGTTGTAATACCATGCCGATCTATAATTAATGGAAAAATATGAATTTAGAGAAAACATATATTGTATATCAACTTTTTTTTAATATGAGCCAATCTATAATTTTTAAAGAAAAATATTTTTTGTAAAATAATGTCAATTTTTGTAATATAATGCCAATCTATACTTGAAAAAAAAAAAGTATGTATATCATTTTTGTGAGACATTCTCAGCTAATTTTTATGTTTGCATGAACAATTACTTTAAATTAGAAAAGAAAAATCACAAATAAGATCTCCTTATAGTCAATATAGTTATGCAATTAAGGTGTTTTAGCATCGGAGACAATGGTCATACATAAATGAAATGCAACCGAGATTGGCATCTTGGCAAATATGAGCGCAGGTTGAGATCTTTTCAGAACTTTCTTCCAACATTTATCCGAGTATGCATGTCCATTACCTGCTTAATAGATCTATGTGAGTGCATACAGAAGTGACGTGATGTTCATTTGTCTATGAGTGTTTCAGTGAGTGTGTGTGTGTTGGCTCCAGCTGTGCTGTGCTCTCAAGCAGAACGGGAGAGGGAGGTGTAAAGACTGGAGCAGGTTTTGCCCTTCCAGCACCGCTCACCCTCACACTGCACTTCCTCCTCACTAATTAAGACCCACAGCAGGAGCTAGAGAACAGCTGGATGACCTGACCGAGAGTGTGTGTGAGAGACAGCGAGAGACAGGCAGACAGGGACGGAATTAGCTAAACAGAGGGAGAGAGATCTGTCTTCCTCACCTTCGCAGTGCTTGCCATCTCCCTTGTAACCAGTCTTGCAGATGCACTTGAAGGACTTTGGAGTGTTCTGGCAGAGAGCGTCAATGTGACAGTCGTCTGTGGATTCGGAGCACTCATCAGCATCTGTGGAGTAATCACATGGGATAAGATTTAGCTAAATGCGTGTTACACATCCCAGATCTGAAAAGATTATAGTGTTACGATAGAGTCACAGAAAGTGGCACTTTTTTGGTTTAATTTGGTTTAATTTTCAGGCAGCTAGAAAGATATGAGCTAAACGTCAGTTTCTAAAAACATTACAACCTTTCTATTTAAATTAGATCATCTTTTAAATCTTTGTTCATTCATATCTTTTACAAACCAAACACGTTCAAACAGAAGAGCAAGAATGACTTCCAGAAACACCTAAGTGTAGCACATAAGTGCACATCAATCTACCTAAAGACAAACTAGTCAAACTGAATTAAATAAACATTGTGTTTTACAAAAATCAATGTTTTTATGTGTCTCTGGGGTGTGGTAAAGGTTACTCTCTGCCACTGATCTGAGAGCAGATTGTTTTTTCTTATGAGGATATTACTGCTGGTTTAGACAGGTGAAGCTGAACTGAACAGAAAATAACAAAAATGACCAAGAGACAGGACAAGAGCAGTCTGGAAAGAAGACATTTAGCTTTTCAGCCAAGAAAAACCAATAGCGTGTCCAATAAAGTGATATATTGATTCACCTAAAAAGCAGAAATTATGCTCACTCATGCTCCAAATACAGAAGTGAATAAATGAATGAATGAATGACTGACTGACTGAACCAATGAATAAATAGAGCAGACAACTGGAAAGCTCATATAGAAGAAAGTGTCTTTTTGAGGAGGTAAATGAGGTGGTTTGGTTGGATATTGACGTGTAGCCTCACCAGTACCACACAACCTTCAACCTCTTCTCTGGCTTTTCATCATTTGTAAGATCTAAAACGAGTGTTTCTTAAACCTTTACGCAAACTGAGCACCTATTGCGCAACGGTGCGCTTTTATCCAACATCCAACCCATAAATACACATGGATAGAGAAAAAAAACAGAGTTCTGTTTGTGCATTTCATAACTTAATCTCATAAAATAATGTCTATTTGAAAAGCTTCAAAACATAAAAAGCCAAAAGTCGACTATGCGCAATCGTCATAACATTTGGAGATGAGTTAGGCTATTCATCTCTCCGTTTATTTGCAGAAGCATGTGTTCGACCTAAAATACACACATGAAAATATAAATGATCATAAAATCTTCAGTAGTGTCGTGGCTTAAAAAGAACAGACAATCTGTTTTTATTGTTTGTCTCATTATTGACTTTTCCAGGCATTCATTATGGAGAGACACAATGCGTATTGATGGTAGTGGAGGAGTGAGGGGTCGATAAGCCCCCCGAACCGACCCCATCAGGGTGGCTCATGTTCCTATAGACCCCATGGGAGTCCGAAGAGACCCCTGGAAAAGCTCTCCTTAAGGAATATCACGCAAAAAAAAAGCTGCGCGCTAACCAAGACGGGCGCGTTCATGTACGCATATACCTTATTCTGTATATATTTCCAGTTAGGTCAGGAATGAGAGGGACATTTTTTTAATAAAGTATGACTAAATTATTATTCTAGTTGAATGCAATTTCAGGCTTGATAATGGGCTAAATAATGTATTGCACTTACATGGAAATCATGTGCAAAAAACATGCAACCAATGACTTTCAATGACAAAGTTTCACCAAATAAATGATGTGAAAGATACAGGAAAAGACAGAGGAACACTTACCTGCGACTCCAACATTTCCCATGACATCTAAAGTGTTTATAAGGAGGAAAAACAAACAGACGTCCCAGGAGAAGCAGGCAGGACCCATGGTTAAAGGCTGTGAGTGAATGGACTTCTCCAGCTGTGCGTTACTTTGATAAGAAGCGTTTCTGCTGCTGCTGGCAGAAAGAGCAGGAGAGCTCGAGCCTCGAGACGCCTGCTGATTGGTTTGCGCACATTTGAGGAGGAGATGGGAGGTGGAAGGAAGGGGGGCAGAGAGAGAGAGAGAGAGAGAGAGTCAGTATGAAAAAGTACAATAAACATTAAGCAATAAAAATGAAATAAATAAATTAAAAGAAAGATAAATTAGTACTCTAAGGCAACACACACATGATGTCATTATATAAAATCTAGATTGAATCTAAATTTCTAAAAAGACTTTGCAATAATTCACATTTCTGCTTGGGTGAGTTTAATTCCTGACAAAAGTAAAATTGTGTTTAAATTATGCATTTGTGACTGACAGCTTGCTGTCAAACTGAGTGAATCAATAAGGTGTAACAGTAAAAACAAACGTTCCTGATATAGCATTTCCCAGAAATCATTTGCTATTAAATGTCAAATTGACATGTAAAAATAGGCCTATTGAAAGTGCTTCTCAATTTGGATGAACCTAATCATGATAAAAGTTATCGTTTTTAGTTCAAGAAAGATTCTCCCAACTTTGCTCCTGTAAAAAGAGCGACTCCAAGTCATATTAATTTAAAAAAAAAACTCAGATAGATATGAAAAATGATATTGAGTTACTACTTGGGTTGAAAAACAGTAAAGCAAAACGCACTAGGTCTCTTTGTGAAGCTTTTCTGTTATTTATATGATGATCTCATACCTGTTCTTTTTTCTAGTACCTGTATTATTATTTATATAATACTGTATATTTTCTATTTCTTTTTTGTAGTTTATATTTGTTCAGTACCTTTATATTATATGTTGGAAATCAATTAAAAAAATTAATAAAAATACCAATCACTAGAGAGGTTATACTGCCTTCTGCCGGAGAAATGGAGGGACATCATTACAAAAAGCACTGTGGTTGTGCCATGGTAATTTAATGGATAACGGTATTAAAATTATAATTGTATAGAGATTGCATTTAGCATTCGAAAAGAGCCATTTCTAGAGTTAATAACTAAAACAAATATTTTCTCATTAGACGTTTCTGTGACATAACAATTAGATTACATTAATGATTCAAGATAAGATTAGATTAAACTAATGGCATTATTTTTCCCAGAGCTGTAAATCGCAAATTCCCTGATAATTCCAGGTTTTCCATGACTATAGAAGCCTTGTGTATACTTAATGATTAGCATGTACTTTGGTATACCAAGGTAATACCTTAAAAAAATTAAAGTAACGCAAAACATACGCAAAAAAAAAAAAAGACTGGTTCTACCAATATGCCTTTTAAAGTGAGAAATAATCATTTGTACGTGACCCGAGTACACCAAAACGAAATCTTTGACGAATTATCAGCAAATCTTGAAACACCCGTCTATGATAACGGGTTTACAAAATTGACGGAGTCCTCCAAGCTGTGACATAACTGTCTCTGAGGGTCTAAAAGACGCTCTCCATACATAGTTCTTAACTTCCACGCGTGTCTTTTTCACAAGTAAAGCCTGTGTCTAAAACGCCGAGTTCGCCGGCTGGGCACAACACAAGTTAAATGCGAGAACGCGAGCAACGCCAAGGCACGTGCAGCGGCGCACACAACAAGGACCCGCCCACTCTGTATAACGTCACATCGTCCTAGCCAATCGCCGTCCTGGTTTGCCAATCTGTCATGGCGTCCTCCTTGAAGGGAGTTGGGTGCGCTGCTTCATAATAGTGCGATATTTCACATTCCCACGATCAGCTGAGCGGCTTCAATAAGTGTAGGATTTTATCGCACTAGCAATGGGGACTGTGCACGCACGGGTAAATGCTTTCTTAAAGATTCGAGGTGAAATATGCTTGTTTTGTCTGTGACCTCTTGTGTTCAGAATTACTGTGCTGCTTTGTTGCGTGTTATTGTATTGTTAAAGAAAGCTATCCAATGCGTCTTTGTGCACGTGCCACCGGATATGGCTATATATGTCTGCAAAATAATAAAACTGGTCCTGTTTGTTTTGTAGAGTATGGATTCTTACCCCATGTATGGGCGAGACCTGGGCGTCAGCACAGATGACTTGGAAGTGATGGAGGCGGTGCAAGAAACTAAACAAGAGGTTTTAGAAAACAAAGATGTAAGTTGTGTTAAACTGCTACAGACTTCTTTTTAAAGTCGTTTTATCCTGATACAATGGAACTACCATGCCACGTTCATATTATGGTGATACCATGTAAATGTCATGGTACATGAATTGGTGAACATGAATATATCTTTCATGCCATTTTTCAGATCAGACTAGTATGGTACATGTCCAAAAACATGGTATTACTGTTATGCCATGTCCAAAATCTGCAGTCTCACACTATGACTGTTCTCATCTAGGTTGTTGTACAGCATGTCAACATTGAAGGGATGGGCAGAACTAAAGAGGATTACTTGGGCTATGAAATCTCTGATGTCTTCACTGCCAGGAACCTGGTTGAAGTAAGTGAGCTGTCAAGGTCAAAGTGTTTGGACTAGTTAAGTTATTATGAGTGGGGATAGACCAAAGTCATCCAGTTTGGCTGATTAACAGAAGGGTTTATTACACCTCGTAAAATTTCGTGACACAGTTTTCAATGGACAGTGCGCATTTTTTGTCATTTTATAATTTGGATACAATGTGAATATAATTTAGCTTTGGATAAAAGCATCTGCTAAATGAATAAATGTAAAATAATTGATCATTAAATTGTATGAAACATATATCATCATTATATTGTTCATAGATATCAACCATTCAAAAACCCCTATTGGTCGATCACTAATTATGAAATGAGGTATCAAGCTCAGTGTTTCCGCAGGTGATGAGAAAATCCCACGAGGCCAGACAGAGATTGCTCCGTCTAGGCATATTCAAAGAAGTGGAGGTGGTGATTGATGTTTCAGAAGGTACTACATCCATAACATCTTCATGCTTGATTCAGTTCTAGACCGTTCAATGGAAAGTGTCCAGTTTTTCTAGACTGAGCAGCTGTCTAGCCCTGCCTGTAGCGTATTCACCTACATTAGCTTATTTACATACTCATAAAGAAAGGTAGACCAGTGGGTCTAAAGGTCGACCTTTTTATTGTCAGTATTAATCTCTAGCATATCGCTATATATATATAATATCTGTAATATATATATTTAATATAGATTATAGACTATATACGTTTTTCTTTATAACTGTCATAGAAAGACCATGATGCATTAACATTCAGCTCCGGTGTTGTTTGTACAATGTCTTTCTGATCTCTTCTTTAGGAGCAGAGGCGCTGCCAAATGGACTTGAGGTTACTTTGGAGGTGACTGAGCTTAAACACTTACTGGCATTTTAAATACCATGTTTTGAAACAATGACGCCAGGTATGGTACTAACCATAATACACTCATAATATTTGCTTTGCATCCTACCCCTGCAATTTTGCTTCTGCAACGGAACATTTTAATTGCAGCACAAAATGGACCTATACGAAATAAAATAAACGAATGCCATGTAGAAATTAAAGAAAATTATAAAAGCACATAACATAATTACTAAAAGTTCAAATAAAATAAAATGAAAACTGGAAATACAAGAATAAAAGCTCATTTAAAATATGAATAAATAGTAATATAATAGTATATAATTAATACTAAAACATCTCTGTTTAAGATGTTGTTAATCTCAAATAAGATGTCCATTCATACTACGAATAAGAAAATGAATAAAATAATATTTAATGTGAATAATAATAGTAAATGTGAATAATATTTATAATGTAATTTTCAGTCTGTATGGAGTATTGTTTTATTATCACCATCTTAGATTTGTGATGTGTAGCTTCTGCATAATGTGTCATTTTGTTACTGCATTTGTGTGTTTGTTCCTCTAAAGGTCTTGGGCATTAAACTTCCAAACATGTTTGGCCGAGGAGAGAAGTTCACCTTTCAGTTTTCCTATGGAACTAAGGAGACGTCATATGGCCTTTCCTTCTTCAAACCACAGTCGGGATATTATGAACGCAAGTATGATTTCTGTGAAAAACATTAAACCGAAGTGTGTAATCATTTTCTATGTTAAGATGCTATTACACCCTTCAGCTTTAACTATAAACATAACAGTGATGTTGAATAGATATTAAACAACTTGACGTCTTTGCTTTGTGTAGCTTCACTCTAAACCTGTACAAAGTCACTGGACAGTTCCCATGGAGCTCTCTAAAAGAGACGGACAGGGGAGTTTCTACAGAGCTTAATGTAAGTATTAAAATGTAAGTATGTATAAAAAAAAAAAGGGAAAGTTGCTGAAAATGTACTCGCCTCACTGCATGCCAGGATGTAGATGAGTTTGTTTCTTCATCGT
Organism: Sinocyclocheilus anophthalmus; assembly: GCA_018155175.1. Taxonomy (NCBI): domain Eukaryota; kingdom Metazoa; phylum Chordata; class Actinopteri; order Cypriniformes; family Cyprinidae; genus Sinocyclocheilus; species Sinocyclocheilus anophthalmus. Next base: position 1,139,191 of record JADLZN010003193.1, read on the forward strand.
TACAGATTTGGAATGACTTTGATCATTTACAGCCTTGCGCCCAAGGGGGGTGGAGCTCTGGCAGTGAATGGGTGCCGTCAAAATGAGAGTCCAAACAGCTGATAAAAACATCACAATAATCCACAAGTAATCCACATGACTCCAGTCCATCAATTAACATCTACTGAAGTGAAAAGATGCGTGTTTGTCAGAAACAAATCCATCATTAAGGTGTTTTAACTTTAAACCATCGCTTTTACCCAAAATGGGAGTCCATAATCCATGCTTTCACCACTGAAAAAGTACATTCTGTTGTTCTTTTGCATTAAAATCCACCAACATATTTGTTTAGAACTTTTTTGGACTGTTTTCACTTGTAAATGGTGCTTTATCTGAGCATATTTCTCTCCCGATTCAAATGAGATTGCTTTTTCACTGGACAATGCACTTTTCACTTCACAAGACATTAATTGATGGACTGGAGTGGTGTGGATTACTTGTAGATTATTGTGATGTTTTTATCAGCTGCTTGGACTTTCATTCTGACGGCACCCATTCACTGCAGAGGATCCATTGGTGAACAAGTGATGCGATGCTACATTTTTCTAAACATGATCCAAGAAACCAACTCATCTACATCTTGGTGGCCTTAAAGGTGAGACATTTTCACGGAAATAAAATTCTTTGATGACCTACTCCTTTAATATGTAAATTTAATGTTTCTTGCAGTTCCCTCCGTGGATGATGGCTCACACTCTGAAATGGGAGGGCGTGTGGCGTGAACTGGGATGTCTGGCCCGCAGCGCCTCCTTTGCTGTGAGAGAGGAGAGCGGCCACACTCTTAAATCTGCCCTTTCTGTAATCATCCCACAGCTCCTTATCCGCAAAGTGTTTTTGGCTCCATGGGTTTAGACTAATGGCTGATTTCACGGATTTCTTGTCTCCCACTAGCACACCATGGTAATATACACCAGGAACTCTGCCATCTTTCCCAGATGTGGGCCCCCTCCCCCCCCCACCCCCCCCCCCCCCCCCCGCCCTTATCTCGCGATCAACCAGGTTGTGACTTGAACGTCAGCCCACAACATATCAGTAGCTGTTTTGTATTTCGTCGCTCACCATTACTTTTGCCTCACAATGTCCATCATTGATTTAAACTGTCTGGAGAAGGTTTAGCGTCACTGTTAAACAATAGTTGTGTTCGCTCTGTTGGTTTAGGAGCTGGCAGGATACACCGGCGGAGACGCCAGCTTTCTCAAAGAGGACGTTGAGCTGCAGCTTAACAAACCATTTATCTGGGGATCGGTGAGTAGTCTTGATTAATTTATATTGTTATAGATTGTTCTGGTTTTGACAGTGTCTGTCAAACTGTTAACTGCCTCAGAAAGACTGCTGTTGCTATAAAAGTCTGTATTTAAAGGATATGTGTGGTATTTAGACATTAATATTAAGTAAGTCTAATTAATTTCTCTTATAGGTGTTATCTGCATCTTTATGGGGAGGGATGATCTATCCTCTTGGGGGTCAGCCTACCTCCATTGCAGACAGGTGTGCGTTTGTTTGTTTGCTTGCTTTAAGGTGGATGCTCCATTTTTTATTTTTTATTTTTTGAAAGGTTTTTGATAATATACGCCTTTTATTATCTACTTATTTTTATAATTATGTCTCATGTTGTGTTCAAGTCATTTTGACCCAGAAAAAGCTAGTTAAAGTGATCACATTGGACTAAAACTTACTTTGCTCAGACAGGGTATAGCAATTTCCAAAAAAGTGTTATCCGCAAATGGTTTTGTTTGTTTTTTATTTTTTTTTGCTCACTCAAAAGTAGGATAGCTCAGATCATTGAGACCTATGACCAAATTAATATAAAACCTGTGATAATTGAAAGAAAACAAGTTGACAAAAAAAAAAAAGAAAAAAAAAAAATTTTTTAAATCCACGCTTTTGGGTATATGTCACATAATGACAGATTTACAAACAATTTTAAAAGGCCGGTCGTTTTTGACTGGGAACACCAAATTAGGTAAAGGGTTTTTGGTAGAATAAAAGCCATATCGTATCAGCACAGATCTAAAGAAACATTTTAGAATGATAAAATCACTCTGTGCTCAATTAAAAAGCCATTCACCGAGGACATGTAAGCAATTTAGCTAATTTAGACACTGAATCCCTTCAATCCTCGCCTTCTCAAAGACATGTTAGCCAGCCTGAACATGTTCATACCGTTGTCCAAATTACATTGTGCATGTGGTATTATGTCAGGTTCTACCTGGGCGGCCCAACCAGTGTGAGAGGTTTCGGCATGTACAGTATAGGCCCTCAGAGTGAAGGTAAAAGTGAATTAAAATATATATATATACAGCATATCATTTTTGTACCTTTTATAATTTTGTAAAAAAAAATCTTAATGATAGATTTCTTAATGATTGTTTCTGATTTTGATATCTATACCTGATCAGGTGATTATCTGGGTGGGGAAGCGTATTGGGCTGGTGGGCTTCATCTCTACACACCCCTCCCCTTCCGCCCAAACAAGGGCGGCCTGGCTGACCTCTTCAGAACACACTTCTTCCTTAATGCTGGAAACCTTTGCAACCTCAACTACGGTCAGTAGTCATTTATTGAAAACATTATTTCATTATTTTTATCTGAGGAAATTGTCTGTAGCAGAACTGTTATTGTTATTTAAAACTAAAATGAAAACCAAAAAACCTGTTCTTCCATTTACAGTAGTATTAGCTTGACATTATGCATCATGTTTGTGTAGGAGAGGGACCATACGCACATCTGCAGAAGCTAGCAGAGTGTATCCGCTGGTCTTACGGCGCAGGAATAATTCTACGACTGGGAAACATTGCTAGGCTTGAACTCAATTACTGCTTTCCGATGGGTGTTCAAAGCGGAGACAGGTACATACACATCCACTGAACCACATTCACACTGAATCGCTGCCAAGATAAAGGCAGTTTTGAATTGTTAATAAAGATTAGTACTTTTTAAAAAAAAATTTGTATCCAAACCACTTATTTTCTACCTTTACTCTGGTGATGGCCTTGTCAAAAAACTGTGTTGGTTCTGCTTTCGATTGACTTCTGTCCAACCTTTAATATCCGCCTTTTTGCAAAGCAATGTAACCAGCGATTTGAATCCTAAAGGATTTTTTTGTTCCCTGACAGGATATGTGACGGTGTGCAGTTTGGTGCAGGCATCCGTTTCCTGTGATCTCCTAAACTGCCGTCCTAATGTTAAAGCAGGGATTTGCAGGACAGCGATTTTTGGATTTTCAACTGAGGGGATCCCTCCTGCATGCAGTCTCTGAGGATGCACTTCAGTTTTGTACCTGTAAGACAAAAAATACTTGGTTTTCCTGCATACCTCTCACTGCTTGAATAAGAGTCCAGGATTTAGTGAATTAAAATGAAACCTTATCCAGGTGCTAAAATAGTTAGGCTATTACAGTTATTTCCAATGAGGAGAGCTTTAGAGATTATTCATGATCAAGCTGTTAAACCAGAGATTTAATTCAAATCCACACCACAGTCCACTCTAATATGTGCTTTGATGTTTTAAGCAGTCCCGATGAAACACTGAATTATAAGAATGAAGAATTTATTATTTAATGATGCATTTATCCTGTAGCCATTTGACTTGAACAAAGCACATTTTCTCCTTTTAAATCTGATTGTTTAATGTTTCAGTCAGTTGTCTCTTCTAATGCCAAACTAGATAAATGAATCGATTCAATCTGACCTCACTGAATGAGCAGTGTGTCGAGTTTCTTCCAGCCATAAGTCCCCTTTGTGAGATCCACCAGCAGTGCTTTATTATTAGGACACTTTTTATTATTGTCTGACCTTTTAAAGTTATCTTTATTGTGCACAAAAAATCAACCTTTTGGTTCCCTGATGTATTTGTTCTTATTTTGTGAAAAATTACATTAAATGGCTGAAATTAAATTGTCAGACAAATTTTTACATGGCAATGGTGTATATGAACCACTAATCGTAAGACATTTACAGAATCTGCTGGAGACCATACAGAATAAAGAATAAAACATATGAGATAGAAAAGCAGAAATGTCAATAGCTCATACCGAACTACTTTTTCATCTTGAAATCACACACACATCAGAGCCGTTTTTCTGTCTGTCAAGGGTAACTAGCAGATCATGAACAGCTTGATATCGGTCACGGAAAAGTAAACGTGAAATGTGTCCAAACCATTTGCAAGATCCCTCCAGAGCCAAAAAACTGACCTTGAGGTAAGGACCAAACACTCATTCCCTGTTCTAACAGATAACTTACATTAAAGCACTCTGATATGTTCATTTTAATCATTTTAATCACAAGTATCATTTTAATTTCTATATGTAATATTATATTAGAAGTTCTCATGATTCTGCAGGTCTTAAAAAGTAATTAAGAGCAGAAAGTTTTAAATTCATGGCATTAAATGTTGCATACATTGCAAAAAAGAGAATATCTTCCCAAGTATTTTTGTCTTGCTTTCCGATAAATAATTATATAAACATCCATAATCAAGACGCATTTACTTAAGGTGCAAAATGAAGACAAGTCTTGTTTTCTAAAAAACTGAACAAAATTAAGTGAACTTATGCTTAAAGGTGCCATAGAATGTAAAAAACTGTATTTACCTTGGCATAGTTGAATAATAACAGTTCTGTACATGGAAATGACATACTGTGAGCCTCAAACACCATTGTTTCCTCCTTATGTAAATCTTGTGCATGCAAAAGACCACTGAAAAATAGGCGAATCAGAACATAACACCGACTGTGACGTTACAGTCAGGATCACTAATAGTTACGCCCCCAACATTTGCATATACCCGCCCATGTTCTAGCCAACCGGACCTGCCTAGCAGAATCATCAGAAGTTCTGCAGGTATTGTGCAGGGGATGTGAAGTGCAGGGATGGGTTGGTGTCTGTATTCAGAAAGGCACGGAAAGCAAATAACGTGAGCCACTAAAGGGACATGGTTAGCTGCTTGCTAGCGGTAGCCTGTTACATTACAGTACATAAGATTTCACTTACCACATAAACAGAGTAAGGAGAGATGACGAATGATTTACAGATCCTGAGCACCACTTACAAGCATCTGATCTTGTAAAATGTGTGGCAAGTACTGCCGCTGTAGTTTACACGGATCACGTTAGATCGCAAATCTCGAAAGTGAAAGTAAAACGCCATGGTGCATTCGAAAGCAGTTTCAATGCCCCACATATTAATAGCGGCTCCCTGATGCCCAAATTTTATATACAGTATAATTACCCAACGATAACTGAGAGAGAAAGTATTGAAATATATATTTTCCCTGTGTTTCCTTCCTGCTGTGTGAGCTACTGAAATGAGCCGCACTGTGAAACAGCCAATCAGAGCAGAGCTCAACATTGAGCCGCACTGCGAAACAGCCAATCAGAGCAGAGCTCAACATTGAGCCGCACTGTGGAACAGCCAATCAGAGCAGAGCTCAAAAAAAACCCAATTGAGCTGCACTGTGAAACAGCCAATCAGAGCAGAGATCAACGTTGAGCCGCACTGCGAAACAGCCAATCAACATTATTATTCATGACCCTTCCAAATAAGGTAAAAACAGACCATTTCATTCTAGGAACAAATCCTAGGGTTGTAAATGGAAATGTAAAACCGTTTCTGGATATTTTTTACCCTTACCTAAGCCACAAAACTTCTATGTAGATATCAGAGAACAATTTAAAATATTGTATCAATGCATTCTATGGCACCTTTTAAAAAGAAGAACAATATCTGTCAAAGGGTGACAGATATTTAGTACTATTACTAATATTAATTAATATGAGCTGTTAGTAAAGGGTCTCTGATGCCGTTTCTTTGGAGTGTTACATGCTCTTGGTGCATAAAGAGATCTGTAAAGTTGCAAAGACTAAAGTCTTAATCCAAAGAGATATTCTTTATAAAAGTTGAGTCAGCCACGCCTACCTAAAATGGTTCGTTCTTACACGCCCCCACATATCTACATCACTTTGTGGAAATATTTGCGTAACGCCGCCCAAATGTTCATGCAAAGAAAGAAGGCGTAACTTTGATTCTTGCTGTAGTATTGTTGTTGCCGCCGCCGCCACATTGGAGTGGCTTGGATGTGTGCTTCGTTGAAAGCGAAACTACTTTGTTTGGCCTTCCAAAAGAGGACACAACTAGAAATCAGTGGTTAAGTTGTATTTACAACACTGTTCCAGAACAGTTCAACCAACATATTCAGATGTGTGCAGCGCATTTTATGAAGGACGAGGACTGTTTCCTGAGAGAGTAGCCTACAATACGGTGTCTGTTTCTATAAAGTGGGGCTGTTCTAACTTTGCAAGGACAGTCTGGCGCCTCTGACTGACAGCCTGTAAGTATGTTTTTTATATTTAAAGAATTTTGCCACTGATGATTCAAACCTGAGTTTTGAGCGGTGTAGAGTAGCGCTTGTTGTTTGTCGTTTCTCCGATCACAAATGCAGACATGGTTTTATGTTTACGCGGCGTGATGCAACCAAAGTAAACCAAAGTAAAAAGAAAGTACAATCAGTAATTATGTCCCCACTGGATGCAACGAATGCCTTGTTTATAATGGGTTTTCATGTTTTTGTCTCGAGAGGAGAAACAATAATGTACAGTATGTGGACTTTTTTTTTTTTATCTTAAACCGCATAAACACATTGCATTACACCAAATACACCAAATAATGTTCTTGCAACGTCATATGACCCCTTTAAATAGGGTTTACGCTCCGACGGCTACGCGCATCGAATAGCCGCCGTGACGTACGGCCCGGGAGCGCGCACGTACTGAGCGTGCCTTCGCGTCAGTGAGCGTCGGTTCAGTCTGGTTCTGCTGCCACACTGACCGCGTACAGTCAGTCAGCGAACCGCAGGTGTGGGTTTACAGTACCGCATGTTCCCAGCCCACCACCCCGGACTTTAAACGTAATCTTTCTTTGAGTGTTTATAATATTTTCACCATGTTGTGGACGGCGAACACGATTATGAGGAAATTCTCCTCGAGCTCTGTGAGTAACCGCATATTCTGCATTGTTGATTTTGCCATAGATATAAATGAATGAATGCATGCATACGTGAAAAATGTGCTGTATTGATGGCAGAAACATGCATAGACCTTAAAATAAGTTTATAAATGTTGGTGAACTCTTAAATAACATAATACAGGGTTTACCCATGTAAAGTTATTGTAAGCATGCTGTCAGCTGATGTATCCCAGTATCTTAATGCAATGTTGTAGGTGTTACACTTGTGCATTAATTCACTACATATGCACACTTTATGCATGTTAATTAGATATAGGATTTTATTTAAACCGGCTTGGGATTTAGTGTTTGCCACGTTGCTTCGTAGGATTACTTCCAGTGGACAGATCCGTGGAGGGCTGCATCAGCAGGGGGGAGAGAATATGAAGGCAGATCATATTACTAATGTCACTATTACTAGAACATAAACTATAACTTAAGATCACATGTGCACTGATAGATAAACATGTTGCATGCATGATCTTGCTATGACAATCCATAATAAACTTCACTACATGTTTGCAGTATAAACAATGCTTGTGCTGGCTATGTCTCCCACCAGCTCTTTAATTGTCTCCCCATTGTGCAGCACAGTTGCAGTTTCACAATTTCAAAGTACTTTATTGGCATGATTGTTTTGCATACAACATTGCCAAAGCATCAATATGTAGACACAAAACAAAAATAGTGTGACTTAAAGAAAAGAAAAAAATACAAAATATAATGGAATAAAATAAAATTGACAATTATGTGCTCGTTTTTGTCCAGATCTGTAAAGTTATTTAGAAATACAAAAATGCAATTCATGCAGACAGTGAGGATTTCCGAATTAAAAGTCTTTTGATAGGTTGTTAAAAAAGTAATAAGAAGAAAGTTCTCATTAAAAGGATGAAATTCTTACTATAAATATTTGGCAATAATAAATAAAATAAGATATAAATCTATAATTTTTTAATCTTTATTCTGAATTTAAAGTCAGTTTGAAAGATTGGCAAAAAGAAAAAAAGTCTCATTAAGGGCTGAAATCAGTAGTTTGCATAAAATTGTATGTTTAATTTATTAAGAATAAAAACAATCAAATATATTATTTGTATTTAAAACCTTTGTACTCCTTTTTATCATTATCTGATTACATCTTTTTGAAAATTGTAAAAAAAAAAAAGACAGAAGAAAGAAAAATTGCTGATTTCTTGGTGTTTATTAAGTATTTACTGAATTTCTTATTGATTCAAACATGAATAAATAATAAAACAATAATAATATATATTATTTATATTTTAAAACCATTTGTCCTCTTTTTTTATTATATTTGACATTGCGATTTGTTATTGACCCATAATCACTGAACACTGAATCAACTGGTAAATATGAAGATCAGAGCAATGGTTGGTTTCAGAGAACAAAGGGCCATATTATGTAATTGGACTTATAAACTGATTATGTTTCATATTTTAATGTCAGTGACACTTTACAGTGAACCATATAGTTTTGTCTGGTGAGCTTGCTTAAAATGTTTTAACATCATAATACTGTCACAGGCTTACTACCAAAACAAGCTGAAGCTGGCCCTGATTGGCCAGAGCTTGTTTGGACAGGAAGTGTACACAAACCTCCGCAAGCAGGGCCACAAAGTGGTGGGTGTATTCACAGTTCCTGATAAGGACGGCAAGGCGGACCCCCTGGGTGAGTCTCAGATGGGTGGGGGTGGGATAGAGTGGAGCACTGACCGTTTTTTGTTACTGTAGTGGTGTCATGGGGGCTGGGAAGTGTCACAGAAGTGGAAGTGAGAGATGGAGAACAGGAAAATGAGAGAGCCCCTTTTTTTGAATGTCTCTAATCAAATTTGTCTGGTTTGTTGATAACATTAAGGCCGTCATTGTTGTAATGAACTCTTACTGCAAGTGAAGTCGTCCTACTTCAGTCACAACGCTGCAAGCCTGAGCAGCACATTGGCTCACAGCTCAATTGTGTGTGGAGTGTTCGTTGCATGAGCGGCAGGGGCAGTTCAGTGTTGGTCATGAAAGGAGAATAAAGGAAGAAGAACATGCCGCATAATAACCAAATTTTTTTGGTGAAAGTGGTGTGAAGCCGTGTGAGGAGAAAAGTCCCTTAGTGATCGGAGCATTTGTGACGTATGTGAGAGCAAAGCGGACACACGAGCATTCTTACAAGAGTTTGTATGAATCATTGCCCAATGTTGAGTGCCCCAAAAAAGTTAAATCAAAAACACTTATTTAATATTTAAAACAATTTATTGTAAAAATATTTAATAATTAAAATAAAAAATATATTGCATACTAATTTAATTATAAAGTGCATGATCTTGATAAGTGCAAAAAGGAAACTCCATTTTATAATCACAGACACAAACACAGACAGGATATATATATATACACACACACACATTTTTATTACAAAAGATTAATGCATAATAATTTGTATTATAATTATAAAAGTATTATAAATTATAGCATTTGCTATCATAAGGGATTTGGTTTTTATTATACACACATTTTATTTTTAATATTTTGAAATAAATTTATTTATTTATTTGCACTTTATCAACATGCAATTACATATTGAGTGATAATATCTTTATAGTTAGGATATATAGTTATTATATATTATGTCATGTAGTATGTAACGTATTGTAGGAGTCTCCAAAAACTAAACTGGTCTTAGTCTGTTCATTTGTAGAAAATTGTTTAGAGTTGCAAGATTATACTGTGAATTAAATATAATAAAATAGAAATTCACTTGTATAGTATAAAGTTAGATAGTTCACCCAAACATGAAAATTCTGTCATCATTTACTCACCCTCGAGTTGTTCCATACCTGAATGAGTTTCTTTCTTCTGTTGAACACAAAGAAGATATTTTGAAGAATGGTAGCCATTGACTTCCATAATATGGAAAAAAAATACAGAATTTGATGACAGATACAGAATTTTAATTTTTGGGTGATCTATCCGTTAAAGTGGAAGAAACCAGGGAACACAATAAACTCCTTTCCTTTCTATTCAGGTTGAATTGTAGAACTAGTTGAAATGGAGTTCAAAAGCACACTGAATTGTTAGTTTTTGATTCATCTCCAACAAATCATGATTTCATAATGTGCTGATTACCATTGTAATGACCGTATTGAGGTTATGAACAGCGCCCAGGGTACTATAACTGAGTCTTTTGAAGTTGTTACAATCATAGGACTCTGCCTACACTTAACTGTTTATGACTGATATATTTATAGATTCAGATATAAAAGACAAGGTCAGTTACTTAAGTATGCGTATTGATTTGATAAGTTCAATGAATATGGCAGGTGCAACCTTATATAACTTCTCAGGATCAATCTCTCTCTGACCTTCAGCTCTTCTTCTTTTCCTCGCTGCGTGGTGGCGGCGAGCAATGAGGACGGACTGTCCATGTCTGCGCCGGACCCCCTTGCGAGATCTGTTTAAGTTCCCACGAGTGCGCGGGTGAAGGGACAGACCATCCCAGACTCGGTGGTGAAGGCGTACAAAGCAGTGGGGTCGCTGAACTGAACGGTCATGCCACCTTGGCTTACTGATTCTCTCCAGTTATCCCCATGAAGTGATCGACTTCCCAATCATGGCTTTATCATTTACCACCCCTCTATCCTGCCTAGACACAGCGGATAGCCTCCGCCAGCTTAGACTGTGGTGAGATGTTACTAAAATGTCTTTATAACTACTGTATTTAGACACTTTTGTGCAGCCCCCTGCCTCTGAACATAATCTCAGCGCTCTCTAGTCCACCTTCTATACACAACAACTCGACAGGTTTGCATTGAGCACTTTACCCCCCCCCGGCACCGCACCGAACCACCAAGTGCTCCACGGGCGCCGCAGCATAAATGGCTGCCCACTGCTCCGGGGGTGTGCTCACTGTGTGTGTTCACTGCTGTGTGTGTGCACTTTGGATGGGTTAAATGCAGAGCACTAATTCCAAGTATGGGTCACCATACTTGGCCACATGTCACGTCACTCACTTCACTTAAAAATGAACAATTGCTGATCATTTACTCACCCTCAGGCCATCCAAGATGCAGATGAGTTTGTTTCTTCAACAGATTTGGAGAAATGTAGCATTAAATCCTTTGCTATGGACCCTCTGCAGTGAATGGGTGCCATCAAAATGAGAGTCCATTAGGACTCATGGAGTTTGCAGCTTTTCAACTTCATAAGACATTAATTGATGGACTGGAGTGGTGTGGATTACCTGTGGATTATTGTGATGTTTTTATCAGCGGTGTGGACTCTCATTCTGACGGCACCCATTCACTGCAGAGGATCCATTGGTGAGCAAGTGATGTAATGCTACATTTCACCAAAACAGTTCTGATGAAGTAACAAACTCACGTCTTGGATGGCCTGGGGTTGAGTAGGTTTTCAGAAAATTTTGGATGAACTATTCATTTAAATGAAATGGATTTAAATATGTGTGTGTGCAGGACACTAATCGAGGGTGATAAGAAAGCAGGATTTAGTATATTCTGGGCTGATGATGGTTTGGACACCGGCCCCATTCTGCTGCAGAAGGAATGTGCTGTAGAGCCGAACGACACAGTGGACACACTTTATAACCGCTTTCTGTTTCCAGAGGGCATCAAGGCCATGGTAACTATGAGAAAAATATTAAAAATGACGTTTTATGCAAACTAAATGTTAGATTTTGACTCCTGTGAGGTTCACGAATCTGAGTTTACTTCCAAATTGTGTTCAAACAGGTAGAAGCTGTACAGCTCATTGCAGATGGCAAAGCTCCCAAGATCCCTCAGTCTGAAGAAGGAGCCAGCTATGAGGGAATCCAAAAGAAATCCAATGCAAAGGTGAGACACAAAGATAATTATGTAAAACAGTCATTAGCTGTGATTATAGGGCTCCAAAGGTAAGCAAAGAAGGTTCAGCAAGTCAACATAATTTTATCTGTCATTCTCTGCCTCTCTTTCTCTAGGTGAATATGGCTCAGCCAACAGAGGTCATCCATAACTTTATCCGTGGTCATGATAAAGTTCCGGGTGCCTGGGTTGTTCTTGATGGAAAGGTGCGTTTTCTAAACACATAGTAGGTTTAAATCTTGATCGAAATGGGACCACAAAGGGGACCATAACAAAAAGAAACATACATTTAATAAAATGTATATTTAAAATTTTCCATTTTAGTACAATACTATACTATAATATAATAGAATATTATTTGTTCAAAATAATAAAAAAATATGACTTAAAATGTATTTAAACAATAACTTAATACATTTGAAAATTAATATCTGTGTAAGTCTTTAGAATATCATGATAAATATTTTACTCGCATAGTATTAATGGTTCTTGAATAAATAAAAATATTTATGTTTTTATATTACAGTTAAGGGCTTCCTTGTAGGGTAGTCTTCATATTTGGTATCAAAAACTCACTTTAGGCAAACTCAAGACTAATTCTGATGGTCCTGCTATAAGCTGTTAAGTGGATGATGTTGTGTGTGTGTGTGTGTGTGTGTGTGTGGTTTTGTAGCCAGTAACGCTGTACAGCTCATCGATGCTGAGTGGGTCAGTGTCCACAGGTCAGCCAATCGAGGTGGAAGGGGCGTCTCAGCCTGGACTCATTGCCAAATCTGGGCTTATTCTGTTCGGGTTTGATGGAAAAGCGGTTAGCTTCTGGTCTTTTATTTACTTAAATTCTAGACTTTTAATGCTTTAACTTTGTGCTACAAATTCATAATAAAGGGTATTAACGGCTTTAATATAATATCACTATGCAGCTCCAGGTAAAGAACCTGCAGTTTGAGGATGGAAAGATGATTCCTGCATCCAAATACTTCTCATCAGAGGAGACTGCCAGTCTGGATCTCACAGATGATGAGAAGAATATGGCAGAGGAGATCAGGGTATGTGTATGTTTATGTGCCTCAGAAATGCATTATGGTATATGTTTTAGCAATTATGTCATTTGTTTATTGTTTCATACTTATCTAGGTGATCTGGAAAGGTATTCTGAGTAATGTTCCAGTTATTGATGATACAACCGATTTCTTTAAGTCGGGAGCGGCTTCTAGGAGTAGTCAGGTGGTCTGACTATTATGGATATAATAGTATAGTTTTTATTAATATTTTAAATGAGCTTTTATTTTAGTTTTATAAATTTTTATTAAAGTAATGTTTTTTAAATTTTTCTTTTATTTCTATTTCTGGTTTAGTATTTAAGCTTATTTTTTGTTAGTTTCAAATTTTTTAGTTTAATTTTTTCATCTTATATTTCTTTTGTTTTTTTCAGCTTTATTTCAATCACTGACTTCCAGTAGTTTTGTAAAAGTTTTCACTTTAGTTAACAATAATAACACTGAAACTATGAAGCAAAAACATAGTGATATTGATGTCACGACCATGATAACATCAACATGATTTACCACATTTACATATCAATGTTGATTCAGTATTTATCAACTTAGCAGAAGTATTTTGAGTTCATTTAACATGCAAACAGGTTAGCCAATCATAACTGAGGTCATTTACATATTAAAGTCTTAGCAACAGCTTGTGTACTTGTAAGGGGGCTGAAAATGGTCCCGTAAAACTAAATTACAATTATTCTTTGAAGAATTAGACCTTTATGAACATTATAAGTGGATTATGGTGTTATTGTGATTGTTTGGTTTAGATTGGTAGAGGAGGTGAAGCAGAAATGTGGAGGAGTTCAGCTTCAGAATGAGGACGTCTACATGGCCACCACCTTCCAGAGCTTCATCCAGATGTTCGTCCGCCGCCTGCGAGGAGAAGACCAGGAGGAGGAGCTGGTCATCGATTACGTGACAAGAGACGTCAATAACATGACAGTGAAGATGCCCTATCAGTGTTTTATCAACGGCAAGTTCGAAGATGCAGAAGATGGAAAGACATACAACACGGTGAACCCAACGGATGGCTCGGTATGTTAAGTCATCTCAAACACACACTTAAACTCATCCCTGGCACGTTTAAAGGTTGTGTTGTGTTTCAGGTGATCTGTAAGGTGTCATATGCATCTGTGGCAGATGTGGACAGAGCGGTTAGTGCAGCCAAAGAGGCCTATGACAACGGACCTTGGGGTAAGATGAACCCTCGTGACCGCGGACGGCTGCTCTACCGGTAAGATGTGTTAGAGAGTTTTGTTGACTTTATTGACCCACTGGGTCAAGATTTGACTTAGATATGAAAAGCCAAACACATTTGCAAAACAAATAGTAATACAGTGCAATCATTTGACCAAAAATTGATTTCTCAGAGAATATCCTGTTGGCAGGTTTGATACTTTATTTGCAACAAAAAGGGAACTTTTGACTTCTTTTGTGTGTAGTTTGGCTGACCTGATGGAGGAACACCAGGAGGAGTTGGCTACTATTGAGACGATTGACTCTGGTGCGGTTTATACTCTGGCTTTGAAAACACACGTTGGCATGTCCATTCAGACGTTCAGATACTTTGCTGGCTGGTGTGACAAGATCCAGGTGTGTGTGTGTTTGAGGTTCACCAGGCCTGCTCATTTTATAATTCTTGTCGCTGAGATAATGGCTGTTTCCGCAGGGTTTTCAAACGATACCATCAATCAGGCCAGACCAATCGCAACTCACCTTTACAAGAAAGAGCCTCTGGGGTCGAGTGATGTAAATGTGTGATGTGACGTGTATGCACCATGTGATAGCGTGAAGGTTGTGTTTGTAACATGATGCTTGGTTGTGTCTTGTGTGTGTGCCATAGGGATTCCTTGAATTACACATATGGGCTGGCATGGAAGAGGCAGCCTGTAATGGCGGCGGGAAACACGCTCGTCTGAAAACATCTCAGTAAACACACAAACACCAAAAACATTTATTGTTATATATATAGTAAATTAATGATCATTCTAAATTATTAATTATAAAAATATTAAATATGCAAAATAGAAAAAAAAAAAAAGAAACGCTAAAGATTATTGAGGATTTTTTTAAAAAAAAATATTCTGAAACAAAGGAATAGAAGACAACAGTAATTGTACCGTATGTGGAAAATTTTGAACCTTAACCTTATGCCAACACCACCTGTCTTACTGCTCTCATACACCAAACATAACCTGTTCCCTTTATCGTTTTGGAACGTTGCTGACGCCACTTCCAGTGTCGGCTGAGGCCCGATGGCGAATGAGTGATGATGTGCACAGATTTTAGTGATGTAAAGTGATGCGGTCTTTCACACTTTCTAAGATATTTAGCTAGAAATTATGATAAGGTAACTTGTTCGATTTTATTAATTATAATAATCCATTGAATAAAAGTATTGTTCTTGTTTAGTCGCTGTAAATAGTAAGCCTTGTAAATAAATCGTTTAGCAGTCTCACTGTACATTGCTATATCTTGTCCATATTACATCTGAGCCAATCTCAGAGTCACGAAAACCCTCACAAATTTCAGAACTCGGTGAATCTTTAATTTACAAAAACAACAAAAACTACCCGGCCGCGCTACAACACTACAGACTGTATCTCATGTTTTTGATAAGTTCTCGCTCAATTTTTTTATTAACCCACAGAAATTTGCTGATTTTGTTTATATGTTTTATATATTTACATGAATGTATATTTCATGTGATATAAATTAATACATATACTATATTTTAATTAGTACAAATACTATTAAATAAATGACAGTTAAATTATATAAAATAAAAATATAGAAAAAATATACAACACATGGTTTATTTTCCAACACCATAAACACCTCCACAAACTACTAGATACAAACTAGACATAAATTCTCTTCATTTTTTTTCAGTTTGTATATCCCATGTAATCCCGGCGCTCGAAGTCGTGTTGCTGTACTGCAGGGACCTAATCGCCTCCACATAAGCTGGTGTTCACTCAGCTTCGCGGGACTAGGTTTTAATACCCCCTCCCCCCTTACTTCCTCACAGTTGTGGCGCGTCTTCTCACTTGGTAGTGCACTCAGGCAATACACGATGTGGCCATCTTTCGGGTTGTATAAACGAACAGAAATCTCATTTATAGTAATGCACTTACACACGTGAAGTACTATGGAGCCATAACACACCACACACAGTGATGGACCTCGTAATTCGTCCGGTAGTATTATCTGTTTGTTAAAGCATGTAACGGTAGAAAAATTTTTGTTATTTGAGCTGTGAAGTTTCAAAATGATATTGTGTGTTAATCGGCAGCTGATGTTACTTTCTTACTCCTTATGATGACTGACATTTCTGTCACCTCTTTCTCTCAGGTGGTCTGGTCGGGCAGAGGATGTCTGATCACCCTGATATCCGTAAGCTGGGTTTCACAGGCTCTACTCCCCTTACTTTTTTTGCGTCCCAAGAGCAAATCCTTAGTTGACAAAGTGAGTTCGCGCGTTCAGGCATTGTAATTGAACTAGAACTACAAACATGTAGTTACGATCTAATAACTCATGTGACAATTACTCAAAAATAATGTTATAATTCAGCGAATCATTCAAATACGGTTATATGGTGCTGTGTGAAAAGCCTCAGTGAGGATTTTTCTGTTTTTTCTGTTGCAAGCTGTGCGTCCCGTCCAGTAATTTGAAGAAGGTTTCTATGGAGAGGGCGCTTCCGGTAAATATCCCCTATCAATCTTCAGCGACTGGACATGACACCCAAGCAGTGGAGCAAGGTGTAGGATTTCGGGAAGAACAACGCTATTGCACAGAAGGATAAGGATGCTAAATCGTCGTCCCTTCATCGGTCTCCCAACCTCTTCTGTCACTCTGTCCACTTCACTCTATGATGCAATTGGTGGCCGCTTGTCATCTCAGCTTCACGCTGTGTGTTTTCCCCCTCTTTCATGAGTTCGAGTTTACTTCACAACTGTGTGTAGTGACTCCAATCAATGATCGCTGTTCGGGCCGGCTGTTTGTTGAGGATGTGCACCTGTTTTACCATGTGTTAGACCCGTTTGTCACTTTTCAGGCCCAGAGACTTGGTACGTGTTTCCGTCGTACATTGATTGTATTTTAAAGTTGCAAGCTGCTTCTAGATGACGACATACTGGTATGTTTTTGTGTGCTCAGGTTGAAGAAATCAAGAAGATGAAGATTGGAGATCCTTTGGATCGCTCCACAGATCACGGACCTCAGAACCACAAGGCCCACCTGGACAAGCTGGTGGAGTACTGTGAGATCGGCGTGAAGGAGGGGGCAACACTTGTCTACGGCGGGAGACAGGTGGACAGACCAGGTGAGACCTCCAATCTAATCAGGCTTCCATGATTTAAAAGGGTTTGTGAACATAAATTTGTTTTGTAAATGTTTTTGAATATAAATTAGGCAATTTTGGTCATGTATAATCATAGATATGCATTATTCCCAGTGTTATTTGTGTATAATTCTTATACTATTATATTATTTCTTAAAATTATGAAATGGCTTTTATTTTTAGATTTTAAGCTCTACTGATTTCATTATGTGTTTTGGCATTCTTATTAGTTTTTTTTATATATATATTTCAATTTTTTATATTTAGCTTTATTTTTATTTCAGTTTTAGTTTTTATCTATATCAGCTTATTTCGCTTATTTCAGTCAGTTGCCAAGGCAACATTTATAATTTTCATTTAAGTTTTTTTTTTTTTTTTTTTCATTTCAATTGAGTTAAGTTTTAGTAATTTTGTTCATATTTAGTTTTTTTTATATTTGTATTTATAATATTTAGCTTTATTTTAGGTTTAGTTTTGTCATTTTAAGTACTAACTTTTTTTTTTCCAGTTAGCTGCCAAGGCACCATTTCTAATATTTTTTTAAGTTTAAGTTTTTCATTTTATTTTTGAGCTTTTGTGATTGTATTAGTTTTGGATTTTTTGTTCAATTTTAGTTTTAGTATTTTAAGTACTTTAACTCAAACTTAATTATTTCAGTTACATTCCAAGGCAGCATTTTAAATTTTCTTTTAAGTTTTCTAACTTTCAGTGTTTCATCTAATATTTGTTTTATTTCAACTTTTTATTTCAGTTACCAAAAATGATTTTTAATTGTTAGTTGTTAATTTAGCTACTCCATTTCTAATATCTAACTATGTATGCTTACAGGCTTTTTTATGGAGCCCACAGTCTTCACAGACGTGGAGGACCACATGTTCATTGCCAAAGAGGAATCATTTGGCCCTGTTATGGTGGTATCCAAATTCAAAGATGGGTAAGCTGGCTTTTTGGACCTTAGTAGGACTTTGTGTGTCAGTCTGACCTGCAGGATGATCTAAATTCAAGGCAGGAGCTCATTTGAATAACGTCTAATATGGTTGTTTGATGATCAGTGATGTAGATGGAGTTCTGAGCAGAGCCAATAACACAGAGTTCGGCCTGGCCTCTGGTGTCTTCACCCGGGACATCAACAAGGCCATGTACGTGAGTGAGAGACTGGAGGCGGGAACTGTGTTCGTCAACACCTACAACAAAACCGATGTGGCGGCTCCCTTTGGAGGCTTCAAACAGTCCGGGTTTGGGAAAGACCTTGGTAAGAGTGAACAAAACACACACTGTATCATTCATTACTCTGTATCACTTTAAAACCAGTTTCATGACCATGAGGATCATGTGCATGTGTATACAGGTGAGGAAGCCCTGCATGAGTACCTGCGGACTAAAGCTGTGACAGTGGAGTATTGAATGAAACCTGTGGTGGAAAAGACTGCATGGCCGAGACTGTCTTAACACAGGTTTAATAGAAAAAGCATTTCCTGCCAAGACTACACTGATGTGCCTACATTTTTTATTGCCCTTTTTTTCTGGAAATGTTTGGAATAGGGCAGAACTGGAAAAATGGCAAAAGACCTAGGGTTGGGTATCTTTTGAATTTTACTGATTCCGATTCTGCTTATCGATTCCTAGTTTCGATTCCAATAAGATAAAAAAAATTAAGTCAAACATTTAGATGCCAAACATTTATTCTGTCTTTTTACAAAGTATTCTGTTGCAGCTGAATAACACGAGCAAAAACCAGCAGCCTACAGAACACTGCAAGAGGAATTTTGCCTATGCTTTAAAAAAAAAAATACCACAGCAAAAACAACTCGATTAATATAAATCTCAAATATTAAAGTGTTAAAGACAAGTAAACAGTCAGTAATAAGATAGGAACAAATCAATGAGCAAAATCATAAATAAATACAACTGAACAAAATTTCAGGTACAGAAACTGTAATTAAAAGTTATATCTTTTCATAAATAAAATATAGATTAATCAATTAAAGTTATTAAATATATTCAGTCAAGATCAGTGAATGGTTTTCTTTTGTTCTTTGATTAACATTAATGACAGGCAACAAGATTATTAGGCTGCTCTCTCTTTAACACCGAACGCACACAGATCTAAAAATACTGCACATGTGTGTTTTCTTTCTCATCTGTTTACGTTCACGTAAGACAAAAATGGCTTTATGTGTTTATGATGATATACTGACGTAGTTTTCTGCATATTGGTCGACAAATATGAAAGAAGTCAGTTTCGGCCTGGAACAACCTTTTCTACAGTGGAAATACACGGAACGGTTCGAGAACCGACACAAACCGGGAACCCGTACCGAGACCTCTGTTCTCTGTGCTTGCGCTTTGTGTGCGCTGCACGCAAACAAGGTCTTTCCATTCCTGCACTTAAATCGTTTTTAATCACATTAAAATGCGAACGCAGGAATCGTTAAGCAGAATCGAAATGCATGCGTCTTATCATATACCCGGTTCTTGGAAATTTGGAACCGGTTCAACAATGGAACCTGTTTTCGATGCCCAACCCTACCTCCAAGTGAACCCAAGGACACAAGATCAACCACAAATCAGATCATGCATTGTTTTTAACTAGTAGACACTGAAATATCATAATGAGGTGAAGTGAAGTGAAGTGAGTCAGTTTCAGGAAGTAACCACGACACTATAATGATCTTGAACATTTCCTAACCATGTTTCCAGTGATAAGTAATTTGTCTGTCCACACTGAATGTGAAACTGCTGCATGATGATTTTGCCGTGATGCTGAAACAAAGAGAAACCAAGTAACCAACAAAATGTCCTGTCGCTCATATCACAACTGGTTAGGACAAAACTGCTCATTTACTGTTTAAAGTTCGGGGTCAGTAAGATTTTTTGTCTTGTGTTTACCAAGGCATTTATTTGACCAAAAATACAGTAAAAAGAGTAATGTTGTGAAATATTATCACAATTTAAATAACTGTTTTCTAGTTTAATATATTTTAAAATGGAATTTATTCCTATGATGCAAAGCAAAATTTTCAGCATCATTACTCCAATCTTCAGTGTCACGTGATTCTTCAGAAATCATTCTGATATGCTGATTTTGTAAATTTCTTAATATAAATTGTTGAAAATAGTTGTTCTGATTAATGTTTTTGTGGAAACGGTGATTTTGCTGTTTTTTCAGGATTCTATGATGAATAGAAAGGTTTTTTGTAAAATTATAAATGTTCTTACTGACACTTATCTATTAATGCATCTTTGATTAAAAAATTATTTTCTATATATAATATAAAAAAAAAAAATAATAATAGGACCCCAAACTTTTAAATGGTGGTGTTCGTGGCCTCAGCATATTTCTATTCAGCCAATGTGCACACACCAGCCCACACACACACACACACACAGTCTTTTATCGTTTTATATATATACCCCCGGTTTCACAGACAAGGCCTTAAACCTAGTCCAGACTAAAATGTAAGTCTGAGCTGTGTCAAATGAAAGAAACGTGCACTGACTGATCTTAAAACATATCAATGCCTTTGTTTGGTCTCCAGAGGGACACCAGTGATGTGTTTTCTGAGGCATGTTTATGAAAAATTACTTAAATATCCTAATTGAACTATGGCCTAATCCTGGCTTAGTCTAAGCCCTGTCTGTGAAACCAGGCCATAGTCATATATTAAAGCCATGACATCAGTGCCCCTTTATGAAATCTGTATTACTATATTTGTACATCCCAAGGCAAGAGGTGCCCAAACTCGGTCCTGGAGGGCCGGTGTCCTGCAGAGTTTAGCTCCAACTTGCCTCAACACATCTGCCTTTAAGTTTCTAGTATGCCTATGAGAGCTTGATTAGCTGGTTCAGGTGTGTCTAATTGGGGTTGGATCTCAACTCTGCAGGACACCGGACCGAGTTGGGGCACCCCTGTCCCAAGGGTTTTTAAATATGCATAGCATTTTCACATCACTCATTTTTATTAGAATAACTGTATATATTTTATTAGAGAATATGACAACTTGTCTTATTTTATATATTTAATTTTGCATTCCAGACAGATGATTGGAAAGGGAAACGATATAAATTCTATTCTTTTTGAAAGGAAGCTATTTATTTTGTACAAAAATATGGGTCATGCTTGGTAGTAGCTTACTCTTGAATTCAATACAGTGTGAAGTATTCTGACACATTCTTGTTAAAATTACTGAAAATATCTGTTGCCAAATGTTCGCTAAAGATTCATGCTTTTGTTATGCATGAACACCAAGCAATGACATGTATTTGACAAAACATGAAATGTTATCATATGCAGATGTTAATATGAGTATTTTAGGTTCTGTTTAAGCTGTCAGTCATATTGGAAGTGTCATATTGCCAAACAGTCTTACACACAACAGTATTTCAAATTTATATCAACCACAAACACAATTTAAGGAGTGTCAGGCAACCATTTTTACAATAAAGAATGTAAATTGCAAAAACTGTTTTTCTTGATTGAAACACTGAACTTTTAATATAGTTCATGCCAGAATACAATCCATTTTCAAGTATAATCAACTGAGACAACAAAAGAGAGTGACTTTTAGTCTCCCCAAAAATGAAAATTTGCAGAACATGTACTCACCCTCAAGCCATCCAAGACGTAGATGAGTTTGTCTTTTCATCAGAACAGGTTGGAGAAATTTAGCATTACATTACTTGCTCACCAATGGATGCTCTGCAGTGAATGGGTGCCGTCAGAATGAGAGTCCAAACAGCTGCTAAAAACATCACAATAATCCACACCACTCCAGTCCATCAATTAACATCTGGTAAAGTGAAAAAGCTGTGTGTTTGTAAGAAACAAATCCACCATCAAGATGTTTTTAACTTAGCATTGCATCCACTGGTGATCAAGTGATGTAATGCTAAATTTCTCCAAATCTGTTCCGATGACGAAACAAACTCATCTGCATCTTGGATATCCTGAGGGTGAGTACATTTTAAACAAATTTAAGTTTTTTGGTGAACTCTTCCTTTAATAGTTCAACCTCTGGATTAAAACATCTTCAAAGAACATGAAATGCCAGTCTGCCAGCTCACCAGGACATAAAATCACTGGTCTGTGCTCAGCAACAGACTTGAAAGGGTTATATATTTCTTTAATAGGCACAGAAATGGCCTGGCGTGAGTCCAATGCTCTCCCAGAGTTCCAGTTGGCAGTATGTGTTCTCTCACTCGCCCTCTTTCCCCAACACCTGGATGTTGGCCTTTCTCTTTCTGTCACCTGGAAGTTTGAGTGTCTTTGGAGTGACAGTTTGCACCTCTTCCTCTGAGCTGTCTTCCTCTGAACATGATGATAATGATGACGACGACTCTTCTTCGCTGCTGTCTGAATCCTCCAGTTCAACCAGAGCCACGTCCTGCAGTGTAAACACATCCGCTTATTATGTAAAAAATTCAAGATTTTTATAATTAGACACGACAGCTGGTGGTGAGAGCAGGCGCACCATCTCAATGACTTTCTCTGCATCCTCCACACTCTCAATGTCAAAGAAACCAGCAGGAGCCTCGTCCATCTGTTGTCTTAGTGACTCATTGGCATGAGCGATTTGAGGAAGGAAACTTTGCAGCCTGTCCAAGACTAGCACACAGAATATGCATTAAAGATAACCCATTATAATTATAGCATATGACCTACAAATACATCTGATGACATGAACATACTCACCACTACTTCTGGGGACCCTTGCTGTCTGCAGTGAAGCACTTTTAGAGTTCAATAGAAGTTGCTCATGGATTCCTGGAGACATCAAAGTTAACGATTCATTTATGATTAGGTGTTCCCAAAATATATGTATTTGGTTATGATGAAATAAGAAGTGACAACAAAGCACAGATGTGGTTTCATTTGAAGGTTTCTACATTATTATGATTTGAGAGGAGCTCTTCTCAACTGATCAAATGTTAATTTAGAAACAAACTACTTATTTTTATTTTACGTTTATTTAGTCATTTAGTTTAATTTAAGTTTATAGGTTAACGTCGGTCCTGGAGTATCGCTGTCCTGCAACCCTTTGCCGTTGTTTCCTAGCAAATCCCGACCTTAGCAACACACCTGAACAAGCCAATCATTGTCTTCAGGATTACTAAATGAGTTTTTTTTCAGGGTTGGAGCTAAACTTTGCAGGACATCGACACTCCAGGGCCGACGTTGCCTATCCCTGCGATACAAGAACGTTTCTGAATGGATCTGTTCGAGAGACGAGATTCTCTCCGTGAACTCAAGCGTCTGCTGGCTAATTCTCTCCGAGTCTCTTTCTTTCTTTCTTTTTTTTCAAAGAACGTCTCACCTTTTCCGTTGCCACAGGTCAGCAAGTCTCTAGAAGAGGCTTCCTTGGTATTGTTTTGTGTTTGAGCCATGTTTAGTTCCTCACATGTACAAAATAAATTAGCTTGTGTCCACATGTGTTTTTACACAACATAATAACTTCCGTTTTGTTGGGTCGAGCCACTGTTGGCGCCCTCTAGAGTTTTGGATGTACGTGCTGGACGACAAAAGAACAGTGCTGTGGAAGTTACAAACATAACAACATAACAACAGCATAGCATAGCATAACAGCATTACATAAAACCAAACATTTTAGTGTAGAACCTCAAATAACTAAAAGTATAAAATGAATAAAATCTTTAGTAATAGCATTTTCTGAGATTAAAACCACAGACATTTTAAATAGCCTGATTATTTTGTTTAATTTGTTTCGTTATTTGCTTATTTCTTTATTTAATTATTATTATTGTAAAAATGCTAAGAATATTTTCTTAAATAGCGTTTGATAGCTGACATTAACTGTTTGGTCTGTTTGTTTGTTTTTTGTCATACCTGACATAGTTTCCTTTTTTTTTTATACCTGACAAAAATGGCCCTCATAGAAATTTAGGTTGTCATGCTTGTTTGACAATATTGGACTTTTTTTAATTAAGAACATTAAAGAGTAGCACAAAAAAATCAAGGCATATTAAAAAAAATATGTGTTTCAATTTAAGTTTTATATGCTTCGATGTGATCTCACGAGCCTTTTATTTTGAAATGCGCGCTCGCTCCCGCTGCTGTCGCAGTGGGCAGTGATGACGCGCCGCCGCTGTCATAGAGCTCCAGTGCAGCGATCAGAGAAGAAGAAGAAGAAGAAGAAGAAGAAGAAGATAGCAAGAGAGAAGAAGCTGAAGCTCGTCTCGACGGAATAAATATCACGGTACATAAATCCTTATGATCTTTTCAAACTCTCGAGAAATTGGACAGCTGGGCCCCCCACATTAAATAAAGCGCTGCTTTCATTTGACAGTTGAAATGATTAATTATTAATGTTTACCATCAGGCAGCTGGAGAATATTTTAGGATGTTTTGGGGTGATTCCAATGCACAAGTCACCTACATAAAGGTTTAGACATAGAATTGAGTATTTTTGGTAACCACAAACCATATAAACTTAAGAAATCTGGCATATTTTCTTAGTTTGTCCAGCTGGAAATGCAACCTGTCCTTTCCCTGCCACTACATCACATGTATAATATATTCGTATATCTCAAATAGTGTCCGTCAAATGTATGTTTTGTTAATTACAGGCATAATAATCTGTTGTTCTTCGTTTGTTTATTTCCTTTAGGTTTTCTAAGTTCTGAGAACTAGCATTGTTTGTTTACAAACATTTTCCATGTAATGTGTTGTGTATTGTTTTGCCTGCGTGATAATATTGAAATACACTATTACATATACACTATATATGTTTTATTTATTACTTTTATGTTAAATGTCTGATAGTTAACTTGGAAAAAGAACATTTCATACAATAATCGGTCTCCATCAGACAATTCATTTGTGTGTGTTTTTTTTCCAATGCACCTCTAATAATTAATGGAAGCTTGTTTTTGCTATGGGATAAAAACATTTATGTAATTGCAACTTTTTTATCAATTACAATTGTGAGATATAAACTCGGAATTGTAAGAAAGTAAGTCAGAATTCTAAGTTAATTGCACATTTTTGTTTTATTTATTTATGCAATTGTCATTTGAAAAATTGCAGTTGCCTTTTTTTTATTTTTTCATCCCATGGTGGAAATAAGTTTCCATCAATATTAATACTGAAGGGGTTCAGAAGTTAGTTCGAATATGGTGTACTTAGAAATTGATGTTTAAGTAAATAAGGTTTAGACTGTGTACTAAACCCTATGACTGCCAATTCAGCATCTAGACCAAATAATTACTGCTGACAGACTAAAAGAGAGCATATAATGAGAGTATGACCTTGAATGTGACACTTTTATTGATGAATTTCCCTCTGTACTTCTCTTTATCAGGTCACTGCGATACTGTCAGCGCTCTGTCATAGCTGTTATGGATGCCACCTGCTGGTTCTGCTGATCTGCTGCTCTTCTCAAAGTCCGGCTGGCCATGAGCCCAACCAGTTCCCATCTGCAGTATGAGCCTCCGAACCATAGGGGGCGCTGTGCTCAGCTCCCTGGGCCCTAGTCTGGCAGCTCAGGCTGGAGGAGCCTGGAGCTCCATCTCTTTCAGACCCATACCCTCCTTGCTTCAGACCATGGTACCTGCTGGTTACACCGCACTACAGGAGGAACGGCTGGCCATGGTGGACCTCGGCATGCCTAAGCCTGATTCCCTCAAGAATGGGTTCCAACGCGAGCCCCGCCGCCACTCAGACCGCAGCAGCAGAACATCCATCAGCCTGTCTGATGCCGGAGACGGACACTATGTGGAGACTGAGCCTATGCTGCCTGATGGCAGGCTTTCAGGAGAAGAGGCAGATGAGGAAGAGGAGAGCGAGGAGGAAGGGCAGCAGCTGGCAACTAGAAATATGCCCAAGGAGTCGCCCCTTGCCATGGCATTGCAGATACTGGTGCCCTTCCTGCTAGCTGGGTTCGGGACGGTTTCGGCTGGAGTGGTACTGGATATAGTACAGGTGAGATTTTCGAAACCTTACAGGGAGCATTTTCTCATCTTTACGTTGTTCCAAACCTGTTGGACTTTCTTTCTTTTGCGGAACTCAAAAGAAGGTATTTTGAAGATGTTTTTGTCCATATAATGAAAGTCAATGGGGTCCAAAATCACACTGGACCACAGTGACTTTCATTTTATAAACAAAAACACTGAAACAATTTTCAATATATCATATTTCGTGTTTCATAAAAGGGATGGACTGACCCTTTAAGTATTAAACTTTGACGTGATTGGACTTAAAATTTTAGCTTGGCAGATAATAAAACTGGATTTAAAAAAAACCTCTCAACCTTTTTGACTTCAATATTTGAGGATAACATTTGAAGGCTATCCTATCTAAACTGATATGTACCTCTGGTACTTCTGTTGTCATAAAAATAAATAAATAAAAAATTCAATGTCAGTTTAATGTTGATCTTTTATTTTTTCTTTTTGTAATTATTTTTAATAAAAAAATATCTATTGAGCTATTTATTTATTTGTCCATTATAAGTAAGATTATGTTAAAATATTATGTTAACTATTTAAATACTGGAAGTTTGTTGAGGCCCCCTAATGGGTTCCCGGTCCACTGGTTGAGAACCACCCCATAGACCTAATGGAAATCTCTCTTCTCTTTTTTTCAGCATTGGGAAGCATTTAAAAACATTACGGAGATCTTCATCCTGGTTCCAGCTCTTTTGGGTTTGAAAGGAAACCTAGAGATGACCCTCGCTTCCAGACTTTCCACAGCGGTTAGTATCCTAACTAACTAACAGCTCTTTGCACATAATTGCATCTTGCTTTAGTTTACATTGGGCGTGCCTGTAATTTGATTAGAAGTGACTTTCAGCTCTTATTAGAAGTGCTCCTTTGACGCTAAAGTGCTTCATGATGAGATCTTGGCCCGCTTTGGGCATGCTCTCACCTGTCAGGACCTGACGATTCATGCTAGTGCCCATCTTCACAGACTAGGGCTGGTAGTAAAAAGCATATGTCAGTGATAGAATGACTAGCTAGTCTGTTATTATGGTTATGACTCCATAGGTATTTCCAACCCCCATATGTCTGAGTAAGAAACACACACATAGGTTTTCAAGACATGTAATCAGTATCTTAATAATTGTGCACATTAATGTGCACATTATTTTTATTTTAAAGAATGAAAAAGAATGTATTATAATAATATAATGTATTATAATCTTTTATCAAGAAGTAATAACTTCTTCCACTTCAGAAACATATTTTCTGCTGATGTAACCAGTAATATCATAACAGCTCGTCATCAACACCGTGACAGCACATTTGTCAGCCATATTATACACTTTCATTACACACACACAAACACACACACACACCCACACACAGGCGTTTGGTTTGTGAAAAGTGGGGAATATCCCATAGGTGTAATGGTTTTTATACTGTACAAACCGTTTTTTCTATTGCCCTACACCAACCCTACCCCCTAAACCTACCCCTCACAGGAAAAATGGTGCTATTTCAGATTTTCAATACACTAAATTCTGTGTGATTTATAAGCGTTTTGAAAAGTGGGGACATGGGGTAATTTCCTGAAAAGTCACCTTCTCCTTGTAATACATATGTTATACCTTTGTCATTATACAAGTTGATGTCCTCATTTGTCACAAAAACGCACGCGCACACACACACACACACACAACACAACACACACGCATATATATATAATATAATATATTGCACTTTCATTACCATTTTTGTGCCATGTCTTATCATCGGTAGATAGTACTATGTATATGGGTGTCAATAATAAAAGACATAATACATAAAAGTAAAAAAATTATAAATAGACTATATAAAGTTAAATATAAGTTAAGTACAACTGTTGTGTGAATATATATGAATATATACATCATTTTTGGGGGCCTTTGTCACTTTCAGTGGAGTTTTGCAATAAGCAACACTCGCCCACCTAATTTCTGACCCTGTGAAAATGTCTCTAACTGCTGTTTATGGTTGGACTTAAAAACTTATTGGCATTACATTTTCTTAGTTTTACTCAGACTAGGGGGTTTGTGTGTAGTGACATAAGCATGTTAGTAACGATTCTCTCCTACTCTCCTTCCTGCCCTTTCCTCTGGCGCGGAGTCTCTGCTGACAGAGGTGATTTAATTTTTTTGGATTAAGCTAGTGTTTTTTTTCTTCAGTCTGGGACATTCTTTTAGAGCTAAGGAGGGGTTTCAGCTCATGCCGTTAGCGTCAGGGTGCTCATGGCAAATCTGCCGTCCACCCTCGAGGTGAATGAATAACCAACCTGGCGTGTGGGCCGAGAAGAGGAGAGGGGAGAAAGTTACAGGACTTTGGTAACCTCATGCAGCTGGGGAAAAAAATAGTTAAAACATCACAACTGAGTTTTACCCCAGACGGCTCTCTCCTACACCGCTGCTCTTTAACATTAATTTGTTTGCCTGTATTCCTATGCACAACACTGGTGCACACCACATGGGCTCATCAGTTGTGGATCAGCCATTCATGATTGCTCGGTGGGCAGAGATTCATTCCAAACCGAAATCTGATCTTTTCCTCAGATGGGGGGGTTTTTTTCAAGTAAAATATCCAATGCAAAAAAAACAACACTTGGAGGTACTTTGGTCACCTACTATTTTTTTTTTTCTATTTGTGGTTTTGCTTGTTTTAGGCTTTTAGGTCAAAATCAAAAGATTAAAAGAAACATTATATTTTTAGATATTTTAAGCCTCTTTTAGGGCCATTGCTATTTTCTGGTATTGTTATGCTCTTTCTCTCTTTTTATTAATATAAATAATGTCATTAATTCTTAAATCAGTACATCTAATATTACAATGATGTATAAATATGTTACAATTTAATTAGTTTATTAATGGTCCTAAATAAAGTTACTTTTATTTTGGGGTGAACATGTTTGAAATATTTATCATTTATCAATGCTTTGTCAACTTTTTACCTTTGCTTTTCCTAAACATATGTCACATTTTAGTGACCACATTACAGGTGACTGAATGCAATAGTGACCTGTTCATCAATGTTGTTGTCTTTAGGTGAATGTGGGGAAATGGATACCCATAGAAAAGGGAACTTATTATGGGAATTTGGCGCTTGTTGAAAACCGGTAAGCACTCGAATGTTATTTTGCATCAGGGATTTTACCTGGAAAAGGAACAGAGACTTTATCAAGATGACGGGTTTCCATATTTGCATGGACGCTAATAAAACAAAGACAAAGTGAAGTGTCTATATAAAGTGTATAAATAAGAAGTAATTAACCCCTTAAGCACTGGGGTTATTTAGGGGGTTTCCACCTGGATTTAGCATACCCAAATGTAAATGTTTACCCTACACACATACAATGGAGTAAATGGAAAAAATGGTGTCATTGTATAGACAAACCCCTTGAAATACAAAATCAGATTGTAATTCTTCACAAATAACATTATATATGTTTCAAATATTACAATAAACACAAAAAAAAACATAATATATTTAAGAGAATTCTATAAATAGAATATTTAAATATGATTATATATAACAGATTGTACAATATTCTCATGATTTGTTTTGTTTATTTTATCTTAAAAATAGAAAATAAAAATATAGAAATAATAAAAATAAATAAATAAAAATTTGTTCATATAGTTAATAAAATATACATATTTAAATAAATGAAACCTATTGTTACCTCTGCCTGTCTCTCTTTCTCAGGTGCAGGCCACAGTAATAGGGTTCCTGGCAGCAGTAGCGGCAGTTGTACTGGGTTGGATTCCTGAGGGAAAGTTCCAGATCAGTCACGCCGTGTTGCTGTGTTCCAGTAGTGTTGCTACAGCCTTCATAGCATCTCTGCTGCAGGGTCTGTACTACTATAGATTAACCTTAATGCTCTTATTGTAGATTACTAAAGCGGCTCTTTTCACAACAAATAAAATGGCCACCTTGTTATTATCGCAATCCGAGATCAGTCATGTTTGTTATTAGTAACATTTCGCATTATGAATGTCCAGTTCCGAGTGAGTAGGGTAAACACTGTCTCATGCGTGTCCTCTCTCAGGTTTTATAATGGTGGGAGTGATTGTGGGCTCTAAGAAGACAGGCATCAACCCTGATAATGTAGCTACGCCCATCGCTGCCAGTTTTGGTGACCTCATCACACTGGCCATCCTGGCATGGATCAGCCAGGGCCTCTACAACTGCCTAGGTGAGAAAAGATGTGTGTGGGGGAAAAGAGGCTCTGTTCTAAAACCTAGTGAGCTGCCTACGTAGGCAGCATTTTTAGGCATCATAGGCACATTCGATTTAAATGTACCTAAAAAGAACATATGGACAATGTTTCACAACCTCAAATGAGTCACGTTCGCCAGCTATGTAGAGAGCAGACAGCGAGGCAGCTCACTAGGAATTGTAACAGAGCCAGAAAGAGATGTATTTTTTTGCCCCGAATAGATAGTAGGTCAGTTTGGTACTGTAGATTCTCTCAGATCAGACATGCTTTCAGTTTTCTACCACAAGAGGGCGCAAGAATCCATCACTTTGGACTCCAGCCTTGCATGGAATATATACTAATACATATATATAATATAATTTTATATTTGAGTATATGCAAATATTTTAAATTATGTATCATTAATGGTAATATTACAAATAATAGAAATTGATTACTTTCTTGTCCATTCCGTCAGGACTTATATCTCTTTATATATATATAGAGAGAGAGAGAGAGAGAGATCAAGTATCAGTTAATTCATGAGATTTTTTTAAATATTGATGATCACTTTAAATTTGGTTTTCAACTTGCTTCTTTATGTTTGTGGTGACGTTTTCAAATATTTGGCCCTCACAGACAGCCAAATAACCAGTGTCTCTCTCACACACAAACACTAAATCTAAAAAGTGTGAAAGTCACATGTGGGACATCCTGAGCAGCGTTCTGGAGTGTTTATGCTGGGTTTAATGAGGCTTCAGTCCATGATGACTCAGTGTGATAAGCCCCAGACTGGTCCAGACTGAGTGCCGCGTTCCTTTTTTAGTCTTTCCTTTTCTGAGAGAGGTGAAGTGAGGTGAGGGCAAGGCAAATGGCACCACCGTGCCACGCCAAAACCATATCAGCCATGCCAACCAGCCAAAAAGAGAGGCTTCTGCCATCATTAGCACACACCGCTGCCCTGTCAGGCCCATCTCACAGTAAATGTCGTCACACAGATGTTGCCTCTATGTTTGGGATTTAAAGATTTAGGCTGTTTAATGTGTGATGAAGAGTATTTAGCAAAAAGTGAAACCTCTTTTCGCATTGCTGTCTGCATCAAAAAATTTGATTCGTTTTTTAAGAAGATCATTTTTTTTCCCTCAATCTGCTTAAATCCAATTAGAGTCAGTCAGTACGGCTACATTTACACAGCAGCAGAATATGATTGTCAGTCCTGATCGGGGCGCCACATTCAGATTAACATGAATGTTTTTGAGCGATGCCGCAAAACAAATTGGGAATCGAATCATCAGTCATAGGTTTTTAATTGATTTGAAAAAGAAGAATGTGCTACATAAAAATGAATCAAATTTAAGCGACTATGGAAATGTTTGAGAGTCGCTCATGAGACAAAAAAGAATCATGAATGTAATGCCATAATCTTTAGGAAACTTAAGCAAATAAAAACCATATTCAATTTATTGTGGTATTCACAGTGTTACTTTGTTTTGTATTGCCAGCAAAATCATTGTGAATAAATTTCAAATGAATGTTCAAAATATTCCCCAACCCCACATAGAAGTCATAACCAAATTCTGAGTGTGAGTTCAATTGATGTGTTCTATTTGAACGAAACCGCAGCTGACAACATGATTTCTGTCATCAACAAGATGTCAGTCATGGTTATTTTTTCCTGTCACTCTCCCATTATGGCAGAGTCAATCCCTCTCAAGTTTTGAAAAATGGCAGAAAATGGGTTATAGTGTGGTCAGAGTTTTTCACTATTGTATCTTATGGTAAAATTACAATAAAAAAACAGTTTTTTTTTTTTTAAAAAATTTGAAATATTATTACAATTTTAAAATAACTGTTTTCTATTTGAATGTTTTTTTTAAATGTAATTTATTTCTGTGTTGGCAGTGCTGAATTTTACTCCAGGCTTCAGTGTCACATGATCCTTCAGAAATCATTCTAATATGCTGATTTGTGCTAAGCAACATTTCTTATTATCAGTGTTGAAAACATAATAGGAATAGATACAGAACATAATAGAACAGCATTTATTTGAAATATTAATATTTTGTTACAATATAAATTGTACTGTCACTTTTGATCAATTGAATGCATCCTTGCTAAATAAAAGTATTTAATTATTTCAAAAAGAACATTTTACTGACCTCAAACTTTTAGATGGTATTGTATTGTATAACGTTTTTGGCTAATAACTGAAAGTGACATGACATGTGGCCAAGTATGGTGACCCATACTCGGAATTAGTGCTCTGCATTTACCCATCCAAAGTGCACACACACACAGCAGTGAACACACACCCGGAGCAGTGGGCAGTCATTTATGCTGCGGCACCCAGGGAGCAGTTGGGGGTTCGGTGCCTTGCTCAAGGGCACCTCAGTCGTGGTATTGAAGGTGGGAGAGAGCGCTGTACATTCACTCCCCCCACCTACAATCCCTGCCGGTACGAGACTCGAACCCACAACCTTTGGGTTATGAGTCCGACTCTCTAACCATTAGGCCACGACTTCCCCATACATTAAAACAGTAATATTGCGAAATATTATTAAACTTAAAAAGTGATTTCATTTTTATAGAAGTGTTTTACTATAAATACACAGTCTGTATTCACTGGGATGCTCCTCTCTGTCTGTTTTATCAGACTCTCACCCATATGTGTCGTCTCTGGTGTGTGCCTTCTTCATGTGTCTGACTCCGCTGTGGATGGTCATCTCCTCCAAACACCCCGCCAGCCGTCAGCTGCTCTACTCGGGCTGGGAGCCCGTTATCACTGCCATGTTCATCAGCAGGTGTGATACACACATACACACACCTCACACACCTGGCCACGAATTTGCACACACACTGAAAAAGCATGTGGAGCTTCATTTGCCCCTCTATCACAATAACATTTTCCTTATTTCAGTATTGGAGGACTCATCCTTGACAAAACTGTATCTGATCCCAACCTGGCTGGGATTGTGGTTTACACGCCTGTTATCAATGGTGAGATATGTTATTCTATACAAACATATTCTATGGAGCTTGCACTATTTGTCTTCCTTTGAAACTTGCAGATAGTACAACACTTGTCAATACTGAAAGATAATTCTTGATGTTTTGGTCAATACTTTCCATAATAGGTCAAACTATGTCAATATCTCAATGTCTTACTTGTGTCTTACTTGCCTTTTGAAAGGTTTAAGTTTTTAAAACCTTAATTTGTTGACCTTTATTCTTAACGCCCCCATGTCCACAGCACACATTTTTGCTCTCAGCTGATATTTCAGTCCCCTTTCAGACTTTTATTACCTCCGAGAAACATCTCTGTTATAACCATCCTCATTTAAAGTCATGCAAGAATCCTTGTGGCAGATATAGCCAGTTTTGTGATTTTAATGAATGTTTCCGTATTGAGAAAAAGCCAAAGGATGGAATATAGCTGAAATAGAGATGGAAGAGATTTAGCTGTAGGGTGAAGTAATTAATTGTGGTAGTTGAGTTTCGAATGGTAACAGGAGAGAAAGCCAGGACCATGGTACCTCCACAAAGAGTCATACGATTTTTAATTCAAGCACACTAATGAGAGACATTTACGCTGTCTGCAACCTGTCTGTGTTCTCCCGCCCAGACCACCAAACAGCTGTTTGAATCTCTGCATGTGTGTCTGTGAAAGAAGACAGAAGTTTATATCAGAATATCTCAAAATCAAAGGTCTTATTCTAAGAGTTACTTAGGGACTCAAAACAAAAGGAAATAGTGAAATAGAATGAGTAGCAGAGGCTTTTATGGTTTGTCTGCCCAAACAGGATGTGAGTCAAGGAAGGTTATTTAAATAACACACTCACGTGCCACTTAGGTACAGGAAAATAGTTTCCATTGTACATAAATAGAGCAAAGTCAGACTTCTCTTATCGCCTCCAGTATGAGGATTGGTCACAGTGGCCGAATGGTTGCCCAACAAGCAATTAGTGTGATTTATCTAGATTTTTTTTGTACATCTTTTTCTAGTATTAAAGTTTTTAGTGGCACTGCTTTAATTAGCATGCTGTGCTTTAGCCGTAACACATATATGATAAAACCCTCTCAGAAAAGTTGCATCTTTAAATTCATCCCAAATAAAACTACAGCATCTAAAGACCTATACATTCAGACAGACCTTTTTGGCTATTACATTGCATCTCATGCTATTTTTGAGTTAAAAGTAGTTCATGTTTTCTTTTTAAGAAGAATGTTTTTGCAAAAAAATATACTGGGCTTATTATGAACAGATTAAAAATAAGTCATTTTACACATCTCAACCAAAACAGTGTACATACCGAAAACCAATTGGGCCCATACTAGAGCCCTGCTGCACACCCAGCCAAAGTCTCATCAGCTCTGTGACCCAGATTAAGGCGTCCATATATGTTAATCCTGCTGCTTGGACAGAAATGAGGTTGCATATAATCTCTATTTCCTGTTGGCAGACAAAGCTAAAACAAGCATCAGATTAATTGGACCTTTTGCTCCAGGGAAGGTCAAAAAATTACCATAGACTCTTTTCTCATGCCCCCAACCCATATCCAAAATGTTGTGTTGTTGCTTGTTGAGAAAATGAAGAAATTTGAGCTAATCTGAACCACAGACACTTGCCCACACACTCCTTCATATTCATACAGATGGCATCTCTCCAGCACTGCCACAGGGATGTGACACAGTGTGGCGTAATGGTAACCTCTGCATTAAACATAAACACAACCTTGTTGGGGCTAATTGTGCAGAAGCCTGAGCTGTGCTAAAAGATAATCGTTCTCCCTCAGGTCTGCTCTTTAACGATGGGAAATGTTATTGCCATTGTGGGCATGAATGCACTACTGAATGTGAGAAATAGATTTGCTGTGTCTTATTGTAATTCAGATGACTGATTTTCTGTTTGGCTGTAAACTGAAGGTATACATTTTTAAAATAATTTAAATTTCTCTTGACTGTCCACTTGCAGTTGCTAAATATTTTGAGCTGAAAGAACCATTTCTGGTTGTTTTTCCTGGAGTGGCACAGATTTTTAAAGCAATTCCCAAATCCCCAACAGTTGGTTGATGGATTTGACAGTGTCTTCCTTCACTAAAATCTTTTCTATTATTTTCTTTTCAATCAAAGTGTTTTGTTCTGTTCTATTTTTTTTGTTGCATTGTTTAATGTGAGGTTCTATTTTTTATTTATTTTTTATTCAGTTTAGGTCTGCTGTTCTATATTGTTTGGTTCTGCTTTATTATATTCAGTTCAATACTATTTTTATTTCTGTTTAATAATATTCTATTCATCTAGATTCATTCTTTGTGCTGTTCGGTTCTATTTCATCTTTTATTATGTTCCATTCTATTTAGTCCTTTTCTGCTCTATTCTACTCTATTCTGTGCAATTATAATTTCTGCAGTTGTATTTTGTGCTGTTCTCTTCTGTTTGATTTCATTTTGCTCCGTTTACAAATATCCATTGTATTTTATTATATTTTATTCCATTCTGTTTTGTGCTATTTCAAAAGCAGAGGTTTTAGCTCAACAGAGTGACAAACAAGATGGTGTAAAAAGAGGAGAGAATGTGTATGTTCAGTCAGTCTCTGTGTTGTCTGTTCTGTCCTCTGTCTCCTGTCTCTCTCTCTCTCTCTCTCTTTCTTTCTTTCTTTCTTTCTTTCTCTCTTTCTCTCTCCCTCGCACTTGCCTGTCTTATCCCAGAACCGCTGGGCGTGACATTTCGTTACTGCGGCTCTGGACACCACTCTAATTTATTCGGGAGAAAGCGAGAGAGAGAGAGAGAGGGGAAGGGCTGTGTGTGTTGGCGTGTGAGAGAAAGAAAGAGAGAGATAAAGAGGTGGGGGACAAAAGCAGAGTTAGTACTGGTGACTCATGCCTGCCAGTCTGACAGTGGAAAAAAATTAAGCTTGTATTCATGGATTTCCCTGCAGAATCTTCACTGACATGAGCGTTATTCACAGGTTAACTTTAAGTCTTAAATGTGTTAGAAACAGGCATACTGCTTATTTCTCCTCATTTATTTATTCAGTTTTTGTCCCTGTACTCTTAGTATATATTTGTATGATGTGTGTACTATTATATTTTAGGTATTGGAGGAAACCTGGTGGCCATCCAGTCCAGTCGGATATCTACCTACCTGCACTTCCACAGCACCCCTGGAGAGGTTCCTGACGAGGCCAAGGGTTGCTACTACCCCTGCCGTACCTTCTGTGGCACAGGTAACCCCAACCACTGCCCTAATGTGCTTCAGATTACACCAACATGTGCCCTAGACACACACGCTAGTGCATAATAGATGAAAATATTGTGAAATATAGCCACATTTGACCCTGTAGACTTTTAGAAATTTTAGAATCTTTTAGAAAGCTAGCTTTTATAAAGCTAGAAGCGACATCAAGCTTTAAGCACACTTGCTAGTTTATTTAATTTGTCCATGAACAATGTCCAACAGTGAATATTCTGAATGAACCTTCATGAACAAATATATTTTCCACTACATATCAATTTACCATTCATTCCGTGGTGGAAATGAAATTCTAAACATTTTTGGAATAAAATTACTCATTTGACTAAGGCTTATTTCATAGCATTTTATGAATCCTGAAATAATATTGTCACATTTTAAGAATAATTTGTCACATTTTGACTTGTTTATATATTTTTTACATTAATACATTAATATATATATTTATATTATATATATATATATATATCTATATATATATATCATATATATATATATATATAATGTCCAAATGTATATTTAAAAATATGTAGTATATACAATTTTATATAAATAATTTTCACACTATCATTTTTGCTATTTTGTTGACAGCCAAAGTAGATAAATTACGCAAAAATTATAAAATAATAGGATCAAGGCATGACGTGGCTCAAACCTATACCTCCCGCATGAACACCACAGCTCAATATGTGTGGAGCATGTGTGCTAAAGGGCTCCAAACCTCTTGTGTAATTTTAAATCCTCATAACATCCTATAAGGCCTACAAATTTAAGGAGAGCGACTTAAACACACTTTGAAGGCAGTTGTTTTCATAGCCTGTGTTAAAGAGAGCGAGAACCAGTGTTTAGAGCAGCATCCCTTACCAGGGCTTGCAAGTGTTTATGCATTAGATTTAATGGAGTGTGTGTAACGGTGGTTTGTGTATATCAATCCATCGCTTCCTATAAACAACAGAGGCAGCAGACGGCATGTTGATGTAGTTATGCAGGGCTCTTTCTTAGAGAAACAAGAGAACTCTGGGGACAGAGTCCAGATGCCAAGTACATGAGGGACACGGTGCCCACTGCAAGCTTAGCAATGCCATGTGGAAAGATGGGCATAAATCTTCCTGCTTCAAGGGATCTGAGTGCACAGGTATGCCATACTGTGGGGGCTGACAGGATGCTAATGGAGTGAGAAGTGTAGTGCTTCTGAATGAGATGTTTACTGTATGCATATTCACTTCTAAATATAGAATAAATCAAATATGAACAGCTACACGTGCACAGATCGCACGTTGAGTGTTGTTTGTGTTCTGTGGTGTTTCAGGTGTCTTCATACTGGATGCTTTAAGATGCTTTAAGCTTTAAGATAAATTATTTCACATAATTTAGTTGAAAATGTTTCATTCCACTCAACCATTCTTTCTTCTCATTCCGCTCAACCATCTTTCTTTTTTTTCTTTCTTTTTTTTTTTTTTTTAAAAGTAAAATGCTAATGCATAATTGTAAAGCTAAAAATGATTGAAAATCATTTTTGTTAATTGAAACAAACCTGAAACCTAAACATAAAAAATTTAGAAATGTTGCCTTGGCAGAAATAAACTGTTTCAACTGAAGTACTAAAGTTACTAATACTAAAATGAAAGCTGAAGAAAAACTAAATTGAAATATTAACGAATAAAATCAGATAACAATAACATATGAAATTAAAAGCAATTGAATAAATACATTAAATAATACAAAAAATTATGATATTAATAATAGAAACGAGAATGAGGGGAGAGAAAATAATAACAGTAGAAACATATTCTAGAGTAATACATTAAGGCTTGAAGTTTTTGAATTAGATAAAACATTCTGAAATAAATAATGCGTTCATGACTCTTAATATCACTATCTATATGTGTGTGTGTGTTAAAAAAATAAAATGATAGATATTATATAATCAATTAAAGAGTGTCAGGAATAATTTATAAAACGATAATATATATTTTTTTAAGTGACTGTATATTTGAATTTTATGAATATATATTTATTTAGTCTTTTATTATGTTCATTTATGGGGGGGCTCATGAGGCAATAATGTAGAAGTAGGAGTTGAATCTTAGGCTGATCTACTGAGATGAATATGAAGAAAGCCATGTTTTCAGCTTGATTTTAATAAAAGCGGTTTTTGGACTTCAAGGGAGTCTTTAAAGGAACAGTTCACCAAAAAATGAAAATTATGTCATAATTTACCACCCTCATGTCGTTCAAACCCGTAGACCTCGTTCGTCTTCGGAACACAGATTAAGATATTTTGATGGAATCTGAGAGCTGTCTGACTCTGCATAGACAGCAATTCAACTGAAATGTTCCCAAGTCCAGAACCGTAGCAAGGAGATCTGTAAAATAATACATTTGACATCAGGGGTTCAACCGTAATATAACGAAGCTACGAGAATACTTTTTGTAAGAAAAGAAAG
The DNA here is from genome assembly GCA_018155175.1 of Sinocyclocheilus anophthalmus. Lineage (NCBI taxonomy): Eukaryota > Metazoa > Chordata > Actinopteri > Cypriniformes > Cyprinidae > Sinocyclocheilus > Sinocyclocheilus anophthalmus. The sequence goes on from JADLZN010003193.1 coordinate 1,178,344, forward strand.
AAAAAAACCCCGACTTTATTCAACAATTAATATGGTCTCCTCGCGTCACCCTGTGCGCTCATTTTGGCAGAGTATTCCACTGGATTTCGTAAAAAAATCTTATGCGGTTCATTGTCTTAGCGGCCTGCTCACAGGGATCATGCTGTTACTGTTTAGATCAAATCTTACTAAAACCGTAAGAATACAGATTTCCTTGGCCGTGAAGCAGCTGGATTAAACACCCCGCAACAGCATCCTTTTACGACGTTTTATCCGGCAGGGTGGAGACCTCTCCAAAATGGCGCTACAGGGTGATGTGGAAGAGACAAGTTGTTGAATAAAGTCGTTATTTTTTTCTATTGCGCACACACTTAATAGTATTCTCTTGCTACGCTTGTATAATTGCTTGGATGCAACCATCTGTTGTCACAAGGAGACTGTTTACCGATCTCCTTGCTACGTTTCGGGACGTTGGGAAAATTTCAAGTTTGATTGCCTTTGATGTCTATCGCAGTGGTCAGCCCATTCCAGCCCTCTCAGATTCCATCAAAACATATCACGTTTAAGATGTGTTCGAAGATGATTTTTTTATTTCGTATCAGGTCTTTACGAGTTTTTGGAATGACATTAGGGTGAGTAATTAATGACATAATTTCATTTTTGGGTGAAACGATCCCTTTACGTTCTGAACCTTGCAGGAGGTTTATAGTACCATGACCTTTTATGTCAAAAGCTCAGGGGAACGTTGATTCTCAAGTTCATGACCCCTTAATGTTCATCATATTATTCGGGATTTAGATATAATATTGATTTTTTAATAAGGATGCATTTTTCTGTTGTTTTTTTTTTTTGCTGTTCTTTTGAGGAGCTAATATAGGTCCGCAACGGTTACTGCCTGTTTACTGGTCACACCTGGTCCCATTTTTGATCGACTGTACCACCATTTGATTTCTGTTATGGATAATTGGGGTCTACATCCTCACTTAAGAGTTTCATCCGGCGTGCATTAGGCTGCCGAATCCTTATCCAGATTTTTTTTTGTGCAGCATTTGTTGATTGCCGTTGCCCCCATCTACCGTGACAAAAATAGAGTTGCCTTCTACCTCGAGTGTCAAGGCAAGACATACTTCCGTTTATTTCCAGGCTGTTTAGAGAACATGTTCATCAACTATGTTCTGTTAGTAAATCTGACCACATGACTTTGCCCGCTAAGCTGTAAAGGGTGGGCACCTATACCTTCCTGCTCAGTTCAGACAAAAATGTCAAGCCTATAATCATATTTAAAACCCCAGACCACCCTATTTATGTACACGGTTGGGGAATCTATTTCATCTTCAGTTACATCGCGCCCCAGAATGTGCCGCCAGCTAACCCACACCTGTTAAACAAAGTACAACATTGCATTTTTCCCCCCATCTAAAACCTACAAGCTTTTAGAAAATCCCCAAGAGCTTGTTATGTTGGACGCCCATTTCCCCTATGATAGACGCACAGTGATGACATTAGCCGAAGCGAGAGGTGTTGTTTGTGTCTGTGAGGGGGGTGTGTATGTCTGGGCATGTGTGTGTGCTATTCAAATAAGGGTGTTCGTGCTTTTCATTAAAATTGTTTGGATACCTAAATTAAGACGATTACCAGCACAGAGAACCTCGTAAGGGCATTCAGCCGATGGGCATGTGGCGGCAGGTTTGCGAGCTGTGGAATGTGTGGTATTTTAGCTTGAGGAAGTTTGTGTGTTACGTGTACAACTATGTACGCCTAAACACGCACCTCCTAAACACCTGAATACTACACACACAATTTTCTTTGAGTCCCAACCAGCTCAAAGCCGTTTGAAGGATCTTTTTAGGGATGGAGAGAGACCCGAGATGAGACCCGCTTTTTGGCCGAGCATGAGAGACGAGTTTTGCGACGTTATTGTGAGCGAGATTTTTGAGAGACGAGGACGGCGACGAGTTTGGATTGACGACGACTGGATTGATTTTCGAGAAGAAGACGAGAGTTTCCCGCCGAGAGTATTTGATCCCCCTTGAGATGAGAGGACTTCTAAGAGGCATTCAGGGGTGGCCACTTTTTATGGTTTATTGTTGATACCGTGCTCAGATTTAACATAAATTTGTGTATTATTATTTCTGAAAACACAACGTTTTTGTGTTGCCAAATTGATAAATTTAGCAGTGTGTTCTAGTAAAGTTGAACACAAATTTGTATTTGACAACCCATATCTATTATTTTACCTGTAATCAACAAAAATCTACTGACGATACTCATTACTGCCAAAGTTAATAATGATTAATAACCAATTTAACCTATATTAATACCTGACATTATATATATATTTTTTTTTATATTTTTATCACCGAAAGCAAGAAATAATATATGAAACCCTTATATGGCTAAATTATGCTTCTCAAATTTTTTTTCAAACAAAAGTTTGCTATTATTAGTCTTCACCAGCTATAGCTTGGTTTATTGAACATATGTCTACTGCACTGAAGTGGCCCCCTGACCTCTGACCTTTATGAGTCTTCAAATACAAGGCATCTATAGAATTGCAGAAAAGTCTGCATTAGAGGAAGAAATTCTAGGGTTAAATGAAGTTCCCAGTATATAGCTGTTAAGTATTTTTGGTAGGTGTGACGATGTGCAGAGGGGTCTGGATAATGAATATTCACATGCCTCTCCAGGAACATTTTTTCCGATGAGGCAATGAAGACATTGCCTCCTCCAAAAACTGAAAAAATTATCCACAATCCATAGTAATCTTTTGTAACAATATTTACTTAAAGTATTTATTTTCACTTTTTATCAATTTAACATTTCCTTGCTGAATAAACATATTAATTTCTTAGTAATGACCCCAAAAGCTGTTCTTTTTAAATTATAGTTGGGTTCCAAAAACCAATTTATAGAACAGACACATATTTCCAACATTGATTTAATAAATCAGCATATCTGTATTATTTTTGAAGGATCATGTGACACTGAAGACTGCGATAGTGGCTGCTTAACATTTAGCTTTGCCATCACAGGAATAAAAATTTACAGTTTAAAAGCATATCGAAATAGAAAAACTGTGATTTAAATTATATAAATTTAATTCAATATAGTTTTTTACTGTATTTTTCATCAAATAAATGCATCTTAGATGAACATAAAATGACCTTCTTTGAACACAATACACAAAAACATTAAAAATATTACTGATCCCAAACTTTTTAAGACTCGGTTATTCGTATCATATTTTTTTTATACTGTAGTTATTGTTTCAAGCACTAATAATTTTCTCGTCCTTATTGACCACTGTTTGGTACGTTTATGACAAACTGACTAGCGGTCAAAATAGAAACAGCGTCATAGTCTATTGCAAACAAAATAGTATCGGTCAGTTCTCATATTACTTTTAACCTTTTTTTTTCCCGCTGGCACTGTGAACCTTAAAATTTATGTGATTCCACCTGTGCAAACCTGGCTCTTTCAGCGGGTTAGGATTGTTCTTGTGAACATTTCTGACATCACCTTCCTTATGGGGAACTCAACTAGAGTTAGGTTGCCTTATATTTCCTCTTTGTCTGTATTCTGTTATAATTAGCTTTTATTATACCCAAACCATATAGCCAAGTAAACCTGTGTGTGTGTGAGATTAAATATGAAAGCCATGCAACATCTCTGACTGCTTTCTCTGTCCTTGTGAGTGATGGAAAGTGTTTCTGTGGGTTTGCGCAGGGTGGAACTACAAGGCTAATCTTGTCGGACCTCAACAGCTTGTTTAATCGTTAATTAATAGAACCCTAATCATGAGTGAAAGGGAAAGAAAACGCGAGGCAAAATCTCCCACAGAAAGGTCGATGTTCTGATATTCTCGCACACGGAAACAGGTTAATTATTGAAATAATGTCACAAAACTCCTCTTGCCTGGCAGGCACAATTAATAGCCTTTAAAACAGCCATTTATTTCTTGCTACCTAAATTGAAGTTTAAAATCTGCAGCAGAGAGCGAATGGCTTTTTAACCATCTCGCGCTGACCTTAATATAACAGATATAAATGAACGTCGCCCGGCCGGTTAACCAGAGCATCAGACCTCCAAATAGAGTTTCACACCGATCTGTCAGCCTGATTAATGGGCAGGCCTCGTTTTTATTTCACTTAAATGAAAATCCTTTGCTCACACATGCACGAAAACACAGGGCTGCTAGCGAAAAGCCTTCAGGAATTGCTGCAGTCCATCTTTTTAACTTCCAGTTGAATGCAAGATGAAGATTTGAAATCTCCATTAAGCAAACAAACTGGCATCCACTGGGCCGCACTGATCCAAAAGAGCATTTTAATAGTCTGCGACACTCAGCGAAGACAAACGCGAGGCTAATTTGCTGGTGTTTAATGAGCTGCGCTAGATGAAAAGCCTTATGATGTTTAGATCTGAAGCCGTTTCGGAAATTTGTCTTAAATGTGACCGACGCTTTTCAAAAGAATGGGATCTTGTTTCATTTCCGAGACTAGCTTTTCAAAGAAGCTCCATAAACAAAAACATTGTTACTTCTGAAATAACTCCAACCGTCTCTTTCGGGTTTAGAGCTTCCTGTTGTGTGTGTGAATGTGTGGGAAAGTTCATCCAAAGTTTTGTGCTTTATGCAAGAGCGCAGCTTGGCTGACACTTTTCAATATTCAACGCATTCTTGTGTGCGTACTCTTTCCATCCCAGGTGTTCTTGTTGCTTTGCATAGCGGACTGGATGGTGCACTCCATGTGGAAAAGCGGGAAAGATCCGGACAGTTTCTCTATCCCGTATCTGACAGCATTGGGCGACCTTTTGGGAACCGCCCTCCTGGCTCTCAGCTTCCACTTCTTGTGGGTCATCGGGGACCAGGACAGTGATGTGGGTGACTAAGATCTTTCTTTGATCTTTGACCCGCAGATCAAGCTATTCCATACTTGCTGTCTTCACTTATTGCCTTGAATGGCCGCTTGTCGGATCGGGCATGTGGCATAAAAACAAACTTAGCATTTCTCTGTCAGTTTGTGACTCTTCTTAAAGTGCCAGATGATTTATTAGCTGCATCGAAAGATTCAGCACTTGCAGTAAAGGATAGAAGGCGGTGAAGCTTCTCCATCATCTCAAACAGAGTGATTTCTGGTGTGTCTGACGTGGGACAGTACGAAAAGCTTCTTTAATGCTCACTTCTACCCCCTCGGGTTTCTTTTTGCAGTGGATGGACCAAATACAAACCCTAAAAACAAGAATATGTAAGATTGTCTTGGTGATTGTACTTTATTTATTTGTCTTGTCTTTCTTTAATCATTTACTCATGTTGCTCTTTGTCGTCTCTTTTGAGACTTGAGACCAGTTCCTCATGTCCAGTCGAGTCAGACCTTATTACAAATATACACATTTTTACTCAAGCCGTGCCAGATCAATTCATGTAAACCTCTGTAATGCAGTTTGGAAGTTAAAGTATTGCTTTGTATTACTTAATAGCGTAGAATAATGAACTAATATATATCAGCTTTGAGAAAAGGGAATAGACTTTCAACTGCTCGTTTAAAGAGAAACACAACGGTCTGAGTATCGATTGGAAATGTCAGGCTTTCTTTTTTGTTCTGCAACTACGTCTCTGTTTAATGGTCATGTATGCAACCAAACGAAATGGGATGAACTGGCAAAACAGACACTCTTATACAAGTCTTGTATATGCGTGTGTGTGTGTGAAATGTTTTGTACATTGTTACTGAGGTGCCATGAACAGCATTTTTCTACTGGCACCAATGGAGGATTCTTTTGTGTTTTTCTGACCATGCTTTTTTTGATACTCGGAATGTTTAATAAAGGTTTAATAAAAGTTTATGTCCAGTATCCGTCAGTTTGATGTTTATTTTTTACATGCTTAGGACTCCTGAGGCCCTAATTCAATTCTGTTGACTGTAATTACCTGCATATGATGTCTTTGCAACTGCAGGGATGTAGCGAAACCTCCCTTATCGGTTTAGAAACCTCTTGCGCTTTTATGAGAAAGCTTTATATACATTCAAACAGAAGGTATTCGCTTGCTGTGTGAAAACAATAAAGCGTGAACTATAAAGGGTTTTTATTTGATTACAAAGAGCTCTGCCAATAAAATACATCAGGCACTTCATAGTGTGCTCCTAAAATGTGCACTTTACTCCACCTGTCAGCAGTTTTGTCAAACTGAGCAGTTAAAACTTGATTGCCAAGCTCAGAAATTGTTTTGTAATCCGATTTGCAGTTTCGTGGCCTGCTATTATTTCATTCACATATTAACATGGCCTCTGTGGGTAGATATTTATTGAATTACCTTTTGCACAGCTCATTATTGGCTATTAAATACGACAAGAGTACAAACACTTTCCAGACGTCACTTATCACTCAACATTTTTGATATGTCTAGTATATTATTGTCGACAATCTAAAACAAAAGGCCTCTGTTTGAGTGTTTGGGAGTCTAGACAGGCCATGTTAATGATGGTTGTTGATCTCTCCTGTCTTCGGGGTTTAATGGGGTTATTTGAGCGTTGTGGTGGATTGGGGGCCCTGAAATCTGAGCATGCACATATTTCAATGCGCCCCCACCAAGCCGAGCAGAGGGCCAATTGCGTGCAATATTAGTCACTCGTTACAAAGTATCCAATCCCAATGCCTGCCACAGCTCTGTACCGTGATCCCTCATGTTCACCACTAACACCACCCAAAAAGGTCAATACAAGCCAATTATGCTCCTTGTGGAGCTAATCAGAGCAATGACTTTCCAAACTGGCATTGATTTTTGTGGGGTTTTGTTGTTTCCTGCTGGAAAATTCAAGGTTTTTTATATCGGTTATATAGTGGGACTATGTGGTTGATTAGTTTACTTTGATGGATTACACAAATGGGGGAATAGGGACGACCTACGGGCAAGCTGGCCGACCAACCTGGCACTAGCATAAAAACTTACGCCTACTCTGTTCTGACCAAAACCAGCTTAGAACACGTTAGTTCACTTTAAATGAAGATTCTGGCATCATTTACTCACCCTGATTTTCTTATTCTGCAGAACTCACATGAGGAAATGTTATGAGGATTGGGATCAAGGATATTGGACAATGAAGGACCATAATAATAATAATAAAAGTAGTCCATATAACTCATACACTATACTCAAAGTCATATGATGGCTTTAAGTGAAGAGCAAACCAAAATAACTTTGTATAAGTTGAAATTTAACCTTGACAGCCCAGATCAGTTTCATTATATTTTAAATGACATTTTTCCTTTAAGCTTGATAAATATTGGAAGGCCCTTAAGACTAGCATTTTCACTGTTGTCTATAACATAACCTCGCCTTTTTCTGACAGTATAAGCAGCACTGAACTATGGTAATGAAGTCAGACTCAAGTCGACACAACACCCACTCTTCCATTACAACCTTTGCCATCCTGATCATCAAGTACATCTTAAAGATGGGATTTGGAGTCGTCCCCTGGCATGAGCGTGAGAGTTAAATACAAGCCAAAAATGATGGTTTAGATAGAAGGACTTCATCCAACAACTCCACCTCAATCAGTTCTGAGGGCCCTGGACTGTACAGCATGCTCTTTACTCACTGTTGTCACATTTTATTTCTCCATTTGGACTATTTATCGAACATTTTCATTTTATCCAGCACCACTTTTGACCTGAAATAGTTTTGAAATGTGGGATGCCAGTTCAGGGATATTTTAAAGGGCAATTGTTATTGTTTGCTCACACTCATACGTTCCAAAACTGTATGAGTTCCTTTCATATGTGCAACGAAAAAGAAGATATTTTGGAAAATGCCTCTTTTGTTCATACAATGAAAGTCAGTGGGGTACCCACTGGACCCCATTGATTTTTATTGTATAGACAAAAACAGTTGAAATACTTTGTCCAAAATATCATCATCTGTGTTGTCCAAAAGAAAGTAAGTCAAACAGCTTCGAAATGAGGGTGAGTAAATGATGTCAGAATTTAGCATTTTTTGGTGAACTGTCATGACTTTAACAAACCACTCATTTTGATTGTTTCACTTCATCCTCTTCCTCTTTATTGTCAGTATTTGCTAAATTCAGCCCTGAAGGAGAAGAAGTTGTCGTTCTCTGTCATGCTTAGACTCCAACAGAGAGCGGTTTCTGCCATTCAGGTGTGAAATTCCTTCTTGACTGAAGCTGAAGCTAAGGGTTGAAGGAGTTCAACTGTTGTGCAAATGGATGACTATGAACTAATCAAGTATACAGCACTGTGAAACACTTCTTAGGGAAATGGACGGACTGAAAATCTTCTCCGCTGTGATTGAACCACAGCCAATTTCATCCTTGGGAATTAAGGAACACTTCACTGAAAATATATCCTTGCTTTTGGTTGTCTTTTGGCTGAGTTTTAGAGCTTGGTGATTAAACCAAATCATAGTTGTTTTCAGCTACGCCTGCATATTAGCAGTAAACAGCATAGCGGTCCCTAAGGGAACAACATCTAACTTCCCACCAACATCATAATTTCAGCCCTTCATAAGTTAGATAATGACAGAGAACTGCTGCCAACTCGACCCTGCACGTGTTCACTGAGAAAACCCAAACCCTATCGCAATGCCAGGTTTGATGTGGCTGAAGGACCTAATTCAGTGAATGAACTTCGCTTCCGCAGCTAGGAATTGGTGTATTCTGAGCATTACCGAGAGGTTACGGTGGAGGGTGGAGCGGAGGCGACCATAGCAGGTGCAGTAGCAAAGTTGCATGAGAATTGCACATTCAGCAAGAAAAAAACCCCAGAGCTCAGGATTTTCGATGTGAAGTTATGCTTTGGCTGCAATCTCGCTTTTAACACCAAAGTGACAACCCACTACTACTGAAACGTACATGAATCTTTCTTCACAGTGGAGTGACACACATTTCTCTGGCAGCCCGTAACGCAGATCTGTTGTGCCTATGTGGCACAAAAGCTTGGCACACTTTTGCGTTTCCTCTTGCATCAAACCTTCAAAGGTCCCACTTTAAATCTTGCTGGGATATAACATATAACCAGTACCAGACACATCTGGACTCGCCACAAGACCTGGGAGGCCCTGCAAGCGCCACAAGGTCAGCCATATTGTCAAAGATTCAAAAATGTGGCCTTGCTAAGAGGCTAATAACTGGGTTCTTTCATATAGTAATGATAATATTGTTAGGGAGTATCTAGTCTCACAAAACCACATATTTGACGAATAAAGTCTAGTTTGTTTTGTGTCTACTCAAGTAGAGTGTACTCAATCTTTTGAGTTGGTTCTTTTTATTGAATTATAAACACATTGTCCTCTTATGATGAGTCATTCTTTTTAGTGAATCAAATGCATAAAACTTGTTAGTAAACAACTGTATGTTGTACAGTAAGAGTGAGACTTCAGAAAGTAGTTACTGACTGATTATTCACATAACAACAGATATAAAGCTGTCCCTTGGCATTACTGGCATCAAGCTCTACCAGCTGAGCCACAGTAGCCATAAATGGTTTCAAACTGCACAACAAGCTCACAGACAAACTTAGAAGTTGTTTATCTAAAGGTGAGGGATCACATTCAGTCTCTACTTATTTTGGATAAGCCCTATTAAACCCCCTCAGGATTTAAGGAAGATTGTAATTGAACAAATCCCCTATAAGAAGCTGTGAGCAGGGCCGTGCGGTGCAGGATCCGAAAAAGATTTGATGTTTTCCTATGGATCATCTTAGCATAAAATGCTAGAAACCATGCCAAATGAGAAGGAACAGCTGTGTTAAAAAGATCCTTTTAACAACTGACAACATTTTCACTCAAGTTTAATGATTATGTGGAAACACAGACAGTGACAAATTGGCCACTAAGGGTTTAAGTTTCAGCTTTATTGAGAAAAAACAGGAGAGAGAGATATAGAGAGAGTGTGTGAGCACGTTCTCCAGCGAGCGCATTGATCCGACAGTTCACTTGGTTTGTATTTTTCTCATTTACAGTGCGAGGGTCCGACCCAGTGACCCAGTAGAGTCCATCCTGAATACAGAGGAGGAATAAATAAATAAATTAAACTGCCGATAGTTCAAGAATGTTTGTGAGAAAGTGAGTGGACGCTCACTGAAACAAATACGGCAACATTGAACCAATGTAGACAGACACTGATTATTAAACAGGCACATAGAGTAACAGGTAAGTCATGTGAGCATATGTGGATGGTGAGCTTAGCCGTTCTGTACTAGAGTGTGTTAAGTTAGCTAAATATGATAAAACCTCCATCTGGGGAAGTGCTCAGCTGGAAACATGAATCGTAAATAAAGCAAATCATGTTTTGTATTACTAAAAATGAAAAATGCTGCATGCAACGTGAGTGAGCTGTACTACATGTGATAGAGTGACAGTTTGAAAGGCACTGTGCCTGCTAATGTGGGCGCTAATGCGTGTATTAGCGTGGCTGTCGTGTGGGCGCTAATGAGGCTGTACCATGTTTGTTGTTGCAGAACAAATGAAATAAACAGTTTATAAACCGAGAAACCATCCAGGCTTTGTTTTCTGAGCTGATGATTCAAAATGAAGTGATTCATTTCACTTCAGATTCATTTCCTGTTCTGGTGAAGAGAGCAGAGATTTGAACAGGCAATCTAATAACAACTAGATAAAGGCTTTATGTGTCTTTGCGAAAGATAACATGCTAAATGTATCTACTGGAATCTCTTGCATGTAAATCTGAGTTGTTGTCCTAACCAGCCAGTCAGTTACCATAATTAGGCTACTGAATGACAACTCGGTTAAAAGAAATGAGTTGGTAACACTTTACTTGAAGGGGTGTGCATAAGACTGACATGGCACCTTCATAATCATGACATGACACATGTCATGAATATGAAGGAGGTTTTATGCATGTTTATGACAACTGTCATTAAGTGTCATTCGCTCAGTTATGTCATTTTTAATGCAAAGATGACATTATTTGACCTAACCTAACCCTACCCCTAACCTTACCCCTAATCATAGCCCATAACAAAGACATCTCAAACAATGTCATCTTTGTTTAAATTAATAACTGAGCGAAGACATTAATGACAGTTGTAAAAACAGCATTAAACTTCATATTCATGACATGTGTCATGTCATGATTATGAAGGTGTCATGTCAGTCTTATGCACACCCCTTCAAGTAAAGTGTCACCAATGAGTTTCATAATTATGGCTTCCATATGGTTTTACTGGTTTTCCAAGATTAGGAATCTTAATCTTTTATTGCATGGGAATTTTAATCTTTTTTAAAAGCTCTTTTCATTTGTTTTTGTTTGAGTAGGATAAGATATATTAAAGGCAGCGTGAGAAAGGAGTAGCAGTAGAAATAGAGTAAACAAAGAAAGAGAGGTTGATAACGTGGCTTGGTTTTAAAATATTTTTTTCTTCTCTTTTGCTTTTTTGCCACGTTTTACCCTCTGCATAGGGTGCTGCCACAAGTGTGTGTGAGTGTGTGTGTGGTCTTCATTAAAGACCATGCTCTACAGGACTTAAAATCCTGCTGATCAGCACCCACTTATTCAGGCCAAATAAACCAGGGCTTGCTACAAAGCGCGAGTCCTTCTCTGGTCCTGTCTCTTCTTCCACCTTTGGGAGAGGCAAGCTAGCAGCTTAGCAGAGGTACTCACGACCTTCATTCGCAGTTTGGCTTCTGAGAGCAGCAGATGTATCAGATAGTGCTCTCATGATGGCTCTGCTTCTTCAGCCACTGGGTATTGGGCGACGAAAAGTAGAGGCGACTCTCTGGTAAAGCACTAAATGTGTGTATTCAGCATGGTTTCATTCTGTATTAAAATATGCGATATTCCCTCCTATTTGTTTATACGCATGGCGGTCTCGCGGTATACTCTATGTGTACATATGGCTGATCCTAAAGCCAGCTTGCATATTCAAAGGGAGTTTTTGACTCCAAATGGGGCAAGACCAGACCGTTTAAATATCAATGGGCGGCAGATGTTTCTGTGTTGGATTTTCTCTCTCTTTTTTCTCTCTCTCTTCTCCTCTCCTCTTATCTCTCTCTCCTATCTCTCTCTCTCTCTTCTCTTCTATCTCTCTCTCTCTCTCTCTCTTCTCTTCTCTCTCTCTCTCTCTCTCTCTCTCTCTCTCAAGCACACACCACTGTGTGAAACTTTCCCATGAGAACAGCTCAGAAAACAAAGTCCTGCCCGTTTCCGTACACCCGTCACAAAACAACCAGTGCGGTATCCCAGCAACAGTGTTCTGCAAATGAGGCAAGAAGAAATATGAACGAATTATGACAATTAAACCTCAGAAAGTCTCTAGCTATAAGCTGATTTCCTTTCCTGGAAACAACATATTAAGTCTTTCTCATCTCTATTTCACACAGTAACTCAAATAGTAATATAACGTGCTGCTCGCAGCAACTTTTTCCATTATAAACAAATACAAAATAAAACAAATTCCTGCTTTAAAAATCCTTACTGAAGACCAACTGAGGGAGGAGGGGTTGTGGGAACAGTGTGCTTGAGGCCAGCTTGCAGTGACCTCTGACCTCCTGACTGCTACAGATGCTCCATGACTGACCCAGTGGGCGGAGCCTCTGCCTGTCACTCACATTTGGACACGCCCCCTTCAGGAAGGCACCATTCAATGCCTTTTTTTTTGTCTTCTTTTTTAGTGTGCGCACACACAAAGGCCGTCTGAGTATGGGAGAAGCGAGGGAACTTCCAAAGGGAACACAAAATTAGAAGTGGGGAATTGAAGTCGGAACAAGTCTGATTGTATCTCGAGTCTTATTATTAGTCTAGGCGCTCCTCTCTGTGAAGCTTCAATTATGGTGGCGGCTGGCTGAGTATATTAATAGATAAACCATTTGAGCAGGTATAGCTCAGAATCTGTCATATTGCTTTTGATGTTTGGGAACAGGGGCCTTTACACTGGAAATGTACAATTCAATGGGCAAATACATCAGACTTCAGTCTCAAAAGACTTTCAAAGTGGTCCGCATTTGCAGTTGACCGATAGCTCCTTAGTCGTCTCAAAATAAAGCAACCGTCCCTGCGGATATAAGTACAATTTTACATTTGAGTGCTCAGTTGATTCCCCCGCATGTGTCTTTCAGCCACAGTCCTTCTCCCATTGCTCAACCTTGTTGAACAAGCTCGGAACGTGTGCGCAACTGCGTACGTGTGATTACTGCAGTTTTAGGTAGCTGGGAATGGAGTAGTTGAACATTAGAAAGTCCAGTTTGTAAAGTTGGTACAGCTGGCCTTGCTGCTGGGAGCTGATGTTGTTGAAAAACATGGCTGCCATTTGGTCGGTGGTACGGGTGGATTTGGCGTACGACGGGAAGTGCAAGGAGTCACCCACCCCTGCCAGTTTGAGCACATAGTTGGCATCCTCCTCCAGAGTCTCGTACTTGCCCACCAGATCGTAGTGGATGTGGCAGGGGTGGCAGAGCGAGTAGACCGTCTGCCAGTGTTCGTTGAGCGGAGCTTCTCTCTGAGTGCCCGGGTCCACCAGGTACTCAGCAAACTCTTGGAACTTCACGTCGGCACCGCTCTGCAGCGCCTCGGTTGTTGCATTCTTGCGGTACCGCCGCACAATCTTCGTCCCATAGCGTTTGTGAAATGAGGCATTGTATCGGAGCGTGAATTTGTTACGGTAAGCCGACACCAAGCCCCCTTTCACCCTTTTCGCTTTTCCCCTTTCATTGCTTCTCTCTTTTTTTTTTTTTTTTTTTTTTTTTTTTTTCTCTCCCTCTTCTTCTCTCGTTTCTTTGCTCTTTCTCCTTTCTTCCCTTTCTACTCTTTCTTTCTCTTCTTGTTTCTTTCTCCTCTGTTTCTCCTTCTCCTTTCTCCCATTTTGCTCTTCTTCCTTTGCTATCTTTTCGTCCTGCTCACTTCCCCCCCTTGCCTCCCCCTCTGCCCTTACTCTCTTGTTTCCCCCCGCTCGAAGGGTTCGCGCACAAAGAGAAACTTGAGGTAGCTCTTGAGCCGGTGGTTGATGTCGGGAATGCTGTACTGGTTGAGGGTCTTGAGGTTGGAGGGCACGTGGGCCTCGTTGGACAGGATCTCCATGGGGTCGCTGTACTTGCCCCGGCCGCTCAGCACCATCATGACCCGCTTCCAGTTGGTGCAGGCCACCTTGGGGACGTAGCAGTAGATGAGCTCATGTTCCTCGTCCACCACAAGGTGCTTGAGGTCGCTGGGGGTCAGGACATGTCGCTTGTGGCTGGACGCGCTGTGGGCACGACATGTGTCCGCCACCTGATCCCGTCGGGCCTGATGCAACACCGCCGCCGCAGAAAACTCAGCCTGAGAAAGAAGAGAAGAAAAGGGTTGATGGTATTAATGAGAAAACAGATAAAGTAGGTCAAACAGTAGAGCATAGCTCAGGGGTGTCCAGTCCTGCGAAGTTTAATTCCAACCAGCTCTAACACACTTGCCTGGAAGTTTCTAGTGAGTCTGAAGACCTTGATTACGTTGGTTCAGATGTGTTTAATTAGGGTTGGAGCTAAACTCTACAGGACAGTGGCCCTCCAGGAACAGGTTTGGACACCCCTGGCATCATGGGTTTATTTTTCAGTGCTTGAACTGATAAGATGTAGACATTCAATGCAATGCAAGTCGCTTTGGATAAAAGCGTCTGCCAAATGCATAAATGTGAATATAAATGTAAAGACTCATTTCCAACGCGCAATTTAAAGCTCTGTAAAGACCATAAATCAGCAGGCTGCCATAAAGGGGAAAGTTTTGCACCAGTCAGTATTATTAAAATCTTAGCTTAAATCCTCTACAGCAGGGACACTTAATTCTGCTCCTGGAGATCTCCCATCCCCGCCAATTTTAGTTTTAACCCTTTAAGATTAGTTTTAGCATAACATCCTGTAACTCCAAATATTAAATGTGTTTAATTAGAGTAACTTAACTGTGCAGGAAGGTTGATCTCCATGCAGGAAGTTTGAATATTAAAACATCCTAAATAATAATTGACATTTATATTGTCATTGTACTGAAGCCAAAGGAAATTATTAAAATATTATCTTGAGACTATTTACTTTGTGTTAAGCTGATTTTGATTTCCTACTTTGACTGTCAATAAAATTTAATTTTAATTTTAAATTAACTTTTACAATCCTAAAAAAAAAATTTGATTTAAGATACTGTACCTCATTTTGGCCAAATTATGACATAGTAAAATAATCCAGAATGCACTGATTAGAATGCGCTACAAACAAACTGAGGGAAAAATGCATAAAAATTAGAGATTGTAAATACACCTTCCTGAAGATTTTAACCTAATTAAAATGAACTGTTTTACCCAATATTTGTGCATGATATTTATATACTTTTTGTTATTAGCTTAGCATCATATTAATGTAAAATTCTATTGCAATCAGTTGTAAGTCTTCCAGCGAGCAGTGCTATTTTGTGGTGTTTATCCTATTAAAGAGTGCTCTTAAAATCCTGAACTTCTTCCACACTGTAACAGAAGCAGTGAATATACACCATCTCACCACATCAGACAAACCCAAGACTTATTAAATGTTCTGCTGAAGGCCTGAGGCAGTGAAAGCGGAATCTTGCTGAGCTGTGCTGACCCTTCCCTCAATCTGCTCAATAAGAGCCAAAAGTTAAAGGTCAGTCTATCTATCTATCTATCTATCTATCTATCTATCTATCTATCTATCTATCTATCTATCTATCTTTCTATCTGTCTATCTGTCTGTCTGTCTATCTAAACTTTCAGAATTTCACTTTTTGTGTGAACTATTCCCATTTGAGTTGTTCTTTAGTAGTTGAAATCGATATCTCTAGTTCTGGTTTCACTCGGTTTCATCAAGTTTCTTCATCTTGGATGTAATCTAACATTTACAAAGAGAACAGCACTGTACACTTCTCCAAAATCATTATTCAAACCTACAGCCACCCACATACTCTGTCTCTCTGTGTGTGTGTATGCGTATGTGTGTGTGTCTCTCAGCCTCTTTCACTCTCTTTTATACACACCCACTCTCATCAGTTTAAGCACTCTATTCCAGTGGAATTTTCCCAGAGTTTGTGGACAGTATCTGCACCGCTGACAGGTTTTAAATTTCCTAGAATAAAGCACCATTGCATCACCTTATTAACAGATAAATTAATATGGAAACCAAAACCATGTTTTTGCAGATACAGAACATAAAATCAGGTTGTGTAGATGTTTATTCTTAAAGGGACAGTTCATGCAAAAATTTTTACTCTCCTTCCAAACCTGTATGACTTTCTTTCTACCGCAAAATTTCTTTCTTCAGTCTTCTGCAGCTTTGTAAAATAAATCACAAAAGTCCTGATATTGTACTTTTATGGTGCTTTTTATCATTTTTGAAGCTTGTTATCATCCATGTTCATCTGCGTTCATTTTATGGAAAAGAGCAGCATGAACATTCAACTAAACTTCTACTTTTGTGTTCCACAGATAGAAGAAAGTCATACAGGTTGGAATGACACGAGGGTGAGTAAATGAAGACCGTTTTCATTTTTGCATGTGCTATTCCTTCAAATTGTATTCAAAGTTTATAGGAGACAGGCAGCATGAAAGAATGAATTACAATGAATAATCATAATAATCAACCACTCAGTAGCTCCGTAAAATTCTTAAAACTATAGTCTGAGCCTCATCAGTAGCAGGACAGTGTCTGTATTTGGCAGAGCCGTTCAAAACGCTGAGAGCTTTTCTCGGAAGCACAGTCTCTTTAGACATATATAGCTAATGATATAGTGTCCACTCCAGTTCCTGCAGACACGTCAGGATTTGGTAATAGAAAACCTTGATGCAAAAGCTTGAGTGGATTTTCCTGCTATCGGCCCTGAACTCCATTATGCAGGGGTATGGATAAGAGAAATGGGGTCGTAAGAAGTAAAAAAGGAGGTGAAGAGCGGTAAATGTGAGGCAAATTAAGGTTCGATGGCTCCTGGTTTAGTCACTTTTCTCTTTCTCTAAAAAGAAAGAGTCCGTTTTCTACAAACCTATTTTCTGCTATTTTTCATGCCTTTCCCTCTCTTCTCTTCCCTCTCTGATCTGTAACGCAATTGACCATGGCATCTCCACAACCGTATGTCCACAGGCACGGTTCAAAGCACAGAGTGTGTGTGTGTGAGATCGTGAGCTGTGTGTTGAGAGGGCTAACAACAGCTACACATGTCAATGACCAAAGCTACGTTCAGTCAGTCTGTGTTTGGGATTAAAAGTCATATTTACCAACAGATTATACAACAGTTTACAGAAGCATCTCAGATACTGTCTGCATGAATAAATAACTGAAGTCAAGCACCTTTTCTGTTGTCACAATAGCTATGAATAATGCTTCTAATCATAATAGTAAATAGTAACAATAGTAAATATCAGAGATTGTATTTCTGTGATACTAAAAATTATTGGTCAACCAATATATTGTATATCGGCAACATTTTCACTGAAGAGCAATTTTAAATCCTAGATTACAAACCCTTGTACATTATTTCCAATTTGCTGCTATGTCATATTCAGTTACTTTCATTTTTATTTTTAAAACCAGAATAAAGGAGATGTTGCTATTTTTTTTAAATCAAGTTGAAATCATTTTATGAATAGTAATAATAAAGCAATAAGTGATTAACTTATTATAAATAAATAATTGAAAATGAAAATAAATTATTTCAACTATATTTATAATAAATACAATATAATAAAATACTATATTATATATACTGTATATATAATTTATTGCGTCAAAAGTATAAAATATTTTTACAGATATGTTTTTATAAGTTATTTTTCAGATTGATTTTATTATTTGGCTAATATTATATAAAATAATATTTGATTGCAGCAATGTGGCAACTTAAACTTCAAGTTCATCAAGTTTATTCAGGTTCCCAGGTTTTCCTATTGATAAATTTATCAAATTATTTTAAATATTTTGATAAATATGTCAAATAAATATTAATTTATTGCAGCAATGTTGGCATCCAAAGGATACATAATTTTACAGACTATTTTTCAAACTCATTATTTCATCAGATTATTAATATAAAAATTTAAGTATATTATTTTATTTAAATATTCATTTCTGCAGCAATGTGCACATCTAAATATTAAACTTATATTAATATTATTCATTATCTATTTTATTGAATCCTGCTTCAAAATATTGCAGTAATATTATGTAGTCATTTTATTGCAGCAACGTGTGTAATGTGATTCATCGTTCAGTTAAATCATGCGATATTATATATACAGTGGTGTGAAAAGTTTTTTTTTTGCCCCCTTCCTGTTTTTTTAATCTTTTTTTTTTTTTTTATTGCATATTTGTCACACTTAAAAGATTTAGATCAAACAAATTTTAATATTACACAAAAATAACCTGAGTAAATACAAAATGCAGTTTTTAAAAAATAATTTCATTTATTAAGGGAAAAAAAACTGTCCAAACCTGCCTGGCCCTACGTGGAAAAAGTAATTGCCCCCTAAATCTAATAACTGGTTGTGCCACGCTTTGCAGCAACAACTGCAATCAAGTGTTTGCGATAACTGACAATGAGTCTTTCACATCGCTGGGGAGGAATTTTGGCCCACTCTTCTTTGCAGAATTGTTTTAATTCAGCCACATTGGAGGGTTTTCGAGCATGAATGGACTGTTTAAGGTCTCAATCGGATTTAAGTCCGGACTTTGATTTGGCCACTCCAAAACCTTAATTTAGTTTTTCTTGAGCCATTCAGAGGTGGACTTGCTGGTGTGTTTGGGATCATTGTCCTGCTGCATAACACAAATGCGCTTGAGCTTGAGGTCACAAACCGATGTCCGGACATTCTCCTTCAGGATTTTCTGATAGAGAGCAGAATTCATGCTTCCGTCAATTATGGCAAGTTGTCCAGGTCCTGAAGCTGCAAAGCAGCCCCAGACCATCACACTACCACCACCATGTTTGACTGTTGGTATGATGCTCTTTTTATGAAATGCTGTGTTGGTTTTACGCCAGATGTAACGGGACACACACCTTCCAAAAAGTTAAACTTTTGTCTCATCAGTCCACAGAATATTTGCCCAAAAGTCTTGGGGATAATCAAGATATTTTTGGCAAATAAGAGATGAGCCTTTGTGTTATTTTTGGTCAGCAATGGATTTTTCCTTGGAACACTCCCATGGATACCGTTTTTGCCCAGTCTCTTTCTTATTGTTGAATCATGAACACTGACCTTAATTGAGGCAAGTGAGGCCTGCAGTTCTTTAGATGTTGTTCTGGGTTCTTTTATGACCTCTTGGATGAGTCGTCGTTGTGCTCTTGGAGTAATTTTGGTAGGCCGGCAACTCCTGGGAAGGTTCACCATTGTTCCAAGTTTTCTCAATTTGTGGATAATGGCTCTGACCATGGTTCACTGGAGTCCCAAAGCATTAGAAATGGCTTTATAATCCTTTCCAGACTGATACATGTCAACTGTTTTGATTCTCATCTGTTCTTGAATTTCTTTAGATCGCGGCATGATGTGTTGCTCTTTAAGCATGCTTCACTTTGTCAGACAGGTTCTATTTAAGTGATTTCTTGATTCAACAGGTCTGGCAGTAATCAGGCCTGGTTGTGGCTAGAGAAATTGAAATTTAACGCAGCTTTCTTAAATGATGTGGTTAATCACAGTTCTTTCACGATTTAACAGGGGGCAATTAATTTTTCATCGTTTAGGTCCATGTATGGGGTGTGGACAGATTGGTTTACCTTTAATAAATGAAATCAGCATTTAAAACTGCATTTGTTACTTTACTTGCATTATCTGGTTAATATTAATATTTGTTTGGATGATATGAAACATTAAAGTGTGGATCAAAACATAGCCAAAAAAATATAGGAGAACTCAGTGATAGGGGGCTAACACTTTTTCACACCACTGTATATTCAGTACACATCAGCTTTTCAGCCACTCGTCTCTCTAAAATAACAGCCAAAAAACACTGGCTGACCACTGCTAGAAAGTCTTCACAATAAAAGGCTCTGATACATACATTTTTGAGTTCATAATATTTAAGAGAGTCACTTAGTTTATAGACTGAGCACTGAGGTTGTTTATAACTGAACTGTGTGTGAACAGAACCGGATTCAGCACTGTATCCTAACTGAGGCTACCCTCCACAGGTTTTGTTATTTGTTCCCGCCTGTTTCTCTCCTGTGCTCGCACAGATCCAGCATCAGTCTTCAACACGTACTTTCACCTCGTTATCACAGAGCAGACAACGATGTTAAGATATATGGTCTCTCTATCAAAAAGGCTATGTTGTTTCTTGTTTCTTCTCCCATCCCTCCCTCAGTATCTCTGTCTCTCAGACAAAAACACACGTTCACATGGTGCTCTGTCAGTCTGTAGACGCCCTGAGCTCATTTATTCCCAGCACACCAACACAGCTAGCTGCTCTCCACCGCAATTAGATAGCTGGAATGCATTCACATTACAATAATACTAGAACGACACACACACACGCACACATACACACACACAGATGCCCACTGAAACTCTGGCAGAGGTTTGTGGGAAAGAAAAACAGACATATTTGCATTCAGTAGCAAAATGCATTAATAAAGATTCAGCATACAATAATTGTGAATTATTTGATAAACAAATATGTTGAATAACAAGTAAAAGTGAGTAGATGAAGTGAGTATTCGGCTGGTCATGTGATCTCAAAATGTTGTGAAATAAAGCCGTTTTTATTAGGCTACTGATATGATTTTAACCCTATTTTTTCCAAAATAATTTTTCATTTCTTTACGTGTTAAATTTGAATGAGGAAAAAATGACTGCGTGCACCTTTAATGAGATTCAAATCGCACAGTAAACCACAGCTGGCAGTAGCCTGCGGTAATTGTAACATTTTGTCAAGTCGATGCGCTACAACAGAGCGCTGATATGCGTAAGTGTGTTTGAGGTACGTTGGGTTGTTCGTTCTGTGCGGTACATTTATCTTCACCACGTTTAGGCTTTCCTGAAATACAGAGAGTGCAAAACACCGTAAGAAGTAAACATAAACAGCACCACGAGCAAAGCTAATACATCATTTAAAGGATCTTTGCCCACCAGAGAGAGCGACGGGGTGTTTCTTAAATATATTGACACTTTTGGCCCTGCGGAAGTTTAGAAAGTAAACTCTTGAAAATACTTTCACACTTATTGACTAATGTTTGTCTATAATAATGTTTATCATTGTGAAAAAAGGTTTTGCCGAGGCAAAATGTCAATAAGATATTAATAAAGATTTAATAAATATACATTTTCATATTTTTACTTTAACATATAATATAGAATTATATAATATCTACGCATATTATATATAAATATTATAACACATAACAACTGAGAAAAATGAAGGGAGATGTGGTAAACTTTTTTTTTTTTAAGAAAAATAAAATAAAATAAAATAAATCTGGTCAGTCTTTATACAAATCTTGTATTTTTTATAGGTGTATGCATATAATTGATGCCATTTTTATGATAATTTAATAATTTTATGATTATTAAACATATAATGGATTTTCAAAATGTTTACACTAAATCTTATTGAAAGTTGAAATCTGTTCATTTGCATAAAAATCAACCTGTGGCCATAGTTGCAGAAACACCCACTAATGTCTCATGAAAGTTCGCTGCTGCTTTTTAGAGATTGACTATCGGTCACTCAGGTTATGATTTGACCCTGTGACCGCGACGACCTCAGAAGCTCTCAGACTAGCTTTTATAAGCATGAGATGAATTATTATAGAAAGTCAAAGCCTTGCCTCTTCTCATCCTTTCCTCCATCTGTCCTCATGCTAAGATTTATCATCCATTTATATGAGCTCAGAGAGAGAGTTTAGCGCACTCAGAGGGCTGAAGTTTAACTCAGAGAATTCATTTGATTTCTTTACTAGAGACGTCCACAATAAAACGAACAGAGTACATTTTTTAGAATTAGATTCAAATCAGTTTGCACTTCAAAAGATATGCATTAACATTTATATTCTATTTTATTATATGTTAACACACACACGTACTATGGTAATAGTTATATGACAAAAACTGTCAATTTAAATTATTTCTGTGATGGTAAAGCTTAATTTTCTGCATCATTACTCCAGGCGTAAGTTGTAACGACAACATGATACTTTACTCTCAATACGCAATACGCATACTCTAATATGCTTTTTTGGTGCTCAAATATTATAATGTATTATTGGTATTCAAATATTAACAGTGGTTATTGTAATCAATGCTGAAAACTATTTTGCTGCTCTACAGTGATTTTATTATTTTACTCGCTTTCATGATTTTTTGCTGAAAACTTTGCAAATATCCTTTTGACCAATGAGAAATGACAACTGAATGTGCTGCGAATCCAGTATTAATTAAAATACTAATAATAAATCGTACATACTCTTATGTTTACATAAATTTTGAATGGTAGTGTATCATGGTTACAAAATTATTAAGCAGCAAAAAACTGTAATCCAACATTTATAATATCAGAATATTTCTGAGATCCTAATCAGATATTGAAGGATTCTGGAAGGACTGTGACACTGAAAAGACTGGAGTAATAGGCAATTTAAAAGATTTAAAATAGAAAACAATTATTTTAAATTGCAATTCCTATATTTATATTATGTAAATTACATTATGCAATCTATTTAAAGCAGGTTTAATAAATAAATATATTATATTAATATATTGTATTATATATAAACATGTTAGTATGGTGTTTAAAACTAAGAAATACGTTTGTTTGTTTTTCAAAGACTGATCATCTTAATCACATCATGCAGAAATTCGAGCAGTATTGGTGCTGATACACAGGAAGTGTATCCTTATTGTTCTTATCATTCCTCCATTACAGTGTGGACATGGCAGGCTGGCAGCGGCTGTTGCTGTGGCGATGATGATGATGATAATGATGATGATGACTCATGCCTGCTGCGCTGAGTCCAGCTGAGTGCTGCGCTAGTTTGTGTGCCCTCACGTCTGCCTGTATTTGCTCAGTAAACACCAAACTGCATGCCAGCTCTCAGAGTCCTGTGCCGCGAGACAGTTAATACCTCTTTTCAGCTGTCGCATACACATATTCATACACACACGCACGCGCTGCTGATAAAGCTGTCCTTGTGCATCTCTCCCCCTCACACTCAGTCCCAGCAGTCCCTGATTCGACGTGCTGCTCGTCTTGACGGATCTCTTGTCTGTCTCTTAAAGCGGAGGGCTTGATTTAGTGCTGCTGCAGTAAAATTGATCCTGTGTCAATGAGAGGAGGAGAAAGAGGCGAACGCGCTTGTGCCCGCAAACCCTCATTCACAAGAGACCAAATCAACTTTTCCAAACTGTAAAAGCTGCAACTTTTCCATGATTTTCGCTAACAGCCACACCGCAGGGATGAACTCCTTCTTTCTCATAAAAGCACGAGTTTACACTTCATTTTAACAGCCTACTAAAAAGGTCAAGCCACTGTATGATGTCGTTCCAGTGTTACATCATAGTATGACTCTATTATTGCATCATCCCACAATACAATCAGTGCCTTTACATCATTTTCATATTTCATTTATGCTCATACTTAAAATAAGGGATTTTAACAAGTGAAACAGACTTATTGAAAATATATTACTTGAAGAAATTACATAATGTCATTTTCTGGTGCAAGTAATCATGTGACTTCCTTTGACCTCTAGAGGATATCTAATAGAGGAGTATGTGAACGCCACTGACGAGATGGAGGGAGAATGGAGCGGCCGGAGAGATAGAGAGAGGGGGTGAATGAGTGCAGTGTCGAATGCCCTCAGAGCTCAAACAGGAAGTTTCCACTGGCTCTGCCTGACATTGCCAATGTGTCCTTTCTACTGGCCAGGTACACGCGCAAACACGCAGACATGAACTCACAGGGTGCTGCATTGAGAGGTTGCGTAAAAGTGCAAGGGAAATGCTACCATGTGTGCTGGCAGTGTGTGATAGAGAATTGTGGGATGTCTCTAGAGTGATGTAAGACTGTTACACTAGTATTGAAGAACTTACTTTGAAACTGAAGCTTTAAAGGGGTCATATGATGCGATTTCAATTTTTCCTTTCTCTGTGGAGTGCACAAGCTCTTGATGCATAAAGAAGATCTGTAAAGTTGCAAAGACTAAAGTCTCAAATCCAAAGAGATATCCTTTATAAAAGTTAAGAGTCAACCACGCCCTCCTAAAACGGCTCGTTCTAACACGCCCCCACATATCTACGTCACGATGTGGGAAGATTTGCATAACACCGCCCAAATGATCACGCAAAGAAAGAAGGCGTAACTTTTGTTCTTGCTGTAGTATTGTTGCCGCCGCCACTATGTCGTGGAGACGCTGTGTGCTTCGTTGTGAAAGCGAAACTACTTTGTTTGGTCTTCCAAAAGAGGACACAACGAGAAATCAGTGGTTAAGTTGTATTACAACACTGTTCCAAAACAGTTCAAACCAAATATTCAGATGTGTGAAACGCATTTTACGGAAGACGAGGACTGGTCCTGAGGAGCGTAGTAAGTGCGGTGTATGTCTGTTTTCTATAAAGTGGGAAAACAGTTCCAACTTCACAAGGGACAGTTGGGTGACTTCGGACTAACAGCCTGGACATACGTTTTTCATTATTTAAAGAATTGACACTATGATCAAACGCGAGTTTTGAGCAGTGTAGAGTAGGGCTTGTTGTTTGTCGTTCTCCGATCATAAATGCAGACATGGTTTTATGTTTACGCGGCGCGATGCAAAAAAAAAAAGACAGTATAAATCATTGTAATACGTAATTATGTCCCCACTGGACGCAAAAAATGCCTAGTTTATA
Source organism: Sinocyclocheilus anophthalmus (assembly GCA_018155175.1). Taxonomy (NCBI): domain Eukaryota; kingdom Metazoa; phylum Chordata; class Actinopteri; order Cypriniformes; family Cyprinidae; genus Sinocyclocheilus; species Sinocyclocheilus anophthalmus. The sequence goes on from JADLZN010003193.1 coordinate 1,203,130, forward strand.
ATGGGTTTTAATGATTTTGTCTCATCGCTCCGGCCGGAACAAGGCATCACAGTATGGTAAGGGGCGTAACATTCAGTCCCACGCTTGAGGTATTCGGGACAATCACAACGCAATGATAGTGGCCATCAGAGCACACCTCGCTTTTCAGACCGATGAGCTTTGTAAAAATCGACGCGTTTCAGAAAGGCGGGGCATAGAGGAGAAACAATTATGTACAGTATGTGGAAAATAATGTGTTTTTTGAACCTTAAACCGCATAAACACATTTCATTACACCAAATAATGTCGTTTGCCAAACGTCTATGACCCATTTTTTAAATGAAGATTTACTTTAAAATGTTACTGAATATATTGCTGCACATATAGAAAATAGGTTTGTTATTTATCTATCCAGTCATATTTATGAGGTATTAAATATTTCTCATTCAAATTTAGTATGGTATTGTACATTAGGTATATTTGCTGAAATTGATAATATAAGATATATTCTGGTATATAATTTATATACTTTTTTATTATTTTGTATTTTTTTAAAAATATTTTATGTATATATTATTTTAAAAAGTCATACATTATATACCTGAATCGAAAAAGTCCCAGTATTTTTACTGAATATTTTATTTCGCTACTAAATATGCAGAGTACACAAATAAGTTATTTAAATCTTTTTTCCCCCAAACCAGTTAATTAGAATTAAGCATCCAAATGAAATTACTTACTAAAATTGAATTAAACTTGAAATATGTATTTAAGTTAGAAGCTTTGATACGTTTCATTAGTTATTCACTGTGTAGATTTGGACACACACCCTCTTTTACCCCGACCCACCTCGCCAGAAAAACCTGCCTTAAGATAAACAAATAAAACCACGCATTTCCCACTGAGCCAGCGAAAGGGACTCATACAGAGGACAAGGAGAAGTGAGGGAGGGTGGGAGTGAGAGATCCTGAGAAGTCAATGTCAAGCCAGTGATTTTCCACCTCTCGCACCTGAAAAGCATCTTACACTGAGCTACAGAGACAAGTGGCATAGAGGAGTTCAGTTCAGTGAGTTCACAAACTAATGTCAGAGCTGTGTGCTGCGGCTGCTGCTGTGTGCTGAGGGAAATACAAGACATCTGATGCTTTGATTATAGTTCTCCTCTGAAGAGTTTAAGTGTAATGAAAGGCTGCCTGAACTTTCACCAGATTATCAAAGACTCTCTCAAACACACACACACAGTGTATTAGTTTTACAAACTTGTTTTTATTTTAATGATTTACTAATTTCAGTTTAGATTATGTGTGTGTGTGTGTGAGAGAGAGAGAGAGAGAGAGAGAGAGATCTGTACAATCTAAACTAAATATATATATTTTAAAGATTTTACATAATAGCCTGGTAGGCAAACATTTTAAAATGCTTTTATTTTATTTTATTTTCACTTTTATTTGTAGTAATAATTTTTAAGAACGTAGTTGAGAAACCAACAGAACATTTACAGAATATATTATTGATAACATTTTAAAATAGCTAAATCTGGTGAAGAACATTTTTTTATGTATTTATTTTATTACTTATTTTATTATATAAAATATACAGTGAGTTCATGTATTTGCACGTCAGTGAAACCTAAAATAAAGGCCACAAGTCTCTGCTCGTGCTTGGGCTCCTGAATTTCCTGGTCCAGCGGTTAGTCCCAGAGCAAAAGCCACAGCGTAAAATCGGAATATGGAAAGCTGCCAAATGACTCTGACAGACAAGAAAGCATGTGATTTTTTAAGCCCGTTGAAACCGATTACGGAGATGAGAGTGTGAAAATATGTGTCAGTTTGTGGGCTCTGAGTCAGATTCATATGATAGGTTAGTGACTGTCTGATCTTGCTATCGCAGGTTTCTAATTGTTTGTGATGGTTGGGGGGTGTGCAGCCCTCAGGTGTGCCCTCACTCTCACGCAACAAACATCACAGACAGTGAATCAAGCATCCGTGTCCAGTGATGAAGGGCATAGGAGCGCTTAGACACAGTGAAGCATGACAGCTGTCAGCCAACCTCTATAGACTCGCTCATTCATTCCCACGATCCCTCTCTCCCTTTCAAACTGATACATCAGCAATACCTTTGATATTTGGATAAGTCATTTCTGTAACATGATACGATTACTCCAGGGTTAATCTAAAGGGGGTAGTCCACCCAAAAATGAAAAATCTGTCATTTACTCACTCAGTTGTTCCAACCTTATGAATGTCTTTCAGCTGTTGAACCAGGTGTCACTGGTCGACATTCAAAAAATGCTCTTTTGTGTTCAGCAGAGGAAAGAAACTCATACCGGTTTGGAAAAAGTGGAGGGTGAGTAAATGATAACGGTTTTCATTTTTGGGTCAACTAGAGCTCTGTTGCAGAACCTACTGAGTTGCCTACCTAGATGGCATTTTAGGTATTAAAAAGCATAATAATGCTGCATCCTACACTGTAAAAAAATTAAATAAGAGTTTTCAGAGTTAGAATTTCATGTTTAAGTCAGTGTGTATTTTTTTTTAGTTTTAGTCATTTTTTGCGGTTGTCATTTTCTATTTAGCTTTATTTTTATTTTATTTTTTGTAATTTTAGTAATGCAACCTAAACGTTTTAAAGTTTTTGAATGTTTTTAAATTATTTTATTTTATTTCAGTTAGGTTTTTTAACATTTTTCGTATTTTATTTGAATTTTAAGAAAAATTACAGTAAAATAGTTGTAGTTTTTGTTAACAATAACAACACTGATGCATTCTTGTATAAAATAGATATCCCAGAATGCATTGCGGTGAGCTCAGTAAACAAACACACAAACAAAAAATACTGAATACGTTCCCAAAATGCATGTGACAAGAAAATTCACTCAAAGTGGCAAAAATCCGATTAAATTCTGTTGATGATCTCACAAAGCATTCTGGTATAATAAAAATGTATAAGATAAAGCAGATTTCCCAGAATGCATTGTGATGGGCTCAGGGGGAAATAATCAAAAATAAATAAATACAAATAAGAAATTGATAAAGCAAACCCAGAATACACTGCAGTGATTTCAGAGAAAAAACTCAAGGTCGAGAGAAATATCAGTCAATATCAAAAAGTATGTATCTGATTAAATTCTGTATTTTTGTTTATTAGAGTATTTTATCTTCATTATCACGCTGCCTTCTAAGACACAAGAAGCTTGACAAGCTCATGCATTTTAGCATAAACTAAATGTACGAGATAAAGTATATATGCCAGAATGCATTGCAACGAGCTCAAGATAGCAATTTGACAGCAATGCCAAGTAGAATTATACTGTATCACAGTGAATTATCTTCTTAAACATGGTATTTTCTATGCTTATGCGTATTATGTTAATATCAAGTGTTTCCTGTATGCTTCCGTTAAAGTCCATGTACAGGTAATTCAGAGAATTGTTTCTAAACACATTATAAATGTAGTTTTTCACCATTTTTGTGAAAGCAGAGAATACTGCCTATTTTTTCAAGATTTTTTAACTTTTATTTACTCGGTGTTCCCACATTTAATATTGCTTTTCATAAACCTTAAAGGTGTTGTTTGTTTGTTTCTATGCACTGCATTCAAAATCAGTCACTTGTGAAGTTATTTCAGAGCGTATATGTGTCGGTTTTCCCACAGTGCATTGCTCTAAAGTCCCTAACAAGCCAAATAAAGCTGATTAAATACTTTATCTACTCATGATTTTTATGATAATGCTTATTTGCTGAATTTCCACACACGGCTAGACTTAAAGCGAAGCTGCACATCTCTCGGGGTGTCCTCATTAGGGCTGAGATGCTAACATTTACCGAGCAGATGATTCTTGGACCGTCCTGCTCATTCACACAGAAAGAGAGCGCAAGCGTTCGGCGGATGAGTGAAAGTCTCATTACCCAGCAGGGTCAGTAAAAGCAGAACAGAGGCACATTGCAGCCTGACTAAGAGCTTTGCTAAGGGCGAACGGCCTGTAAAAGAAAAAGAGAGAGAGAGAGAGAGACACAGAGACAGAGAGAGAGAGTGTTGCGTTTTACTGCATGCTGTATGTATATACAGTATGGTGCTTGTTGAACAGTTCAACATCATACTATATAAGTAGTGTACAGTGTTCTAGCCTATTAAGTGCGCACACCAGCTTTATCTGAGTGCCTACAATAACCTGAATCTCCTGTATAGTGTTTCTATAGTCCACATGAATGTGGCTGCTTTCACAGTAAAGCTACTTGAACTTACATGCAACTGTGTGTGAGCTGACGGTATTGAAATTCACGAGATAAGCAACAGCCTTTCTAAATGTACCCCATAAAAGTGTCTCCAAAACTCAATGGGACTCTGTTGCCTTTATGCGTATCGTATGGCAAATGCTGCACGAGTGGTCAAAAAGAAAGCCTCAAATTTGTGGAAAAAATGAATGGAACTTTACATGTGCTGCTGCATATGGAAACATAGTCTAAATATACTGTACATGTATTCAGACCCGCTTAGAGTCCACCAGGGATTGAGCTCAGTTTAAAAGCTTGAATTTACATCAGAACAGGTGTGTGTGTGTGTGTGGTGTGTGGGTGTGTGGTGTGTGTGTGTGCTGTGTGTTGGATGTTGTGTGAGTGTGTGGGTGTGTGAACTGTGTGGGGGAGTTTGGGTTTTGTCTACATTGTGGGGACCAAATGTTCCTACAAGGATAGTAAAACCTGAAATTAACTACATGTGAAGAGCAGCCAATGGTCGCAAAAAGGAAAACAGTGTATTAAACATCGTAAATAACATCTAAATGAAAGTTAAAGGAATATTCTGTGTTAATTACAAGTTAATTTCAGTTGACAATATTTGTAAGCAACCCAGGTTGCAGAGATTCATTTACAATGGAAGGGAATGAGGCCAATTTTTTTGAGGACTTGGCAGAAATGTGAATCTTATAATGTTATAAAAGTACTTTACAATGGATTATTCTTTTAAAACATGTATTTTAGAGCTGTAAACCTTTTTACAGTCGTTTTAGAGTTTATAGTGTTCCGTTGTAATGGCAACAAAGCTGTAAAACTGGATATAAGTTTATAAAAAAAGGTTAGTGAAGTGATCTTTTTCACATTAAAATCATGTTGACATGCATTTTGATTGTCAGAAACTTAGAGTTCAGTACAAGTTCCTCTCAGTCAACATTTGTAGCATAAAAAACCGAGGTTACAGTGATGCACTTACAATAGAAGTGAATGGGGATGAGTTTTAGAGGACTTAAAAGCAGAAACGTGAAGCTTATAATTTTATAAAAACATTTAGTGAATTTTTTTTCTGTTTAAAATTGAGTATTATTTGAGCTGTAAACCTGTATAAATCATCATTTTGTAGTCATTTTGGGGTTTTAGAGTTTATGGCATTCCATTGTAGATGTAAAACTGGATATACCGGGTTTACAAAAAGGTTAGTAAGGTTTTTTTTTGTTTGTTTTTTTCTGGTACAATTCAAGTTCATCCCAATCAACAACATTACATAGATATGTGACGGGGCAAACTATTGGAGGACTTAAAATATCATTAGCTCAGTATAAATACATTGGAAGTCGATAAAAAGACGTGTGTGTTTGTGTGGTGCCAGACTAGACCACCTACTGCTTATGCTGTGACATTTCGGAGCTGTCGGCTTCCTTTACGTGCAAAACGTTCTGACAGCACTGAGCCTGATTTCTCAAGGTGAAAGAATTTTTGAACATGAGATGAAAACAAACTATTACAGCTACACCTTCGTTTCCTGCTTTCTGGAATAGGACGGTCGGTCGGGCGACAAAGAACAGACGGGTGTGCGATCAATCACTGAAAGGTGGAGGTGGGTGGAAATATGCAGGAAGGTGAGCATGAGAACTAAAGACTCAGAGAGAAAGGAGTGAAATTAAACCGGATGAATTCAATCCTCACGTAAGGTTGGCTTTGTGGTGGAGCAGATCTGCTCGGCTGAGCTCTAGATGTGCATGTTTTACATTGGAATTGAAATGTGAGTGCTCTTATGTGTTTCCATAGTAACATATTCAGGAATTCCAGTGGAGGTCTAGAGGTTATTCTTTTCCCGCTGACCTCAATGCAGAGAGGACCAGAAACGTATAGACCCATGAAATCAATTTGACTCAATTTACTTTTCGAATACAATACGTTTCTGATCTTATTGTGAACTATTCACTGGTGCATTTTATTCTGGATTTTAAAAAAAAGAAGTTTGTCTTGGTAACGTTTCGTAACTCACTTGGCCACAGAAACCACTTTTTTTTATTTATGTTTTTTCTCCTGCCTTCATTCTTGTATGTAACATCTATATTTCACAGTCCAATCAATCCCAATTCATTTCAGATTTATTTACTGGATTTCAGATTTAATTTAAACTGCTAGTGAACAATTTCTGAAACTAAAAATAAAACTAAAAGATTATTGGAGTTTGTTTTACAAGAAAATACTACTTAAACGTTCTACTTTTACTTAATTTCTACTTTCTTAATTTTCATGTTTAACGTAAAGTGTTACTTGCCGTTTCTTTGTAATTAATTGCGAATTGTATTAGCAATTTCTGATTCATGCAAGTGAGTGAACATTTGTTTTTTACAACAAATTTTTACAGTGTAATGGCACATCTAGATTTCAAGTGTTAAACATTTAGATAATATAGAAGTGTAAACCAAATATAATTAGTGTAAACCATTGTAAAATGATATTTTACTTATTCATATTTACTTTAAAATATTAAAAAGTGTTTAATTTTAAGGAATAGTTTATACGTCCTACAAAGCTTATTCTTACATATCTGTGAAAATGATATAAATAGGTTGGGGAGTATCTTTGTAATTTTGACTGTGTAAGATTTATGATTGATTTTGTAGTGAAAAAATGATGAATACTATTTTTCGTCCATCTTATATACACAAGATAACAAGAATACATGTATTTACAGCCATATTGTTTTAAAAAAAAAAAAATATATAATCTAAAAGTATGCATTTAAGTTAAAATATGAGCCACATTTATTTACAGTGTGAAAAACAATAAAATGGCATTCCCAGAAGTTTCTGCATGATTCACTGCATATATTTTTTATTTAAATATTTTTTTGTTAACAGTTACGTACATTTGAATATTTTTTGTTACATTTCATGTTATTTAGTGAACATTTATCGCATTGTTTTAGTGTCATGTATGTTGCCATATTGTCAGTATATTTTTATTTAAACATTTTCCCCACTTTTTACTTTCTTTTTTTCCCCAGGATATTTTCACAGTGTATGCAATATCTACAATCTCATAAATTGATATGTGTAGCATAAGATCCAGTGATACCTGTGTGGGATTGTACAGCTCCTGTAGGGCGTTTCTGGAGCCTTTCCGACAGCAGCCCTCCGCTGCGAACGGGTTCCGCCTCATAACTGCAACAAAAACAAAGAGAGAGACAGACGGACAGTTAGAGTAACCAATCACCGACTGACAGGAGCAAAATCAACCAATCATGACAAGGCGGACTTCACTGAAGTGATATGCAGTGTTCATATGGCCACTTGAACACACACACACACACTAGTCTGAATGGATGCCCTCATTAAAAGGGCAAGCCTTTAATAATGCAAAGCCATCCAACACATCTCCATATAAACAATACATTTAATACCAAGTCACTGCCTCAAAACACACACACATCTCTAGAGTGTGTGTTGCAATCGTAATGCATGTGTAGATGCTCTGCCATGTCATAACTGACAGTAATAGTTTTATACACTTTGTCTCTCAACAGAGTTCGCAGAGAGTGACCGGCACTGCTGAAATTACACTACATGAAAGCTAATGACCAGCACTGCTGAAATGGTGCCCTATGAAAGCAGTCTCTGTGCTAAGATAGAGACTGACAGATTTAGTACTACATTGGTTCGTTTATTCGCTCTCATGTAACATTATCTTGACTTAGTGTGTATTTGTGTTATGTTAAGAGTCGTATGTGTTTGTGCACAGCACACAGAAAGCATTGTTTAAAAGTGTGTTAATGCCTGTAAGTGCACAGCGTTCTCAGAGCGTCTGATGTCTTACTGTTTAATCCAGCTCAAGGTAAGGGAACCGAATGAAACCGAGACTGCTGGGAACGAGAGATGAAAGGAAAACGAGAGTGATGGAGGAACAGAAAGGATGTGTTAATGAGGGCTAGAGAGACTACTGGACAAGAACCAGACAGTTTGGATCAGGGGGTCGACAACCTGAGGGGTTGTCATTAGCGCGCCAGTGATAGCGAGAGATGGGTTTATGTGATTTAATTGGCAAAATTAAATCACTTACATCTGCATGCCAGTTTTTCGCTCGCTCATATGAGGAAGTAATCCTTCTTCATAATCGTGCAGTCTGTTATATTTAGTGTAAATACGCCCACATGGAATCCAAACCCACAGAATTTGAAAACCTGTCGTTCAGGTTCTGCACATCCCTCATTATTTCCGATAATGTTAAGAATTTTGGCTAATAAAACAGATCTAAAAGTGTGGGAAAAAGTGTGCAGATTCTATCTGAGCCAGGTTATGAAGCCAAAAACAAGTTTCGCCTTGTCATATATGACACTTCACATGAAAAGAGTCAACCACTTGTAAAGATAGGTTGGATACATTAACAAAGGAAAGTACTTTATACGACTTTAGCCAACAAGCAATCAAGATTCTTTGTTACTAGCAAATTCATACCCATTTTAATTGGTCATGCATTGATCATTCTGCCAATATTGGCCATTTTGAAATGAACGGCATTTTGAATCATTCATGTTTGGCCAAAGTATTGGTTTTTCCATTGTGTCAGTTTTAAAATCTACCAGAAATCTTGTCGATGGCAACTTAACATACTTTTTTGGGGGGAACTTGAATAAGTATTGGTTTTTCCATTGTGTCAGGTTGAAAAGCGACCAGAAATCCTGCCCTTTTTTTGGATCATTTTGGGAGAATTTTAAAAAGTCCAAACAGGAAAATCAAAGTTGGCACAAAGTGTCATATTTTTTCTATTTCCATTGTTTCCAATGTAGTTTAAAAACTTCCAGAAAACCTGATGGATGTCATTTTTTGGATAATTTTGTGAGAATTTGAATTCATATTGCATAAAGTATTTAAATTAAACGGTGATGTAAGCAGTCCAAACAATGAAAGATAAGGAGAATTATTTCATGTTATTTTTGCAATTATGTTTGGCAACATTCTCTTTTAATATATTTTAAAATGTAATATATTTAAAAAATCATTCTAATATTTTTTTTGGGATTATTTATTAATAGAAAGTTCAAATGTTTTTATTTGAAATATATTAATATTTTGTAACATTATAAATGTCTTTATTGTCACTTTTGATCAATTGAATGAGTTCTTGCAGAATAAAAGTATTAATTTCTTCTTGACCTCAAATACTGACTTTATCTAGCCTGCAAACTCATTATAACCAGAAACAATGGTCTGCAAACAATGAGTGTATGGGTTTGTCTGAGGTTCAGTATGGGCTCATTCTGCCTGAGCATGCACTAAAATTATCCCACCTGGCTGTGCCCAGGACACACCCACTGGACACACACCTGCTGTAATTTCCCATATGCTAACAACACCATTGACGGTGCCACAGCACCTGCCCCCCTCTCCGCTGCTGACCTTCAGCTCACCCGCTTCATCAGACAGTTGGCCATTGTTTGTGGCAAACCATGTAGTGGGCAGCGCTATGAATATTAAGCTGTAAAGATCTGAGGCTGTACACATTGATGAAATGTCCTCGCTGCTGATAGATGAGGAACTAATGGCAATATTCTATCCCGGAGATCCGGAAAACTAAAGAACCTGAGGTACAGAGATCCTGTTTATTCCTAGGGGAAATCAGGAGACTAAATGAGCAAAGCAAGAATGTTTTAGCATCAACTCATCAACAATCAAAGTTTAAAGCCAATGAACAAGGGAAAGGAGCTCTGAATAATGTAAAAACTCTCAAAGGCTGGATTGTTAACTAGCCCAGCTGTACGCATGACCTTGAGTTGCTCATTCCCAGCAGGCCTGTTTCCTCTGAGCCATGAGCACACAGTCACATATCTGCAGCCATCCATCAGCCGAGGATTATGGTACTGGAGGATTAATCTGTCTCTATCTACCCGTAACATACTCTAAAACACATCAGTTCCCTTATCACCGCTCCGAGCACACAAAACCATAAGTCAGACTGCAACTGAAATACACTCACTCATAAAACCGCATATTCAGTAATAAAAAGGATGTTTTCTGACAATAAAGATGACAAGGCTCCATTTGGACAAATACAGGCAGATACATCAGATACCCGCCGATGCACAAAAAAACTGATTTTTTATTTTGAACAATTAGCAAGAAAATACTAGGGCTCCCGATTGATTATAAAAGAAATGTAATTAACATGATATGCTGGATAATTAATAAAAGTGCTAGAAAATAATTCAAAGAATGCATTATTGAATAGGCATTTTAAAAAGTGGCTTTACAAATCAATACATTGTTTATTTTATTTCCATTTTATTTTATTATATATTATTTTACTTTTTATTATTTCCATGTCCCATAGAAGTGCTGTGTTTTGTTTTGGACATGTACCATGGTAATTCCATGGTATTCTTTTAAGTACCTTGGAGTACCATTTAAATATCAAAGAAACATGGTTTTACCATCTGATACAGTGCTTTTTTTTTGTTTTTTTTTGTAAGAGTCCTGTTCATTTATATGTCTCTTGTGGAAAGAGACAAGGCTTCAACCTCACTGTGGTTTAAATTAGCATTCTACTAATTCTTCAATTTTTACAATGTATTTGGGTGGCTTCATTAAACAACAGCTGATAAGGATTGATTGAGTGTGAGCGTGTGTGTGTGCATGCGTTTTTGTGACAAATGAGGGACCTCCATTGTAAATCGACAAAGGTATTGACATAGCGTTATTACAAGGAAAGGTGACTTCGGACATTTACCCCATGTACCCAGCTTTTCAAAAGTTATAAATCACACAGAATGGTGGATTGAAAATCTGAATAGCACAAAGTTCCGGGGAGGGGTAGTTTAGGGGAGGGTGGGTTTAGGCTAATAGAATATAAGGCTGTACAGTATTATAAAACCATAAGCCTAGGGATGTCCCCACTTTTCCAGAAACAAAACCTGTGTGTGTGGTGTGTGTGTGGTGTGTCCCATGGACACAGACATCTGGAAAGATGTTCACGACTTCTTCTGATTAACTTTGCTGGCATTTTCTCATTTCTCTTTTGCTTAAGCATTTAATCTTCTAATTATTATTATTATTTCATTTATCGAATAACAATTACTATAATGGCAAAAAGACTCTTTAAAAGACAGCAGGAAATGAAGAATATCTTTGCATAGTAGGAAGTTCAGCAATTAAATTTTCTCTTTTATATTTTCTTAATCTGACTGAACATCTTAAAATGCATTACTCAAGTAGGCAGAAGTGTGTGTGGGAACTTAAAATGAGATATTCTGACTCACTGCACCCAAACAACCACTGGATGATCTTTCCCATTCACCTATGGCCTAATGATTGAGCTCATGTGTGTATGTGTGTGCACTGTGTTAAGCTCTTTTGTCAGATAGGTTTAACACTTACTGTAGCCGCCTAATCTTCTTTTATAGATATAAAAGAGAGTGATAACAATTACTGGACAAAGGTTTTGTGTGTATTGCGTAAAACAGGTCTGAAGATCTTGATAACTTTGGTTCAGGTGTTTTTAATTAGGGTTGAAGCCAAACTCTGCAGGGACAGTGGACCTTCAAGAACAAGGTATTGGGTAAAAGTTGTTTAAAGGATACCCACCCAAAAATTTAATTCTGTTTCATTACTCAACTAGGTCATTCCAAACTGTTTATAAAACTCGCTCTGCAAACACAACAGTGTAATTGAGAAAGAATTAAAAAAATCTTTTTGGACAGCAGAATGAAAAGTCAGTGGGGCCTAAAAATAACTCCTATGACGCCATGTATGCGACCCCCGCCAAGAACAAAACTTGAAACACTTTCAAAAGAAAAATTAAAGTAAACAACATGGAGGGGGACTTTTTCGCATGATTTGCATTGTATAGTGTGTTGTGTTTTTTTGGACATTTTTTAAATATCTTCTTTTTTTTCTAATGTTCCACAGAAGAAACGACAGTATCCAGGTTTGGATATGCTTGAGAAAGGAGTTGTTAATTTGTGGGCTGACCTGCCTCACTTTGTGTTGTGTGTGTTTAAATTCCAAAGTGTTCATTCAACTCAGCGACCGCTCGCCGCAAACCACAAAATAACATTTACATCACCATTACGTGATTTCCACTTAGGCAGGAAAAGTTAAGATGGTTTTTATCATGTTCTCATACTACATTTCAACAGAGGAGTGGTGATCAAACAGTTTAAAAGTGGTCATCTCTTCGTCTGGTCCTAGGATTGTAGGTCAACAACACTGAATCAGAGTAAAATAGCTGAGAAATTTATTAGCCCATGTTCTTTTTTTCTGTCATGGTGGGGACTTTCCATTGACTTCTATTTATTACCATGAGGCTAATGAGTTTATCTACCAAACACAACCCTCACAGAAAATGTCCAGTAGGATTATTTAGTCTGTTTATTCCAGCTGGTTTCCTCACAGGGGAATGTTTGCTTCCCTAAGTAGGTTGATTACAGGTTTACTGCATTGAGGGGACTATTCTTTAACACAATTTAGGCAAAAGCAAACATGAAGTCGCAGGAAATTATTCAACTCATTATACTTAACTGAGGACCGCTGCTGGTGGTGGGTGTGTGTGTTGGGTAGAGCGTGTGGGGCTTGATGCGTGTGTCAGCATCCTGGTGGGGGGTGATGCGACACGGCACTCTAATGCATACGAATATGGCACACACAGCACACCACACACACACACACACAGCTGTATTCATTACCCAAACTCTTTCTTGAGACTATCGGGACGAATCTGCATCCTTCCATTTCCTGTTCTGTCTCTCTTCATCTTTGTATCGCTGTCCTTGTGCAAAATGAATGTACACACGCTCTCTCTTTGAGCGACCCAGGCTGTCATTATTCATCCGTCTCGTTCTTCCCTCTGCGTCTCCATCCATCCATATTGTCCCTCAGATCACATTACATCTGAAACTAACCGACAAATGCGTCACCTTGAAGACAGACTGAGAAAAAAGGCTTCACGTCCCTCAAATTCACAAACAACCAGAGGCAGATGTCATCAAAAGCGCTTTCTGGTTTATATATTTGCAGCAAATATTATCCTCAGCTTTTTGATCTGCGTTGCAGGTGGTAGCAGGAATATCTGTATCTGTCCTGCAACTCTGGCCAAAAAACTGCCTTAAGCAAACACAAAACACAATGTTCAAATAACACATGCACATGCGGTACTTCAGTCTTAAATAGGGCCCTAAGTCACTGTCAAGATGCTGTCACGTTTAAAGGTGACCTGGAAACTCTGATGGAAGATACTCAATCATACACACAAGATGGCAAAGAAGTAGTTCATAATCAGACAAATTGATGCCTAATGGCTGAGTTTGGCTGCCTGACACCATCTGAGCTGATTCAGCATCAGCTGTTATCACAAACATACTGATTGCTTATTATACTGTACATGCACTTTCATTAAATATGGCACTGCCCACAAACACTGTAGAAACTGGTGTTGCAATATTGTTTAGATACTGCTTAGAGTATTTTAGATATGTTATATAAAAATGAACATAGTTTATAAAACATACAAAGTACTTAGTAAATTTACTTTGTATATACAAAGCAAACTGTTGCTAAATAAACTAGTAAATGCTTAGTAATCCATTTTCTCATGTTTTTACATAAATGTCTGTGTTGCCTGCATTTACTCTTTATTATTTTTTATGAATTAATTCTTATTTCATTTCATTTCATTTCAAACTATCTAGCCCTAATGAGTAACCACATAGGCTAAACTTGCAACCCTGTTCGCCATTCTGATGTTTTCTTTCTTTCTTCCTTTTTTCCTTATGTTTATTTAATGTTTATTGCTTGAAACTAATGAAAACACACAAATAAAGGTTGTACCCTGTATTCGGATATCAACTTTTCGTTACAGCATTAAAAAAGTTGCAAAGCTCATATACAATAAATATAAACTAAAACAGCTTATAAAATATTTATGAAGTGGACAAACAACATTTTCTGGAAGATAAAGCTGTATAATTTTTCCCATATAAAAATAATTCCAAAAGTTAAAATAAAATAATTATACAGTCATTGGTGATGCCAGTAGGGTTGGATACCAAAACCCGGTACCAATATGGCACCGGTACCTATGTCCTATGTCTACGAATTTTTATTTTTTTAATTTAATAAGTATCGGTTCAGGCACCGTTTAGGCACCGGAACCGTTTTAAAAGTATCGATTTGGCACCAGTATATATAATAAAAAAAACGATACCCAACCCTAGATGCCAGTGGCACAGAAATTACACACTTCACCTTCTTTCACTGACCAAAGAACAAAAAAATTATTTAAAGAATTTTTAAGCTTTATTTTGTACCCTATTTGTGGAAAATGCCATATAAAGAAATTGAAAATGGAAAACCTTTCCTCTCAATCAAAGAAAGAAGTCAAAATGTTGGTGGTCTAATGCATAGAGTTGTGTTGTTGTGCTTTTGTGTTCGGACCCCCTGGTGTGTGATAACACGTCTGCAGACTGGAGAGCCATCTGCCACTCAAGAGCTCCAGCCATCAAATAAAACAACAGATCAGTCAAACCAATACAATCATTCCTCACAGCACAGACCTACAACACACACACACACACACACACACACACCCACACCCACTGATAATAAAGAGGTAGTGAGAGGTTTTCCAAATCATAGCAAAATAGGTGACCTTTTGAAATCTCAAGACCCATATGACTTGATACATATGAAGTCTTTCCATCTTAGACTTTGATGTATAATGCCCACAAGACTCTCATATACAGTAGATCCTGAGGTTTAATATGATTGTACTTTCTGACATCATTGATGATGCAATAAAGCTTAAAACCATATGCGGCTTGTCAAGAGCATTTCCAGGCCAATGCTAAGCACTGCTCTGTGTGCCCATGTGGGTAATTAGCTAGTCACGAAATTGGAAGGAAGTGCTTGTGTCAGCTAAAGAGAAGAGAGAGCGCAAAAATAAGAAAAGAGTTGAAATGCTGCCTGCAGTCATTGTTCATATCCCAACTACAACCGAATCATTCCCATTGGAACGTGCACATCCTGGTTTGGAGAATAGGAAACAGACACCGGTCTACAGCTCATGCTGTTGTCATTTCAATGAGAGAAACCGCTAGAGCTCAGAAGCTTCATTTCATGTTGCTTTCTGTATAGTGATCAAAGACTTTTGCTTCTCACACATTGGAAGACAAAGCTTTAAAGAGTTAGTGCAGGTTAGGACAGTAATGAGATGGAATAGTTGAAAATGCTGTCATCGTATTTAAATATGGAGCCTCAAGATGTGAAAACTATGGCAGAGGAGAAGATTTTCAGTGACTTAAAAGTATGCATGATTGAGCTCAATTATAATGATAAAACTCTGTTATTTACTTAAAGGGGTCCTATTATGCTCTTTCAACTTTAGTTAGTCTGTAATGTTGCTGTTGAGCATAAAAAAAGATCTGCGAAGTTACAAAGCACAAAGTCCACTGCGAAAGGAGATATTTTATTCAACAGAAATCAACTATAAAACAAAACTACATATGCCGACGACTTGTTTGGACTACAACGCATATTTTCCGACGAAGGACAGAGCCTTGCTGAGCTGCACCTGAGAGAAGGCCACGAGTGTTATCACTGTCGGAGACCGCTCGCTTTCAAGGCAGACGAACTTAGAGTGGTCAATCATCCAGGTTTAATCACGCTCAAATTGTTTGATTTGATGCAATATTTACACTGAAGCTGCAGCGGCTATGGTTAGGGGCTTGACATTTCCCGACCAGGTGCCAAGTGGTGCCAATCACAACACACACTGGCCCATTCATTAAGAAACTTAAACAAGAGGTTCTTCACAAGAGAATCATTGAATCATTTGCTCAAGAGATTCATTTAAGAACTCTGATTCAATCAGAAACTAAAGTGACTGTCTTTTTTGAGTTAATCATTGAATTATTCGCTCAACCATTTCATTCAAAAATGCTGATTCGTTCAGAAACTAAACAAAGTGAATCATTGTATCAGTTGCTCAACAGATTAGTTCACAAAAACACAGATTAATTCAGAAACTAAACGAGAGACTTTTTATAATGGGATCATTAAACCTTTTTTCAACAGATTCATTCAAAAATGTTGATTCATTCAGAAACTAAACAAGTGACTGTCTTTATGAGTGAATCATGAAATCATTCACTCAACAGATTAGTTCAAAAACACAGATTCATTCAGAAACAAATTATTATTATTCATTAATTAATAAGGTGGCGACAAGCATCTGACACAAACTATTCTTTCAAAATGCTGATTCATTCAGAAACTAAACAAGATACTCTTCACAAGTGAATCATTGTATCATTTGCTCAACAGATTAGTTCATAAAAATGCTGATTCTTTTAGAAACTAAATGAGAGACTCTTTATAAGCGAATCATTGAATAATTTGCTCCATTTGCTCAAGAGATTTGTTCAAAAATGCTGATTCAAACGATTTACATGACTCTTAATGAGTGAATCATTCCCTCAACTGATTCATTCAGAAATTCTGATTCATTCAGGAATGAAACATTACCTACTGTGTTGTGCTCAATGCAGCAAATTGGTAATTTAGCACCAGTACTACTTGCTAAATAAAATACCGATATGAATATTAATTTTAATAATAAATTATTATTAGACTAATATGATCTATATTGATTTATGAGAAAATGATGAGTAATTGAGAATTGTTAATTGGTTATGGAACTTAAAGTATTTTGTCTTTTTTGGAGTGAACGAACGCAGGAATGGTTCACGTTCATGGTGTGAAAAAAAAGTAGCTGCTAGCTTTCTCATTATTCAAAAAACTCATTCATTTGTGTTCCACAGAAAAAAGGCATATGGTTTCAGTAAATGATGGCAGAGCTGTTATTTTTGAGTAAACTATTCCCTTCATGAACTTTGCTATTGCATTCTGTCTTTCTTATTCTGATGCAACTTCTCCTCTCTCTAACTACTTCTGATTTCAGGTCATTGCGGACGGTTTTGTTGGGAAACAGCAATTGACCACATCTGACAACAGCACCGGGTGACATCAAGCTGTAAACCTGGTAGATGGCAGACGTTTGTTTACACCGGGGACCCTGGGAAATAAAATGATGGATACTTAAGCTCTTTGAAGCAAAAATGAGGTACCTGATAAACTCTCTAAAGTGTTTATGCACCATAAGTTTTAGAGAGTGCAGTGCATGAATGTGACCCTTTAATCAATATGCCTCTCTCCAAACATATCCGTCTCTCACCAGATTTGCTTGCCTACCATGTATACCACCCATCTCAGTGGCTTTTGTCAGATTAAAAATGAGGCAGAAATGCAATAAATCACTTTAAATGGGTGTTTAGAAAATAGCTTCAAAATTTAAATAAATCTCTCAAAACTAGACTCAGCAATTAAAATGAAAGCAACTAACTGAGCTGTATAATGTTGTGGTGTGTTAGAACTACAGCATGGTCCCCATAGGCATTAAAAAGGCCCTTGGGAAGTTAAAAAAGCATTTAGCCTCCATTTAAGGAAGTTCTCTCATTAAAAAGATCTACGTTTTGTCTCATTATGGATTGTATGTCAGTGTGCATATGGCTACTGATGTAGTATTTTAATTACACTGTAAAAAATGCTTGGTCAGGTAGCTTAAAAAATGTTAATGTGGGAACATCCAAATGAACTTATTTTATTTAAGTAAAATAAATTATGTTTAATATAACTGAAATAACCCTCTGATGCATGGTGTCCACATTTTGACAAAAAGCCTTTTTTAACCATTCAGGATGTGATACAATAAAACCACCATGAGATGATTTGCTTAGCTACCGCTAGCAAGCGGCTTACTTTTTAGTGGCTCCGTATAATGCGTTATTTGTTTCACCCTTCAGGCACACCCCTAACCCCGCCCCCCTGCTCCGCCCCCCGATGTCATCGTCCATCAAAACGTTTCACTGTAGACATCGTCCGATGCCAAATTTGTAGACATCGCCCAACCCTAGTGTATGGCTAATTCAACGTTCTGATGAAAGCAAAAACATAATAGGGAAAAATTATATAGTAAAAAATTATATCTTTACTGTAGCTGGTAAATAACGTGCATGTAAATATAAAAAAATATTACAAAAAAATGGGTTGTATGTTAAAAGACATTTGTTAATTTTTGAGGTATTTTTAATTTTGAAGCTTATGTTTTACAACACCTACCATTTTGTGCTTATTATGTAATATATAAAATGATACAGTGTTATTATTTTGGTTGTTTCTTTCTTTGCGAATAGGTAATTATTAAGATTTAAGGGTCAGGTTCAAGTAGACATTCAATTCATAGAGGAAATCCAATTATACTTATTTATACTAATTCAGGATCCCGGCCGGATTGTGAAAAGTTATTTTAGATATGTTATTCCAAAAAAAAAAAACATTATATAATATAGTATATATATTATTATATTAAATATTATATATAGATAAATACAGTGGGGCAAAAAAAAGTATTTAGTCAGCCACCAATTGCAAGTTCTCCCACTTAAAAAGATGAGAGAGGCTTAATTTTCATCATAGGTATACCTCAACTCTGAGAGACAAAATGAGAAAAAAAAATCCCGAAAATCACATTGTAGGATTTTTAAAAAATTAATTGGTAAATTCCTCGGTAAAATAAGTATTTGGTAACCTACAAATAAGCAAGATTTCTGGCTCTCACAGACATGTAACTTCTTCTTTAAGAGTCTCCTCTGTCCTCCACTGGTTACCTGTAATAATGGCATCTGTTTGAACTCGTTATCAGTATAAAAAAAACACCTGTCCACAACCTCAAACAGTCAAACTCCAAACTCCACCATGGCCAAGACAAAAGAGCTGTAAAAGGACACCAGAAACAAAACTGTAGACCTGCACCAGACTGGGAAGACTGAATCTGCAATAGGTAAGCAGCTTGGTGTGAAGAAATCAACTGTGGGAGCAATTATGAGAAAATGGAAGACATACAAGACCACTGATAATATCCCTCGATCTGGGGCTCCACGCAAGCTCTCACCCCGTGGGGTCAAAATGATCACAAGACCTGTGAGCAAAAATCCCAGAACCACACGGGGGAACCAAGTGAATGACCTGCAGAGAGCTGGGAAAGAGTAACAAGGCTACCAGCAGTAACACACTTGCGACGCCAGGGACTCAAAAATCGCAGCGCCAGGACGTGTCCATGCTTAAGCACAGTACATGTCCAGGCCGTCGAAGTTACGCTAGAGAGCATTTGGATGATCAGTAAGAGGCTGGGAGAATGTCATATGGTCAGATGAAACCAAAATAGCACTTTTTGGTAAAAACTCAACTTGTCAACTCAGAAAGAATGCTGAGTTGCATCCAAAAAACACCATACCTACTGTAAAGCATGGGGGAAACATCATGCTTTGGGACTGTTTTTCTGCAAAGGGACCAGGACGACAGATCCGTGTAAACGAAAGAATGAATGGGGCAATGTATCGTGAGATCTTGAGTGAAAACCTCCTTCCATCAGCAAAGGCATTGAAGATGAAACATGGCTGGGTCCTTCAGCATGACAATGATCCCAAACACAACGCCCGGGCAACGAAGGAGTGGCTTCGTAAGAAGCATTTCAAGGTCCTGAGTGGCCTAGCCAGTCTCCAGATCTAAACCCCATAGAAAATCTTTGGAGGGAAAATCCGTGTTGCCCAGCGACAGCACCAAAACATTACTGCTCTAGAGGAGAACTGCATGGAGGAATGGGCCAAAATACAAGCAACAGTGTGTAAAAACCTTGTGAAGACTTACAGAAAAATGTTTGACCTCTGTCATTGCCAACAAAAGGTATATAAAGTATTGAGATGAAATTCTGTTATTGACCAAATACTTATTTTCCAACATAATTTGCAAATAAATTCTTAAAAAAATCCTACAATGTGATTTTCTGGATTTTTTTCATTTTGTCTCTCATAGTTGAGGTTATACCTATGATAAAATTTACCCAGCTTTCAGGCCTCTCTCATCTTTTTAAGTGGGAGAACTTGCACAAGTGGGGGCTGACTAAATACTTTTTTTCCCACCTGTAGTATATATAATATAGTATATATAAATATCTATCTATACTGGTATATAATATGAAACTGGAAGGTAATGCCCACTTTCATAATCCAATCACTCCTGACAGATACATCAAGTCCCATCCCACATTTTTTTTAGCATTTCATTATTGAAGTAAAATAGGTTGCATTAAGGTAACAACTGTACATTTTGAGTTTTTACATACCTAATAGCTATTTCCAACAAGCTTAATTCTTATTCATCTGAGCTTGACAGAACTGGATCATTGTAAATGATTAATAAATGTCCTTATTGAATGAAACAATGCATAAATTCAGACAGGAACACTTATAGTTATACTGTAGCATATATTGTAATTCTCTCTGTGAAGCAAGCCAGGCTCTATTTTTAGCTGCTAGGTCAGAGTTTCTCCTCTCTCAAACACGCTTCCACCACAAACCTCTAATTCTGTATGACACACCCTTGAAGAAGAAGAAGGAGAAGAAGCTGCAGGACAGAAACACAACAAATAGCAACTGAAGAAATGGAAACCCACGGTGTCCGAGTCTAAAGCTAAACTCCGTGTTAACTGAGACTGCATCTTCAGAACAGCAGAAGCTCTATAATCATGAGGAACCAGCGTAGGTCTAATGTATGGTTAGATTTGGAGAAGCAAACAGCCGTCAGCCAGATGCTCAGAAGACAAATGACACTACAACACTTCAGCCACGGCATCGACTATGGGCCATTTGAAACGTCTCTCTTTCCACTTCAGAGTGTCAAAACCTGACTCAATGTATATCATATCCATAATACACACTCTGTCCACCGCACTGTAATGAGAGGATATGGCATGAACACACTCGTGTGCAATCTCTACACGTTTACAGCGCTTGCGAGACATGTATACCTCTTTTTATTCTATCACACTTTTCTGCATCTTCATTTGTGACCTAATTTACTTGTGTAAAACTGTAAACCCGCCTCTACATGACATCTTAAAACCAAACAGATTGTAGTTGTCTGCTATCATGTGGGTAAAATGTTGTCTTTCCTGTCAAAAGTTGGCGGTCTTTAACTAACAGTCAAGGTCTATAAAAAATTTTTTTTTTTTTTTTTTTTTGCCGAGACTGGTGTGATTGGACCAGAGGGAACATCATGAATATGTTTTAGACTGAGAGTGGCATACGGAAAAGATGGAGAGATACAACAATCCAAATAATGTGCTCACCGATCCTACCCCAGAGACTCACCACAGTGATCCATGCAGTCCATTAGCACAGGAGCATACCATTACTGCTCTGCACGGGGTGGGGACAGACTAAAGGGCCTCTCACATCAACAGTCCTTCTGTTTAGAGTGTGGTTTGATTAGATCACGCACTTACGCTTCTAATTAGCTTCATTAAAACAGACAACCCCCGAATTACAAGTGCGGTTCAAGCATGTTCCAGTCTGAATCTCCTCTCCCTCTTGTGCTCTGCTCACCTTGACATATATTACAGTTTTGGTTCCTTACAGTGTTATCAATTATATATGGCCATATGTGATTATTTGACACTGCGATTGTTATACACTAATATGCCGTGTCTTTTCAGTACAGCAGCACATTTTGTGATCACTCAAAACAAACTCCATTATGAGGTTTCCGCCACCCTTTGACTCTGTTTAACAATATTGTCTTTTAAACAATACTATGCCAAATAATAATTAATAATAATATAATCATAATAAAAGTGTATTATTATTATTATATCATGATGTACTAAAATAATAATAAACTAGATTAACTAAAAAACTATGTAAGTAAACTATAATGCTCCAAATATTACAATAACAATCAATAATAATTATGATTATTAGTAATGTATTTTTGGAACCCAGCAAACCTTAAATAATATTATCGTTAAATTATTACAGTACTACTAATATAGAATTTATCGGATTACGTGATGAATTTTTGGAAACCCAGCCAAACGGAATTATAGTAAAGTATACTACTACTAGATACTACTACTAATATCTTAAATAATAATTATTTATTATTATGAAAGTATTATTGTTGTTGTTATTCATTTACTATATACTAGCAAATTGTGAATGGAAAGTTAAATATCCACTATACTGTATTTGTAGGTAAATATTTTAATATTTCAATTTCAGTTCATTAAAAAAAATTATGTAATTCTACCCTGTGCAATATTTGTTTGCAAATATTTCATTATGAGCAATTATACATTTGATATCAGAAAGTCACACGAACAAAAAGAAAAGATAATGAAATAATTAATGGCAATCATTTGTATAATAGAATTTGTTCTCTGCAGAAATGTCATAAATATGAAAGCCCTACTATATATGGCAGATCTCAACAAATAAAGGAGCCACAAAATGACAAAAAGACTTCATGAAATAAACCCCAGCGTCATATTTGAGACAATCTTAAACACATAGATCTTGCACAATGGCTGCTTTTATGAAGCAAAAATCAGAGAACAATCAGCTTTATGTGTGTGAACGAGCACCGAGTATGAAGCCGTGAACTGCTGTGCGATGCTGTCTGTGCGAGCAGTGTTTCGCACTGTTTTGGCTCTTTGTTTAGTCTTACTATTTGGAGCATGCTCAGAAAATCAGGCCCGTAAATCACCCGCTACCTCTTACCAAAAGCCCCCCATAAGGGCCACTGTGACTGTTGCCATGGTAACATTCAGGGAAGTGCACTGATGGGATGTCTTTATGTCATGGCCAAGGGCGTACTTTTAAAAACCATGAAAATTGACAAAAAAATATGAATTAAGCAAACAAAACTGCATTGAGACTGTTTAATCAGTCTTTGTTCTGGCTTTGAGTCTTGGAATGAGACTCTTTACAGCACTACTATTCACTCAAACACACACATTTCCACATGATTTATAGGCAATATCTGTTCTCTACATAACGTCCAAGTTTCTCTTCCTTATTCTTCAAAACAAAATGGTATGGTTTTAAAGTAGCTGAAATACACACACACACACACACACAAATATTCAGATGGAAGAGGGATGTGTCTATGCAACCAGTGCTATATAAAATAGCATGGAACGGTGGCGGGGTGACAGTAGGTTCCAAACCAGAAGAGTCACTCTAGATGCAAATTATTCCAAGACCTTCAGCAGTGTCACAACACACAAATGCTTCCACTTATTGACTGTGTGAGGGACAAGGCCATTGTAACACATCTTAATGCAGCAGTAATCTATTGTAGTATACACTTCAGGGTCATCCCTTATATTCACTTTACAATATAGCATGTTAGCAGGACCTTCACATTACAGGAGTTTGACGTTTGACAGTCTGTGCATTAAAGCCCATTCACACCAAAAACTGTAACTATAACAATAACAATATTAGCGTCCACATCAAGGCATGATAACATTTTGTTTATTTATAAACACACAATACAGTTATGTTGTCTGTCACGTTAAATGTTCAAAGTCTTCAAAGTTGTGTAGATTCTAATTGGCTGTTAATGTTTTTATAGTTCTTTAGCTGGGAAAAATTTTATTCTGAAAGTTACTCAAATGATATTGTTTCCTTATACAGAATATTAAAACTTCATAGTTATAGTTATAGCTATACTTATAGTTATCATTATAGTTGTTATCCTGGTTGTGAACGGACCTTTAGTGTTGAGGATTTTTTCATTGACTCTTTCTGCAGGTTACATAGTTACACCAGTAGGTGGCGACAAGTCTTTCTGAGTGAGTCATTGAATCATTCAGTCAACTGATTTGTTCAATCCATGCAGATCATTAGGTATGAAACAGGTACAACTTTACAAGTGAAGTCATTGAATCATCCATTCAACCACATTATTCGTTAACAGCAACTGCCCATAATGAATGAATCAAGTGACTGTTTCTATGAATGAATCACTGAATCATTCACTCAACCATTTCGTTCAAAAACACTAAATCACTCAGGGTTCAAAAATAAATGTATTAGGCAGAGCAAAAAGAGACAGAGTAACTGGCAATATTTTTCAGTGTTAATTTTGACAGCAAATTTTAATCAGTCTTTTGACTAAAATGTCATTTAGTTTTAGTCATATTTTAGTAATCTGAATTGTTTTTAGTTATAGTCGACTAAATATCATAAGATTTTAGTCGACTAAATCTACAGTAAATTTAGACTGCTGAAATCGAATGGGTTTGAAAGGGCATTATTTTGTTTTTTTTTTTTTTTTTTTCTTTGTTGTTTTTTTTTTTGCTTTTTTTTTTGAGCATTTCTCTAAAATTTCCACAATCATTATATAGGTTTGCTATTAAGGTTTTATCATGATAGACACCGATTTAACTGCGGTGACACACAACATGCCTTTATGTTAAAATGAAATAAAACTAAAAATAGAACAAGAACATGGTCTTCTTTTTAATGAAATACCACTGGTTATATAGGCTAATTATGCATTCTTTATATCAACTTATTTACATATTCTTCATTCTTTCAAGCAGACATATTTCTGTAAATAAATTTAGATTAATCTTTAGGGCTACTAAAGTTTTTCAGTCAAGAGCAGTGCGTGATTTTCTGTCTTTCTTTTGTTGCTTGATTAACATCAATGACTCGGAGTCGGACAATAGCAACTAAATTAGGCTGCTATCCCTTTAAAACCGAATGCACAGCTGCAATGAATGCAATGTACTGATACACGTTCTCCCTACTGTTTGCGTTCACTTAAGACGTAATCATCTGTGTTTACATGAATACTCGTCAAAACGGACAATTTGACATTTTGTGTGTAATTCTCCGCTCATGCGACGCGAAAGGGTACTCGCGTGCTGAGACGTGCTTTCTGTGTGTGTATGCTTCAGTATCTGCGCTCAGAAAACCGGACCGAAATTAGTTCTCTCCTCCGTCGTCAGATAGAGTCGTCTTCTATTACTTTCACATATTGACATTTTTTAAACGTTTTTAGTACACGGCAAGCAAGTTAGTTAGTCATGGGTTCTATTAAGCACGAACAGCCGACCACGCAGCAGATTCGTCGAATGAATCTCTTCCCAAATCGTCCCTCCCTAACATTTTCATCTCGTTTTTACTCGTTGACGAAAATGTCAATAGATTTACGTCATAGGTTTTGTCATTGAAATAGAGTGTTAGGCTCGTTATCGTCTCGTGTGTCTGTGAAAAAAATAGGTTCGTTGATCCGAATAATTAGGACGAAAAGTATGTCAACGAAAATTAACACTGTATATACCAATATTATTCTTCATTATTGGGTATGGTAAAAGCAATCTTGTTATGTCAGAAAGAAGTCTCCGTGTTCTCCAAGAAGCTCTCAGAATGACCCAACCTGACGTTTTTGTAAACATAATGTAGAACTGGAGGCCCATGGAATAACACCATATTATGGCATAATGATTTTGTTTGACATCAAGATTTAGGTACAATTTAAGTAAATGTGATAGATTTACCACCATTTACACACTTTTTTCCATTGAAATGTAAATTATGTACCACAAAGTGATTCACTGAACAACACATATAATGAGTTCAACATGGGGATTCCCCAAACACTCCCCTCATCTGCCGATTGGCTGGAACCACACTATCATCCGCCACCCCAAACTAACACCATTGGTTGAGCCAATATTGTTTTATCTATAATTGATCATGCGCTCAAACAAACACACATATTAAAGTAGAATATGAGAAAATATTTTAACATCCAAACATATGTCTATGCTCATACACCCATTTCTTAAAGGGGTCATATGACGTTAAAAAGAACATTATTTTGTGTACTTGGTGTAATGAAATGTGTTTATGCTGTTTAAGGTAAAAAAAAAACATTATTTTCCATGTATTGTACATTATTGTTGCTCCTCTATGCGCCGCCTTTCTGCAATGCGTCGATTTTTACAGAGCTCATCGGTCTGAAAAAGCGAGGGGTGCTCTGATTGGCCATCTACTGTGCGTTGTGATTGGCCGTGTACGTCAAGTGTGTGACGGAAATGTTACGCAACTTACCATAATGTGATGCCATGTCCTGGCGCGACAAGACAAAACCAATAAAACCCATTACAAATGAGGCATTTTTTGCATCCAATGGAGACATAATTACTGATTATAATGACTTGTACTGTCTTTTTTTACGCGTTGCGTTGCGTTGCGTATCGCGCTGCGTAAACATGTCTGCATTTGTGATCCGAGAAACGACAAACAACAAGCGCTACTCTACACTGCTCCAAACTCGCGTTTTTGAATCGTCAGTGGCAAATTCTTTAAATATGTAAATGTACTTACCGGGTGTGAGTCAGAAAGCGCAAGGACTGTCCTTGCAAAGTGGAATTGCCTTACTTTAATAGAAACAGTCCGTTGGCAAAGACGCATTGTAGGCTACTGGTTCAGGAAACAGTCCTCGTCTCCTAAAATGCACCGGGAACAATCTGATATTTGGGTGAAACTGTTTTCGGAACAGGGTTGTAAATAATACTGAAAACACTGATTTCTAGTTGTGTCCTCTTTTGGAGGACCAAACAAAGTAATTTCGCTTTCAAAACAAAACACACAGCGTGTCCACAAGACATGGCTCCGGCGGCGGCAAAATAGCAGATAAAAAGTTACGCCTTCTTCTTGCTTAAACATGTGGGTGGTGTGATGAAATCTTCTCCAGCATTAGTGACGGTAGACATGGGGGGCGTCTGTTTAGACGAGCCGGTGTAGGAAGAGGGCATGGTGACTCTGACTTTTTTATAAAGAATATCTCTTTGGGTTTGAGACTTTAGTCTTTGCAACTTTACAGATCTTCTTTATGCACCAAGAGCTTGTAAAACTGAAATTTTGAAATCGCATCATATGACCCCTTTAAGAATTTTACCTCGACCCATTCAGTCTATGCATTACACAAGTTCTCTCCATTTCGTCGGTCTCCCAAATTTGTTCATACAGTGTCATGAGTCTCTTCATGCCAGATGCCATTGCTCAGTGCCTCGATTCCTGCCATTGAGGAAGAGGGATTAAAGGAATGAACATGAATAACAGCCATGGATTCTCGTTGTATCCACCCATCATCTTATTATTCAAGGGAGTGAGCCCTCACGTCCACATGCTTACAAACACCTACAAAAGAAAAGCCTCCACACCTCTAACACACACGCACATGTATGAACACCTGTTTATACTCTCACACTCCATCCCCCAAAACACACATCATACACGCCACTGTTTCCATGGTGATCGCTTACACCCCGTGAAATGTGGTATTTTTCCATCGTCGCATATCTTCTCACTCAAGTTTTCACTTGTGCTTTTCTTTGTCTCTTTCCTCTCTTATCCTTTATCTTTACTTTGGCTTGTTGCACTGATAAATATGTTTTAATCAACGGACAGGATGAGCTATCAAGTATTGCTAGAACAAATCAACCTCATATGCACATATATAATGTGTGTGTTTAAGACAAGTGTGCTTGTTCAGCAGGAGTGGATAGTGATAGATAACTCATCGATGGCTATTAATGGCCATTTTTAAACACACAATAGTCAGGAGAAGTCTGTACAAAGACACACCCCTCCTGAAAGCATACACACACAGCCAAACCCTTTCCCTTATTAAAAACTATAATTCACTTTAGGACTTTTCAAGAATGTAATTAATTCTGAACAAATCCCAAGACTTGCTCAGCCTGAATGTGAAAAACTCAGATTGCACTGGAAGTGGTGGATTTCACAAAGAAATGTGCAGGTCACATTCCAGAACCAATAATCAAAAGAAATACTGAAAAAATACGTTATATTTTAGATCCCAAAAATTCTATACAACAGATACTTTACAATTTATTTTTTTTTAATTATTTATATATACTTATGTTTGGAATATCAATAGGTTCGATCATGAAATAAATGTAGTTCAGCGGACTTTGTCCCTTTGCGGCACGTGGTGTGTGTAGTGGTGTGGTGTGGGCTGGTGGTGTGTGTGTGTGTGTGTGTGTGTTTATTAGCCATTCTCATCCCTTTATTGGGTTCATAGTTCATTCTGTCACAGACCAAGAATGTGACCTCTCCCTGTCATCTTGGTAACGGGCATAAACAATAGCCAAAAGTGGTTAGGTCCCTCTTCTCCTATTCTATTCTCCCATTAACAGTATAGAGCTCAAGTCGTATGGCAAGATCAATGCTTATCAATACTCTCGCCAGCAAACCACTCAATTCAGAGCGTGCTGACACTCCACGCTGAGCATAATTACTGCAGCTAGTAGGCTGACAAAGGCCCTAATGAGACGCCCACACATACACATACACACACACAAAACTAAATCAACACTTTATTGTGACCCATAGATAAAAAAGCACAATGAATCTCATTTGAGTTCTCCTAGAAAGTCTCCGGTGATGTCGTCCTGACAAACGACTCCAAATGGTTAAAAATATCCAGGGGGGCCCACACAAGCATTTTAACCCGCTATATAACTTAGGCGGACAGTATGTCAACCAGTTTTAATTGTATTCCTCCTAGGACTTTTAGGAACAATACCAAACAAGTCACTTATCCAAAGCGTATCGAGAACTTATCTCTCAAGCTATAAAAGAACACCTCCGAAGACTTCTGGGATATCCACATACACCATGACCTGCCCGACTCTGACTTTATCAAATTAAGAGAAAGGAGCAACACATAATCACGCAAACACAAACTCATTACAAGAATATTAAAAGCACCAGCGCCTAAAAAGCAAAGTTATATGGGATTTAGGAAGTAATCAGACATACACAGAGTCTTCTCTTCATTTTCAGATGGCGGGTGGTGGCATCCAGATGTTGGATTGGTAAATTCACTTTGCCGTGTTCCATCATTTAAGCATGTGGCTCCTCCCACGACAACGCTCGCAGACGGTTGCAAATGGGCTAATGAGCCTAATGGGCTGGCTCCATAAACACAAACATGTGCAACATTTATCTCACACGATATGTGCAGCACTGGGAAATTTTAACAATAACCATCAGAGTAGTCAGAAAGAACAATGCGAGAGGGAGTCTAGATGGGCAAAAGCATGGTGACCGTCTTCTGCAGGTCGTGGTTTGACATCACTGAAATGAATAGAACAGGAACCCTTACAGATATGCTGGAGATTCCTAAGGTGACATATACAGAGAGACAAGCTTATCGGGATAAGCTGCAGGTTGGGGGCAGGTGTTGATAGCAGCAGTGTTCGATGCACCCAAAAAAATGAATAGGGGAGTGTGAGCCAGCAAATGCAATCCGTCAGCAGATGGATATTAAACCAAATTGGTTGGTGGGCCAACAACACAAGCTGCCTCTGGCGTATAAAAAAAATGATAGGTGGTGTGTAAACATTAACATATATTATAAATATATATATATATCTATAGAGAATAACATTTGACAGGATATTTTATTATTTGTAATACATAAACATTATGACAGCATATCATATGATTAAACTATTAAAATGCATTCTGAAATGTTAATACTCCAGCTGTACCAGTGTCCACATCTCTCTGGGACCAGCTTGAGCATGTGGGTGTGTGCAAACTGATGGCAAGAGCTGAAAAATAACGGGCCCACCAAGATCACACAAACAGGATATCCTACATATGCACTCTCAAAAAAAGGACACAAAAAAAACAACAACAGTGAGCTCAGAACTGGCAGGCAAACACTTGCTCAACGGCAAACAGAGAGTGTGATTTGAGCTTTGGTATGTCATTTGTTTTCACGTTGGCGTGACCTTTATCATTCATAAACATCAAATGCCAGTCCTCAACAGACTCGGAAGATGAAGAAGAAAGACAGCCATATACGTCAGGGAAAGTCAGTCACACAAATACAGAAAGACAGCCTTATCTAAGCTCTCAGGAAGAACCGGGATTCTTTGGTCTGCTGGTCTGGGTCCTCGTCCTGGCCCTGAGCAACCAACCCTTAAGAAATGTTGAGCTCCCTGCAGACACTTCTTATCTCTTATCTCAATTCATTTTTGTTCCTTTCCACCCCATATTTCCTTCTATCTCTCCAGTCCTGCCCAGAGGAAAACTGTATCACTCTGAATTTGCTCTTATCAACAGTTCTTCGTTATTCTTCATTTAAATCTTTTTCTCAGATGTTTCTTCTAAAATTCCTAATTATTAAAATAGCAAAATATTAAATATCGAGAATTAAAAATAGAGACAACTGAGCTATAAAAAGCAGATAGCATAGCACAGATAACTTTAACATACAGAAATGTGATAAGAAATATTGAAATCTATGGCTTTTGATTTTGTACATTGACATATCAGTGCACAGACCTCTTTTGAAAAATATCTGAGATATTAAACAAATATTCCTGGTTCAAATATTGATTACCATAGGAAATACTTTCCCCTCAGTTTCTTTAAAAGAGGTTACAGTCCAATTTTTAGAGAAACATGAAGCTGATTTATTCACAATTAAATCATGTTAGCATGCATGTTATATGGTCTCATGACTGTGCTATGAAATAGAAAGTATTTAGTATTCTCGGATCATCATACCCACTGAAAGCATAGTCAGCCCACCATTCAACTGCTCAGGTCCACTTGAGGCACTTTCCAGTGTGAGTGTGTGTCTCGTGCTGTGCCAGTGTGTTCTCAGGGTACGTTTGTAGGCTAGAGTGCATAATCAGGTCACACGCGGGGGGAGGAAAGGAGAAAAGAGCAAGGGCATGTGGCCATAGACACACACACACACACAAAAACGGAAGAGGAAACTGAAACACCTGTCAAGCCAATGTTGAGCATAAGGGAGACAGTTGTATTAGACATTGTTCATAAGCATGTGGGATGCACAGATGCATTTAGAAACAGCTGCTCGTACGACCATGCATGAAAATGCCCGTACATCACAACAGACCATGGGGTGCCGTTGCATCCCAGCGATGCTTTGGAAAAACAAAAGGAATAAGACCACCCAAAAATTACAATTGCTCAAAAATTGACACGATGAGGTAAATGTACATGCGTTTGTTTGTCATTGGAACAGATTTGGAGATTTGATTTACCATTACATCACTTGCTCATCAATGGATCCACTGCAGTGAATGGGTGCCGTCAGAATGAGAATCTAAACAGCTGATAAAAACATCACAATAATCCACAAGTAATTCACACAAATCCAGTCCATCACTTAAAGTCTTTTGAAGAAAAAAGATGCGTGTTTGAAAGAAGCAAATCCATCCTTGTTTTAACCTTAATCCGTTGTTTCTTGCCAAAATACCAGTCCATAATCCATATTAATGCTTTCCTCTGGTGAAAATTCCCTGTTGTTGATGTTTTGGACTGTCTTCGCTTGTAAACAGTCTTTGATCTGTACATATTTATCTCCTGATTCATATACACAACTTGAATGGAAGAAAGACTTATGTTTAGCCAGACGCAAAGATAAAAGATTTCTTAATGATGAAAACTTGTGCCGATTTCTTTTGGATTAATGTGATGTTTTCACAGCTGTTTGGACTCTCATTCTGACGGCACCCAATCACTGCAGAAGATCCAGTGGTGAGCCAGGTAAAGTACGCGAATTCTCCAATCGTTCCGAGCAAGAAAACACAGACATCTTGGATGGCCTGAGGGTGAGTACATTTTCATTTTTCGTTTGAACTATTCCTTTAAATCAATAAAACACAAGAAGCCATGTGTCATAATGTGCACTTCTGATCTTCTGTAAAACATCAAGTGCAGATCTGGAGACCACATCTGGATGAGTGTGCATGAACTCATTAGTTCCTCTGTCTTGTTTCAGCATCCCCTTTGAGTGAGACGATGATGACACGGGCATTCCAGCGGACTGCTGATAACCTTCACATGCCGGTGATGCTGATGACTCACCGTTCCCAGAGACATTCCACCGTGCCGGTGGCCACAGCGGTTACTCTCCACTGCACTACTACATAGGTTTCATTGTCCTTATCTGGATCTTCCATCCACAGCACATGGGAATTCCCCCCCAAAAAAACTGGCATGCTGCATGCTCTGGTCAAGATGAACCAAACCGGTGAGCATGACAATGGAAAAGTCTAACAGACAGGCGTCATTATACATCCTACATCATCCATCAATACCATTTCCAGATGTGTTCTATGCACAACGTGTGTGGAGTTCCAGTTTAGATAGATAGATAGATAGATAGATAGATAGATAGATAGATAGAAGATAGATAGATAGATAGATAGAACTTTTAAATTGGTCTTTGAAAAAGCCTAAATAAGTAGAATACAATTTCCAGATGTTTTCTATGCACAACGTATGTGGAGTTCCAGTGGGTTTAGACTAGATAGATTGACTGACTGATTGTCTCGTGAAGGAAATTGATCAACCAGTAAAGCACAATCTACACAATACAAGAATATTGCACTATATTCAGAGATATTTTCCTCGGTTATTGAATTATACATGTTCGTCCACTTTACTTAATATTCAATTTCACAGCAATAAAAGTGACTGTTATGAACAGAAGCAGCAGGGCGAATGCATGTCAACTGTGTGTCAGTATTGATGTATGGATGTTTGTACAGCGTGTCAGCTCTTTGAATCAGTAGTACAGTGACTCTACTCCCTCCACAACACTAAACAACGGACCCGGGCTCTACCCTTTGTGTTTCATATAAGTAAAAGATTAAAAAATACATAAACAGGCTACAGACAGCTGGAGCTTTGATGCGAGTCAGTACATCATTCACTCGCTGCTGCTGATCGATATGCGCTCCTTCAAACAGCTCATTGATTATTAATGACATTCTTCCACACTAAATCACCATGTCACGGGCTACAAAAGAGCATCTGAAATCGATTAAAAGCCTTTATGATGAAACCGTGACGAAGTCCTACCTGGTTGGAACATACTTTGGAAATAGAAGATGACCAGAATAAAAGATCCTAAACAAGTGGCCAGCACCATCCGGCAGATCCTACTCATCCTCATGAGGTCCAGTAACATCTGTTTCATGGCTGGGCACGGAGAGACGGAGGGACGGAGGGAGGCTGCCGAGCCCCGTACAGCGGGTCTGTGTTTGATGCTGATGCTCTCGCTGCTGCCGCCTGCGTCCGTGTCTCAAAGATCTCAGCGCAGCTCTCTGGAGTGCACTACCTTCCTCCGCACACTAGACTACAGCGGCGAGCGAAACTCCGCCTCCTCTCGCCGCGCGGTGAATGAGCGCACACTGTATACATGCTTTCATCTATATCTTATAATATCAACTAGGTTTCCATTTGACTTGCCCCAATACTTTCTTCGCATTGCTATTCGCTTTTTACGAGTTTTCAAAGTCGCAATTATAATTACACTGCAATGGGATTCAAAGGAGGTAAAAAGTGCTTAAAGTTTCTTTAAAAAAAGAAATCCAGCATTGCAATCTGAATTTTTAGTTAATGGTTTGACATTTTTACAGTGCACTTATATCCATGACCCAGTATCTCAAACAAAAGTCTGCCACTAAATGTTATGGTTATTGCATGTGTGAAAAATAAAAAAATACCTTAGTACACAGTCATTATTGTAGCTATTGTTCTTATTGTAAATCTGATTCAAACAACATGGGAAGGTTTGTTTGTTTGTTCATTTATTTATTTAATAAAATTCCATTTTAGCTGAAACATTAATATTAATTATTTATTCATAATTGTATAAACATTGTATAAAGACTACATACTTATTACATAGGCACAATATTAGAGTTAATACATTGTATGTTATAGAAACAACATACACATATAAACACAATATTAGCATTATACTTAATAAACTTTAGTTATTGTACTTGCCATATAATACATGCAACATATAACTAAATAAAAGGAAGTATAATAAGAAAAGAAGGAGCTTTCAGTATTTATGGTTATTTATTTTTCATAAATTGATTCATATAATAAAAGTGCATTCAGCTGAAATATTATAGTTTAGTATAAGAATACAAAATAAACTAAATATACATAACATAAAATTGTAATAAAACTAGAAAAAAAAATAAAATAAACAGGAGATTTTTTTTTTTAATCCTTAAATTAAACCTCATCAAGTCAAAAGGCATAGTAAATACATGAATAAATGTATAATTTATTATGTGTTATAAACCAAGTAATTTGGTTTCTCTTATAGATGATGAACTGCTGCTGTACAGTAACCTACTGCAATCGTTGTGCTCATTCATCATGTATTTACAAGAGCAAGTTCATCAGAGCATGGACTACTGGCCTAAAAAATCCCAATCTACATTATGACTGTGGTCAGGTTGGTGGAAAAATTTTGAGTATGTGCTGGTAAATAATGCAGAAGCTGGAAAGACCAGAAAAACAACAACTAGACCGTTAAATATATGCCACCAGGGGTTATTAATGTAATTTAAAATCAGTTTTATTCCAGACGAAAAGCCATAAATCAACACACTGTTTAGATAAATAAATTGGAAGCCTTTAAATATAGAAAACGAACTGAGTTTCAACCTGCTATACACCAGTTTGCTTATCCAGCTTTAGGCAAACAGTGTTCAGCCGATGTTACCCTGTGGTGAAGTGTGCATTTACAACACAAAGCCAATCATAATGGCAGACTTAGAGAAGGAACTAATCAAAGGTAAAAACTGAAAGTCAAAAAGAATGTTAATTACATATTAACGAGATTATCACAGGCATAAATGTCTCTACATAATCTTCAAAGTTTCTTGGGTGAGTGCTGAAGAGTTTGTAGCAATTCGAAATTGAAAATTAAGTCTTAATTTATATGGATATAAACTGCCACAACATTTCCTCCTCAATAAGCAGTCGCTAATATAATTATGCATTCACGGTCCACAGAATTCAGTGCTGAGTGAAGCAGAAACGTTTAAAATTCATGAGTGATTTTGCATTGGACCTGCTGATTAGAGGCACTTTCTGAGGTGTCCATTCCCAAGAGGAAGCGCTCAGGGAATTAGGCCAGAATTACAAGGTCATGGTGTTGATGTCCTCTGAGTCCCTGTGAGCAGAAGAGAAGAGAGTTTTTACTGTACAGCGAGAAATTACAGCATGCAAAGTATGCTGGGAAACTGCTGGTAAATGCAGTTATTTGTGGTCAGCCTGTGACTGTAAGTGTAGCTTTGGTGCCAGTTTAGACTCAAAATATGCAGCCAGGATGGGGTGAAATGGTGTTATATTTTTATTTGACTGTAAGCAATTAGTTAAAGCCATTACTGTGCACTAATGGCTGTGATTAAACTGCTACTCTTAGGAAAGATCTGCTTCTTTGTACAAGCATCTGGTAAAATACTCTTACAAGAATGTATCACAAGCAGTCAGAAGTTGGTAAAAATAAATTATTATTAAAGTTAAATAATTAATTTGATAGGTCCGAACTACGCACATATATTTAGCTTCAAAAAACTTTCAAAAATGATTAAAGAGACAAAACCATATCATCCAACCACATTCAAAGAGAAGCAGAGCATTTAGTTACTTTTTCACTCGCTTGACTGTGCAACATTGCCATCACTTTGAGCATATGGCACTTTTAAAGTAATGAAGCATCACCTATAGGTGCATTATTCACTCATGAAGAAAAAAAGTAACAAATATGAAGCAAATAATCCAGAAAAATGAAAGGTTTCACAGTTGGTGGTGATAAACAGACTGCATTTGAATTTGAAATTCACCTCATTCAGTTCTTTTGTCAAATTGAGCTCTAGCACCATTTATCTTTACCAGAGACATGAAAACAGGAAGGAAAGGGAAATTAGAGGGATGTGTGTATAGGATTTCCACCTATTTCCATAAAATTAATTTATATGATAATTACCCACATAGTAATGAGTATGGGTCTAATCATGTCATCAAACCAAATGAAGGGAACATGATGAAAAAACAACGGTTTAATGATTAAGGTCAATAAAATCGATTTGCTAGACAAAAGGAACATAGATATGTCCAGTGTTGGGGATAACGCATTACAAGTAACGCGAGTTACATAATCAGATTACTTTTTTCAAGTAACTAGTAAAGTAACGCATTACTTTTTAATTTACAAGAAAATATCTGAATTACTTTTTCAAATAAGTAACGCAAGTTGACTGACAGCTCTCCTGTCCCCATGCTGAGAGAAATAGACATAGTTAACTGAAGTTCTAAATAATTTCCCCCCCCAAATATTAATATGCATGAATTCATCTCACTCACACACAAAAAAACACATATTCAGTATTCCTCAAAATGAATACAAACTAAATTGCAAACACAGAATAGGACGCAAACCGGCAATAATTAATTATGTTAAACAACACAAATATACTTTATGTATGTAATCCCATTCTATTAACCAATGTCTTTGCATCTGACCTTCGATGATCCAGTTCAACCTTACTAATAAGCACTAATTCAAGTCAAGTCAAGTCAAGTCTGCTTTATAGTCAATTCTTCCACATGTACAGCACAAACACACAGAGAATTGAAATTGCATTACTCTCAAACCCTTGGTGCATACAGATAACACTAACAATAGAACATAAATACAGATAGATACAGATTAAATATAATATACAAATAAGGCTAAAGTAAAAATATATATATAAACCACAAGGCATATGGCAGATAGAGTGCAAACCAGTAAAGTAAAACAACAGTGCAGAAATAGTGATTGTAGTGCAAAAAATGATTTGTAGTGCAAAAGAGCTTATTCAGACAATTGAATAATTGTCAATTGACAATTCAGACAAAAGAGCTTATGTCACAAATTACTCTAGACAAACATTTGTCTTTTTTTATTGCTGAAGTGTGCGGACTTAAATTTACTTTCCCTTCAGCCTGAGGCCCTTCTCATTTACTTTTAGCTTTTTTTTTTACATGTGAAAAGGCTTTTATATTTGCCAAAAAATATAACTTTTTTATTTGAAAACAAACAAGCAAGCCCAGTCCAGATTTAAAAAGTAACGCAAAAGTAACGTAACGCATTACTTTCCATTAAAAGTAACAAAGTAACGTAATTAGTTACTTTTTTTATGGAGTAACGCAATATTGTAATGCATTACTTTTAAAAGTAACTTTCCCCAACACTGGATATGTCGATAAACGCAACCTCTTCTGTAGCTTTAATTCACAATCTCATTTCAAGCGCGCCCCCTGGTGACCGATATCCGCGCGTGCACAAGCGCGGGCACAAACGGTCTCGCGCAGTCCCGTTTCCGTCCAATCAAGTCGCAGCGCGAGCGCGAGTCAGGTTTGTATTTGTGGCTCCGGTCGAATGATCCGCTTCAGCGGTAATTCTCATGTTTAACGGATAGAAAAGGCCGATACCGACAGGTTTTTACGGGTTTTACCAGGCCGAAGCAGCCGTTAAATGCGGGAAATCTTAAAATAATGAATGTTTGAGGATGGGTAAGGGATCATTTGAGTGTAGAGATGGAGGCTACATGCAGGCGAGGCCCCGAAGCCTCATTTAACCGCATTTAATCAACAACACGTTTAATTAACAAGAA
The DNA here is from genome assembly GCA_018155175.1 of Sinocyclocheilus anophthalmus. NCBI lineage: Eukaryota > Metazoa > Chordata > Actinopteri > Cypriniformes > Cyprinidae > Sinocyclocheilus > Sinocyclocheilus anophthalmus. Next base: position 1,240,806 of record JADLZN010003193.1, read on the forward strand.
GACAGTTCATTTCTGGTTAAAGTATCCAAATTGTTCATAAATAAGCTGTTTTCTTATGTTAAATGCGTGTAATTTGTAAGCGCGAGCTGTTACGATGCTAACCTGCTAGCGGACTATAAAACAAAGGCTGCCAGAAAGACATACAAATCATTATATGACCAATTATTAACTCTATTAATAACATATACATGTTTTTGCGTGTTTATTTTATTATTTGAGTTATATTTTGTAAATATATGTTTGACGAATTACTTTCTGTTCTTCTTTCGTAAGTGTACGTTTTGTTTCTCGTTGGATAAAAGCGTCTGCTAAATGTGTAAATGTTTTATAAATATTATATATATGGTTATTATTTAATATGGGGTTTCAGTATTATTTTAAATACTTTTTGGAGAGTTTTTTTTTAGTTGTCTTGGATCATGTGTGCATACATTTGCTAATCATAAAGCTGTAATTGGAATACATATCTGAACCCTCATTGTTTATGTTTTCAGATGGACGGAGACAGCAGCACCACAGATACCACTCAGTTAGGAATAACTGGAGAGTATATGACCGGAGGGACATATGTCTTACAGACCCAGGATGGTATGGACATGATGTCACCATAAATAATTAATCTTTGTTAGAGATCATGAAGAACATGATTATTATGAGGTAAGTTTGATTGTCCATTGTCATGTTTTTTCTCTTGTGCAGATGATGGGGATGAAAGTTTCAATGACCATGAGGATGGCAACGACAGCAAAGACTATTTTCGAGAACAGGACATCTACCTTCCCATCGCAAATGTCGCCCGCATCATGAAGAATGCCATCCCACAGACTGGAAAGGTAATATTAGGGAATTTTTAAATTGTTTCCAGGTATGGAGACCTCGTAATAATAAAAAAAAAACTGTATTCAAAATATTTTATTAGCTAGAAATTGTTCTTTTTGAGTGCAGTCTATATAAAATCCTAATCTTATGTAGAAGTAACCTTGATCGCTTCTGTCATCTCTCTTTTCAATCACAGATAGCAAAGGATGCAAAAGAGTGTGTTCAGGAGTGTGTGAGCGAGTTCATCAGCTTCATCACATCTGAGGCCAGTGAGAGATGCCATCAAGAGAAGCGCAAGACCATAAACGGAGAGGACATCCTGTTTGCTATGTCCACTCTGGGTTTTGACATGTACGTGGAGCCGCTTAAACTCTACCTGCAGAAGTTCAGAGAGGTATTGCTCACTCACTCACATGTGATATTCTGCATGTGTCATCATGAATATCATTTTTAGAGCACAGATTTTGGTCAGAAGTGAAGTAACATATTCATGTTTCCAAGGCAATGAAGGGTGAGAAAGGAATCAATCCGGTTGCAGTCAGTGAAGGCCTTGGAGAAGAGCTTACAGATGACAGTTTCAGTAAGTGCAAACTCTTTCATGCATAAAGCTTTTATATTCTTTTTTTCCCCCACTTGTTTCATGCATGCCTATTTTCCTTCAGAGTTGACATAAGAGACTTATCTAAACTCTTTAGCAAGTGCCTTTTTCAGAAAATGTTATGCAGTTGAAACATATGGCACTATTCTCTTGCTTATTTACAGCTATTAGTGTTTTAAAAGGTTTCCATAGTGAATTGATTTTGTGTTTTACTTTAACTCACAGCCGGTCAGTTGCCTGCAGGACTCATCACTGCAGACGGCCAGCAACAGAACGTGATGGTATACACCACTTCGTACCAGCAGGTTAGTTTGTAAACCAACCCATGTTAACCTACAGATATATGACTGAAAATGCTTGATGTTTGCATAAAAAAAAATCTGTTTTCTGTAGTAAATTTGAGTTATGCTCAGTGTTTAAACAGTCTCTCTTTTTCTGCTCCTTTAGATCCCTGGTGTGCAACAGATACAATTCTCATGACTGAAGACCGGCGTGACTATATCTAGTAGTCTGTCCAGTGTCCGGACACTTATCTCTTGCCTTGCAAAGTTTTCAGGTCAGTGCTGGAAGACCAAGAGATGCCTGGTTACCAGAGAATGAACAAAAGTGCCTGTTGCCTGATTTGATCTAAAGTGATGTCATGTAATTCATTCAGTATTATATTTAGGCCCGTTTGTTTTGATTGGTCTGCTTGGTACAGGCCGCACCAAATTATGACTTTTTTGGGGAGTTTCTTGTATTTAATAATTTTTAAAGTTTGGGATGGGGCAGTTGGAAGACAGAAAGGCCATATTGACAATTTACATTCCCATAATTAAGGAAATTCTCATTTGATATGACATTTGATTTTAATTAACCTATTAAACTAACATTATGCTGATTCTTTGAATAAAAAAGTGATCTGTCTTTGTTTGAATGTTGTTTAAAGTATGTCTTAAAAAAGAAACTGATAAAAATGGTCAAGATAAACATTTATTTGAACAAATGTATACCTTGCCATAACTGGTTTCCAACTGATTTTTATTGCAATAAATTTTTTTTTAGTAAATTTTAGTCTATACAAGAAGACCATGATGGGAGTGAATGCCAAAAATGCTCTATATTTGACCAAAATGTTGTGGGAAAAATGTAAAAAAAAAAAAAGAAAACCCAAAGTGGTCACAAAGAAATTCAAAGATTATTTTGTGATCAAGAAAGGGTTGTGGTGCATCACATCCCGACGGATCAATGTTTTTAAGAGCTCTGTTTGAAATGGTACAATCTGTGTCATTAATACTCTTTGTAGTTCTCTAGGTTAGTGGCATGCTAATGGAACATAATACAGATATAATCTCTTATGTACAACTGCATAAGCAATTCTACAAATGGGATATTAAAAATCCCCCAGTAGATAGATTATAGTAATTGTGCAGGGTTAATGTTAAAGTAGATGTATTATGTTTAATTAATGCACTGAATATTTAACCCAAATTGCAGAATTTCAGCTTTCATAGCACAATGTAGAATTAATGTTTTTGTAATGGCAACAAAACTAAAAAAGTTTCCTGTTAAAAGTAAGAACTGGATGACTTTTCGGAAAAAAAAAACAGCTCAATCAAATGATAAAAAAATAAATAAAAAAACGGAAATGAAGGGAGCTCTGGTGGAGCTGTTTGTTCAAACTACTGGCAATTATGCAGTTCCTAAAAATACAGGAGCCTATTTTAAGAAACTTACATGCAGTTTAAGATATGGAGAAGTAGCTCATTTTCCACTCAGGCATGAATGAATTTTGCTTACAAAAACCATAGTAGGGATTTGGAGATATTAAAAAAAAAAGTGGCTATAACAGTCCATAATAAAAATAAATTTATGAACTCAATATAAAAAGTGTTAAAGTAAAATATAAATTTTTTACAGTGATGAACAATTTGACTGATACTGATAAACCTAAAGCTTACTGTATAAACCATACCATGACATTAAAAGGCAATCAAGATCTAGAAAAACACAGTGGACTGGGACAATCCTATACACAGAGGAGTTAAATTAAAATGGCAAAAGGCTTTGTGGAATAATAGAGAGAGTGAAATGCAGTCCTGAAGTATTAGAGCTTTGGCAGTCAGTGCAGCAGCTGGCAGACCACCAGGGGTGAGAGTTCATCTGCAGGTGGTGTCAGGCTCTGCTGCTGGAGGACTGGAGTCAGCCTGCGTCACTGACGATTTCAGCTTGCTCGCATCTGTAGGACGACACGTTCAGCTGTTAGGACTGGACTGTATGTTGCACTTGAGATTATATTGTAGTGTACACTACTGTTCAGACGTTTGGGAAATTAAAGGAATTAACAAAACAAGTTCTTTTATTTGGCATGAAATTTATCAAAAGTGACAGTAAAGACATTTATAATGTTACAAAAGATTTCTATTTTTAAATATACTGTTCTTTTGAACTTTCTATTCATCAAATAAACCTGAAAAAAAAGTTTCCACAAAAATATTAATGGGCACAACTGTTTTCAACATTGATGATAAGAACTTATTCTTGAGCAGCAAATCAGCATATTAGAATGGTTTCTGAAGGATCATGTGACACTGAAGACTGGAGTAATGATGCTGAAAATTCAGCTTTGCCATCACAAGAATAAATTACATTTTAAAATATATTAAAACAGCTATTTAAAAGTATAATAATATTTCACAATATTGTTTTTACTGTATTTTTGGTCAAATACTTGGCCAGTAAACATCAACAGCATGAACAATGCCATAATAAAGGTAAGTTGGCTCTTAAATATTTCTTTAATTAATTGAAATGACGATTGGTTTGTGTAGAGTTTAAATGCCATAATTGCTGTTTTTCTACAAGCAACTCTTAAAGTCCCATGAAACTGAATTCACTTTGCATATATGTTTCATGGCTTTGACATAAAAACCAAAGGCTATTTGGATACGAGACCCTCCCCAACTTCCAGTTCAATAGGACATACCTCAACACAAGGAAAAATTAGGATTTGATGAGGATACACTCATGAGTCAAAGCTTTAGAAGTTCTTGCACACCTTGCAGCCAGCGGATCTGAGTGGCCGGACCGTAGCCCTGCTCATTCTTGGCAGCGATTCGGAAGACGACGGCAGGCCGTGCCGAGCAGTCGATGTGTGCGTTGCTCAGCTGGCTTTCGCTCACTGTGCATGAGGTCTTGGTACCGCAGTAGATTCGGATGAAGGCCTGCTCGCCAGGTCGCTCCACGCTGTTCCCTCGACTTTTCCTCACTGCCAAGTACATGGAATACTCCGTGACCTTCCCGGACGGAGAGGTGGGAGGCTCCCAGGTGATATGCACTGAATCTTTATCCTGAAATCATGACATAGCATCTAAACGTGTTTGTTTGCAAAATGTTTGTCATCACTGAGAAGAATGATTGTACCTTGGTGATTTTTACAGCAGATGGGGCTCCAGGAAATCCAGGCTGGCAGGTTTTAAACTCGCTGATGGGACTGAAGTCACCCAGGCCACGGCTGTTCAGGCCGGCCACCCTGAATTTATATGTGACTCCTGAGGCCAACTCCTGCTTCTCATGATCCTTAAAACAATGAGGACCCGGCAACTTCCACTGTCGGACAGAAGCAGTGACGTAAAACACTGACACAACTGGAAGCCGTTACAATTAGTTGTGGTAGTACCAAACCAGAACCACAGACAAACCTCACTGTCAGATGAGTTTTGACAAGACATGGTCGATGCCATGTCACCATCCTCAGAAGGTAGGAAGTAGTGTGTAACCTCACAATACAGTGTTTTAAACACACCTACATCAAACCACACAGAGTCCTTGGACTGTAAGGGCACAGGGTGTAAATGTGTCAGTGTGTTTTAGGCGCTTTATACTTGTATACGCTTTAGTACAGAAACACACTGTAACACCCTACCTTTTGGAATGGTATTGGAGAGATGTCCCGTTCTGTGAATGAGAACGTAAACAGTAAGAGTGAAAAACCACAGTAAAATCTGGCCAAAACAGGTCCATTGTCCACAGTTAGTGTGTGCTTATACCTTTCTGGCATGTAATATTCAGCTTACCAGCCTTATTCACATCTGATGGCATCGCGGAAACACCTTCTTGATCTTTGATTATGCACATTAAAAATACATCTTCAGGTATAAGACTAACTGTATGAGACTAAACCATTGTCTAACATAGAAAGTTCAAAAGTGAGAATGCAAGAGTGGAAATAAACATGTATATTAAACTAGACATCAGAAGCAGTGTTTGCTTTTCTACCATTGTTACCTTTTGGTGGGACATCTGCCCTGTCCTCACCTGGTTCTTTTGGCCTCAAAATGCTTTCCTGAAACGAGAAAGGCCCTGTGAGATTAATAAAAAAATATATAAAAATTAATTTATAAATTCTACTGAAATGCAGAAATCTGACCAGCAATGAAGATTTTCTCTCTCCTCTAACTTTGACATCTGCACTTGCCTGGATGTCTAAACAGAAAATTAATATAAATAAAATAACATTTTTTAAATTAGAATACCTCACAGGGTTCTACCTCCTATCCCAGATTAAATTCAAGCACTATATTATATCTATATCTATATCTATATATATATACAGTTTTAAAAAATGTAGTTTTCAACAGCATATTATTTAAGTGTAAAATGTTTATATATGTTTATATTATAGTTCTTGCAATTTCCACACCTCATATATTGTATGACAACCTTACCAGCTAGATACTATTAACTTGACACATTTAAACTGGATTAATTTGCAAAACAACTGTTCAAGACATCACCTAATACCAAATGTTTAAGTTGTAATACCGATTTGTACAGATTCTTTTCTGTCTCCAGTGTCTGGTGGTGGAGTTGGTGTGGACTGTGGTTCAAAGGAAGCGGACTGAGGGGATGTGATTGGCTGCAGTTGAAGCAAATAACATTCAGCTGCAGGTAGGGGCCGCCAGCCGACATGCAGCATATTAATTGTGGACTTCACAAGGAACACTGCACTAGGAGTGGAAGGCCTCTCTACACACGACAAATGACAACCTGTTGATTTCAAAGTTCAAATATAACATTTGTTTATTTAATGACTGTCGTCCTTTATCACTCACCTGTTTCCAGGTACCACAGATCTTTACAGCACACCTGGTAGTTATTGTACTTTTTGTATCCATCTCGCCCACTCCATACATAAAGTCGAGCGCCGACGGCTACTGCGCAGTGTCCGGCTCGTGCTTTCGGCCAGTGTGTATTACCCTCTTCCTGTTCGACTAACTGTTCGCCTGAAGCCGATCCATGCTGGTGTTCTTCCGTTGTCAAGTCATGCCATGTCATTGTGTCTACAGTAAGCAAACCATACCAAGATAAAACACGGAATTTTATTAAAGCAATTTCTGAGATTATCTAGCTGCAGGAATGATGTAATATTCTTGATCATACCAAGGTTTAGCATGGAAAGAGAGTTGGTGCAGATCCACTTGACTCCATCTGCGGCAAGCGCGTCCTCTGCCTGTCCAACGGGAACCCAGCCTCCAAACACATATAACCTACAACAAGAAGATAAAGAAGATGAGAAATTGTGTAAAAAATGAGGTAAAATAATATACAGAAGAACCATACCTGAACATCTTGACTTTATTGAAAAGTGAAATTGAGAGAGGAAATGGACAATGGAGCTGTTCCGTCATGACGTCAAGAGACTAATTCACCCATAATGGATTTCAAATGGGTTTTCAGAATAGCAGTTTTGTTAACATTACATGAAGTGCCTCAGTCATTTCTCAAATGGGAATTTTGAAACCATTGTGACATGAAACTGCTAATTGCACTGCCCTGCATCATCGTGAAAGGCGCTATACAAATAAACTTGAATTGAATTTGCTGAATGAAATCCAATACTTGTTTCTGACGAATCTCGAGTTGCTGATTTCAAAAATAGTGTCTTTTTTTGCTATAGAATGTCACACTTTCTCACAAAACATAATGTGGTTTTTATAGCATTTTTGCTTTCAACAACCATTTGAAAGGTGAAGAAGTCTTGTATTATCCCTTAATCCGCAGAAGAACTGCCACAAAGACTTGATTCCTATTTCAGGTCAGGTTACAATTATCTGTTCAATTCTCAGCCGATTTTCACATGCATAAATTATTCTAAAGATATATTTTATGCCTAATCCTGAGGCGACAGAATCCTAACAGTGACAGAAAATGATAGATTTTAATTTTATTAGGCATAAACTTTATGTAAAGTTATTTGACAGTAAATGGAGTATTTGAACATATTTCTTTACTCCTTTGCAGATTGTAAGTTAAACTATATATTTAGAATATTTTTGTTATTTAAGCTTGATATTTGACTGCATTGAGTGCATTAAAGCTGATACATATAATATGAAAAATCATTCTTGTAAAAAAACTACATGATAGAAAGCTTTTATTGATATTTTTTAACTCAGCATCATCCAATTTGTTTTTTAAGTTGCAAAGCTTTGTATTTTTTACTGTTTTAGACACAACGGATGGCTCTGTCACGAATTCAGTCCATGGACTTCTGTTTATTCACCACCAGATGTCACACTTTCCATTACATTGACTCTCGCACTACACAAACTGTTGCATAGCACCCCGGACTACATTTCCCATCATTCTTTGCACAATTTGCAATCTGCCCTGATTGCACACAGCTGTTTCTAATCATCTCACTCACTATATAACACCCACTCTAACCGCATTTCTCTGCTGAGTATTGTTTAGCCTGTACCCCTTTCCGAGTCTCCGTGATTTCCTTGTTTTGCCTTGCCTGTTTTTGCGGTTTTTGATCTTTGCCTGTTTTCCTGGATTTTTCCCTCTCGTTTCGCCCCTGTGATTCTGTCTGCTTATCTGTGACCTACGCTAGCCCTGTGACTATTCTTGTGTTTTTGCCCGCCAAATACCTTTTTGCCATTGTTCGACCCTGCCTGTTTACCACGTCTCTTTAATAAAGCCTGCAGATGGATCCACATGTCTCACGTCTTGTCAGCCCCGTTACAGAATACTCAGCCGAGAAATGTGGTTAGAGTGGGTGTTATATAGTGAGAGAGATGATTAGAAACAGCTGTGTGCAATCAGTGCAATCAGGGAAGTGTGCAAATTGTGCAAAGAATGATGGGAAATGTAGTCCGGGGTGCTATGCAACAGTTTGTGTAGTCCGAGAGTCAATGTCATGGAAAGTGTGACATCTGGTGGTGAATAAACAGAAGTCCATGGACTGAATTCGTGACAGGCTCTCTACAGTAAATCTAATAAAAAAGAAACAGGCTGTAGCATTACTTGTTTCCAATCACATTGGAGGTGTGCAGGCTCCTCTGTAGTGGCAGTTGACCTCTGGTTGGAGGCAATGACCAAGTCATAGTCTCTGAAATAATTAAGACATCATATTAAACCAAATGAGCTACTATAAAATCATACAGCTTTATTATTTTTATCAATATGAACAAGGCCTTACCAATGTCTAGTTGCCACAAATCATTCAGTCTGTGCCCACACATGCCCCCAAATATGTAGAGCTTTGGGGCACTTCCACCCTTAACACAGTACACCACAGAACTATGGGATTCCCTGGCTAACGGGCCTCCACCTTTGGTTTCAGGAATGTTCCAGCCTTTAACGCCAGACTGGACCTGCAGCTCCAGCTCATAGAAGTCATCTAAATATCTGCATAAAAACACAAACGTGCATCATCCATGTGAGTATGTATGTGTTTTTGAATTTGACATGAATATATGCATATGAATATGCACACCTTGGTACATTGCCATTTGGGTCTTCACTGTCATTGGCCATTCCACCAAAAAGATAACACTTATTAGCATGAAGAGTGAAGCTGTGGCCAATTCGTGGACATGGAGCTGATGCGTTCCTTGGTGGACGGGGCTTCAGTTTCTTCCACAGCCATCGACTGGCCTGAAAAAACAGACAGAAATCAGGGCCCTCCTAAAGCTGTGTACTACAATCATAAACTATTAACTGAACTACATTAAGTGCTCACCTGCAGTTCATAGAGGCTGTTGGTATACTGGCCAAATTCAACCATCCCTCCAAACACCAGGATCCGTGTAAGCCATGAGCGGCACAACCAGGTGGGATATCCCCTCTCACTGCTGGCAGGAACCACTGCTTGGTCACTGAAATGTGTAGTTTATAACTTTCATTAATGCATTATTGTGTACATCAGCATTACATATATGTATTAAAAATGTTTCATGGAATTTCTAACTATTTTAATGTACATAAGCCAGTCAGCATTAATGAATATGAAAACATTGATAGAGTTTAGTAGCATTTCTGACTATTTTAATGTACATAAGCCAGTCAGCATTAATGCATATGAAAACACTGATAGAGTTTAGTAGTATTTCTGACTATTTTAATGTATATTAACCAATGATTTGTTTCATTAATTCAGTGAATCTGAATTATCTGATCTGAAGTCACGTCTCTTGTGTTTTTATAAACTGCATCCACTCACTGTACTATATAGTATGTAGTATATTTAGTGCCCTACCCGAGTTATAAACATGCAGATTGGTCGCTATTCCCTCGTTTCCACCTCCAAACACAACCACCAGCTCTCGTATGGCCACGACCCGGTGCCCATGCCTCGCCCTCGGAACAGGTCCAGCGTAAGACCGCACTCTTTTCCATATGGGACCCTTATTAATCATAATATATTATCGTTTGATTTGGCATAATTGCAATGCAATAAAGGCGGACTACATGCAAACAGTTAAGTAGCTCTTCCCCGTGCTTGAAAGCGTGGATGTGATTTGCTCAACGCTTATCACGTGACCAAAAGGCGGCGCACTTTCGACAAATCAGAGCCGTTTGTGGTTCTTAGGCTCCTCCCATTTGAACAAATACAGTAAATGGAGCCGTAAGAGTAATTAAATTACATTAAAATAATACGACAGATGCATATAACGATAAAAACATTGTTTTTTTATTGTGTACATGAGGACTGTAGGTTGCAAAAGAATTCAAATGAAAAAGAAATGCTACATTTATAATAATCTGCTAAAACAGATGTGTTCTACATTTATCATTAAAATTATTTAATATAATATATATTTTAAAATGATAAAATATATGTTTTTTTAAATGTAGTATAGACTTATTTAAAATATTAAATTGTTACATTTTAAATATTTAAATACAATAAAGCCTGTAGGTTATAGGATACTTTACAACATAAATATTCTCTTTTAATACAGCAAATGAGTGCTGTTGACATGAAACCAATCATTTAAAAAAAGTATTATTTGAAATCAGAGTCTTATTAGTTCGTAATCACGGTAAGGTAGTTTAGAAAAGTGGGGCCTTTTTTAATATGATAGCTATGAGTGGTGGTGTCTTTAATAGTTAATTTTAACCAAAGATAGAATATATATCAGTTTGGCTTTAAAGACATCAAAACAGCAGAAGATTCATCTACTGTCCATCAACTGTGTAATATCTTATGTGAAACCTAGAGGTCAGCAAAAGTCTCTATGAGGATTTGGGGGTTTCAGAGGCATGGCAAATGAGGAATGATTTTACAGACATACCATAAACGCTAGACGTTATGGTTCATAATAGATTTAGATAGATTCTCATGAATGAAATCAAAAGACCTTTTTGCCCAAGGAAAATCTCACTGTGACGATAAAAAAATTCTGTTGAGTTTATGTGCAAGTTAATGTCAGTTCTAAAGTTCTCCTTCATAAATAGTTTTCTCTGAGTCAAGCAGATGTGCACATGCAAAACACATTTGAGGCCTTTTATTAACAGTGTTTTAAACTGAAATGGCATTTGTTTGGTGGTGCAAGACAATTGTTCCATGATGCAATAGTAAATCCATTACTTAAAGATAAACGAGAAATATGAAATACAGGGCATTCAGGGCAAACATCTAGAGGTTGAAATGACATTGTGAGTAAAATATATCGTAATTGAAAAAATGCTGTGTCTATCTATACATTACATTGAAAAAGAACAATGGGTTAGTGTGGTAGCCAGCTCTTCTCTGAGGTGACGACAGCTTGTGCTTCCTTCACTGATTTTAGAGAGATAAAATCTATTGAAAGATGGATAGAGAACAAGCTGTCAGCTAGTCCTTGCATAACAATAATAATAATAATAAAAAAATCTTTTGAATGAAAAGAGAGAGCTACAGAAGTTTTTGCGAATTACAATAAAGGAACAAAGAGAACGACAAAAGTAGCTTGTGAACTGTAACATTGTAACATTGTAACATTGTAACAGAATCATTTCAATGGCAGAGTAAAAAATGAACAATTGAATGACAACATTTTGTCTAAGAAGTCTGCTGTTCTAGACTGACCTCTTGTAATGCCACGTTATTACTGTGTTGTGGCTGGATTGTAGCATTTCATGAAAAAAGCAGAGAAATAATGAGGGGAAGCAGAGATGTGGAGATGTGAGGTGAAGAAGATGCAGGCAGCTGGATAGGAAGCCGTTAGGAGGGTCGTATGAGAATTATGGATATGTAGAGTTGGGTTTGTTCTCGTCATCTAGACATTGAGCTCGGCAGGAAAGCTTCCAGTAGGCAAGCTGAATGATGAAAGTTGTTCTATTTTGGACTCTCCCCCATTAACAATAAGCTAAACTTCCTGTCTTAAACAATGCACTATCCTTCCTGGCAACCTAACAATATAATGTAACATATTGTTTAGGTTCGAGCCAAGCTATAGAACAACAATGCATTCATTCAAACTGATTGTGTTTAAAGTAAGTAATGTTCTTGAAACACTCATTTAGTGTTGTGTCTATGGGACAATGGTACTGAACACGTTTTTGTTTACTTTTATACATTTTCTGTGGTATTTAACAGCATGTCAGAGATGCTTAAACTCGAATATTCCTTTAAACCAAGATTCCAATCCTTAAAAAAGGGTGTTTATGAATGGACATTCTAGAATCAATATGAAGAGAGAAAGTTTCATCATTTACTTCACCTGAACTTATCTAACCTTTCTTTGTTAAACAGGAGCATGTGAGGACAAGGTAACAGCTGCGATCCCAATTACACCAGTAAGCTGACAGACCTGCTAAGACCAGAGAAGATTGAAGAGAAGGTGACGCATTAATGAAAGACTTGACATAAAAAGGCCTCCTTCACTCTATAATTAAAGGTGACAGGTACATCACAGCATTGCATAGAGAAATTGTTTTTGGCTCCTCAAAGAATCTTTCAGCCAAAGGCTTGTAAAAGAACATAAATATTCTAAAGAACTTTTTTTCCACTATAAAGAACATTCCATGAACGTTAAAGGTTCTTCGTGGAACGATACCCCGGTTCAGTTTGTTGTGTTTGTATGCGTCTCTCTATCTGTTTTAGTGGAACCTCCCTCCTGGCTTTCTGTTATATTTTCAATATCTTTTTAAGTCCACATGGCCCTTGCCTTTATTAGATTTGCTGCCTAAAAAACAAAGAATCTCTCTGGGTTGACTCATTGACAAAGCAGGCTTTACCCATCTGCAACATTTAGTGTCAATTGGGTTTGAATCCTATAATAAAACGTTGATTGCTTGCCAGTGGTGTTCAGGTCGGAGGATGAAACCGGCATTATGTGATGTGGTTTGTTTGGATCCTGGTTTAGCCAGAACGTACCGGTTGATAAGACTGGGATTGGCAGATTGGAGCCACTGGGGTTTTCATTTTAAGCAGATAAGGGAAAGCTGTGGGAGATGAAGGGAGTTTAAATGTAACCTGCACTGAGATTGAAACAGATGTAAAGGATCACCCTTCCACATTCATAATGGTGTGTTATGTCAGATTTTCGCACACACACACAAACATATAGTATTTAGTATACATCTATAAGCGCCGCCCCTCAACCCGCACCCCCCCCCCCCCAAATATTTTGGATCCTAAAACACACTTAAAATGTCCATTGTATTGATCCCAATATTAAATCAAGTGGTATTTATTTGAAATAAAGATAACATAAGCACACTTTTCATTTACATTTAGTCATTTAGCAGATTATTTTATTTAAAGCAATTTACGTATTCTTGATAAAAAAGGCTTTTAATAAGTTTTATATGTTAAAACAGTAGAATAGTGAAACTTTAATGGAAGAAGTTCATAGTAAATGTGATAAACTGCACCTGTTACTCCACTACACTCTTAAAAATAAAGGCTTATTATTGGCATTTATGGTGCAAGAACAACTCAGAAAAGTGAAGTTAGTTCTGAGAAAAACTCTAGTAATATTTGGTTGCAGACACTTGGTTTGATCTTTTATAGTGAGTTATGCAGTGCATTTAAGTGGCGAAAGAGTTAGTTTGGAATGTGTTCTGGACCTAGATTGCAGACACTGGTCAGCAAAATGGAAAATTACTCCCACAGCTCACCGGGCCAGTAAAAATAACTTAATTAAGTTTATATTCCATCTTTCTTTGATCTCAGTGCCATTATTACTAATATGATGCGTCTGAATCTGGAAGAGACCTGTCAATCAAAATTTTTTTGATCCTGTGTGTTATAAGGATGATGAATAATTTCACTGGAGAATGCATTATTATGGATAGAGGACTCATATTTTAGCTGAAAAACATCTTAATGAAGAATTTATTACAAACACACATTAATTGATGGACTGGATTGCTTGTAAAATATTGTGATGTTTTTATCAGCTGTTTGGACTCTCATTCTGATGGCACCCATTCACTGCAGAGGATCCACTGGTGAGCAAGTGATGTAATGCTAAATTTCTTCAAATCCTTTGATGAAGAAACAAACTCATCTACGTCTTGGATGGCCTGCAGGTGAGAACATTTTCATTTTTTGGGTGAACTATTGCTTTAACCAAACTGGACACACACACAGATTGTTTGTAACTGGCATGTTTTATTTGCACTTGTTGATATATTTTTATATATTTATGTCTTGAGATTTATTCTCTTCACGTTTTTTTTTATTATTTTCTTTGAAACAACAAGATTTCATGCACAATTTTTTATATTTGCATAAACAGTTCGCCAAACACCAGACAAGCTGTTTCAGTTTTTTTTTGCTCAGTTAAAATTTGGCACGATCACAACCTAGTCAAAAAGATCTTCATGTTATCGGTGTACACATATAAGACACACATCAGCCTAAGAAATGTAGCTGAAGTTCTCACCAATATTAAACACAAGTAAAACACAAACCTGAAGTCACAGACTTTAGTCGTAAAGGAAAGTGCAACGCGACATAATGTGCTGTAAAATAAATGCTTAATTTATAAGAATGAACACATTTTTAGGTAATCAAAAGCTCATGTAGATTATGAGACAACATCTCCAAGATATTTCACCATGAATATTTCATATTTTTTGAGTAAGGAACCTATATAAGTTCTCTCACCACACATCTTATCTTGTCTTGTCTACATTTATTTTCATGTCTCTTTATTTATCCCCATCTGGCTCCTAGGACTCCACTGGAACGCTCTGGCTTGATTTGCGCGAACAGTCAAGTTGCAAACACTGACTGGATTTGCGGGAATAGTCTAGCCCTAAAGACTGACTGGACTTTCGGGAGTTGCACGGGTCTTTCCAAGAGTCAAACCCATCTTTGGTCCGGACAGCAGCCAGCTTGGTCAGGAGGGTGTTCCTCCGGATGCTGCTGTCCGAGTCCTCTTTGTGTAATGTGTTTTGGGGTTTGTTCCAGCAGGGGAAACAGGCGAAGAAGTCATTAAGGAGGTGGCCACTGAAGAGCATGTAGATCCATGGGTTACAGCAGCTGTTGAGACTCGCCAGCAGGGCAGAGAGGGTCACCGCTGCATTTTCAGAATCTGAAAAACAGGAAGATTGAGTGAAATACGTGTCCTTGCGGGTTAAAGATTTGGGCTGGTAACCGGGGGGGGGGGGGGGGGGGGGGGGGGGGGACTGAAAGTTTTTCACTTTGAAAAACGTTGCAAAGGTTGATGCATTCACAGTTATGGGAAATGAAGAATCAGCCCGAGTGAATTGGTCAGACTAATGAACTTTCATAAAGTATTTTGTAATTTATTTTCTTACTACATCTAGCAATAACATCTTACTTGAACTAAAATCTGTTTTGACTCGTATGATAATGGAATAATAGTAGATTGGCTTTCTTGATTCTGAAAATCAGTTGCTTTTTTTTAGTACTCTTGAGTCTTTGCACAGCAGTTTTGTGCTCTGATTATACAGTTCTTCTGTTTTTTAAGCTTAAATGAATTATAGATAGATCAATATGCCTTCTCAGACTTCTATACTGACAAAGTATTAGGTTATGTAATCAATGATTTTTTCCTTCCATGGTGCCCAAGTATGTCTCCAGATTGGAAGACAGACTTCCAATAAGGCAATATTAGTTTTATATAATGAACATTATACAATGGTACAGTATATAAACACTGATAATAATGGAAAAACAGCAATACAACTCCTTGTATCCCGTAATCTCAAAGGAATGCTAATGGAATTCAGAAAAGAATCCTCTGAGATAGATAAGATCTTCCTGGATAAACGGAAATTCTGATTTAAAAAATACGCTTGACTCTGGAATCCGGTATGGTCTTATTTGGTTCTTTCTTGGTCAGTCTCTTTAGGTATGGTTCCTAATTATAATAGAAATTCCATCAGCATTTCTATTAGCAAAGAAAATGAAAACCATGTATGCAATTATTTTTGGAGATGCTTGCAATTGCACCTTGTTAGTATTGTGAATATTGCCAGAATTAGGGCGAATATATTATGCTATTTTTTTTTATCTTATTATTATGCTTGCCTAATTAAGGCTTGAAATTAAATCGAAGAAAGAGATTAGGGTGCCTTGTATTGTTTTTTTTCTCTTTTGACATATATTGCCTATAGTGTTCAGTATAGGACTAAAAAAGTTAGATTACAAGTTACTCAGAATGTGCGAAATAAATGCTTACAGGCTCATGAACAGAAATTTCTTTTCAACCCTCTGAAAGTCTGAATATAGTTTAAACTTAATATCGTGTTTGCTTGTATAACCATGTGTCAACTTACCATCCCAGGAGAAGTTTTCATCCCAGACTGACCACATTTGCACGATGAAGAACGGAGCCCAGCACACAATGTACGCCAAAACAATCACGAATGTCATCTTTACAGTTCTTAGTTTGGCTCTTGAGATGATGGTGACACTACTGACAGACGCCTTTCCAATCATCCCGTTCTTAGAGCTGTGCGGGGAGCCTCTCTTGGTCTTGCACTTGAAGTTCTTCCAGATACTGTGGCATATGAACCCGTAGCAGATCATGAGGATGATGACAGGGATGAGGAAGATACCCACGGTGATCCAGGTGATGTAGGCGCGGATGCCCCACGGCTCGATGAAGTGTCCCCAGCAGTCATACACATCCGAGCCGTTCTGGATCTCGCTCAGAGAGAAGATGAAGTATTGAGGGGTGCTGAGCAACAGGCTGCAGAGCCAAGTGGACCCGATCATGATGTAGGCGCGCTTCGTGGGCTGCTGGAGGGTCTTCAGAGGGTGGCATATGGCGATGTAGCGGTCCAGTGTCATCATCACCATCATATAGGTGGACGCGAACATCCCTAGGACCTGGAGATGCTTGACAATCCGGCAAAGGAAGTCAGGTCCGTAAAACCTGAAGGTGATCTCCCAGCAGAGCTGTGGAAGAACCTGGAAGAAAGCCACCACCAGGTCCGCGAGGCTCAGGTGCTTGATGAACAGGTGCATGCGTGAGCTTTTCTTCTTGGTGTTGTGCATGGCCAGCAGCACGCACAGATTTCCGATCACCGCCACGAGGAAGTTGACGCTTAAAACCGTGATCTCCATTTTGGCCACGTCTTCGTTCCTGCCGAACGGGTCGGTGTCGTTGTTCGCCGTGGTTTGGTTCGACGCGTTGCCCATGGTTGGGTTTGGAAACGAGCTATGATTTTCATGCATAAAATCGCGTGCGCTCTCTCGCTGCCCAGAGCTTCATTGCGCACGGATACTCGTGCGTAAAAGCAGCAGATGGGAATCCCTACAGAGTCTTCAATGGAGCACACTTAGACTAGAGAGGACCGATGCATTTAAGTTTCAGAGACGCGTGTCATATTCTGGTGGTGCACATCGATGTGCCTCAATTGCGGTGACGCGTCATGAAGATTGCCTGACAAGTGTTGCATTCCTTAAATCCAGCCCCCACTGAAGAGGCTGGCAAGCTCGAGAGCGGCCCTCTCTCTCCTCGACTGCACGCCCCTAACCGATATTAAATACAACCTTACAAGTAAATGTAAGTGCGCTCGGCGCGCGCCCTCAGTGGAAGCAACCGAGCGCCTTCTATTTCATCTGTCAATCATATATGCAAGTCAAGTCACATTTATTTATACAGCCGTTTATACAGTACAGATTTTCTTTTTCAAAGCAGCTTCACAGTAATTAACAAGAACACAACCGTATTCATTTTGCAAAGACCTTCAAATAATGAAAATGTCTAAAAAGATAATGTTATCATTATTCAGTTCTATTTAGTTTCATTTTGTCAAATGTCTTTCAAATGTCAACTTGTATTTTTATTATTTTGGTTTTAGGGGTACGCTCTGTGTAATTATAATTAGGCTATAAAGCAGTAAGTGGTTTTCCATTTGGCAAATATATTTCTCGCTTATAGAAAACCACGACTGTCCTTAATGACAAAGGGAAAACGTTTAGTAAATTCTCTAATTAGGTCCTATCATGCTAGAAATACAAATACCATATAGTTAAAGGAAAATGTATTGAGCTTGTGCCACACTCTCAGTCTAATAAACTGGTGTCAGCTGGCAATCTTACAGTGTGTAATCAGATTTACAAACTTTGTGAACTTTGGACCAGTTCTCCTCTCTCTACACAGCTCTTCAGCAAAGGTGAGCCTAGCCTTTTGATTATTTCTGCTGATGAGAGGCTTGGTCACTCCAGAGTGCGCTTTCAGTCCAACTTCTCTTAAATGTGCAAAGACAGATCCAGACCTTATTCAGCACTGAACTGTTGAGCATTTTCAGCTGCAGTGTTGAACCAGTTCCCCATTGAGAGTCTGTGCATTATCCTGTCTTCTTGTGCATTTGTCGGGGCACTTGAATGAATTAGTGTCATTGTGAACCTGCGATATTCGAGAAATCACAGATTTGTGATGTGCATCAACTTCTCTTGCAGTGGCTGAAAGGGTCATCCCTTTGGCCTTCATCTGGACTTCCTCCTGTTGCAGGGTTTCAGTCACCTCAGAGCGGCCCACCATCTTGCAATCTCAGAGAAAATTAGAGGAATGCTGCCAGTTAAATATGGTTTGGCATACAATTAAAGAAATTAGCACGAGGTGCCAGATTAACACCTATAGCTTGGAGGTACCTGTAAATGTTCTCTAATTTTGATCAGAGTTCTTTTTCAAATATCTCAATTAAGTTTTCTATACTGTGCTTCAGAATACAATTAATTTATGAAATATGCTTAAAAACTGCCCTTCTACTCCTGTTAGGATAACTTCAAATATGACCCCCCAGCAAGCAGTGACCTTGAAATTTAGGAAATTGTATAGGTTGTTCTCTAATTTTGAGCTTATTGCAATATATATTTATAATTAAACATCAGCCTAAAACACTCAACCTAGTTTTTTAATTCACCTTATTCAGTTGCCGCTGACCTTTGGGGTCACAGCTGAGCATTTTATTTTGCCTATGTATGCGTGTGTATGTTAATGAGAGAGAGAGAGAGAAGAAGAAAGAAATAAAGAGAAAGATGGGATGAGTATAGAAACTGTAAAATACACTCTGATTTTGGTGTAAAATGCTTACAATATATGCCTAATTGCACTTTTTAAAAATATATTTTTAATGCCATCAAATTTTGCAACTTGTTGTTCTAATCCATGTTATTTCAGCTGCAAGGTTTTCAGCAGTGATGAAGCATCCGCTGATTTTCATGAGCCAAATGTGGTCACTGAAAACCAGAGATGTGAACAAAGGTTTGTACACAATGCTTAAATATCACTTGCCGTATTTATTTAAACACTTGTGGAAAGTAAGTCGTTACGATGTCACTAATGTCAGAACATCTCCACTTAAAGTCTGAGTGCAGATAATGAGGAAGAGGTGCCTCAATACCCATGATTCACATGCACACTCTTTACACTTTCACTTATGGAGGTTGTTTGCTTGAAGCACAAACGAGTTGAGCAAGGCTCTGTTGAATCTACATTTGTAAAATGCACATCTGTGGCTTTTGGTGTCTATTAGCAGATCGTGCAGGATTTACTTGGAAACTCAGAAATTGCTAGTAAATTCCACAAGCATAACAAAGAAACAGAATGTAACACATTGAATTAAACATGACATTTCAAGTAAAAAGACTAGTATTTTCTTTGAAAAGTACTCCAATAATCTTTGTTTTATTTACAACTTCGAAAAACATACAATGTATAGCATTTCAAATGAACAAAAACATTGATTGAAATCGTCTCTTCTGTCAACTACAAAGTAGCAAATTATGTTTCAAAAAATCTATTTGATATGTCCTGTCCTGTTTCAATAGAAAAGAAGACATTCGTCAAGCCATTTCTTGAGTTATTTTTGTCATTGCTAAATGGATATGAAAAAGATTCTAAAATACTTCTTGTCCTCTTTTTTTCCTCCAGATCACTGCTGTGGAGGTGTGGTGAAGAAATAGGGCACAGTCGAAAGCAATGCTAAATTACTCCAGAGTGGTTTTTATTGTGAACATTTGTAAAGAGGTGGATGGACTAAAAGGTTTCTGCTGTTTTATGGCCTGGGGTAAGTGTCTCGAGCTTTTGAAGAAGTAAGCGGTAATACAAAGTGTGACGCTTAGAAGACCATTTTCAGCTAGGACATGGGTTTGGAGTCATGTGGAAGTGGATGCTCGTCTGTTTCGGATGCTGATGCTGTTTTGCCCTCTCTCTCTGATGAGCCTTCATTATGGATGAAGGTAATCAATAATGCTGCATGCTGCATCCATTGACTGCAATCAATCACCTTCGGTGCGTGCTGAGGGTTCACAATTAGAAGAGGCACATTTGCATTTACATTTCTTCATTTGGCAGATGCTTTTAGTCAAAGAATCCTACAAAATGAGGAATATAACAGAGCACATGAGAAGTGCGGTAATAGGAAGTTCAAAGACTGTTCAGAGGAGTAGGCTAAAGATGAAAGTAAGAAATAATGAAATGTGGGCAGCACTACAGCATGAACCAACAGATAAAAATAAAATGTGTCTCCTTATTGGAGAACATGAGGGCAATCTTCAGGCAAGAACAGATCTAGAGATCATATGTCCCTCATCTCTGTCTGTATCTCCCAGCCCACATATCTTTTAACCTTGTTACAATGGCTTAACTTGCGTCTTCCAACAAAACAGCAGCTGTGACGTCGACACAAGCCCATTTGCTGTTTATTGTATTGAAACCATGTCAGAGAGATATGCGAAGGAAAGGAAAGAGATGTGAGCGAGAGAGTAAATAAAAGAGAATTTTAATTTCCGTCCCCTTTTACAGATTCACAATTTTTTTGTTCCTTCCCACCTTCTCCACCCGACGGCCATTTAAGGCGGTCACACCCGTATACGACATAGTTCCGTCTTCCTTTGTTTTGTGTTTCTGAACACATTGGGTCGTTGTTACTGCTTCATGTGGGTGGTCTTTTTGTAAAAAGCGGGTCGCGCTGCTCCTGCTTTTGTTTGTATGCATTGTTTGGTACATGAGCCTCCACACGGCTTCAATGCACACAAATATAAACACCCCCCCACCGCCGCCACAACCAGAATCCCAACCTACATTTCCCTCAAAATAGCTATCTATTACAAGCTCTGTTTCACCAAAACCACTCCCAAAGCCCATGCAAGACCACCCCCAAACCAAGTACTTTTAGTATTACCGCACTTTATTATAGTTTGCTTGGGCTTTTCTAGTCATTTCATCAGGTTTTATTTACATTTTAGTTTCGTTTTGTGCTTTTGTTTTTTTTCCTTTACACGTTAGACTACAGACAATTTATCTCAAATTTAGCTATTTAGCTGATTTATTTCCGTTTAGCTTTTCGGCCTTTTAAAGTCCAACTTATTTTATTTCCGCTAGCTGCCAAGCAATGTTCTCATTTTTGTATTTTACATGTTTTTTCAGTTAATGGATAGACTTTTTTACATTTTTTTTTATTTCAGCCTTACGCACACAGTACCAATGGACAAAAACGAATAGTTTTAGTTAACAGCGCTGCTGAACTTTTTTTTCTCATCTCATTACCTGATGGCCAATAAAACTGACCAAAAAAAAACTATAAAATAACACGAAGGTACCTAAATCATATTTACAAATGAATCACCTTGCAACAGCCAGAACACCCTAGCAAACTTAGCAACAGGACACAGCCCGTCACATTTGTGACCCTGGACAACAACCCAGTCATAAGGGTCAAATTTTTGGAAAGCTGAATAAATAAGCTTTTCACTGATGTATGGTTTGTTAGGATAGGACAATATTTGACCGAGATACAACTATTGAAAATCTGGAATCTGAGGGTGCAAAAAAATAAAAAAAATACTGAGAAATCGCCTATAAATTTGTCCAAGTTGTTTGATATATTTACGGTAGGAAATTTACAAAATATCTTCATGGAACATGATCTTTACTCAATATCCTAATGCCTCGTTTGGCATAAAAGAAAAATTTATAATTTTGACCTATACAATGTATTTTGGCTATTGCTACAAATATACCCGTGCTACTTATGATTGGTTTTGTGCTCCAGGGTCACATTTCTTTCAGTAAGTGTAAAAATCAAGTTTTATATAGAATGTCTATATGTCTTCATAACTGTTTTACATGAATATAAATAGGAATGTAATTTTCATGAGAACACAAGCCCTTTAATCAGCTGGAAGCATCAGTCATGCTAATGACCACATCACAGCAAGCAGGTCAGTCGTCTACAAAAATATGGTTCCTGCACAAGCTGGCGTACGGAAAAACTAGATTTTGTGAGTTCTGCTGAACATCATAGTTTGCTAACTAAAGATTTCTGGATGTAAATTTTGTAGAAAAATTACATATTTTGTGTTATCTCAGCCTTTCTCTCTCTCGCTCTCTTTTTGTCATTCATTTATTGAAGAAAGTGAGACAGAGAGCTTGTAGGGTGATTGATTTTGGAGCCAAAGAGACACTTTGAAGGAGGTCTCTGGTATTTCCCCCATGGGTCATGGATCATGCAAACCTGTTTTTGAAAGTTATTTTGAACACAATGGAAGTAAATGGAGATGGCTGCTAACTCCTAAATCGACATAAAATCACCATGAATCAGAAGTCTGACTTATAAGCTATATTCCAATTCTTTTGAAACCAAATGCAAACTTCAAAACTGAAATTTCATGGCAATATTAAATATCAGATCTTATTTGCATGCATTGTGATCTACCATTATGCTCAACGTTTTAATATGCAGATATAAATTAGATTTGAAACAAGTAATTAACTAAGCTGTTCCACAAACAAAGCTGTCATATGATTTTGGAAAGCTTAATAAAAACAAAGTACTGTACTTTCAAATGCACATAAACATTCTTAATGTCTTTTCTCTATCTTGATGAACCTGGTTATTCTTCACTTGACTGATCTTGCGTCGTCCTGTCCATTCACGTTTCATCCCGTTCCAAAGGTTTCTGTATCATGACATGCTAATTCCCAGTGAGTTGTGTGAGCTCTATGTTAGTATATAGTATATGAGTTTTTCTTCGTCAGGTCAGTCTGTTTTGTGTCATTCTGCCCTGCGAGATCATCATCTTATGATGGATGAAGTGACGGTCAGAGACCCCAAAGTCATCTATCAAATATGGGATCCCCTTCAAGACCATCTTTGACCTCTAATTCCTACTTAACCAAAGATGACTGAGCGCTTGAGAGAGAGAAAATGATGTTGTTTTCATCATTAAAGTCTCACTCAGCAGCAATGATATGAAATATATTTTTTTAGTCTGTCAGTTTGCTTTTCAGTTTTATTGTCGCACTTTTATAACCGAGGCTTTGCACAGTCCATCATAAAGTGGTTTCACCTGTTATCCACAAACATTGCAAAATGCTTGAGCACATGTCTTGTTTTTCATGTTTTTGAGGCTTAATGTGGTTTTGTTTCTCCGGAAGTAGGTATGCAAGAGTAGCTGATAAGCCTGCAGACACAAGAGAACCATTTGCACTAAGCAATTAGCATAGCAAATAAACAGTTTGTGGTGTTAGCTGAGAGAACTCTGATGCACTTTGACACAAACAAGACTCTAAACAAAAAAATATTTGACTTGAGGTCTGCTTACAGAGTGACTAAATGGCTGACAGGATGTACTTTAGTCAATGTAGATGCCATATTTGGCTGTTAGCGATATAGCTTAACATGATTTACCCAAGTTCAGACTTGATTTATCTGTTTTAGCATTTTTCAGTTCACATCAAATTAAATTGTCCACTTGGATGAAAGTTTCAGATTCAGCATCTCAACAGAGACCATTTTCTTCATCTGTTCCATTCTGTTTCAATTATTTTCCCTTCCATTCTACCCTTTTTTTTGTCAGTAAAGCACACTTTTATGAGACATTTCAAGTGTGTCTGAGACTGACAGGATTGTTGAACCGGGTTCACTGTGATTCAGAACATTTGAGAGTACTTCACCAGGGAGCTAAGAGGAAAAGGCCAATAAAGAGATACTCATTTTCAGAATGCACGCTCATACACTTGTTCTCTGGTGTTCCACGATTTGTTGTCTTTGAGGTTTTCTTATCAGCAGTGCTTGGCTGAGTGACAGAAAGACATTTAGCAAAATGCATCACCAGAGGTGCTTTGTGAGCTTCATTTTGCTTGTCTCAGAAGCTGTGAGTTCCTAAAGGATTTAAAGGTATAGTTCTCTAAAAAATGTCAATTCTTTTGTCATTTACTCATGTCATTCCAAACCAGTATGGCTTTCTTTGAACATAATAGAAGAACTTTTCAGGAACATGCTTCTGTTTTTTTATAAGTACAGGTCAAGTTTGAAATTTTGAGTTTGAGAGACCTTTTCAGTCTTTTTCATCACACAAAAGTTCAGAAGACTTGGGATACAGTGCACAATTATTAAAGGCATAGTTCACCAAATAAAAAAAACGAATTTCTGCTCAACACAAAAGAAGATCTTTTATAATAAATTTTTTTTTGGATTGAATCTCTTTACCTAGTTTTAAAATGCTTACTATTCCCTGAACTATTCCCTTAAAGGTCCCCTGAAGTGCCTTGAAACATGCAGCATTATTCTATGTGGTGACGTAATTTCAACTGAAACAGAAAGACAGGGCGGGACATATCGAGCAGCCACGCCCCCTTTTTAAATTAGCCAATAGAGTTCGTTTATATCACAGCTTGGGCTAGAGCCATTGAGCTCGGTAAAGCCGCATTTGACAGCCACAGTCTAATAGATTACCCCCTAGATTCAATATGAAACTCTTAGTAGAAACAAAATAGTGATCATAATCATGCTGAGGCTGTGTAGTCTTAAAAGTGTTTAATATATGCCGACTCGCGCATGATCACCTCCGTGCGATCACGTGCGAGCCAAAGTCCGGATCAGGCTGTGCGCGCTGCCGCGGGTTGTGTTGTGTGTGACGTGAAACCAGACCTCATTTGGCCCAATCAAAAGCATATTTACACTATCTGGATCGTTCCCTATCGCCTACATTGCACACTACGTGCCACTCACTGTACAGGAAATACTACACTGTGAACAAGCGACCGATCTCAGCCGCAGCTTCAGTGTCTATTTATAGTGTAGGGGGCGGGCGCTTCGGCTTCTAGAGAGCGTTTGATTGGTCAGAACATTTGATGAGAAGATGAAGTACGATGTGACGTCAAAAAAAATCGTTGAGCCGTTTTGGCGGAAGTGACGAACTGCAAGCTTTGAATGCTTATATCTTCTAAATGCGAATTTTGTCACTGTTTTGGAGCACACTGCCTTATAGATAACCTTAAGACTAACATATTGATACTAACACCCAAAAACTTTAATTTTGATTTCTTGGGGACTTTAAGATTGTCTTAGCACTTGATACCTGTTTAATTAATAATACAACCTTAACTGTATTGATTTTTGTGGTATGAATTATTTTTGTGTTATGAATTTCTGGCATACATGTGGGTTCTGAACCTTCCCTCAACAGTCTTTAGTATTTTGGATTGGATTGTCCATCTTTTATAAATGAAAGCCAACACACCCGTATAATTAAACCCAACGCCTTTACACTCGCTGCACATTTCACAACCTCTCCCTTCCTCTCTTCATCTTGCTGAGCCAAAGCATGTGTAAGTGGAGTGTGTGTGTGTTTCAGATTAAGTCTGTTTATGCTGCCTGTTCAAATGAATGAATTAATCTGATCAGAGAATCACAGCGAGCCTCAGGGCTTTCGTTTTAACAACACAATTTATTTATTACCCATTTTTATGGCAGAATGCTTTGTGCCAGTCAGTTTTAATGGAATGGAATGAATTTGCTCTTTGTATAATGCATACTGTCGCCAATTTCCCTGTCCTCTCTCTTTCTCCCTCCCTTTCTCTTTCCCTATCGCTTTCTCTCTGATATTATCCAATCTTGTTCGAAATTGAAGGTTTGAGGCTGGAACCATTCTGGAATCAAGAACGTTTCTCTGTGTGAGTGTTGAGGAGGTTTGTGTGATGACTGAGATGGATAGAAGGATTTTTTTCTCTGACTTCTCCTTTTTTCATAAATGTTGTACAAGTGACCTTTATAAAGCAATATAAAAAAATCCTTTCTTTTCTTTTGAGAAGTATTATAGTATTATATGCTAGATAAAATGATTTGTTTTTACCTTATTGACTGAAATTCACATCCAATTTTGTTTCCTATTCATGGAAAGTGTCTTTAATGAAGTCAATAATGAAGTGGTGCACTTCATCTCATCACAAGTGCAGCATGTAATACAGTATGTAGCACGTGCTGTGATCATATTTCATAAACACTTATCTCTGGCAGTATTCACCAGTGTTGTTTGAGGGCAGAGTTTATTGCTCTAATAAAGGTCTGATAGAGGTTTTGGATATGCAGTGTGATCAGTGTCTTTGGATGTTGTGTGGGGGTTTGTCTGTGTATGGAAATTAATTATAAATGATCTACAGCTCTTAAAGATCTTCATAATGGACTTGCTGTTTTGAATTCAAATCCTACAATAGCAGTTTCTCCCACAGGCATTCTTTTACATCTGGAGTCAATTATTATTAAATGATTCAGTCAGTTAGGAAGAACTGAAACAGATCTTATTTGTTAGAAAATAGAATAGCTAGAATATTAATATTCAGTCACTAATACCACCTCACCATATTTTCTAAGGTTTGAATGTGTATGTGTGTGTTTTTGTGTGAGAGAGAGATAGACTGTCTTCCTCATTGTGAGTGAATCTCTCCCCATTAAGAGCATTTTCAGTGCTCCTCAGGGGAGATTATGGTTCACTGTAAATAATTACTATTTGGAGGAAAGTAGATTTTCTCACTGAGGTAATTTGATAACTTTTAAATTGTTGACGTCAACACCCACATGTATACTTTAGACCGTATAACTATCTTATATGCACATTACGACTTATGGCGCATATAATTGCGATCTAACGTAAATTCAAATGCAAGAAAAGCTGCTGCTGGATTTTACTATGCTAAAGAAAAATATACAATGTAACATATTTTATTATTTTAATACAAAAGAAAATAGAAATAAAAATATTATGTATTTGACACATTGCAAATACGGTTTTCCAAAACTTTTCAGAGGCACATTTAAAAAAAAAGAAAATTAATAATAATAATTGCATGCTTGCCAATTGTTGAAGCATTTCTTGCATGTCTTCTACCTGTACATGCTCCAAAATATTACATTTAAAATGTTACACTAAGACATACTCACTTATTTGTAACTTTAATATTTAATCAATCTAGCATTCTTCTAAGTCTCTGGTGATGTGCCTACAGCTGTGTTTTGTAGAATGGGTCAATCTCATGTGCTCTCACCACAGAGCTTATTTTTGTTCTACCTTAGAAGGCCATGAGAAACACTTGAGAACATATATAGCACATAGTATTGAAACATTCATACTGTGGTTAAATGTCTACAGACGGATTTTGTTTGCTTTTAGGAAATACTGCGATAGGTGCTCTTTTTTTTTTTTTTTTTTTACATTTTGCAATTCTTGTCATGCAAGGCTGGTTTTCACTTCAAGAGAGCACTTGAGGCCTTTTGTGCATTCACACCATTATATTGCTGTATAAAAACATGAAACACAGACTAAGCTTTAATGGCATGGTCAACTCTAAACACTGTAACCCTCTCAATCCAACGTGACCTCCATACATCGCAGTGTGTGCGGCTGTCAAATGAAATTCACGTGTCAGAAAAATGTGCTTGTCTGTTAGTTGTAGAAAATCTGTATTTCTACCTTTCAGCATCTACCTGTTAGTTAAACCCTGGAGATCTCAGTGGAGCTGTTGGTTTGCCTGCCAAATAACCCAGTTTTATGATGAATTTATGCATGTGCTGTTGATGCTAATCCAACTGAATATTGGACCATCCATGCTGTGAATGTATTCGAATGTATCATGATCTGTGTGTTGGCATCCGCACTGATAGAAATGGGAGGAAAACCAATTAATAATATTGAAAGTAGGGCATTTTTCTGGACTTTGGCACACCAGGAACAGGCTCAACATGAAAAATGGGCAGATTTGGAAATGTTCATTTTAATTTCTTATAAAATCAAAATTCCAGTGCTTAATAAGAAACAAATGGTATTTTTAAATAGGGACAAAGTTGTTGTTACTATAGAGTCCCTGTTTATGAATATAGAAGCTGGCTGTGATTTTACGATGGTCTTTGGCTTGCCCAACTCAGGACTGTTGTTATTCTGTTATATAGCTGATAATTACTCTAATTGGACCCCTGAAGACGTCTTACAGTCTTGTGATTGTGTAGCAATCTATTACATTATAGCCAAGAAAATAAATACTGAAATTAAATAATGAATCTTTTGAATCCATGTCACAGATGAAGAGAGAGTTTGAACACCCTAAAATTACATTTATGGCATTATTGAATCACCCTCATGTCCAGTTATCATAATATTAATATATGCATAAGAACAGCATTTATTTGAATAGAAACCTTTGTATTTATGCATCCTTGCTGAATAAAAGTTTTTTTTTTATATTGTACTTACCCCAAACTTTTGAATGATGTATCGCAGCTTCCACAAAAATATTAAGCAGCATAGTAAGAACCATTGGTAATAATTAAAAATGTTTGTTGAACACCAAATCAGCATATTAGGAATTACAGAAATAAATGACATTTTAAAAATTGTTAAAACAGTTATTTTAAATCGATTTTTAAAAATGTTTTGTAGTTTTGAAACAATAATTGCAGGTTTTGTGCGCATCGAGACTTCGTATGACTAGGTAGTGCATAATTATCATAACTCTTCTTCAAAATGACTACTTTTACACTAAAAAATAATAGTAACACATTTAACACAAATAAGTCTCATTTGTTAACATTACTTAATGCATTAACTAACGAGCTAACAATGAACAATATGTTTTTACAGCATTTACTAATCTTTTTTAATATAAGTTAATAAAAATGTTCATGTTAGTTCCAGTACTTAACACAATGTTAACAGATACAACTTTACATTTTAATAATGTGTTAGACTTTTAAACGTAATATTAACTAAGATTTATAACTGCATATAATAGTTTTTTCATGTTAATAATAAATAGTTCATTGATGTTAAAAATGACACATTATTGTAAGGTTACCAACTAACAGTTTTTAGTTTAGAGCAAAATGAGTCTGAGTAAATGATGAGGAAATTAGAATTAAAAAAAAATTTTTTTTTGGTGAACTATAGGCCTACCTTTAATCAAAGTTCTGGACTCTTGAGGCCAATAAGCCTGTTTTTGTTGTTTTCTGGTGAGATGTATGAAAACTATTTATCTTAAGATCATATATATATATATATAATATACAATATAAAGTGAAGAACTTGTTTCAAACTTTGCTTAACTTCAGATGAGGGTTTTGATGGCATACTACAAGAAATGTACAATTAAACTTTCAAGTCCCAAGAAACATGGTTCAAAATAGATAAAAAATTCAGTTTGTTCTTTTTAGAAAGAGTTTGTCCATCTGCTAGCTGCTGGATGTTAAGTGAATCGTTCACTCAGTCATCATTTATTCTCCTTTATGCTGTTCCAAAACTGTATGACATTCTCTCTTACATGAAAAAAAGGAGATGTTCAGTAGATGCTTATTGACTCTCCAACTTTTAATATGTGCATGTTTGAATGAGATTTCAGATATAACATAGTCTTTTTTTTATTGTGCCTGACTCACGTTTTTAGTGTTTTGGTGTAAAACAAAATACATGTACATTGGGTTGCAACTTGCAAGTAGCTGTTGAACTGGAAAGTATTGTGGAATAGGGTATATGTATGTCTTTATATATATACTGTATATATGTTGAGCTTTTTTCTGAGTAAACAGATTGTGCAAATGTTGAAATTTAACATGAGGCTACAGTGCTTCTTTATTTGATCTCATATTTTGTCAGAAGTGCTTTTCTCACAAAACCTGATAGCAAGCAAAATAACAAGACTCTTTCTTAGATGCTCAGTCTGTCTTTCTCAGTGCATCACAAAACTGTTGATATTTTTCACTTCTTCAAAACATTTTTTTTATAACAGTCCGCAAACAAAACGTATGTTCCAAGTGCACATGGTGTTATGATAAGTTTATATTTGATAAGTTATATGGTATAGTCACATTTCATTATTAATGTGCAGTTAACTACAATTCTAAGCATTGACTTCATCAGTTTAGCTCATGCAAGGCTTACTCACAAGACTCTTGAAGCACTAGTTTTTCTCCATTTTTCACTATACAAGGCACTTTTGCAACTGCCACAGTGACCAAAGCATCTGAATAAGTGTGCAAATTACTGGAGGTTTGGACCGTGAATAGAATTTCAATGGATTTCTTTCAATCACATACGGCATAATTGGACATACTGCCAACTTGACAAATATGTTGTATTCACAGCCTTTTACTGAGATCAATCACAAGTCTATCAGGCATTGATTTAACCCATCCATTTATAAAAGCTGAAATTCAACACATTTCCTCTGTGTTCTCTTTCATTCCACTAATACGCTCAATGATACTGACTTCTGTTCAAAACCACTTTGTCCGTTCTTTTAAAAGCCATCAAAGCCTGAAACATAAGAACGACAACAGAACTGACTCTTAACAAGGGTAAATCTGTGCAATAGCTCCTCTATGAACATAAAGCAGCCTATGCTTGGTGGTGAGATATTGAAATATATATATACTTCAGGGATAGCATGTAGGAAACAAACACACACATCAGCTGAAGTGATTTGTGTGTTGTTTATTTGGCCAATATGGTTGTCATGGCAACAGCAAAATCTCAGTGTTGACCATAGAACCATCAGAAACCAAATTCTAATTCTTTGATTTCTGGACTGGTTCTTTTTTTTCACTATTGCACAATAACCAGAAGACGATGAGTCCAAGCTTCAGTAATCTATTAATCAGTATAAACACGACTTAATCATGTAGAAAGCATGTTTTACATTTCTGCCCTTTCCTTTCAAGACAACATCACTTAAGTTAAGCTGTTTATTAATAGCTAGTGAATCACAAGGTGAGAAGGCACACTTAAATTGATAACATGAAATCTGTCACTCGTATTTGTTCTTGAAAGCTTGAGTTTTCTTTATCTAATATCCCATTTTTATGAAGCGTTTGTGCACAGCATTTCCCACTGTAAAAGGTCTTTACGTTTGGTCCATTTAATGAAAGTAAATGAGGTCCAATGTTGTTTTATTTTGGACCCCTATTGGTGGTCATTATATGGATAAAAACAGCTGAAACATTCTTTAAAAGAAAGAAAGTCATTAAGGTTTAGAGCGACTTGAGGGTGAGTAAATGATGATCGAATTCATTTTTGGGAGTGCTACCCCTTTAACATTGATAGCGATCACCAGCGAGTTTTTAATTATGTTGACAATTTGAGCCGACATGAGGGGGGGGGGGGGGGGGGGGGGGGGGGGGGGGGGGGTGGGGGGGGGGGGGGGGGGGGGGGGGGGGGGGGGGGGGGGGGGGGGGGTGGGGGCGGGGGGGGGGGGGGGGTGTTATGGAGCAGAATTCAGATATATGCAAATGCATAGTAACATAATTGGTCCAGAATTGCATTCCATATAGATGTGTTCTGATTGGTTGTAATTGCGTTGTCTGGCATTATTTTTGCTTTCAGACAGACAAATTACTCATCTTCTACTCATGTATAGAAGATGAATGTTCAGCTCCTGACAGTCTGAGAGACTAAAAACCTATGTATATCACCTCTAAATCAAATTTGAGACCACTTCAAGTCCACTGTCTTTTAAATTCTAGTCAGACACATTCAACTGTTGTCCAAAGACCGCAATGCATTTGTATTCTTCAATATTTTTCTAACCTTAAGGATAGGAGTGTATAAGGAACTCCCTGAAAGATACACAAACAGCTTAACCAAGTTAGTGCACCAGACACGAAGGAAATAATCATTGTAAATAAAAGCAGTAACATGCCCCAGAGGCATCCAGAGATGTCAGTAGATAGAATAGCAGAACTGTGTTTGCGCCAAAACTGGGATCTTCTATCCAAAACAGCCCATTTGAGGAACCTAACCTTTTCCATTAACAGCACCAGAAGTTATACGTTCTTAAAAATAATGGTTCTTTATTGGCATCTATGGTTCCATGTAGAACCTTTATCAACCATTGCACAAGAGGTTCTTAAGAGTGGAAATAAGTATGCTTCTCCGATTGTATTAAAATGGATTCAGTTTTGAAGGCGATAGTTCAATCATCTGCTAGTTACAGAGCACCTACATTCCACCTCTTACGAGCACCGTGAACCGCAGCGTTTTCTCCAGTTTTTCGTGTGTCTCCTTGGCGCGTACTTTTCAATTGAGTCTTTTCCACGTATTGCTAAACCCCACGTTAGACAGCATGCGTGCCTGATATTGAAACCTCTCATTGATTGCTTGTGTTTTACATATCATGAACGGGTCCATTCTAACATATGGCTATCGAGTTACAATAAGTTAAACTTTGAAAAAAAAAAAAGCTCCAAAACCTTGCGTTTTTCCCCCCATTCCACAGTTTTAAAATTAAAGGTTCTTTATTGGAATTTGTGGTTCCATGAAGAATCTTTAACATCCACGGAACCTCCAATGCACACTGGTTCTTTATGGTAGAAGAGGGTTCTTCGGATTATTAAAATTGATTGTTCTTTGGGGAACCAAAAATGTTTGTTCTATGGCATTGCTGTAAACCCCATTTTTTGGAAACCTTTATTTTTGAGAGTGCACTGCCTGCATCTTGCGTTTTTCAAATCAAAAACTTGTTCTGTGTGAATGTTGACTGAAAGGTTCTTTGGGGACCCCAAAATGGTTCTCCTATGGCACTGTTACAAAAGCCCCCTTTTGTGAACTTTATTTTTAGGAATGTAGGTTGATGAGAATGTTGCTGAAGCCTCGGTTTAACCCTAAAATCTGATTGGCTGATAGGAATGTTGTTCCAAAACAACGTCCCATCACAGTCCCCGTGAACACCCGCCCATCAGGGCAAATCTTCATGTGCAAAGATTGGGGTCAGGGATCCTGTTGTACTCTCCCACATTCCAGCATTCCCAGCGCAGGGTTTAATGTATCACCAAGCTGTTGATGTGGGAAACGCTGTGGAGGAAGTAGCCATAAATGTGGGACAGAAGCGAAATGAAAGAGAGAGATGGACAGATGGGAGAATGAGAAACATTTCAATGTGCACGCCATTTGGGTTTGATTTGGGCTCTGGGGAATGAGAGTCAGCCGCCCGGGGATCGCCAGGTCTCACATTCATCATCCGCTCAGTAGGGAGTTACAACAGAGGCCGTAACATCCTGATCCTTTGGCTAAGTCGTCTTCTGATTGTCAAAGCATGCGGTTAATTTTCATACTGGTATAAAACGGCGAATTAAATCAGTGTGAAATGTGCAGTTCAGACTGTGTTTGCCCACAGCTTTCGGTCCATTGATGTTTGAGTGCCTCCAGAATCTATAGACTTGTGGATGTTTATTAGTGGAAAATGTCAGAATTAGATTGAGACTTGAACCTGGACATACGCTGCGCTCGTGACTGAAAATAAAGGAGTGTTATTCATTACTTGTTGTTTAATTGTGTCAAACCTGATAAGATCCTCTACATAATTGTTTCTGGAATTGGACAATGTATATTTTTAAGAATTTTTTTAATTAAAAAAATAACAGGCTTGCTGCTGTCGTTTATAACTTGTATGATACATGACTCTTTTGTAATGAATCAATGCACCCACATGCATACCTAAGTGCATGGATTTATGTTTTTAATTTGAGAATGTGTGTGTGTTTGTGTGTGTGTGTGTGTAGCATATAAGGCCAAAGCATAATTCTGATCATGATGCCAAAAGGTCAGTGAGATTTATTTGCATTTATGAATTAGGGGAATTATTTCAAGAATGCTTGATTTTTTTTCTCAAACTTACTGGGAAGAAAAACCACATGCATGCTAACGAATGTATATAGGCATGCTTAAATACAGGCTTTACGTCATAATTTCTGATAATAGAAGTATACAGTACTTCAGACAGGTTCATATCAAAGCTACATATACAGATACATTTAGGAGGACATCCTATTACATTTGAAAAATAGTTCATTTATAAATTAAATCAGTAACCAAGAAGATCCAAATTGCTCTTGAACTTTTTTGAGGACAGTAAGTTTTTTTTTAAAGAAACAACGTAATTGTTTGTAAACAATTACAAACAACATTGATAAGCATTACAAAAAAATCAGCATATAAGATTAGATTTCTGAAGGATCATGTGGACATCATGTGACACTGGAGTAATAATCCTGAAAATTCAGCTTTGCCATCACAGGAATAAATTACATTTAAAATATTTATTTACTATTTATATTTTATTAATATTTCACAATATTACTGTTCATACTGTATTTTTGCTAATATCAGTGAGCGTGATAAGCATAAGAGACTTCTTTCAAAAACATTAAAAAGTCTTACTGACCCCAAACCCTTGAACTGTAGTGTATACATATTAAATATACATGTATATTATTAAATATTTTAATAATATATGATCTCCTTTCCAAAAAACAAAGCCACAAGCCATAAAGACAGATCGATATAATCAGACAAAACAACAGCAAAAAAACAAAAATCTAACAAAAAAAAAGAATCTTCTAAAGCCACTGTCTTAGTACATTTGTCTCTGTATTCAGTTATGAAAATGTTTCCCTCATATACACATTTGTCTCTCTTGCTAGGACTTCTGCTTTTAAACTGAGCTAATGATATTTTCTATCCCTAAACTGTTTTAGATTTTCATTAAGACATGATTTACTGAAATTTGGAATGCACAATATAGGCAAAACCTGACCCAAACATACTTTTTGGGCGGTTTTGGATGCATACATGGGAATATTTTTTTACACAGCAACATTTGTTTTGATAGTAAGGATAAGTAAGATTATATAGCAGAGATAAACTGTGGGAGAGGTCTAATTTGAGTCTGATGCTCCAGTCCATGTGATGACAAGCAGGTCAGATGAATACCTTTTTAATATTACATTTTTGGAAAATTTTAGAATTTTCTCTATTGAATTTTGATGTTCATAATGACCTGAAATGAGGAAAAGACTTCACACTGATGTTCTCACTATGCTTTAAATGTTTGCATTTAATACTTATTAAATATTTTACATGGTAAGTATTCAACTATATTTAAAAAATGCCACGAATGCCATAAAATTTCAATTATGCATGCAGTTCAGTAATAAATGCCCAGTTTTATACAGAACTGAATAAAGTTTTCCTCATATTTTTACTGACACGCACACACACAGCTCCGATATGCAGAGACCAATTATTGGTGACCATCACTGTGTGTATTTCCATAAATAATGGGATTCAGCAGTGCTGCGAAACAGGAGATGTGTTGAGGTTTGTTTACAATATGCTGCCTCTGGTTTATATGATGGAAGTTGATCCCAAGACACAGTTTAGGATTATTTACATTTCCACAAACTCTCCTTCGGGTCTGTTTGTCAGTTTATTAAATGTTCTGTATATAGCCACATAACATCAATCCACAATGCTCTAATGTATCCTATGAGAATAATATTGGAGCTAGACATCGTAATGAAGACTCTATATGTTGTTGTTGTTCTGTGTGTGGGCTCTAATGTTCTGTTAATAGGCGTTTAGATCACAGCTTTACCACTGAATCCGCTTTACGGCTCTCATCACAGGCTTTACGTTCAGAGATGTTCTGAAACCAGCACTTAGCCCAGACTGCCACCTTCTTTCTTGTTTTCCCTTTACCTCTCCTTCTCTCACATACACTCTCTGAGCCCTTCACCAACTTTAAAGTGCATTGTGGGTATGAATTAGTGATCTTGTTGTGAAAAATAGTGACCGTATTTTTCAAAGCTTGTGACTGTTTTTAATACTCCTGTCTTTATAATAGGGTCACTTGGTTTATTGTAGAGATGCAAGTTACTTCTTTTCAGCTTCTTTTGTTAGAGCAGGTTTCTTGTTGTTCTTGTGAGATCTGGCTATGCTGGTGGAGCTCCGTCAGTGTCCTTTTGCCTGGAGCTGCTCACTTGTTATTGCTTCCTATCTCCCAGGGCAGGAACAGCAGTGCTGTGACCAGACTCTCAAGCACCACATTTCACACACATCACAACATGTAAAACATAACAGAAATTATTTCACAATATTTTAATTTCATTTCATTTATTTTTATTTTTTTGAAACATTTTAAATATTTGACTCCTTCTATGCATGTTATGATGTTATTTTTAGTCCTTTTTGGAGCTTAACAATCACCTTAAGCCCACCTCTGTAAAACACTACAGAAATTTTAATTCTATTTTATTTTATTTTAATTTTTTTTGAATTTTTTTGAGGTGCAAGTTAAAGGAGCAGACTAGCGGAACAAAAAATTTATTAAGGATTACTCTCATTCAGATTTATTGAAGAAAAAGGAGGGGGAAAAAATATATATATATTCTCTGTGATTCTTACTACTAAATATACTAAACTTTCAGAACAAATCAGCCAACATGGCATATTTTGCAATCTAATGAAAATCTTCTCCATGTCTCCGTGTTCCCCCTCTCACTGTGTTTAAACGTGGATGTAATTTAAGAGACTATAGACTTGTCCCCTCACCTGCAACAACACAAACCACATTAACACCAATTCGAAGCTATTGCTGTGGTTCACGTAATCAATGCAGTTATACATACCATTGCACATCGTTTAAACACCCGCACACTGGAAAATAAATTCCTATTGGAATGATAAGCTGTAAAACAAAAGCATAATTTACCTGATAGCATGCCCCTGTGGTAAATCATAAGTAGGAAAAACAAATAGAGAATTTAAAACATGCATTGCAGAACATCGTAGTACAATAAGATGCAGAAATATGAATTACCCATTAGCGATGCATTTTGCTGAGTTTAACCATCTGATTACTTCATTGCGTTATATGGGAATCGAGAGGATACTTTTACCAAGGAGAGGAGGTGACTTGGATCAAATTCTACTTAAACAGAAGGCATTTTGTGTATATAAATTGAAAACTTTGGTTCCACATTGTTTAAATGTAGACTTTGATTTGGGTTGTTTTTTATGGATGTAATCATATATTGAATTTATATTGGATTGAAACTCTTAGGTATTGTGATATTTTGTTTAGTTGATGTAGTGAGTTATTTTTCTTTACTTGCAGTTATGTAAAATGTATTTATTTATTTGTTTAATATTTATTTTTCAGACTTATGCAAGAGTTTGCTATTGTTAATTAGTTAATAATTAGATGGTGACCCAGATGTCATTACTCTCGCCTGTGCATGATTACCATCCTTATTTATGTTGTTCTCCATTATGTAAGGAATAATATCTTGACAAAGTCTCCTTGTTTGGCTGAAACGTTGGTAACAAATAAACAGCGCTTAAGGGAGTGTGCAGTTACATTTTTCTTCATTTTTTATTATTTCTAAACATTTAAAATGTGTCATATGGGCCTCTTTTATGCATTTTAAACACCCCACCCCCTCAAAAAACCCACCTCTGTAAAACACAACAGGATTTATTTACTTATTTACCCCTAAAAACTTGATGGCAGACTTTTAGTCCTTTTTTTAAATAATTTTTTTAAAATTAAGGGTTCACTTATGGCATCGAGGCACATTGTAACTGAGCATAATTTTGAGGAGTGTGGTCCTCGATGTAATCAGATGTTCCTCAGCCTACACAGAAACCCTGAAGGTAAAGTTGTTTTTACAGTTTCACATTTATGTTATGACTGCAGCTCACCAGTGAGGAAAAGCTCTCAGATCATTACATGGTGGTCTGTGGCATGAAACAAACCTCACGTCCATGGTGCCTTTTTAGGAATATGGGTGTAAGGAGAAAGACGACAAGAGATGAGAGGAGAGTTTTATTGTTTTTGCTTTCCCAAAATATTAGATTACTACCAAGAATGGGATGAGTTCTGATTAATGCAGTATTTATGTCAGGAAGAATCATGCTGTTACTGATGCTGCGTCACACTGCAACAGTTATCCTTGTTGTTATTGAAACTTTTGCGTGCAACAGAGTAATAAAAGTGACAAGGACAGATCTCTGGGATCTAAGAAGCTCTAGAGCACTTTGATCATTATGATAAATGAACCTCCCGCACTAATAAAATATTTCTCAGGCTATTTAACTTGTACCACTGAGAAAACAGCCCGTCTCTAAAATATGAAAGGAAAAGACACTCGTCCCACTGTTTGAAATATGCATAAAAACATAGCTAATAGCTTCTAGTTTCATCATAGCTGACTATATACATGTCTGAGAGTATCTCACTGTCTCAAAATGCTTCATGTTAAGAGTTTTTTTAAGGACAGATCTGTCAGGAGAGTTTCAGAAGCAAAAATGTAACCGTGCCAGTAATCATTTCCAGACAGTATAGAGAGGTGCTGATATAAGTTCAAGTCAGAAAATCTTTTGTAGCCATTAGTAAATCCCCATGGGCTCATATGTCAATCTCTTATAAGCACATTGTGTTTATTTACATTCCATATAGTTATAATGAAGAGCACTTGTGAATGTGGGCTGCTGTTGAGGAGGGCAGCAGAAGGATATGACATCATGCACGGCAAGTGTCAGGAACTGTCCATTTTGTTTTCTTTATGCATTCCAGAGATTGTCTTATTATTGGGAGATTAGAGGGTCGGTAATACTTGCCGTTGGAAAAAGCGTAACGGCTAACTTGGATCGTGTGAGGCAGCTCAGCAAATCATACAATGGCAGAATCAGAATCAGAAAGAGCTTTATTGCCAAGTGTGCTTACACACACACACAAGGAATTTGTCTTGGTGACAGAGGCTGCCATTTAAGATTAGGTTTTATTCATTTAAAAAACAGCATGATTGGGCATACATAACACTGATACTAGTTTCTAAAAATGTAATTTATTTTTTTGAAATCTAGAAGCTGTAGAAAGAATACTTTAATACATTAAATCATCATCATACGCAGCAGGTCACAAGTCATTACATTTCAAGTCGATTTATTGAAACATGGAAGCCATACAATATAATACAATAATTTAAATAATGTCCTTTTGTTCATTAAAATGCATTATATCTACATAAGGCATGGTCACATAATAGTCATTACAATTCAAGTCTAATTTCAGGTAAAACCTGAAAACCAAAGAAAGAAAACATCAATATTTTTTTGACAGTACACAATATTACACAATATTCTTTTTATTAAATAGTAATGCGACACACATTTGCTGGTAATAATGCCGTAAATGAGTCCTACCTATCGCAACGTTCCCTACTCTAACTTCTCTTAAAAAATAAAAAATTTATCAAGGTAAAATACATATAGTTCCCAACAAAAGTATTATTTAGTTTAAAACATGTTGAAGATTAGCGAACAGGTTGTCGATACATGAAAAGATAAACTATTTCCTCACAAAAGCTGTTTATTCAGCGTAGCGAAGTCTCTCCTCCACTGACATCCATTAAAAATAAAAAAAAGTCTGTCTGTCTTTTGTCTCTTTTCTTTGCTTTAAATCTCATTTCATTTCCTCTCTTCTTGTCACTTCATTTTCTCTTTACTTACATTTTATTCTTACCTTGTCTCATGTGTGTTTGCCTCTCTTGATTGTCTTTTTTAATTCTTTGTTTCTTGTCTCTTCACTTCACTTTCACCTCTTCTTGTCTCATCTAGCTTCATTCCTTTAAGCTCTCTTCTTTTCATCTCATGTCATCTCATCTCTACCCATCTCAACTCATCTTTTCCTTGCACTTTAAGTCTCTTCTGTCTCCATCCCAAAAGCAAGAGTCCTCATCTAGGTCTCGTTCTTCAGGAGTCTCATTTCACAGACAGACACAGTTGCAGACAGCACTCTATCTATCCTGTCACGAGCTCTGACATGTGACTGATTCTTCACCTGTCGTTTCCACAGTCATTTATGTGTGTGTCATAGACACTGTGTGACACTTTTCTTTATCTGACAGGCCTGTCCTCACACATCCAATGTATCGAGATCACTCCAATGCAAACAGCTCCTTATCTCTAACCCTGAAGCCAGGGTCACACACATAAAAATATCCACACAAACACATGTCCTGTACTGTAATCTAAAGCATGAATACAATTTAGCAGTGCACATAGGCTATATATAGATTAGCGTGACCTACAAAAATATATGAGGCTCTGAGCTCTATAATAATATTGACACAAACAGGAAGTCAGTCAGCTGGTTGATAATGAAGCCCCTCATCACTTACTGAATCTGACATTCTCCACAGATTCTTCTCTCTTTCTCTTTCTCGGCATGTGTTCAAATAACACTTGCTGAATATCCTTTGATGAAAAATATGTCCGTTCTCAAATATGTGCAGCACACGACGGAACGCCCTAAATGAGGGCTTTCAAAAGCCTCCAAGTAGCGGCCCTGAAATTCTTCTGTCAACGATAAGACGACATGTAATTTGTGTGTGTGTTTGCGAAACGGAGAGGAAAGCAGAGAGATACTGATAGCAGGTGCTTGCTTGACAGTGCATAATTAATTTCGTTTTGATCTTATGGGTTTGAGCATTAAAGCCCATCCACTGTTTTGTTTGTTAGCCGTGGTTGATGCACCATGTGAGAGCTAGCGATAAGGCAGACATTTCACATGCAAATAAGACTGTTTTCAGTTCATTTTTTAAAACATTGCATCAACTTCTCTAAAATACCTGCCAAAGACATTCAACAAACCCTCAATAGGCAGCATTTTAGGTGCGCTCAAAACTTAGACATCGTATCTATCCTTCTAAGATGTTTGTTTGGACAAATTCTGAGGAAGCATCATATTATTTATGTAGAACACAATACAAGAATGCATTGGGATTTAGCTCAGTGAATAACTTATGTGAAATCACTGCGCTCAACCAATACTAGGGTGCGTATAGATCAATAAAAATCATAATCACTTTAAATGAAAAATGCAGCAGATTTGTAGATTTTTTTTTATTATACAAAAAGCACATATGTGACCCTGGAGCACAAGTCGCTGGGGGGTATATTTGTAGCAATAGCCAACAATACATTTTATGGGTCAAAATCATCGATTTTTCGTTTATGCCAAAAATCATTAGGATATTAAGTAAAGTTCATGTTCCATGAAGATATTTTGCAAATTTCCTACCATAAATATATCAAACCTTAATTTTTGATTAGTAATATGCTTTGCTAAGGACTTCATTTGGACAAATTTGGACATGTAGCTGTGCTCATGTATTTTAGCACTAAACCAACAACCTTAACCACAGCCCTCAACTTTATCCCTGTTTTCAACTTTAATTTCCTGTTGAGCCTCTCTTTCATGAAAGATTATGTAAAAATCTTTTAAGTAAGGTTTATTTTCTCACCTTTATACGATGTTTCGCCTTCCTACTGAATGATCAGTAGAAGGAGAAAAGACTGAAATGAAAACATACATTTTCAGTCAATACTGATACTGTTTATGCTATTGTTTCTTTCATTGATCTAATTATCTGTTTGTAATAGTAATATTGAATTACATTTTATCCCTTTTGCTTTATCAACAGTTATCAGACTTGAATGTCCTGAATGACTGAATGTCTAAAGTTGATGCTCTAAATGTCCTCGTCGTGACGAACAATCACCAGACTCATCTATGTGGGTGACCTTCCTTTTTCCACATTCATTTAATGCAATTATTTAATAGTTTGTTTATTTATTTCAGTGGGTTCATTTGAGTGCAAGGTGTTTTCATCATGCTGAAAAAATGTCCTGGCACCCTCTGCTGGTAAATGACAAAGAGCACTTTCAGTGCACTTTGTGAACTTCATTATATTTCTTTTTCTTTTTGCCTCATGCAATGTGTCTTATGTAATTCATTAAGCATTCCTGTGACATCTGTCGCCAATACCTTGACACAGTGACGAGAACAGCGATACAGAGTGGCCCCTTCCTGCTGAGCTACATGGGATTTCTTGGCCCCCGAGAAAGAGGCTGAAGACTGCAGGCTTTAATTGTAGTCAACCCACTAGGAAAGGGGATATTGTTAATGAGGTTACACAGCTGGAAATGGGTGAAAGAGGGGATATGGAGCGACTGCCAGTCAGGGCTGAAGATATTAATCTGACCTTTACAGAACTGTTCTGTAGGGCAGCCTAACACAACTTTCACAGAGGTCAAAGGATGACAGACAGAGAGCCGTGATTGGCAGCTCAATGCAGGGCTGCTGCTTTAGACTCCTACTGTGTGTTTAATAACTACAGGAAATATCAGATCCAGTGTTTGATCGACCTGAATTGCCTTTACAGTCATCAGTCATCTGTATGAAGAGAGAAAGATGCTAGAAAAGGCCAGAATTTCATGAGGAAAAAATAAGAAAAAAGTGTGTGTGTGTGTGTGTGTGTGTGTGGGTTATGTGTTCGTATACCCTAAGTATTATAATATAAAGATGATAATATCCAAAATGATTGTCCTTGTAGGGACAGTTTTTGGTCCCTATGAGGAAACAAGCTTATAAATCGTACATAATGAAGTTTTTTTTTGAAAATCTAAAAATGCATTAAGTTTCCTGTGAGTGGTAGTTTTAGGTGTAGTTAAGGTTGGGGTTAAAATACCCAGGTAATGAACGCCCAAAACTGCGTGTATACACACACACCACAATATATTATATATATATATAGTTAATATTCCATTAGGGTTTTTTTATTTTATTTCTTTTTTATCACTTCTTCAGCAAGGAACTTAAACGCTAAAAAATTACCAGATCGTGATCCACTGTTGACTAGTAAGGTTATAAATGTTTTGCTTGGCCATGGCAAGAGAATAACTTTTAATTAAATTAAAAAAATAAAACGGTTATTTAATCTAATACAATAAGTAATATGTCTATCGTATAATTTCGTAATAAATAATAAATTATAGTCAATATCATTTCACAAATTGCTGTTTTTTACTGCCATTTTTGATCAAATAAACGTGCCTCGGTGAGCATACAAGTCCTTCTTTTTTCAAGAACATTTTTTAAATCTACCAAGCC
The DNA here is from genome assembly GCA_018155175.1 of Sinocyclocheilus anophthalmus. Taxonomy (NCBI): domain Eukaryota; kingdom Metazoa; phylum Chordata; class Actinopteri; order Cypriniformes; family Cyprinidae; genus Sinocyclocheilus; species Sinocyclocheilus anophthalmus. The sequence continues at coordinate 1,283,967 of JADLZN010003193.1, forward strand.
AAACTTTTGAACATTTATGGGTACATACATAAATCAAAATTAATTATATAGATGATAGATAGAAGCTAATAGAGAGATAATAGATGTGTGTGTGTCGTTTGTGTGTGTGTGTGTGTGTGGTGGTGTGTGTGTGTGTGTGTGCGTGCGTAGGTATAGAAAAGAATCTCCCCCTTTAAAATAATCACATTTTGTTGCTTGCCTGAAATGAAGATGGTCCCAGATTTTACTTTATCCAGCTGTATTTACTGCAACTTATAACATCCAAGTGAAAAGATATAACACCAACATGCCGGAAAAAAAAAAAAAAACAGAATCAGAGTTGGAAAAAGGATTACCCTCTTGTGTCAGTATTTTGTTGTATGTACTGTATGTATGTATATAGATTTTTTTTGTTCACAGATATATATAGTTTTTTTGTTCACAGAACTGTAGATGTCAGACATTTGATGGCACTAATACAAAGCAGAAACATACGGTTGTCAGCTTTGCCAGTGTGTGGGCGAACCTGTCGGCTGTCACTTTGGAGACCAAATAAAAACAGCAAAGATTGCGTCATCAACGTCATCATTTTAAGCGCCTCTTTCTGACCGGAACAGAATGTTGAGGAGAGAAAGAAGAGGAAACTGCAGTAAAGTTAGTACTTGAGGAAACGTTTATGTCCATTGTTTGTCTGTAATGAGAGCGGTGTAATTACTGACTGGATGCTTTAAATGTTTTTCCCATGTCCAAATATAGTGTTTAGGTTGAGACCATTTTGCTTTAGCAGGAAACTTCTTGATTTACAGATAACTGATCCAATGTGCTCTCTTTATAGGTTCTCATCCACGTGGACCGCAGAGATGATTGCAACATCCCAGAGACGTACTCAAGTTTAGCTTAAAATGTATGAATCTCATTTCATTAGATTGTAAAATATCAACCCAAGTGGCATCTGCAAAAACAATAGCACTTTAATTTGTGTGGAATAGTTCATCAAATCAAATATAGACATGCTCCACTTACATTTGACATGAGAATGTCTTAATTTTGAAGATATAATCTGTTGTTTTATGATTGAAAATCTAAAAACGGTTTCTTTGCAATAAATGCCACTTGATTTAATAAGTTTTATCTAATGCATTGATATCCATGCATTAAATTAAATTAAGTGTCCAAATGCACATTTTTAAGTGTTCATTGCACATACTGATCATGCTGCTTAGCCCTGAAGTTTGTGTTTGATTGACAGCAGATATGAATACCCTCACTGATGGCATTTTATGTCTTGTTTATAACTGAGCATTTTGTATAATACCCAAGAGAAACTGTTAGAAATATGAGTTAGGAACATAATATAGTCCATTAAATCATCTAAAATGACCCTCAGAAGTCTAAAAACGCATTGTTAGAGTGAGGGCTTGATCAGTGATTGGAACAGATATACATTTCCTGAACTGCCATGGTTTACAGTATATGAGTGTGTGAGTATGTTATGTCTCTAGCTTGTACTCTACTCTGGTGATGTCAAATAGTCCTCAATGATTCATAATAGAATATCAGTAATCCTGCTAATTTGATACCATTGCATCATTGGTACAGCTTAGAGACACTAAATCCTCAGTCTCGTAAACACACACACACACACACAACTTTATCTTATGTAACCGAGTCACGACCTGTTGATATACAGGTATGTAAAATGGTAAGGAGATTGTTGTTATGCAGGAAGGTCTTGTTTTTGTTTTTGTTCTTTTGGGGGTTTTTTGGAAAGAGAGCAAGCAAATTAGGTTCCCAGCATTCAATTTACAATTCAATTACTTAGATTTTTTTAATACAATAATTATATTAAAATGAACAATTTTACTCTAGTAATTAAATTATACAAGACATGTCTTGGTCATATTAACAAAATTTAAAGGAAAAAAAGACCATTGTACAACAATTTTGTTATTGTTTTCCTGCACTATTTTACATGACATTACTATATACGCAAGTTATTATTTAGATATTTATGTTTTTTCTACTCTGAATTTATGTATCAGAAATTGTTGTTCTCATGGTAAGTCTGTAGGGAAACCATCCTGTCACTGCAACATTAAAAAAAGAAAATATAAATTCATCACAGGCCTCAGTACCCACAATAGTACCATTATGTATACAGATTTTGCCTTTAAAAAATATAGTAATATTTCTGATATTAGAAAATTATTCTGTTTAAACTGTTATTGTTTCCATTTCTCAATTAGTATTCACTAAATAAAATAATAATGTACTTATTGCAGTTATTGTCAATCACAAAACAAACAAACAAACCAATTTATTTTGTCAAAAAGCGATATTGTCATTTGGAGTGCAATCACCGTTAAATATGACCTTATTTTAGCATGTAGCCCAATGATTAGGTACATTGACGTGTTGTTGTGTGTCTATGTGGTGTTTGTTGTGTGTGTACTTGGTTTAAATATCCTTTGTGGGTGACTTAAACCTAGACTACACACGACTCATGGTGACGGCGTGTCACGTTTGGTGGTACCTAAACTTGTGGTCCCCACGATCCAAAAGATTATAAGTCAACAGATTAATTTTTTTAAAATCTAAGAAAATGAATGCAGAAAGTTTTCCTGTGAGGTTAGGTTAGGTAGGTTTGTATGTATGCAGGGGATATGACGTTCTGTACAGTAGAAACCAGTAAGCGCTTGTGAAGTCCCCAGCAAGGATGCTGTGACCAGGGACAAGTGTGTGTGAGTTTGTCTTACAACAACTTTTTTTTTTAAGCGAATTATTCCTTTACCTCACTCCGCCCCTCTGTAACACCCTCGTGTGAACGAATGATATCGGGTCAAATTTGGTCCAACCTACTGATTTTTATTCTCTGTCTCACCCCCTGCTGACCTCTGTGCAATGCTGTCGCGTGATGGAAGGTGTGATACGTGACCCAGAGAGCGCCTCCTACACCATATCACCACTTAGATCTAAGTGAGGAATTGGGGATTCATTGTGAAAGCCTTTTCCTTGTTATTTTCTTACTCTGTCTGTAGTTGCACAGGTCATCAGCATAGATTCATACTGCGCTTTCTGCGATTCTGTAGGCTACTTGGTGCTTTCCCCTTTCATATCAGGTTAATTCACACTATTGTAAACCTTGGCATCAGCATCTGCAACTGATAATACATTGTGGAACAGTGTGCGAAGAGCTCATGACTTTCAGATTCGACTTAAAATATTTACCTTTGTTGTAAGGCAATCGTTGAGGGTCGGCGTTGGCTACCTAGCGTCCGTTACGAAGTGTACCACGTATGAATACGGTTGAAAAGCACTATATTTTATTGTATCTTTTTGTGATGCATACATTTAGTAAGGCGGGGTTTCTGAACAGTAATTATTTTTATCGACGCAACAACTATTATTATTCTTGCCGGATATATTATGTGAATAGGTGTATCTGTTAAAATATTATTAACATTGTACACACACACACACACACACACACACATAATGTCTTAATATATATATATTTGAATATAATTTTTATATAATAATTATTTTATATTTGCTATATTCAAATATCTCAATGGAAACTCACTTTTCAATATAGCATCATATTTTGTTCGTGTTTCCACTGCCAAATGGCACCAATTAACCAATAAACCCTTTTGGTAAATTTTAAATCTAGTCCAGTGGTTCTCATTCCAGTGTCTTGAAGTCTCCAGCCCAGCATTTTGGATTTCTCCGTTTCTGACAACCCAGTGATGTCTTGCGTAGTCTAATAAGCCGATGATACAAATCAGGTGTGTTAAATGAGAGAACTATCCAAAATGTTCAGCGCTTGGGTTCTCAAGGACCAGGACTTGGGGAAAAACTGGACTAGAGGTTTCCTAAAACAGAGTGACTGTCAATTTTATGTGTTTTACACGCACACACTCACACGCCTCAACCCGCCCACCAATTGACAGTAGTGTAAGAGCGCGCGCATGAGAAACACTCATACCTAACATTTTTTTTGCATACACAATCAGATACTCTCACACCTTAGAGTCAGTTTAGATGAGTTACGGTGTCTGTCACCTCTTTCTTGTTTATCGCGTGCGCACTCAACCTGTGCGTAATATTGATGCGGCCACTTGCATCTCCAGTCGTTCTTGCGCGTCTGGCGATGCGGCTGTAACGACGCGCCCCTGTAGTTCACGTGCCACTTTTCATGGGTCTTTTTTTCCCGTGCAGGTCCAATAACCATTGATGTGCATGGTTGAATGTCATCGCTTTGCTTTACGGACTACAGTTTCCTGCTGCTGGATCACGCACTGAACCTGTGGTTAGATATGACGCATCGGGCACAGTAGGGACGCGTCTCGGAGAAGCAGAAAGGTTTCAGACAGAAGGGACCAGCGGATCTGGACTACACAGGCGTCATGTCTAACACGACGAAGAGCAAAAAGGAAAAGGAAATCATTACAGAGTATGAGAGCCAAGTGAAAGGTAAGAAGAACACTGGCACCTGATGGGTACCTGGAGACGGTCTCGTCTGATGCATCTAATACGAACCTTATGCATGCGTTAAATTTACTACATATTGGCCAAATAATATTTCATAATGCCTTTCAGTTGCATTATTGCATCTTATTTTGTGTGAATTGATTCTCAAAACATTAAATCGTTCTGCTGGAAATTAAGCTGGTGGTTTTGTTTTAAAACCTATTAAGTGGTTTCTTGCATTCTTTTGCTTGTTAAAGCTGGTAAACCACCTTTGACCAAGCAACTCAAAATGGTCAAGATAGTTTTTGGAACATGGTTACTGGTCAGCCAGCTAATGACCAGCTGACCAGCTTGGATTAGCTAGAAACCAGCTACCAGCTGGTCAAGATGTTTTTTGCAACATGGAAGCTGGTCATCAAACGTATTACTAGCTAGAAACCAACCAGCTTATAGTGGTTATGATATTTGGAATATGGTAGCTGGTTGACCAGTTAATTACAAGCTGGAAATCAGCGGCCAGTTGGTCTAGATGTTTTTTTTTTTTTTTTACAAAATGGCAGCTGGTCAACCAGCTTATTACTAGCTAGAGAACAACGATATTAATGTGGTCAAGATGAGTTTTGGAACATGGTAGCTAGTTGACCAGCTAATACCCAGCTAGAAATAAGCAACCAGCTGGTCAAGATGGTTTTTGCAACTGGTCAACCAGTTTATTACTAGCTATAAACCAACCAGATTAAGATGTTTTGGAAGAGTTTTTGGAACATGGTTGCTGTTCAACCAGTTTATTACTTGCTAGAAAACAACCAGATTAAGGTGGTTAAGATCAGTTTTGGAACATGGTTGCTGGTTGACCAGCTAATAACCAGCTGGTCAAAATGGATTTTGCTACATGGCAACTGGTCAGTCAGATTAAGGTGGATAATATGAGTTTTGGAACATGGTTGCTGGTTGACCAGATAATAACAAGCAACCAGTGGCTCATACAAGCTCAAGATGGTCCAGATGGTATATGTAATGTGGTTACTGGTCAACCAGTTAGAAACCTCAAGGTGATCAAGATGGTTTTTGTACCATGTTAGGTGTTTGACTAGCTATCTACTAATTAAAAACCAGCTATGAGCTGGACATACCAGCTCTAGATGGCTAATTCACCAGTTGATAACCACCTTGGACTAGCTAGAAACAAGCTACTGTGTTTCAAAACAATCTTAAGCTGGATTTCCAGCAGGAAGTGAGAGGCTTATGTGAGGGAATTATGAAAATGCATGCTGCTTTGCATTCAACATATGCATTAGCATAATAATAACACATACAATCCACCCTGCATCATTTGTTTGCCCTTACAGCAGGGCGGCCGTTTGTGCACACACTCGTTTAACAGAGGTAATCGATGAAATGGAAAGAGGGAGGGGGGGGGCACGCAGCATCGCACAGGCTCCATGGCAACCCGCATGGCAACCTCTGTCTCCAGCACTCCAACTGTAGTCAGGTGAAGGTGTATGGCTCGTTTAGACCTCAAAAATGGAAAAATGTTTTGGAAAAATAGCTGGAAAGGGAATAGCACCAATTTGCTTTCCCTAATGCTGATATTTAAATGTAAGGAGCCAAGTTGCTTTCTCAGCTACTATTGGCCAATGGTGGTCTGGGTGAGGGTGGTCTCTAGGCAACATGCTGATAGATTGATGTAGTATTGGGGCCGCTGCGTTAGCACTCGTGCGGCAAAGATGGATGAACATATGGACGGCTCTCATTGTCAAATAGGTTTGTGTGCAAAGGTACACTCCACTTTCAACAGACAACAGGCTCCTGCTGCATTGTACATGTTTCCATGGATACTCAACCACCAGTGTGTGTGAAGGTCCAATAGGGAAGCGATGGGTATCTGGCTGTGTGTGTGTGTGTCAGGGAGCAAGATCAGGGAATCCTCCTGCCGCAGCAGTGCTGTTTAGTATGGAGCACACGTACAGCCGTGTGTGTGGCATACAGTAGTGTGACTAAGGATGGATTGAGACAGATGATTGATTTATGGTCATAAGGGACAGCTCTGTCATTCTCCGATATTACAGACACGTTTGCTATTGAAATATACTTAATTTTTTTAATTGATTAATAATCTTGCAGGTAAATGCATTCTGTGACCGCGGATGTGTAAATGTGATTGCTTGAATTTTTATTTGACGCGAAAAAATAGGTGCTGTGAAAAAAATGTCCTCGGAACATGCTTGAGTTTGTCAGTGACCGAACAGGAAATGTTTTTTTCTATGGGAGGAAGTTAGAAGGAAAGAGAGGCACATGACCTTGACTGTACCTGCAACTACACAAGTGCGCGCGCGCACACACACACACACACACACACACACAAACTGAACTACACATTTATGGTAATTCAAAGCAGTGTTATTTTAGTATCACTTAAGTTTTTGTTATATTTTGAATTATATATATTTTTTATATATTAGGTTTAGTACTTTTGTTGTGTGTTGTCAATGCATATATATATATATATATTCAGTACATATTAATTAACACAAACAGGTTTTTATGGTTTGAGCTAACTATTATAACCCTGATTCAGAGTGAGTTTAATGTGGAAAACATTGGTGTCTCTGTGTGTTTGTGTGTATGCGCATTCCTCAAAATATTTTTGCTTCATCAGCAAGAAACGGCACATGAGCGGGTGACTTTTTCAGTCCTGTAGGGAGCTTGCTATGACTAGAAACACAATTGTAAACCCCACCCTCATGTCATCCAGTGATAGCTAGTGTGTGTGTGTGTGTGTGTGGTGTGTGTTCATTGTTATCATGCAAGGTTTAATCTTTTCCAACGTGCACTTATAAGCACAAGATAAAAGGCAGAAAATGGATTGATGTCTTACAGTATGACATTGCCATAATACTGCGTTTTAGCCTGTTATTCTCATGAGATTTGATGCTGGGTTGCACTTTTGGCTGCTGTCCAGTCCAAAGCCACAAACACACAGATCCACATCATCGTCCGAGGCCGCAGACTGACTCGCTGGTGTACTTCCTCTGCCTAGAGTGACTGTATGAATCAGATTTATTGCGGCTCAGGGGATCCACTCTGCTACAAGACATTTCATCTCTTTGTTTAGAGTCCCAGAGAAGGCGCTGTCAGAGTCCAAACATCTCACAATAAATGTTCAGAGTGAATGCAAAGTGACGTAAAACAGGCTGTACAGATTAAAGGAGCATTTTTAGCGGGTTTGAGAAATAATATACTGCAGAATTTCCTGAATTCAACAGCCATTCACAGAAAAAGTACCAAATGATTATATATATATTTTTTTTTTGGTCATGCGGAAGGAACAAAGTGGTTTTGTTTCCCAAATCCTCTTGTGCGTTCGCTGTTTCACACTACATGATGAACTTTGTGTTTTTCTGATATGAAATAATAAGAAATGTCTTGCTTCTTTAAAACTTACAGATTATTTTTTACATACAATTTGATTATCTGTGTAACAGCTCTGTTTAAACACTAGTCCAAGTGCACCGTTATATTTGCCCTGCAAACCTTGTAGATTATATATATATTGCAGGGAATTGGATGTGTGTGTGATTACTTATATTTTCAGAGAAAAAAATGGTTACCTCTCCCTTTGGTGATATTTGGGACATTCATACTTGGGAAAAATGTAAGGAGTAAATTTTTAAGTCTAATTAAAATTAAGCATAAAAATAAATTATTATATATACTTACTAATACATTTTTTTATTTTTAAATACTATTTAAAATATATATAATAATAATCCAATGTAAATATAATACACAATAAAATTTATATTAGTAATATATATATAGATCTATCTCTATATATATATGATAACATTTTGTGTGTGTGGTAGGCTGTTCAAATAGGTTAATCAGCAGCACAAATTGTGGTATCAGATCAAAAACTTTTCTTAGTTTCAGTGTCGACTTTATTTTGTTTTGCATTATAATTAGCATTATGTAAAACAATTGTAAGTCTATTCCTGTATATGAATATGCATATTTACCTACTATATTATGTATAAAAAAGCAATACACCCAATTAGTAGCATGTCCAAATGTGCAGTATTCATAAAACAGTAGGCAAAAAAAAACATATTGCTTCTGCCAAGATTTTAAAGTCATATCTGATGGACACTTTACTGTCCCATGAGGCCACAGGAGAGGAATTGTCATGTTTGTGAATGTTGTAAAACAGCAACATGAATGATGTCTAGGTCATATGACAGTTACAACATGGTGTAAAATGTTCATACTACCAAAATTCATACATGCATATTAATAGTCAAAAGTGAATTCTTCATCACAAGCAGTACATACTTAATATGCGATTTCAGCTTCTGAAATGCCTCATTTAGGTAGCAAAATAAATGTGTATGTGTGGACAAGTGGTACTGTAACACAAGTCAGGCAGGCGAATGCTGAGAGCTGGACAAGGACCAGATGTCCACAACGTGTGTGTGTGCTTGCAGGAGTGTGTGAATGTGAATTGTGTGTGTAATATCGTCCCATCCTCATGTACGCATCTCAGCCCTGGTCATGTTTCAAATTAATGATTGGAAACAGCATATGGCCCCTCTTCCTCTTTTCACGAATAGACAGTGAACAAATAGCTAATTTGGTCAAACCTGATTTCTTTGTATCAGACTCGAGACCAGACAGATTTCCCAGCCACCCACTTCATGTATTTATAACGGGAACCCTGTAAGTCTCATTAATCAAGTATAGATATCGATCCAGTAATCTATTTAAGACCACAGCAGAGAGGACCATATACACTGCAGAATTACACTAAAGATTGTGGGTCTTAAAGCCTGTCTTTGACTTTACTCTTGGGTTTAAAGCAGAAAGCTTAGTTAGCCAGGCTTGATTTTTCAGATTATCTCGAGTCGTATTTCGATTTGAAACAACAGAGATGTGCTAATGGAGCTTAGTCAGGGTAAATGCCGTATTTTGATTCATGTGGATGAAATTCAGTCTCTTCCAAAAAGACTCATTTACATTTGTGTCAAATTAAGTTCTGGTCTGGTGTTGAGACCTTATACATTCTCCTTAGCTGTTTGTATCTACTGACCTTGGATTTGTGAGTGCTTGATTACATTTGATGTGTCTTGTGTGCTGAATGAAGCCTCGCCTAATGCTGGCTTTTCCTTGACACTATGCAAAGACATTCACTTCATCAGTGTGTGTGTGTATATAACATTTTTTTTTTCTGTAAATCATGGTAAATCTTTCATTGTTTTGATGATTTAAAAAACCTTATATATATATATAACTCTGTGTGAGTATGTTATCTATGATAATATATATATATATATTAATATATATATATATATATACACACAAAAACACATTTCTATAATATATAGTATATATGACTTTAAGGACGAACCAAACTTGAATATAATCAAAAAATGTGTTGACCAGAGTCTTAATTTTTTTAAGTGAAAACATCGACACTTTCCATGGAAAGACTGAAATCTCCCAAATGTCTTTATATTTTCAGATCATAATAAAATCCGATAACAGTTGTAGTATTAATTTACCTCAAATCGTTGCAAAGACTATTCATTTTTAAAGATGCAAAGTGAAAAAACCTCGAGTTAACTCTTTTAAACTTTAAGGCAAAATGGGGGTGCTTTGACACGTGAGATATTTATACTTCTAAAGCAAAGATTCGGCAGGCTCACTATGATTTTTTTTTTAAACTGAGAGACAGACTGTGTGCCTAAGATTAAATGAAAAGCTGAAGGAAAAAGCTTAAGAATTAAATTCACTTTAGGTGAATAAGGAAAGTGAGAGAAGAGGAGATACAGATAAGAAGTCTAAGGAGAAATGGGAAATAAATGGGAAGTAGCAGACTAGCGTAAAACATGGTGACGTATGTGGTGTTTTTTTAGAGTGTAAAAATGCGAGTTCCCCTTCCACATAAATAGGATATTTTTATGTTTATGGCGGGCATAAGTGCGTGTTTTGCTGCCGTTGTGGTTTGAAGTTCCCATTTTTCTAAATCATGTGAATATGTGAGTGTGTGGTTGTATGCGAGCGCGTGTGTGTGTGTGTGTGTAATGCTGCTGTACAGCATGCCTTCACACTCCTCACACTCTCAGGTTGCTGAGCAGAAGCCTTGTTGCCATGGAGACAGTCTGGGTCGGGCGCATGCCGCAGGGTATCAGACATGCTCACCGCGGTCACAAGTTCAAAGGTCAAACACCAGATAGACAGCGACTTGTCAAGACGAACAATTTGAACAATTATAAATGGCAATTATTTTATGGTAGTAAGTGGAGCACATTATTTTTACACCATTATACACATTTTGTTTGCTTGTAAACTGGCAAATTTTATTTTTCATCATGGTAAATGTCCATATTTACGTACTGGCTATGGGAATTTTATATTTCTCCACTAGATGAAATCCATCCACATGAACAAACATGTTTCCGATGCTTTTATATTCTTTTAATTAGCATTGTCTGCCTGTTTTGTGCTTCAAATGCTTGTGGAAATGAGTCACTGTCTATTTATTTGTTGTTGGGAAAGCAAGAGTCAATGCACTTCCAGTTCCGCAGTTGTTTCAAGCTGTTTTTTGCCAGTGAGCTGTTCGTGACTGGTTTGAAACTGCATGCACATTGTCCAGATGACAGATGAGCGTGTTTCGAGCATCAACATGAGTGGAGGCAGGGGACGGCCCATGTGAGGATGCGCTCCGTTGCAGTTGGATGTTTTCTCTCTTGAGATTTGCTTGAGAACAGCTCTGTCAGCAACAGCTGTACTGGTAAAAGACTGATGCATTGGCTAGGCCAATTAATTGTCCAATATTTGGCTATTATTTTATTAGTATTTAGCATTATTTATATACTATTATAGTTGAATTAATATTTTGAATTGGCTTTTATTTTCAATTTTATAAAAAATTGTATTAGTTGTAATACATTACATTGGTTTTATTTATTATTAAATTTGTATTAATTTTTGAATTATTACTACTTGGGTTTAATTTATTTGTGTGTATATATGCATGTGTTTTTATATTTATATAAACATGTGTATATATATATGTGTGTGTGTGTGTATTATTTACTATTTATTATTACATGAATATTAAATATATATGTTGTACATCTATTTTTAAATAATTTTACTGTTTTTTTTACAACTAAATGCAGATTCGTTTTTTATTTACTTTATTGTTTTTCTATAAATATGGATACATTTACAAATTAGAATTAAAGAGTAACATTATCAACTTTGACAGCCCTATTTTGCCCTACGAATGGCTTACCTATAATTGTCGCTGCATATTAAACTGCTAAAGTGTTTTTAAAAAATCACACTCTAGAAAAAGTAACCTGCACCACTCAGGCAGTGCTGACATTCATTTGGCACATTTTTTTTTTATATCACCTCCGATTCTCTGCTGTGAAAAATAAAATTCAGTAAAATATGGTGGTTCATTATATTAGATAATCAAAGAGTCACCTTGCTAACGACCTGCGTGAAAGCCACCACAAAATGCAGATAGGACACGCAAACGGGCAGGCACATCGTGTCACAGGCGATGTCACGACTGGCCTCCATGCGCTGTCTGTCACGATGTCGTAGTCACGGCCTAGGTAGCCAGCCTGCCTAGCGAGACAGTACGCGATATGGAGGACATGTACGCGTCGCTATTCGTAAGAGTGGGGGTCCGTAGTATGGGTCCGGTGAAGAGTTCCATAAAAGTGAGATGCTGACTAGTCCAGAGTCTCGTGCTAGGTCTCGTATTCGATGTCATATTTGCGGGGGAGCCGAGAGGCTGTGTGTCAGCATTAAACCAGTTGGTCTAAGTCGGCTAGGTTAGAGAAAACAGAAGCGTGGGTAACAGTGTGATGTGAGAGAGAAGAAAACGCAGAGTTCGATAAGTACGAATGCAACGTGAACAGCTGGATTGTAATTGACAACAAGAGTACTGATAGTGTCGTTATATGAGGTGAACAAAGCACTGATAAATATAAAGAATGCATTTTCCTAAGCCGAACTGACAACAGTCATCTCTCTGTGGTCCGGTGGTCACTTGTGTCATTAAATCACGCACACAGGCTGAACCTTAGGCTTTGGCGGAGTATGGGTGGCAAAATGGTAAGAATTCGCTACCATTAGCACCATAAACAAATACCTATCGTGATCTGTGAATGATTTTTGCGTGCGGTACGAGGTGTGATGTCGGAGTAGATGAAATTATAATACTTGGGTGTTACAGTTGTCGTCATGTTTGCAAAACCAGAGGATGCTGATTTACTTGTGGACGCTCTTCCAGTCATTAACAGGGGCCGTGTAAGAATTGTGTCACTGCAATAAGTCATACCGAAAGAGATGCAAAAGCACGACTGTAGTAAAATAATACAGGTAATTCTGGTAGTGCATGGGAGGACGAGGGACCGCTAAATACAGGAAGTGATATTCATGTAAGAACATATGATGAGGTAACGAACCTGAATTTAAAATGTATTACTAGAAAGCTACTGCCTAATACTTCATAGCATATGGAGAAGACACAGCTCGCCGATGCCGCAGAAACACAAGGGAGGTAGGTAACTCAGAAGGCCTTGGAGTTTATTTGCCTAAAATCGGAATCTATAATGGATGGAGTAAAAATCAATTAAAATTACAAGTTGAGATAAAGAGGGTTGGAAAAAGTACAAAGGGGAGAAATAAAAATATAGCAACTAGAGATGATTGCATATATCCCAACAGGTACAACTCATTATTCAGTCGCTCTTGAGATGTATCGAGGATGTGTGTAGGATGGCTTGCTTTGCATGGAGTGAGTGTTATAGCTGTAGTATTCAGGACCTGGTGGTGAGTGAATTTTTCAACAACATCTTAATATTTTGGTAACTGTGGCCGCCAGACGTTTTTAGTATAGAATAGAGGATAATTATTATTGAGTCGCTTAAGTGTTCAGACAAGCCATTTGTTTGGGTTGAATACAACCTTTACTAGGTTTCATTCATTGTATTTATTTAGTGATTATAAATTTTTTATTTTAATTAGGTGTTTTTTACAGTGAGTAATTGTGACTGTCTTGAAAAGATAGAATTAGCCTTGATCAGATATGTTCTGTGTCGAACTAAACCTAAGGGACAACTGGTATTTAGGGAGATATAAATGCTGAGGTACTAAAGACCACTTTTATATTATCCAAGGAGTCATACAGCCTCCTTTTAACAACAACTGAGAAGGCACATGTCTCGCATCGAGCTGCACTAAGGTTAAAAAATGGGGGAGAATGAAACAGCAAGGAGGGGTAATGCCACGACTGTATCAGTAAAAAGGAAGACAGCAACATAGTATCTGGCATGACGCTGTCAAACGCTGTCCTTATAAGGAAAAGATGGGAGATGTGTTGAATAAGAACCACCCTAAAAGACAATGAATACTCATGGAAGTCCAGGGTCCCAAACACCACCGTCCCATGGAAAACACCACACTAAGTCCTCCGCAGCGCGGGCAGGGAGTGCTCCCGCCACGGACTGTTGTGCTTAGACACGGCAAGTGAGTGTGAGTAACCGTGGTTGTTAATGGAGAATCCAGAGCATGGACTTGTTGAGAGAAACGCTCGTGTGGGCAGAGAGAGCACGCACTCCTGCACCCAGCGTGTGCGCCACTTGGTGTTACAAGGATGACACTCACCGAACGTGTTCGTGTGAATAGTGCCATTGCATTCCAGGCGGCCTTAGGAAGGAGAACACTGTCAGTTGAGAAGCTGTGTGAATAACTAACAGTGAACACTTTAGTAGTGTGTGATCGAGCAGAGGAGCGGTCTCATTAGTGGAGGCACGAAAAGTGTGCCTGAGCGGTCCAAAACGTACAATCGGTTCAGAGCTCCTCCAGGACGTCAGATTGTCGTCAGAAGAAATCGAGGATCGAGACGGTCTATTCACGACACGCAACTTGCACAAGACACGGCAGGGAGAGATACAAGGTGGTCGCAGAGGTGACCGGCGCGAGCAACCAAGGGCAACCAAACAAAAATGAACACGTGAGTGCTGACACTAGATGTTATTATCTGAAATAACAGTGAATGGTGTGTGTAAGATGGTAGGCGAAGACTGTGATGGCGCTGCACTGATATGCGCGGGAGTAAGTACTGTCAGTTCAGAAAACATACGCGATGGGGTGGTGCTGTATCAGGGGGTAGGTTAAAGGTGCGTGGGATCATAGTTGCTGGGGGTCCTTTCAGAATCACCTCCAAATAATTTCCCGGGGCGCCGTTGGGATTTATTCGTGAACTGGGTATATTCCGCGTGGTGGATTCTGGCGACAGTCTGGAAATAGTCCCTTACCCCCACATATACGCTCGTACTGCCATCCTCCTGGCTTGAACAAATGCAGAGAGACGAGAGCGCTATAGCTGTGCTGCGGAGTATAGTGTGGCATGTGTGTGTGTGTGTGTGGACGGGCATCTGTGCATTTGCTGTCTCATTAATGCAGATAACATTCTGCTGGGAAAATAGAGGGATGAGCGAGAGAGAAAGAGAGTTTCACAGTTTCTCTTCTGTTGCAGTTTTTTTTCCTCGTGCTGGGCACTGATGGTGTGCTGGTCCTCATGGGACTGTCCCATCCGGACGCCTGCTGAGCTTTGTGATTAGTCACTGGCTGCTGAAGACATTCGCCTCTTTGGTCCAAAATGGCTTCGCATTGTCTTTTCGCAACAGCCATTACTAATATAGAAGATCAAGTGTGTGAAACAAAATGGTGTCTTTTACCTTCACATCGGCAGGTGGTTAAACCACCTTCACTCTCCAAAATAAATGAGCAATTTGCACAGAGAGAAATGCAATGCAGTTTTTGGCAGTAATCAGTTTAAAACATAGATTAATCATGACTCCTCTCGGAAGATTTTAGCATGGTGATGGAGGATAACGTGTTAATGTATTTGGTCTTGCGGAATCGATCTGCTACACTGCTGCTGTGGGTTATTGCTGTAGTTGTAGATTATTTCTGCTGCTGCAAGCAAGTACAGGAACTTGCTATTGCCAATGCATACGGCGATACGGTGTCATGAGTATTTAAGACATACTGCTGCTGCACAAATAGCATATAAAATAACCCGTAGCAGATCTATACAGGTGGAGCTGGGGAAGGTGGAGGGTTTCAGAGAAACTCTGAAAGCGCGCTGCAGGAATCTCTAGTGAATGCTAGCCAGCCATATAATTGCAAGGCAGTAAGCTCATTGGCTGCGTATGCAGCATGAACCAATAAGCTTATGCCAAGTAGTTTAACGCTGTGAATATCATCAGTTACGTTAACAACCATCAGCCTGCGCCATCTAGAGTTTCATGACTAGTCTATCTTTTATACAAAAGTCTAGGTCATAGTTTTTTTTTTTGTTTTTTTTGTTTTTTTAATGCTTTTTTATTGTGCAAGGATGCATTAAATTGGTCAAAATTGATAGTAAAGACATTTATAATGTTACAGATTTTTTTTATAATGTTACAAATTTTAGTTTCAAATAAATGCTGTTCTTTTGATCTTTTTTATTCAAAGAATCCTGAAAAAAAATTATGTTTTCCACAAAAATATTAAGCAGCACAACTGTTTGTAACATTGATAATAATAAGAAAAGTTCTTGAGCTTGGCAACATTAATATTAGAATGATTTTTGAAGGATCCTGTGACACTGATGTAATTGATGCTGAAAATTCAGCTTTGCCATCACAGCAATAAATTACTTTTTTAAATATATTAAAATTGGAATGGTTATTTTAAAGTGTAAAAATATTTAGCAATATTACAGTTTTTTTTTTACTGTATTTGTAATCAAATGTGAGCATTCTTAAAAAAAAAAGTAACCCCAAACAGTATTTTTACAGTATTTATTAGAGAAGCAGCCATGTTTGTGTTGATAACAATACTTGATTTACAACTCTGTATAGAAAACCTACGGATCGGAATAGCAATCTTCATTCCAAAAGTTTACATCACATTCCTCTGAAGTAAGGTCTCCCTTACAGTCAATTTCTTCGAATCAAGAGGATTTGCACAAACACTGATGATTTTGAGGTGGAATGTGATAAGATGTACAAACAGTTTCTTCTTGGAGGATATCCTGATAAATGGCTTAAGCAAACAATTGAAAAGGTAAAATCTACACCAGTTAAATCACAATCCAGGACATCTCAAAGACCTCCTTATATGTGTTGTACAACCTTCACTGTTCATAGTCAGACAATAAAGTCTATCATCAATAAACACTGGCATGTTCTGAGAGCTGATGACATTGGATATAGAATCTTCAAGGAGCCTCCCCTTTTTTCATATTATAGGGGACGCAACATAAGAGAGCATCTAGTCAGTTCTGATACCTTCATTAAGGAGAACAAATATGTGACTTTGGATCATTCCACTGGCTTCTTCCCATGCAGGATTTGTTCAGCTTGTGAAAATGCAATTAAAACGGATTCTTTCACTAGCACCACCACTCAGAAAAAATTAGAGAGACTATCACTTGTTCATCATCTTTTGTTATTTATCTTATTTCATGCCCATGTGGTCTACAATATATTGGCAAGACTAATCGTCAATTAAAGACCCGCATCAACGAGCACAGGAGCTCTATTAGAAGGATGGATATTCATTCTCCTGTGGCCAGACATTTTGCAGATGCTGACCATAAACTTAGTGATATGAAATTTACAGGTATTCAGAGATTGATCAGTTCAAGAAGAGGTGGTGATTCTAATAAAAGACTGTTACAATGTGAAGCTAAGTGGATCTATTATATGGACTGTGTAATATCCGAAGGGATTAACTGAGAACTTCAATTGTCTTTTATTATTCTTGTACTTTTGTTAACTCCAACAGACAGCTATTGTTCTCTAATTTGATGTAGATTATCCATTGCTTTACATATACACACATTGTGGATATTTATTTATTTTTCCTTTTTTTTTTTTTTTTGATCAGTGTGTGTGTCCTGATTGTATCTGTGATTCTCTTTAATTAGCATGTGATATTCCCAATTAAGATGGATCCTATTCTAACTTGTTCATCCGTTGGCGTTGAAAATGGGTCAAAATGTGACCTGAAACTTTTGCCTTGTTTCACTCATTAAATGGCTTGTATTGTTTTCATCTCGCTTGTGACTCTTTGATGGTTTGACTGCTGCCCGACTTTTTTCAGCTCCTTCACCTACAGTATTTATTAACATATTTATCACTTATTTTTAAAACGGATGAGATCAACTGCACTTTACCAACTCAGGGTCATAGTTTTTTTTTTTGCATGAAAAAAAGCAAAGATCCGCACTCCTTTTTCTTATTTTTTTAATTCTTAATATTTCATTATGCAACACCTCACATGTGTTTTTTTTGTTTGCTGTTAACGTGTATTTATACTGTCCTAAAAATGCCACTTGTTTAGATATTTTCGTTTTATGCAAACATAGACATTTTAGTGTGGATTAAGAGTTTAAATACTTTTAGAGGCTGTTGTATGTAATACTCTTATTAAGTTTGTGAATTCAAGCATGAAATATATTATGAAAAAGTGAGGAATATAATTTAATGTTCAAAGTTTTACATGGAATGAGATTCAGAGCATTAACTTGTCATCAGTGGTTTGTATGTTGATATATTCACTAATGAGTCATTTATTATGAAGATTTTATGAGTGCGTTCAGCTGATTCTCATCTATAGAGATTTTATGGGTTGTGGCACATTTCCTTAACATCCTCAACCAATCAGTTCAGTGAATGGCAGTTGAAATCTTCAGCAGAGCCTCAGCATTTCTTGAGGATAAATACAAAATGGTTAATTAGTGGATTTGGATGACTACTTGAAAAAAGCCACAGAGCAGCACTCGCAAAAACAGCATGAACAGCAAATCCAGGGCCACCCAGAGAGTCCTGCAGCAGAGATGAAGATATTCACTTTGAATATCACAGAGATTGTGATGTATGATTTTAAGCTTGACAATTCTATATACAATGACTGCAAAAAATTTAGATCACTTAAATGTATGAATGTTGTATTATATCACTAGATATCAAGTCAATAGCATTTGTTTTGAGAAACAAGCACATTTTAAGCAAAATATTTCACAAAACATTTTTAAGATTATATATTTTATAATTAAAGAATGCTTGCAGATAACTCTACCCTATATGTATTACATGAAAAAAAAATATTTTAAAGAATATATAATTAAAGATTCTATATTTTGATTTAAACCTTTCTTAAAAGTTAACATGGCAAAAATAAATACATAATTATTTTTTTTTAATAAAAAAAAATCAGATGCAACTGACAAACACTTGATACGTTTTTTTTTCTTCTTGTATTTGTAATTTTGTATTACTTTGCATCTACATATTAAACACACATTTCCGTGGCTTTCAGGAAGGACCAGAACCTGCTTTCTCCTGTGAACTGCTGGTATCTGCTGCTGAACCAGGTGAGGAGGGAGAGTAAGGACCACGCCACCCTCAGCGACCTTTACCTCAACAACGTCATCACACGCTTCACGCATGTCAGCGAGGACAACATGCGTCTGCTCAAGAAGGTGAGGTCAACCACAGGTCAGCGTGGAAGGTCGTTCCTGTCAGTACTATAATGTGATGGGATGCACGTATAATTATATCAAAATGAAAGCTGGAACAAAATGTGCATTCATTAAAAACACAGCAGGTGGGAGACAAAACCCCACATTTTTCCTTCAGATAATTAAAATATGAACAACTTTTTACTCTCTAGTAATAGTGGTGTTAAAATTTGTGCCTAGCAGTTAGTTTTGATTCTTTCAATAGAATTATCACTCTTAAACTCAGATTGCTTTCTCAGATTGTGTGCATGGCTGTGGTTTTATTTTATGTGAATTCACCATTTATTATTCAGGCATCATCTCTGTAGAATCCAACACAGTGGTGGTTTATTTATAGGAAGTGAATTTCTTTTTCTGCACTGCAACACTTGAGTAGACCAGCACTAATGTAATAACAATAGCAGAAGGTTCAATGACAAATAGGAATGTCCAAGATACAGAAAAAATAGTTTAAAATGCTTGTGCTAAATCATATAAATGTAATTTTTGTGCCAAAGTTTTATACCATTTTGGGAACTTTCTTGCTTCTTAATACACTGCTTTACTGTTGTTTCCCTTATGAGACAACAATAACTACAGCTCTGTCATGACAACTCTCGGAGGGATTGGCATGGTAATGTACATGACAATGTTAATGTTAATTTGGTCTTGGGGGAATAGATCTGCTACGCTGCTGCGGCTGAGCAAGTTCCGAGACTTGCTATTGCCAATACATCCACAACATGCTGCTGTGAGCATGTAAGAAATATTGCTGCTGCCAAAATATAACATGCATGAAATAACCCCCATATAGAATACATTAATCACCTCGTAGCAGATCTATACAGGTGGAGCTGGGGAAGGTGGAGGGTTTCTGAAGCAAGCTGCAACTGCTACGGCAAGCACTAGTCATATATTTGAATGTTGAGCAGCGAGCTCATTGGCTACCGATACAGGAGAGAACCAATCAGCTGTGCCATGTGATAATGATGTCATTAGGTCAGATTGAGTTAGACCTATCGACTGCACCATCAGAGTTTCATGCCAGAACTCTGTATTAATAGTATCATGACAGGACAGTTGTATCATCCTGATATTTTTTACTCTATCCCATCACTAAAAAAAAGTATATATAAAAGAGTGTGTGTGAATTTTATGTTTTATATGAATACTTTATATGAATTTTCAATCCTGAAATATCATCCTGGTATTTTTGACTTTATCCCACCACAAAAAAACAACAACACACAAACACTTGATGTATATATAATGGTGTGTGTGTGTGTATCAATTTTATATGAATTTATATGAATTTTAGTTCAAAAATTAAAAGCATGCTCGTCATAGAAGAGTTGTCTTCATTTCTTTGAATATGATTAAAATAATTAAAGAATGGAATGCAAATACCTTTATATATTCTTTAAAATAAATAAATAGTATTTTATTAAATGCATTGTTAATAAATGAATAGATCCAGTCAAAAAATTCTCTGCTAAAACTCACTAGTGACACTCCAAAAGAAAAACGTGACTTGGTCTAGTACATCTGATGGGCCCAAAAGGTCGAGTCGAGAAGGTACTGCGTAACATGACTGATCCAAGAGAAGTAAAGCAACATAAGTGGGCATTTGAGTTGTTTTGATCTATCGTGTTAGTTGAGAATTGACAAAGCGAGGACAGCAATTCTTGGCTGTATATTTGAGTTTGACCCAGTTCGGCCCTTACTCTCTGTCCATTATAACACGCCTTGTGTTTTTTGACCCACAGAGCAAAGAGATCATTTTCCAGCTGCAAGAAGACATGATGAAGATTCTTAACGAACTCTACACGGTGAGCTTGTCTCATTCTCTCTCATCATCTGTTCAATCTCTTTTTGGATTGCTTTTTCATCCCATCACTTTGCTGGTGCTTTTCTCTCACATTTTATCATTCCATCAATACATAATTCACCCCTCCATCACCGACACTCTCAGTCTCTCACTTCCATTCTTCCAGAACTCAACTGTATAAGTTTCATCTATCTTTCATTTACTAGTTCCAACATTTCTGCATTGCTTTTTTGCTTTGTGATAGCAGTTTTCCATTTGTCTGCAACATTTGCAGGTGTTTATTTTACACAATTCTATAGTTGCTGAAAGACGAATGGTGAATGAAATGGACTTTGAAATATTTTCACAACTGTGCTTGACGTGATGGTACCACAGGAACCCATACAGTCCCCAACCATTCGCTAATAACTATCTTTTCATGCAGCTTCAGAGTAATCAGTCACATGACATTTACCTTTACAGCTCAGTTGATTGGCTCCAAAAAAATTGAGCAGATTTGAAATCACAAAAATAACTGAAAAAAAAGAGAGAAATGCATGCACGGATGAGTCTTTCACATTAAAATAAATGAAATGCATTTAGAAAATATGGTGAATTTCCATTTTAATGCTGATTTTAAGCTGGTTGGGAACTTTCCCTGTTGACAGAAATGTTATTCGTCTGTAATTGTTTTAATGTGCAGTTGTGAATATTTGACCTGAATGTGAGCTTGTCTGACAGGACTGAAGTCTTAAAAGCCAGCAGCTCTTGCATAAATAACCTTGATAAAACAAAAACACGCGGCGCACATTAAGTCTGTCAGCTGAGCTTACCTCTAACATGAGGAATGCGCACTAAAAATGAGAAATCTCATGAACCATCTCTAAACCAAAGTACTCAAGTCAGGAGTTTCCACTCCTGCAGGGCCCTTGTGTTAGCAGTTTTATGTCCCTGTTGAGAAGGATTTACATCAGAGTATGAGAGCAGAGCAGAACACATGTTGCATGATTTAGCTTGTAGCGAGGAGTGTCAGGCCATCCAAGATGTAGATGAGTTTGTTTGATTTGGAGAAATGTAGCATCACATCACTTGATCACCAATGGATCCTCTGCAGGGAATGGGTGCCGTCAGAATGAGAGTCCAAACAGCTGATAAAAACATCACAATAATACACAAGTGATCCACATGACTCCAGTCCATCAATTAACATATTGTGAAGCGAAAGCTGTGTTGCAGCCCAATCCATCATTAAAGTGTTTAAAATAAAAAAAAAAAACAAAAAAAAAAAATAAAAAACAACCTCTTTGCTTCCGGCCAAAATGCAAAAAACATAATTCCATAATAACGTTTCCTCCAATGGAAAAGTCCGTCCCCTGTTGTCCTCTCACATCAAAATCCACCGGCATATTTGTTTAGAACATTTTTGGCCTTTTTTTTTTTTGCTTGTAAACAGTGCTTGATTTGTGCACGTTTCTCTCTTGATTCAGACTAGACCTCTTTATCTCTCTACAAAGCAATATTATGGACACCACAATTAGCCTGAAGCACAGTTGAACTTAAAAACAGTTTTTGGATTTGTTTATTTATTACAATCACTGCATCTTTTTCTAATATTGTGATGTTTTTATCAGTGTTTTGGACTCTCATTCTGATGGCACCCATTCACTAAAGATGATCCATTTTTGAGCAAGTGATGTAATGCTAAATTTATCATTTTTTATATGGAAACCAATACACAAGCATCCATGTGGACACAGATGCACAACAGACATTTATGAATCAGATTAGCTCAGTAGGATGGGTTGCATTCTGCTCAGAGTTTTTGGGCTTGTGGGTAATGTAGTTCCCTTTCATGGGAACTTCGAACTGCGTCCTCTAGGGGTCGCTATGGGGAAACCTAGAGGACGCAGTGTCTCGTTCCCTACTCAGGGAACCATGGTTACATAAGTAACCTGATACGTTCCCTTTCAAGGGAACTTCCAACTGTCCTCTAGGTTTCCCAAGCGACCTAGAGACGCAGTGTCTCGTTCCCTACTCAGGGAACCATGGTTACATAAGTAACCTGAGACGTTTTCCCTCTGCTCTGTCCTCTGCAGGTGATGAAAACGTATCACATGTATCACACCGAGACTCTAAGTGCAGAGAATAAGTTAAAGGAGGCAGAGAGGCAGGGTGAACGGCAGGGCCGGGGCGGAGAGGCCATCTTCAGTCTACGCACCGAAGATCGCCACCAAAGGCGCAACGCTGCTCGCAAAATCCAGAAGATGAAAGAGAAGGTGAGTTCAACAGTTTTTCTGTTGTATTGTTGTTTTTTGAGGAATCTTTATGTTATACCTAATGTGTGTTTAGTTGTTTGCAATCTAAGAGTGTATTATCCACTATGTTAATTACATTCTTTGAATTTTAATGTGCCAGATGTGTTTCCAGAAATAGTGCAAAATTAATTTGTCTTGATGAAATACTGTGAACTGGAGTTATGGAGTAATTCGGTGGACACTATGAGGGAATAATTTCTGATTTGTGCATAACCAACCTGAAAATGAGCCTATTTTGTTGCTGTTGTTGGCTTAGATGATTTGATGCTTCATTATAATGATGGTTATGAAGATTTACTGAGAATTTTTTCGGATGCACGGTTGATTTAACGCTATATTATTTTTTTTTTTTTTATGTGATTGAGCTGAAATACATTAAAACTTCAGTGCTTTCCAAATGTAATTTTGAAATTATTCAGTTAAATCCTGGTGCAGAAATGTTCACTGGGGAGTCTAGGGGATAAAAGCAAAGAAGAGCAGTCATTTTGCAAACTATTCTGTAACCGAAAACCATTGATAACTATGTTTTTGTAGGGCACAGTATGGTCCTACACCAGTATAAACTGACCCAGGAGACTATAATGTCAAACAGTGTAAATATAGCAGTCTATATATATACAGTAGTCTCTGTTCATAACATTAATTTCCAGTACATACACCACATGACACACCGCGCGTTCACTACATTTTGGTGCTGCATTCATTTCTCTCTTTCATAAGGGGGAGGAGAGGTTAGAATGAGCGATTGTTACAGTATTGGACAGAATAGGCAGACAGGATATCCCGATGGACAGAGTCAACAGCATTTTTCCGTTTGAGGCATAGTATGAGCATAAAATCGTTTGATTCACATATAAATGTAAATGTATATGCATTGCTGTTTTTAATTCAACAAGGATGCATTAAAGTACTCAAAAGTGACAAAAATATTGATAAAGTAATACTGATTTTTTTTTTAAATAAATGCTCTTTTGAACTTTCTATTGATCAGACTGAAGTAATGGCCACTGAAAATGCAGCTTTGCATCACAGGAATAAATTACATTTTCAAATATATTAAAGTTGAAAATAGTTACTTTAAATTGTAATATTATTTCACAATATTACTGTTTACTGTATTTTTGATCAAATAAATGCAGCCTTGGTTAGAATTTCTTTCAATACCATTAAAAAAAAAATTACAGACCCCAATGCTTTTGAAATGTAGTATAGATCATTACACAAATCACTGTCCCATTGATAAAGGACTTAAATGTTCAGGATGCTTGCTTGATTTAATGATGATGTTGCTTTAAAAGATCTCTGGGTTTTATCAGCAGCCGAGGAACTTTAATTAAAGAGACGCAGACGTATAAGCCAAACCTCGCTGTGCTAACACACTGCCATTAGAAACAAGTTAGTCGATAGGCCGTCAATAAAAACATTTTATCTTCTTGCCTTGATGGAGATATAGCACTTACTCAACACTTTGTCCTTCTCCCTCTCCTTCAACCTCTCTGTCTCTCTTTTTTTTTTTTTCCCAGCGCCAAGCCAAGTATTCAGAGAACAAACTGAAGGTTATGAAAGCTCGGAATGAGTATCTGTTGACTCTGGAGGCCACGAACGCTTCTCTGTTTAAATATTACATCCAAGACCTGTCGCATTTGATTGACGTGAGTATCTGATTAGGGCTGTGTACTGTAATGCACAGATTGTGAGTCGACGGCAGGAAATTACCACTGCATGAAGGGCATGGTATTATGGTTGTGTTTATTTGCTTTTCACCAAGCAAAGTAATGAATTATAGTCCTGATTAATAATCACTAATTAAGGCAGCCTCCACTGCCTTTAATTAGAGACAAACGCACCCTGTAACAGGCAGGACGGGATGGAGATTAAGCCTTTAATTACAAGCACACATTAGCACATTCTGAAACAGGCCATGTTTAGAATGAAATACTAGCATGCTTGTTACTCCCTACTGCACAGGATATACTGCCCTCTATCTATCTATCTATCTATCTATCTATCTATCTATCTATTACAGTGAAAATGGAAGGTGAAGTTGTGTGCATTGTGGGATAGAGTGTCCCATGTAGTGTACTATGTTTGCATACTGATTATTTTTATCCCATTAAATACTGATTATCCTATTAAATATCCTGCACACTTAATCTAGTTTCCGGTGAGGCCAGGAGATTCCTCAATGGTAAAGAGAGGAGCCATTTCTCACATGGGCAGCCATTCTCCTGGGTTTGCTGTGTCTGTTATTTTGCTCATTAGAGTTTGCAGCAGGCTGATGGTGGTCAGCAGTATCTGGCCGATCGGAGCGCTGCGTCTCTTTGACCTTCACAGAGGTCAAACCTGCTCACACTGAGATAAAGATAGCAGGAGAATTTGTGTATGTGGGTGGGTAAAAGAGGGAGAGAGAGATTGTGTGGGGGTGGGAAATGAGATGCAGTAAAAGCCTGGATGAAAAACCCTTCAAATTAACCCTGAGAACACAAGCCCTAGAGGATCATTTCTAGATAAATGCATTAAAGTAATGGTTAATTCGTTATAATCGGTTTCGACTGACAGCTCCACACAAATTCTCTTCTCCAATAAAATTGGGTGTGTGTATTTGTGTTTTAACAGTGTTGTGACGTCGGCTACCATGCTGGCCTGAGCCGGGCATTGCGGACCTACTTGTCAGCGGAATACAGCCTGGAAACCTCTCGGCATGAGGGCTTGGATATTTTGGAGGGGGCCGTGGAGGGGCTGGACCCCAGTAGCGACCGGCAACGCTTTATGGAGACTCACCCCACAGCGTTCACTCCTCCTGCACGCTTCACCTTTCAGCCACACATGGCAGACCAGGTCACATGCCACCTAGTGTCCAAACTGCGCAATACATGTCATTTACAGTACATAGGCGTCTGTGTAGAAAAATGAATGAATTTGTGCTATTGCAGTGACTTTTACTATCATATCTTCATAATTTGGCTGGACAGCAAAAAAGAAAATGATTTTATCTAAAAACATCAAATTATTTATTCCCCTTTTTTTTAATGTAAAAGTTTGAAACTGTCCTGTGCTTGACTGGATTGTGAACTTTGGCATTATCTTAATGGGTCAAAAATTGCTAAAAAATAGCATAATATTTTATAAACCGTATAATATTTTGTAACTTAAAATTAAACTAATTTGGAAAAGTCATTTTCTAAACTAAATAATTCAGTTGTAATTGGGAATCATGATCTTAGAAGTAGTAATTATGGCACTTTTAAGTTCAGAAGATGGAGAGTTTCGCCTCGTACTATTAATTGAACTCACAATATTTATGTGAAACTAATTTCAACTAATAATTTTCAGGTTTTTTTTTATTTATCTAAAATAAATATATTCCCTGCAAGTGTTGCGGCTTCACATAATAGAGAGATTATCAGCATTAATAAGAAAAAAATAAGCTAAAGTTTTCAGAATAATCATAATAATTGAGGCCTCATGGATTATTTGTAAATAATAAAAAAATAAAAAAATTTAACACCACAGTACAGATTAAAATGAACTATTGAAGCCAAAAGGGGTGATTTTAAAAGTGCTGACCTCTTACAGCATCTGAAAACCTACATACATTTTTATACAAACACTGTATATTAATTTTAACCTCAAGTGTTGAGGAAAAACCTTCCTATATGGATATATATGGTCGAGCTTTGAAAAATAATGAGTTGTTAATTGACACATTATCCAACTGTGGCCTGTTAATTATCATGCACGCTCTGAATTTGCTGAGCCTTGGTGCTCAAATGGGCAATGCGAATTCAAGTCTGGCTCGCAACATTTAAAAAAAAAAATCAAGCAATGTCGTCTTCTCCATATCATTTCCTGTCCTTTTTTTACACTCTCTGTCTATGAATATGGCAAAAAGGCCACTATAATAATAACTAAGATCAAATGATTTGTTTGTTCTGCCGAGCGGTTTCTGTAATATGTGTATTTATGCATGTTGATATTTCAGGTGAGTCAAATCACAGCATTGCCGCAGGTGCAAGCCGAGCTCCTCCTCCGATTCCAGCAGCTGCAGTCGCGCCTCTCCACACTGAAGATCGAAAATGAAGAGGTGAGACACACACACACACACACAAACACACGCCAAATCCTTCCCCGAATGAGCAACCGTCGGCAGCTGCAGTTCCCCCCCTGAGAGGATAAAAAATGAGATGACAAAAGGCGTACACACCTTCTCCACTTTTTTCCCTCCTTTCCTTCCCACGCTCAATCGTTCCGTCCTTCTCTTTGTCGTCAGGTTCTATATATGCATACCAGCGCACTCCTTCTATCTCTTCACAGCGCAACGCAAGATTCATATACATTTGTTTCCACTTCCTCATTCTCAGTCCAGTTGGAGTGTGTGGTTTTTTTATCGCTGGTTGTTGGCAGGCTTGGCAGCCAAGCTGTTTTCCTGCAGTCCTCACTGTGAAGGACAGAGCAGAAGTGCTGAGAACGCTGTATTACGTTGCAGTGAGTTTCGACTGTAGAGACCAAGGGTGTACGGATTGTGTGTGTGGATATCTTCCCTATCCTCACTAGCTCCTAGAATGGCTGGGACCAATTCCTGTTACATGGTTATTGTCAAAACAAATCTGCAAAACTATTAGCTTGGACCTATACTAATTTATTTAATATCAAAAATAAGTCAACACTATATACTGTGAAATAATATAATTTAAACCGTTTTCCTCCCTATTTTTTAAAAAGTCAATTATTGACTTACTGATGGCAAGCTTCGTATCACCCACCACCAATTTACCCTTCTAGTCTTCATGGTCACACGATCCTTCAAATCAACCTAATATGTTTATTTTAATGCTCTAGACTTTCTTATATTATCAAGTTGAAAACATTGTGCTGCTTTTTTTTGTGAAAGTGTGCGTTTTTTTTTCAGAGACTTTATGAATAAACCCTTCATTAATTTAATGTATCTTTGCAGAATAAAAGTATTAATTTTCTTTCAAATAGCGTGCCACTGTGTTGAAAACCCAATGGTTGGACAAATTATTGCTTGCTCTTCCAATAAATTTTCAATTTTAATTTCACTGCAAATTTAATGAATTATATTTATTACTGGAGAACGGAATTAAAACCTAAAAAAAATCATTCCAGTCAGTGCAATACTGTAATACCAATTTAGTTTGCATTAATAAAATAATTTAAAGTCTATTCAAAAAATTAAATGATATTCTTTACTTCCGTTTAACCTCACCCTCAAATTGTTCAAAATCACTTCTTTTGTGTTCAACAAGAAAGCTAAAAAAACGAAAACTCTGAATGTTTAGTAACGCAAGCAGGTTGCTGGTGTCCATTGACCTTCCTACTTGTATTTTTTCCTTTTTTTTCCTCCCCCATACTATGAAGTCAATGGCTACCAGCAACTGTTTGGTATATGCATATCTTCTGTTGTGTTCAATAGAAGAAAAAAACTTATAGGCCTACAGGTTTGGGTGTTGAGCAGTACCTCATTATAATTGAAAGAGACATGCACCGAAACAAGTCGCTATGAACAGAGCTGTTTTTGACAAGGAAAAAGGGGTGTGGTTTTGCACGATCATTGAGGAATTTTAACCAAAAATTACAGACTTTTCATGAAGACCCTAAAGAATCATACCAACTTGTGGAAAATGGGCATCCGATGACCCCTATAAGAGTTATATCAGAAAATATTACTTGATGTGTGATTGGATCACAAAATGTTTTGGACCCCATTTACACCTGTATTTTGCATTGCCTACTTAAATATGAAAATACAAGTAAAAAACTGTTCTTGGATTAAATTTACCATGAGCTAATCATTCAGTACAATGGCGTGTATCGATGTTCAACAGCACCACCACTTCTGTAACCCTCTATGTTCCCTCTGAAGGTGAAAAAGACATCGGAGGCCACCCTCAGCACTATCCAGGACATGGTGAACATGGAAGATTACGACGTGTCCGAGAGCTTCCAGCACAGTCGCTCCACTGAGTCGGTCAAATCCAGCGTATCAGACACTTACCTCAGCAAACCCAGCCTGGCCAAGAGACGCGCCAACCAGCAGGAAACAGAGCTCTTCTATTTCACAGTAAATGTTGGCCCACACACACAGTTTCAGAAATACAGCATTTAAAATACAGCACACACAGCATATTTATCCTCCTCACATCACGCTTTACAGCCTATGATCTGATCATGCAGTAGTTTTGTAGCGTTGTGACCCCTGGATCAATGGTTTTGTTATAGTAGAAAGCAACGTCAGTATCTTTAAACTTAGTTTATGGCTACTGAAGGATGACCGGGACTAATTAGTTCATTAATTTCCAGTGTAATTGGATTATTATTGAGTGTGTGTATTTGTGTGGCTGCAGAAACTGAAGGAGTATCTGGAAGGCAGTAATCTCATCGCTAAACTACAAGCCAAACACGACATGCTGAAGAGGAGCATAGCTGAAGGTGATGTTGCACTTTTCTCTAAATGTAAAATAATTCTGATTATATTTATTATTGTATACTGCTGCTGCTGCTGATAATGAGAAAGTGGAAAAGGTTTAGAAATGGGAAAAAAAGTATTATTATTATAAGCTCTTTTTTTCATTTGTAAATCTCATTTTTTTCATTTTAATATTAATAACATTAACACTGCTGCTACTGCTACTAGTACTATTAGTGTTACTACTACTACTAATAATAATAACTGAAGAGCAGTAAAATGTCGTCTAATATAATGTCTATATCCACAGGATACAGAGCAGACATCATGACAACCAGGTATATCTCATCATCTATGTCTGATCTTCTTTTAATGCCCTTTTTTAAATATATTGCTCTGCATCACAAGGTCCTTTTGATATTTGTAAAGGATCTCATGACCTTTTTGAATGCTAAATCTTTTGTTTCAGTTGTATTTCTCTCTCTTTTTTCTCTTTTTTCCACGTAGTAGGAGCCGTCGACGAAACTCCCCAGCAGGCACCAGTAACAGATGGTTTTTTTGTTTCCACTTGTACCAGCATGCATATTTCACGTTTTTTGGTAAACTTCCATGTGCTGCTTTATAATTATTGCGATATTATTATCTGCACGCAGGATTCTGGGAAGGCCATCCCACTGATTGTAGAAAGCTGCATTCGCTTTATTAATCTATATGGTGAGAAATGTATCAAATCTGACAAATAATACAAATATTGGATCCATCATCAACAATGCATTCACACGCTCTTAAGTTGTGGTGTATGATGTATTAATAATAATAATAAAAAAATATATATGTATTATTATTTTTTTAATTCTCTCAGGTCTGCAGGAACACAATGGTATTTTCAGGGTTTCAGGGTCACAGGTGGAAGTCAATGACATCAAGAACTCTTTCGAACGAGGTGTGTGAACGCAGTCATCAGATCATCTATACATCAGTTCAGTTCAGTTCATTTCTAAAGCACAATTAAAAACAGCTACAAGGCTGAACAAAGTTCTGTACAATACAAAAATAAAAGGCTATAGGATAACAGGCAAAAAGACATTACAATGTATTAAAAGCCAATGACAAGAGATGTTTTAAGACTAGATTTGAATGCAGATCAAATAGAAGCAACCCTAATATGTTATGAAAGCTCTATTTCCCGGCCCTTTAAGCGAGTTGGAATATGGAGTAAGTTTTGATTTTCTGATCTTAGGCGTGGTTGGGGGGTTATAGGAGTGGAGTAAATTAGACAGCTGGCTCGGCGTTTGATTATGTAAAGATTTATAGACACGTAATAGGATTTTTAACTTAATTTTGTCTCCATAATAAATCTGGAAGGAGACAAGTTTTAAATAATTTTGAAGAAATATAAGTTCTGGTGTAATACGATGAAGAAATATTATGCACAATTTTTTGTCACCAAGTAAAAAAATGAATTGAACATTTTATTTTATTTTAACAGTGGTGATTAATTACCACGTAATGTTACTTGCAAAAAAACATAATAAATTAATATGGTTGGTACCTCCTCTACATAGAAGTCACTTTTATTTTATTTTTTATTTTTAAATTGCCAAAGTAAACAAGTTGTAAGATTTTGAATAATTTAAAACAATATAAGTTATAGATAAGTTTTACAGGTAAGTTATGGTGTAATATTAAGAAGAAATATTCTGCACTATTTCTGTGTCTCCAGTTAATGTTACTTACATAAAAACATAATAAATTAATATGCTACCTCCTCTACACATTGTAAAATGTCACTTTCTATCTATTATTTTATTTTGAAATTATCAAAGTAAATAATTTGTAAGATTTTGAATAATTTAAAACAAAGATAAGTTGTGTAATATGAACAATAAATAGCATGTGCCATTTAAAATAAATAAATTGGTGACATTGACCCTGTAATTTAATGATTTTTAGAAAAATGCAAAATTATTTTAAAAATAAATAGAATTGACTTTATACACATTAACAGTCTCCCTTAAATTAAAAGTTAAAATTGTTTTGAAAGCTCTCACCGTGTCTACACGTCAAAATACTATAGAACTCATTATAATCAGTGATGCTGTCTACGGTGCGACACGACAAATCCCCGACAGTAAACTGCTGCTGCGTTCTATTTATGACGTGTTGACACCAATTTCAAACGATTTTCAACGGTTGCTTTGTCGCGTCCGGTGTAGACACTGTGTCAGTGCTGTATTCAAATGTGAAAATCACTGATTTTAATGTAAAAAGATCTATCACCATGGATACACTCATCTTAGTGACTGTTTCCCAGGCAACGACCCCTTGACTGACGGGGAGAATAACCATGACATTAACTCAGTAGCAGGCGTGCTGAAAATGTACTTCCGCAACCTGGACAACCCGCTTTTCCCCAAGGAGAAGTTCAACGATCTCATCGCCTGCATCCGTGAGTACATGTTTTCCTCTGCGTTCATATATGTGCGTGTATGTGGCAGGAGGAAGGAAAGGAAAGGTGTGTGTGAGAAATGGTGGTACAAGCATTCGGGAAATGACAGGGTGCTAAGTACTTGGGTTTCCTGAGGAGTTTGGACAGCTGCTGTCTTTTCATGTGAATATAAAAGAGTCCCTGCCTGTTTGAGCACATGGGACATCTGATTTTCCTTGTTTATGAACTTGCATGTTCATGTGCCTTCAACAGGAACTGAGAGTTTGTATGAGCGTGCCCTTTCCATCCGCAAGATCTTGACCACAACACCACGGCCAACACTAGTGGTCATGAGATACCTGTTTGCATTCCTCAACCAGTGAGTAGTCACACACATTTATATTATATATATATATACACACACACACACTTAAAATGACGACATACTATATAGACTTTTTTTATATAAAGCTAAATGTAATTATTAAATAGTATAATTATTTAGTATAGTTCAGTGTTATTTTAGTATCATTGTAATTATAATAGTTTTTATTAAAATTTTTTTATTTTTCCATAGTCATTTTCATTTCTCTTTTTGTCCTTTTTTTAAACGTCTATAGAATTATAGTGTATAGTATAAATGTATTCAATTATTTATTGTGTAGTACTTCACTTATAGAAGAAGTTTTTATTCAGTTTTATTTTATTTCAGTTAAAACAACACACCCTGGTCTAAATATATATTACTAGTTATTATTATTGATAATATTTTATGCATAATTATAGATCCTAAAAGAAACCAATTTTTTTTTTATTTTTTTTTATGAAATTTTTGAGCTTTGTTTATTTAATTCCGGTAATGGACAAGTTTTTTGTGCGTTTACTTGGTTTTTTAGTTCAAGTGGTAATGCCCTGGTATAATTTGTATTACAATATATTCAATTATTAAATGTCGTGTATGTATGGTATCATGTGTCGCATAAGATATATTATAATATATTCAGCAGATTCAGATGTCCTCAAAGGAATGTTTTGCCATATTTAGCTGATTTATGTTGACAGCTACACTTCAGGGACAAAACTAAGTAAACCCACATACACACACTCCATGTCTATACTCACTATGTGAAAAGGAGGAACCATGATAAGGAGGTGGCAGATGTTTAGGTAGCTAGCTTGAAGCCAGTGGGGCTGTCGGTAAGAACAGGTCCAGTAAAGTCAAACCAGGTATAGGAAATTTTATTGTACATCCAAGGAGTTTTGGTTCAGGTAGATGTGCGTGTGGTTTCTATAAAGGGGAACACATATACAGAGTTTACCAATAAACAGTGCTAAATAAGGTACAAGGCAACCATAATGTTCCATCAACTGCACATTAACTAAAGCACATGCCTAAACAGGAACTAGAGCAAGCATGAACAAACACATTTAGGCCAAACTTAAGTCATACAAAATAATATTTAAGCATGATACAAAGGCACTTGCATGGTCAATTACGCACACGCAGGAAAAACAGAATGAAAGGAGTAAAACTCAGTCCTCTGCACAGTACAACCACATGCAACAAAGCGTAGGTTGTGGACACAGGTGCAGCTAATAAAGTCTGTGAGATAGCTCTAATTGGCTTGAGATTGGATGGGTGGAGCTTGGGGCTAACAGGGAACTGAACAGGCTAAGGGGGGTGTGGCACTGCTTTGAGGGTGCAGCTTAGGGACACAAAAACTTTACAACACTATGAACTATTCATCAATATTTGTTCTTCCAAAAGAACACAACTCACTCAGCTGCAAAGCTCAAGCGTCTCATTGAATAGGAGAAATGCAGCTAAACTAAGCATCTGTTTTCACACCGGAAATTAAATCCTCTCCCACTTCTGTGCCGTGAGAGAGATATGGTGAAAGACAGAGGGAGGGTGGGAGTGATAGTGTTGGATAAAGGTGCGATATGGATTGAGAATGCATAATTATAGCAATGTACTCAGGAGACAACATAATGCATCATGGGTTTGTTTCCCCATCACAGCTTGTCCCAGTACAGTGACGAGAACATGATGGACCCTGGAAACCTGGCTATATGCTTCGGTCCGACTTTGATGCCCACCCCGGACCTCCTGGACCAGGTCTCATGTCAGGCGCATGTCAATGAGATCATCAAAACCATCATCATCCACCATGAAACCATCTTCCCTGACACCAAAGAGCTGGAGGGAGCCGTTTATGAGAAATGCATGAGCAATACTGAGTACTGGTGAGTGTATGTGCGGAACCAATTCCCATATTCACATTTATATGGTTTAAAGGGTATTGCAGTATGTTGATAATCTTTTGTGTCCTAAAGTGAAAGTCCGTACAGTGAACCTGGAGCGTTTGAGGAGGGGGAGCAGGATGGAGGGACGGAAACACAGACGAGCGAGGAGGGTAAATTCATGCGTGCATTTTATCATGTAAAAATACTCTATTTTTCTTATTCACAAAAATACAGAATGCTGAATTTGTCTGTCTGTCTTTCAGAGGGTGAGCCTGTGGAGGCCATAGCCAAGTTTGACTATGTGGGACGGTCTGGACGGGAGCTGACGTTTAAAAAAGGCACCACTCTGCTGCTCTTCCAGAGAGCGTCTGAAGACTGGTGGGAGGGACGTCACAATGGCATTGACGGACTCATACCACACCAATACGTCACGTTGCAGGAGTGAGTTCACATGCATATTCAGGGAAACAAGATATAAAAAAAAATGAATACCATAGCAAACAATTTCCACCAAAATACCAGATTTACAGTTAATCGTACTGCTGTAAACCATAGTGAATTAATATGGTATCTCCTTTACACAGTTTGAGAGGTCATTTAATTTAGTTTCATTTCAGTGGTGACTAATTTCCACTTAATATTACTGCTTTAAAACCATGAAACGGTTATTATGGTGCTGCCTCTACAATCAAAGAAGTAATTTATTAAATGTTTGTCTTATTATTTAATTTTTAACAGTAGTGACTAATTCCCACTTAATGTCTGTAGTAATTATGGTATTTATGGAGAAATGTTTTCATAGTAATTTGAAGTTTGTTCTGTTTATGTAATTAAATGTCCTTTTAAAACTAAAAGACATTTTGATCAAATGAATAGCTTGATGTTAAAATGGATGAATGAATAAACTTCTGAATGACATATTTCAGGGATGAGGCCATGTCAGACACTCTGAGCCAGAAAGCAGACAGTGAGTCCAGCACTACACCTTCAGATGAAGTGAGCTCCAGACGCTCACTGACGTCCCCTACTGAACCAAGAATCCCTGAGACCTTCATCAGGCGGTGAGCACACGCACACTCTGGCCTTTAGTCTCCTAGTCACTTCTCTCCTTGCATTTTGCTTTAATAATTCCTCTTTCCTTTCTTCAGACACCGGAAGCGAACGGAAGCCCTCCTGCGCCGCATCCCCGGTCGCCTAAGCGACGGTCACTGCCATGGCAACGGGCTGGAACGCAGCTCGCCTCCCGTAACGGTGACCGTAACGGGGCATTTCAGCCCGCGGGAGCTGCTACGTGGGAACAGCTCTGAGCTGCGTGGACAGTCCTGAGCACCACAGACGCACGGGACACAATGCCACCTCCAACGGCAACGTCACTGCCAACATCAACCGACACGAGTCCCTGCGCAGGGACAGAGAACGAGAGAGTCCTCCAATACGCCAGTCACCATCCACACTGCACTGTGGGTTACCTATTCAACGCTCTCAGACGCTGAACCCACACACGATGGCACAGGTTTGTTATGAACAGACATGCAAATAGGCAAATCTCACAAAAACATGTTCATCACATTTCAGTCCCAAAATTAAAAGGAAAAAAAAACAAGATGTTATTTTGCATATGAAAATTTAATCCTCTTTGTAGGACCATTAACATTTTTTTGCATTGACATTTTTACAGTTAAGCACATTTTTCACTCAGATTCTCATTTAATAACGGTCAGTTTATATCTCATATAACAGTCAGCTTTTATTAATTTTGGAAAAAGCCTTGAATAAAATGAAAATGAACACTAATATAAATAAAAATATATTACATATAATATTTATATATGTTCATATATTAATAATGAATCAAATCAATTAAGAAAATTTAAATAAAAATTAATTAAAAAAAATTTGAATATGTGAATTAAATGTATGATCAAATAATACAAAAAATACAATACAAAAAATGTATATGTAATGTATAAAAAATAGCCATGATAAGTTTTGTGATATTTGCCCAAATCCACACTCGTGCATGCTCAAATAACTTAACATGTCGTGTTAGTAATGCCCATACAGTTAACGCTCTCTCTCTACAGGATTTAGAGGAAACTATGAGTCTGGCCTTGAATGAGCTGCGTGAACTGGAAAGGCAGAACGGGAAAAGCGCGGCTCCTGACCTGGTGCTGGACACCCTGGAGCAGGTGAAGAGCAGCCCGTCCGGCTCCACCCCCTCCAGTTTGTCCAGCCCGTCAGATTCCCCGAGCCCCCTCAGCCCTATTAGCCCCCTTCCTCCTCTCCCTCCGTTGCCCGGCCCTTCGTCCCGGCGCTCCAACGACCCCGTTGCCACCTTCAAACCCATTGCCTCACCCCGCATGGGCGTGACACTCCGCCTACTGTGAACACTCCTAACAACTTCACTTGAACTTTGACACTCCGCCCACCTGCTTTGCGGCCCAAACCGCCCATTCTCCCCAAAGCCAACCCTCCGCCTTGCCAGCAGCCCCAGAATCCGCCCTCGAGTTTCGGTGGCGACAAATCTGGCACTATGTAAGCCAATGGGTCCAACTGAAGGAAACAGGGTTTAAGACTTGACGACTGCTCGAAGAACAGGGTTAATCTCTTAATAATGACATGATTGTACGGCCGATAGCTAGTTTAACACCCACCCCACGCCACCGCCCGCAGAAAGGGAAAGGTCCTGGATAGCATTAGTCTACATAGTATATCCATAACTATTGTTGTCAGAGGGGTGGTGTGTGTGTATTCTCAAAGTGAATAGGACTTTACTTGTCTGTGTGTAGATACATTTACGAGGAACACATTCAGAGACAGCGGAGAGAGACTGCCTGTACAGGAAGTACCGTTGTTGCTTTTTTTGGGAAGTGTTCCATTGAGTCAGTGCAATGTATTTTGAGTGCGTTGATTTGTTAGGCGTACTTACTACCACAAGAGGGATGTGTCGAAAACGCCATTTTTTATAAGTTGCTGCTGCCTTTTTTGATGCTTCGATTCGAGTTACAGAACTCCTGGTGCCATAAAAAAAAAAAAAAAAAAAAAAAAGTCTTGGGAAAATAGTTATTTCACTTGTTGGAAGTTGATGGGGAATGTAATTTCATTTTTTGGTTTGTTCACCTAGCCTTTCCCGTGAGGCGACTGTAGAACACAGAATGTATTCCATGAATGTTCCACTTTTTTTTTCTTCCCTTTTTTCACTCGGAAAAATACCACACTAAGCCTTCATCACCAGATAAACCTCCCCCTTTACCGTGGAAACCAAACCCTGAAGCCTGATTGGACGACGTGGGAGGGACGCATTCTGAGGGCAAACACACAAACTAAGCTTTATCAAAACGTCACACTGAAGGCGCAAAAACACAGGAATGCAAAGAAAATTCTGAAAGTTCGTGCAAATAGGCCACACCCTCCCTCAGGTCGTTCAAGTACAATTTCCACTGCTGCTTCACTGTCGGACGATCATGGTGTTCGGTCCTCGATTTTCAACGTCCCCTGTGCTTCCAGTATATGTGTGTTTGTACGATGTTGTCAACGGCAGACTCTTTGGAGCACACTATCCAAACATGGCTCTTCTGTGTGTGTCTGTGTGGAGGTTTTTGCATGATAAAATGCAGTTAGAGTAGTTCAGAGTACTAGATGACGAATAACTCATGCTTGTACATGACAACTTAAGTGTCTGAGTGTGTGTGGTGTGAGTGAAAGAGAGAAAGAGTGTGCTGCACTTGTAGACAGGATTGTGTGTGTGTGTGTGTGTGGGAAAGTGTGGATGGTGGGAACGAGGTGTGTAAATACTGCCATTGAAGTGAGCGAGTTGTTTGAAAACACTGAACGGCCTTGTTTCACTTTTTTATACACTAACAATGATTGTTTTTCCACTTTTTTTGACTGCTGCTTTTTATACTTTTCTTTTTCCTAAATCTATTCTACCTGTTCTTTTTTTTTTAAAACCATTCATTCTTACTGGCGCTTCTTCAGGCTCTTTCATATGACTGCTTGTCGCAGTATCCAGTGCCCACCTTTTTGTCCTTTTCCAAGCAATGTGAATATCTATGATTATCGCCCCACCCCCCCACACACACACACACACACACACACTGTGTTCACATGAAAGTGCCTTTCAGGATGCATGTTGAATGCAGGAGCCTGGTCTGCCAAGGGTGTGTGCTCCCATCGCTCTCTGAAGAGTCGTTCCCCAAGTTAAATTATAATAATAATAATAATAATGCTAGAGCTCTTTCCAGATATTTAATATCCTGAACAAATAATAAATATGTACATTTAATCCATTGTGGTGTCGCACTTTCATGTATAGGACTGTATTGGCATGTAGCATTAAATCATGTTCCAGTGCATTTTAAATTGTGTCGAAACTGAATGTCTTTGAAATAAAGGTAAAAGTTAATATGTCTCAAAAATGGTGCATTGTACTTTTTTGTTGGTATATTTCAGTTTAGTGATGGATTGACGCATACTAAAACTAAACGGTGAGTAAAAAACATATGGCGATCTACAATCACAGAGACTGTGCACCCAAAAATAACATTTTGTTATTATTACCATTTTATACAAACCACTCCTCTATAGAACATAAAAGGTGAATGATTGTGAATTTTAGTGCACTGTTCCTTTAAACATTACAATTCATCTGCCTGGATCCATGTTTTGTACACATGTACACTAATAATAACCTGTGCTCTTATTTCAGTCTTGCCGTAAAAAATGTAGGAAGATTCGAGGATGCTTTTATGGCTCATGCAGGCGTGGAGGTCACAGTCTTTTAGCAAGGAATCATTTCCCATCATGCACCTTAACTTGGCCGATTCTAACGTGGAGGTAAAATGATAGAGATTAGACATTCATTGGGGTCCAAAAGTCTTAGACCACTTTTTATTTTGCATTCTAATATAATACTACTACCATTTCATGTTGAATTGAAAATGCAATGTGAATATCATAATATATATTTAGTTTGTTCCTTTTGCTTTAGCTGCGTGAACAATTTTGTGTAAAACCAGCTAATCATGTTCTCCAGCATGATTTAAGTTTTCTTTTTCATTTTACATCACAGCATTTCTTGGTTCATTTTAAATTAGATTTTGAATCCAGATTTTTAACGTGATCTCAGACCTTTGGACCCCACTGTGGTTTCAGATTTGCTGATGTTTTGTGAGCTTGTTTTCACAGTCTTGTGTTATAAAGCTATCAATCTTTAATGTTTTGATTGATATTAATCTTCATCCATTTTTTAAATGCAAGCTGGGACATCCTTTCTGCTGTCCTTCAGTACAGATGTTAACTCTCATATGTACAGCTGTGACCTATGGGCTTTATTGGGTTGCAGTGAACCATAACAAGAAAATAATCAGTCGCCGTTTATATCACACCGAAATCGTGCACCGAAATCAATTGTGCACTGAATTACAATGAAGGTCCTGGGATTTCCAGCAGGACAATGACCATAAACACTTTAAAACGCACCCAGGAATGGTTGAAAAGAAAATGTTTCTTGAGCAGCTAATCAGCATATTAAAATGACTTCTGAAGGATCATGTGACACTGAAGACTGGCGCAATGTGATGCTGAAAATTCAGCTTTGCCAACAGAGAAATACATTTTTTAATATATTACTGTTTTACTGGATTTTTATCAAATATGCAACCTTTGTGAGAATAGGAGTTTTCAAAAACATGAAAAATCTTACAAACCTTCAAGCTTTCAAACAGTACTATAGATCACATTGAATGTCACATTGAAGAGGCTCTTTGAATCAATAAGAATTTGAAGCTGAAGTAATTCAGTAGATTTAATTTTGTTAATCACTGCAACCCAAAGAAATGCACACGTGCAATCAAAAAGTTTTTTATCCATAATTTTATTCCCTAAGAGAAAGAAGTCTGTACAGTTATAGTATGACAGACAATTCCAAACTTTCAGAAGTGAAAATGTACACAGTGGTCAAAAAAAGTCAAAACATTAAAACCAAAGGCTATTAAAATGCACAGCAAATTAACAATAAAAGGGGAAGGCAAATTCTTTGCAGTGGGTCCCTTTCACATGCGGTAAAGCAAATCCAATTGCTAAGCAGGAACACAAGCTTAAATAACTAATTTGTGAGCACATTAAAAAAAACAAGACACAGTCACGGCTGTGATATTCGCCTTTGGTCTGAAAGTGTTTGAATTATGAAGCTTTTGGACCTCTTTGGTAGCTGTTCAAAGGGAAAAGAATAAAATGGTTTATATTCAACAAGAGTTTTAGCAGCACAGTGAATAAAAGAGCAACAGCAACTGATATCGAGGTAAATGTCCTTTTAAAACAAACTATATTTGGGGTGAAAAATTGTATATATTGATAAATATGAAAGAGTTCAGCCCTTTGAGCCTGGTTTGAGTGTAGTGAAGGGTTTGGTGTTCCTCAGCGATCCCGTCAGCTCCTGCAGGAATGCCACTATGTTCGAGTCCCTCTCTGACTTCCTCCCGTCAAAGATCACCACCACAGTGAAGTGCGGCTCGGGCCGTGCAAGGAAGTAGGTGCTCTGGACTTTATCGTCATAAAAGTGGACCACCTTATCCAAAGCGTTAAGCTCCGTGGAGCGGTCACTCATGATCATGATGACATTGGGCCAATGCGTGACCGGCCTTTCTCCGCCAGGAAGTGACACGATGGCTGGAAACTGGTCCACACCTTTAGGAGCTTCACGGTAAGAGTGCGGATGGTGATATCCGTGTCCCTGAAAGCTCTCAGAGCCACGGTTGTCGAAGACCAAGGAGACGTTCGAAGCGTCGTGCTTGCGAATGAAGCCCGAGATCTTGCCGAAGTAATCTAGGGAGGTGCGAGCCGTCAGGGTTTTCATTTCGGACTGTGACGTTTGGCGGCTCAGAGCCTCGTGGAAGTAGAAGCTGAATTTTGCTTGGAGCGTCGCTTGAAGGCACTGCAGCCACAGGTAGAGGTGCGGCGGCTGCGCGGCCTTCTGGGATTGGCCTCCGAAAAGGTGTTTCCTGGTTTCTCTTTGCCGCTCGAACACCTGACCCCATGCCTGAAGTTTGGAATGGGCGCCATGCAGATTCAGCAGAGATGGCAGGAAATGCCACTCGGAGATCTGCGCCTGGCATCGTAACAGCTGCGTCAACACGTCCACCTCCACCTGGAAGCTGCTCTCAAGACGGCTCAGGATTGGATGGTGGAATCTAAAAGAAACGAAATGGCACAAAATTAGGGCTGCACAATGCATCGAAATGGTTTAATGCAATAGGCAAAACGCAAAGGATAATAACGTAATGCGCTGCAGAATTCAAAATGAAGCGCGCTACTGTTCATTTACACACTGTACAAAATCATTTTTATTTTTGTCAATTATTGATTTTTTTTTTTTTTCATTGTACACACTACAGAATTAATTAATTTTTATATAATTATTATTTTTAATAAAATACAAAATATTGAGTACGTTTTTTTCAAGAAAGTACTATTTCAGTCTTTCAACTTCAAAATTTCAGGATTAATTCAATGTGTTACTTGTCATTTCTTTAATTATTTGTGAAATTTACAATACCATTTTTTTTTCAGTGAAAGCCTGCTGTTCACATCGAGCTCTGAGCCCATGATTTGGTGTTTTCAGCTCGGAGACGATTTTTGTGTAATTTTTGTAAAATGATCAAATACATAATTACTTTACAGTAGTCATTTTATTGTAATATTTATTTAATATTTTAATGTAATAATAATCCCAATAAAAATCATTATTTTATAGTCATTAAGTTGGTCAAAAAGCTATGGGAATGAGGCTTATGAAAAAATAAGTTGAAAGAAATATATCTTTTTAAAATTCTGTTCACTTTATGGTTGTGGAAAGAGATTTAAGTTGGTTCTTGTAAAAAGTAACCCAAGTGTATTTCCAAAATTGTTCAACTCTTAAGGCCTGGTTTCACAGACGGGCTTAGACTAAACCAGGATTAGGTCATAGTTCAATTAGGACATAATTTTTCATAAACATGCCTTAGAATACACATTACTGGTGTGCATCTTGAGACCAAACAAAGGCACTGATATATTTTAAGATCAGTCAGTGCAAGTTTCTTTCAGTTGACACGGCTCAGACTTACATTTTAGTCTGGAACTAGGCTTAAGCCTTGTCTGTGAAACCAGGGGTAAAAAGGATGGTTCACACACACACACAAAAAAAAGTTATTTTTAGATTTTTTGAATAATTTTAAATGCAGATGCACTCCTCAGCAAACAACCAACTTAATCTAAAATGAGTAATTCTTTCCAAATATTGCTATTCAAATCATTTAGAGAAAATTCCTGTATGTTTTCATAGCTTTACAATAATTTTATTCTATAATATATCTTGGAGAAAAAAATATCGCAATAGAATTTGTTTTCAATATCGTGCAGCCCTACGTGAAATGGAACTCTGATATTAATATAAGATGGTGGATGATTGTCAACATCTCTGTAATCCTGCAGTCTGTGTGTCCCGTTTGTGTTTGAGCGAGCGACGCCGCGCCAACTTGTTCTCTTTGCTCATTAGTGCTGGAGAAAGTCATGAATACTGCAGGTCGGCAGAGAGCTCATTACATCTCCTGCATTCAGCAGCAGCGTGAAAATTCTTC
The DNA here is from genome assembly GCA_018155175.1 of Sinocyclocheilus anophthalmus. NCBI lineage: Eukaryota > Metazoa > Chordata > Actinopteri > Cypriniformes > Cyprinidae > Sinocyclocheilus > Sinocyclocheilus anophthalmus. Next base: position 1,326,839 of record JADLZN010003193.1, read on the forward strand.
ACCCCTGACTGATCATTAATTACATGTCTTAGCAGGCAGCCGGAAAGAGAGCATGAGGAAATGACAGAGAGAGAAAGAAAAGTGAGCTTCTTCATAAAAAAGGCTGGCAGAAGAGTATAGAGAAAAAAAGAGTATTTGGAAATAATTTTTGCAACACAAAGATTCACATTTAAATCGCATTTTCTCTGTAGGCAGACATTTAATCGAGTTCACAGCTGATTTCTCAAGGTCAGCCTGTGCAGACCCTCTGTAGCGTCACACTGCTGGCAAGAGCCAAATCTCTGCTAAGCACTTGGCTGACTGATTAATTGATCAGATAACATTTGTGAGATCTCGTCTCTTCTACTCCAGCGATGACTCAACATTTGGCATCCTTCCTTCCATCTCTCTCTCTCTCTCTTCCTTTAGTGAAGAGCAGAGTTCACCTTGAGCAGTCAGTGGGAGCGCTCGGCTTCAGATGTCATTAACCAGGTGCTGGGCTCACATACTGCTTTATCATGCATCACTTGTCCTCACACTATAACATGATTTCTGCTAGAACAACCTTGTAATTTAAAGGTCAATTTAAGTAGTTTGTGAGAAATGAGAAGATAATTTTTTTGGAAAGGGCTTGAACAATATTTTTCAAACTTGAATCTATCGCTATATTTTTTATGTCACTATATTAATATAATGTAAAAAAAATATATATATGTATATATATATGTATAAATATATGTTATATATATTGTATATATGTATGTGTTGTTTATATATGTATGTGTGTGTATATATATCGTTTGTATATCTGTGATATATTAAGTATAATATAATGTGGGTATATAGTATATATGTGGATATGTGTATATATGTTGTCATATGTGTATATGTGTGTATATATTAATATGTGTATGTAATATTATATTATATTGTATATGTGTATATGTTGTTATGTATATATTGTATATATGTATAAAATGTTGTGTGTGTATATATATATATATAGTGTGTATATATACAGTGGGTACGGAAAGTAGTCAACCCCCTTAAATTTTTACTCTTTGTTATATTGCCGCCATTTGCTAAAAATCATTTAAGTTAATTTTTTTCCCTCATTATGTACACACAGCACCCCATATTGACAGAAAACACAGAATTGTTGACATTTTTTTAGATTTATTAAAAAAGAAAAACTGAATATCACATGGTCCTAAGTATTCAGACCCTTTTGCTGTGACACTCATATATTTAACTCAGGTGCTGTCCATTTCTTCTGATCATCCTTGAGATGGTTCTACACCTTCATACTGATTGGACTTGATTAGGAAAGCCACACACCTGTCTACATAAGACCTTACAGCTCACAGTGCATGTCAGAGCAAATGAGAATCATGAGGTCAAAGGAACTGCCTGGAGAGCTCAGAGACAGAATTTTGGCAAGGCACAGATCTGGCCAAGGTTCAAAAAAATTTCTGCTGCAACTAAGGTGCCGAAGAGCACAGTGCCTCCATAATCCTTAAATGGAAGACATTTGGGACGACTAGAACCCTTCCTAGAGCTGGCCGTCCGGGCAAACTGAGCTATCGGGGAGAAGAGCCTTGGTGAGAGAGGTAAAGATGAGCCCAAAGATCACTGTGGCTGAGCTCCAGCGATGCAGTCGGGAGATGGGAGAAAGTTGTAGAAAGTCAACCATCACTGCAGCCCTCCACCAGTCGGGCTTTATGGCAGAGTGGCCCGACGAAAGCCTCTCCTCAGTGCAAGACACATGAAAGCCCACATGGAGTTTGCTAAATACACCTGAAGGACTCCAAGATGGTGAAAATAAGATTATCTGGTCTGATGAGAACAAGATAGAACTTTTTGGCCTTAATTCTAGCGGTATGTGTGGAGAAAACCAGGCCCTGCTCATCACCTGTCCAATACAGTCCCAACAGTGAAGCATGTTGGTGGCAGCATCATGCTGTGGGGGTTTTTTTCAGCTGCAGGGACAGGACGACTGTTGCAATCGAGGGAAAGATGAATGCGGCCAAGTGCAGGGATATCCTGGACGAAAACCTTGTGTTCAGGACCTCAGACTGGGCCGAAGGTTACCTTCCAACAAGACAATGACCCTAAGCACACAGCTAAAATAACGAAGGAGTGGCTTCACAAACACTCTGTGACTGTTCTTGAATGGCCCAGCCAGAGCCTGACTTAAACCCAATTGAGCATCTCTGGAGAAACCTAAAAATGGCTGTCCACCAACGTTTACCATCCATCCTGACAGAACTGGAGAGGATCTGCCAGGAGGAATTGCAGAGGATCCCCAAATCAGGTGTGAAAATCTTTTTGCATCTTTCCCAAAAAGACTCATGGCTGTATTAGATCAAAAGGTGCTTCTACTAAATACTGAGCAAGGGTCTGAATACTTAGGAACCATGTGATTTTTCAGTTTTTCTTTTTTTAATAAATCTGCAAAAATGTCAACATTTCTGTGTTTTTCTGTCAGTATGGGGTGCTGTGTGTACATTAAAATTAACTTAAATGATTTTAGCAATGGCTGCAATATAACAAAGAGTGAAAATTTAAGGGGGTCTGAATACTTTCCGTACCCACTGTATATGTATATATGTGTGTATATATATATGTGTGTATATACAGTATATATATACATATATGTATGTATGTGTGTATATATAAATATCTTGTATATATTTGTATATATATATATATAATTATGTGTGTGTGTGTGTGTGTAATATATACAGTATATATATATATAATATATATATATGTGTGTATATCTCTCTGTATTAATGTGTGTATATATATATTAATATTTGGTGTGTATATATATATGTATAACAAATATGACTGGTGTATATATATATATTGTATAATGTGTGTATATATATATAGGTATATAGGTGTGTGTATATATCGATATGTATAGTGTGTGTATATATCTAAGGTATATATGTGTGTATATATATCTATGTTATATGTGTGTTATAATCTATTTATATTGTGTGGTATATATATATGTATATATGTGGTGTAATATATATATGTTGTGTATATCTGTATATGGTAATGTTTGTATATATGTATATGGTTGTAATATGTAGTGTATATATGTAATGTGTATATATGTGTGTATTGTTATGTGTATATGCGTGTAATATGTTATGTGTTATCTATATATATGTTAATGTTTTATATATTATAGGGTTATATATGTGTGGTATATACATATATTAGCTAGTTGTATATATGTCTATGTATATATGGTGTGGATATATTTTATATGTGTGTATAATATATGTATATATGTGTGTGTATAGATTATAGTATATATGTGTGTATAATATATATGTATATATTGTGTGTATAATAATATATATGTGTGTATATATATATATTAATGTATATATGTGGGGGTATTATATATATATGTATATATGTGTCTATATATATCTATATGTATATACCTGTATAGCTGTGTTTATATAATATATGGGTATATATGTGTGTATATTATGTATATGTATATATGTGTTGATTATATTTTGTGATATATATATATTATATGTATTATGTGTTTATCTAATGTGTGTATATATAAATGTAATATGTGTGTATATATATATATACTGTATATATGTGTGTATATATACTGTATTTTTGTGTATATATATATGTATAGATGTGTGTAATATATATGTATATATGTGTGTATTAAGTATATATGTTGTATATATAGTAGTATATGTGTGTGTGTATATATATATGTGGGATAGATATATGTGTGTATATATGATGTGTGTATATATGTATATGTGGTATATATGTATATGTGATGTAGTGTATGTTTGTATATCATATGTATATCTGTGTGTTATCATATAGTATATATGTGGTGGTATATATATATATGTTATATAGGTGTGTATATATATATACGTAATATGTTTGTTTAATTATATGTATATATGTGTGTATATATATATATGTCTAAGTTGTGTATATTATATATGTATATATGTGTCTATATATATAAATGGTATATATGTGTGTATATATATATATAATGTACTATATTGTGTATATATATATTCTTATATATGTGTGTATAATATATATATGGATATATGGTGGTGTATAATATATATGTCATAGTGTGCATATCTATATATGTATCTTGTGTGCCTATATATATATGTATATCTGTTGGTGCATCTCTATAGTATTATATATGTGGCATATATATATATTTCTCTGTTGAATATAATATTGTATATATGTGTTGCATAATAATATATCTATGTATAATATGTGTCTATATATATTAGTATAATATGTGGTGCATCGAATTATATATGTATATATGTGTGTATAATATATATATATATATATTTTGTATATATATATATATATATATTGGGTAATATGTATATCTATATATGTGTGTATATATATAATTATATATGTGTGTATATATATTGTAGTATATGTGTGTATATTATATATGTGTATATGTGTATATTTATTGTATATGTGTGTATATATATATATGTGTATATGTGTGTATATATGTATATGTTTGTATAATAGTGTAGTATGTGTGTTTGTGTGTGTATGTGTGTATATATATATGTATATATGTATATATAAATATATATATGTATAATATGTGTGTCTATTAGATATGTATATTTGTGTGTATATAAAATATTGTGTTATTATCTGTGTATATGTGTGTATTGTATATATATATGTGTGTTATATGTTATATATAATATATATGTGTGTAATGTATATATATATCTTATCTCTTTGTGTATATGTAATATATATAATATATGTGTGTATATGTATGTGTTAATATATGTTTGTGTGTGTGTATATATATGTGTGTATATGTGTGTATATGTGTGTGTGTGTGCTTGTGTGTATATATATGTGTGTATATATTGTGTATATATGTGTTATATATGTATATATAGTATGTGGGTATATTGTATATATATGGTGTGTAATATATAATATATGTGTGTATATGTATATATATATATCTATATGTGTGTTATGTTTTATATATATATAGTATTTTGTATATGTATATATATATATATATGTGTGTATAATGTTGTCTATTATAGTAATATAGATAATATATGTGTGTATAGAGTTTCGGGCGTATATTGTAGAATCATCTGAAGACGACCAGTAATGTATGTATATCTTCGGCTGCACGATTAATCGCAAGCGATATTTAACGCGCATCTTATCAGTAAAGCCGGTTCTGTGATTAGTAAATCTCCAGCATGTGCTTTCAGATTGAGCAGCGTTTACTACACAGAGCCGTTGTTCACTGATTAGCTGCGCAAAACCATGTTCATATTCGCGCGATTTTTGGCGCAGCTATTCAGTGAAAAACGGCTCTGTGTAGTTAATGTTGCTCAATGTGAAAGCACGCAGGTGATGGAGATTTACAGCTGATTAAAGAACCGGCTTTACTGACAAAATGCGCGTTAAATATCGCATGCGATTAATCGTGCAGCCCTAATATATATATAATTATATATGTATGTATATATATTTGTAATGTATGTATGTCATGTATATAGATATATATATATATAATACAGTGGGGAAAAAAAGTATTTAGTCCGCCACCAATTGTGCAAGTTCTTCCACTTAAAAAGATGAGAGAGGCCTGTAATTTTCATCATAGTATACCTCAACTATGAGAGACAAAATGAGGGAAAACAATCCAGAAAATCACATTGTAGGATTTTTAAAGATTTTATTTGCAAATTATGGTGGAAAATAAGTATTTGGTCCATAACAAAAAAACAAAATTTCATCTCAATACTTGGTTATATACCCTTTGTTGGCAATGACAGAGGTCAAACTTTTCTGTAAGTCTTCACAAGGTTTTCACACGCTGTTCCTGTTATTTTGGCCCATTCCTTCATGCAGATCTCCTCTAGAGCAGTAATGTTTTGGGGCTGTCGCTGGGCAACACGGATTTTCAACTCCCTCCAAAGATTTTCTATGGGGTTTAGATCTGGAGACTGGCTAGGCCACTCAGGACCTTGAAATGCTTCTTACGAAGCCACTCCTTCGTTGCCCGGCGGTGTGTTTGGGATCATTGTCATGCTGAAAGACCCAGCCACGTTCCATCTTCAATGCCCTTGCTGATGGAAGGAGGTTTTCACTCAAAATCTCACGATACATGGCCCCATTCATTCTTTCGTTTACACGGATTAGTCGTCTTGGTCCCTTTGCAGAAAAACAGCCCCCAAGCATGATGTTTCCACCCCCATGCTTCACAGTAGGTATGGTGTTCTTTGGATGCAACTCCGCATTCTTTCTCCTCCAAACACGACAAGTTGAGTTTTTACCAAAAAGTTATATTTTGGTTTCTTCTGACCATATGACATTCTCCCAATCTTTTTCTGGATCATCCAAATGCTCTCTAGCATACTTCAGACGGGCCTGGACATGTACTGGCTTAAGCAGGGGGACACGTCTGGCACTGCAGGATTTGAGTCCCTGGCGGCGCAGTGTGTTACTGATGGTAGCCTTTGTTACTTTGGTCCCAGCTCTCTGCATGTCATTCACTAGGTCCCCCGTGTGGTTTTGGGATTTTTGCTCACAGTTCTTGTGGTCATTTTTACCCCACGGGGTGAGATCTTGCGTGGGGCCCCAGATCGAGGGAGATTATCAGTGGTCTTGTATGTCTTCCCTTTTCTAATAATTGCTCCCACAGTTGATTTTCTTCACACCAAGCTGCTTACCTATTGCAGATTCATTCTTCCCAGCCTGGTGCAGGTCTACAGTTTTGTTTCTGGTGTCCTTTTACAGCTCTTTTGTCTTGGCCATGGTGGAGTTTGGAGTTTGACTGTTTGAGGTTGTGGACAGGTGTTTTTTATACTGATAATGAGTTCAAACATATGCCATTAATACAAGTAACGAGTGGAGGACAGAGGAGCCTCATAAAGAAGAAGTTACAGGTCTGTGAGATCCAGAAATCTTGCTTGTTTGTAGGTGTCCAAATACTTATTTTACCGAGGAATTACCAATTAATTCTTTAAAAATCCTACAGTGTGATTTTCTGGATTTTTTTTTCCTCATTTTGTCTCTCATATTTGAGGTATACCCATGATAAATTACAGGCCTCTCTCATCTTTTTAAGTGGGAGAACTTGCACAATTGGTGGCTGACTACATACTTTTTTGCCCCACTGTATATATGTTATATGCATATTATATTATATATTATGTTATATTATATTATATTATGTGTATATGTATTGTATATATTATATATATATATATATAATATATATATATAGATGTGCTACATTTAAAGGTAGGTGCATTATGTGTCTTTTTTAAAGCAAAAATTTTTTTTATATATTATTTTGCCATATGCTTAAAAAAAAGACATCAAATGCCCTTAAATGGAGCCCCATTTTCCTTCAGCAGCTCCCTTTGTTTATAAAGAAATTATTGGTAATTTTTTGTTTAAGCTCCTTCGGACTATTAAATTAAATATCAATTAAACTATATATTTAATATTATTTCATGTGTTTATTATTTTTTATTTATTTAATAATTATTTTAATTCACTAATAGTTCAGCTGTATCCTTTACATAAAACTTATAAAATACTTATATATACATACAGATGCTTTTATCAAACTTAATTTAAATGCACGTCATTCATTAATTTAATCCATTTTCTGTTAAGTCCATTTCTGAGTAAAGATTTTAAAAGAATTCTCATTTTAAATTACTTTTATTTTTGTTTACTCTGAGGTGGACATAGGCTTTCATACTTTTTCTATTCCATGTGTTTTGGGTGTAAAAATTGTTAAAATCATTTGTTTTGCTAATAAATAAAGGGTAAATGTGAGCAAGGTGAGCCACAGCTCCCTCTGCTGGCATGGATAACACGGAGACCCTCGCAACACACACACACAGCATGATCCTCATAATCTAAAACCATTAGTAGACCATTTCAGTAATATACAAAATGACCATTGTTTTTTATAATTGTAATGATTCTAAAACGACTCAATGAAGCATTTGCACACACAGCATCAGTGCCGCCCCTGTTTCTCACCTGGAACTGTACTTCTGCAGAATGCTCTCCAGCGTGCTCACAAGCTCCTCGGAGTTCACAGTCTTCTGGCTGCCCAGAGAATGCATCTTCTCGTAGAAGTCAGCGATCTCCATCCTGGCCTGCGTGAAGTGACACAGCTGCTCCGACAAATGGGGAAGGAGATCCTCCAGGTTGGGAGTGGAGCCTCCGGCTGTGTGACGGCCCATGGAGACCACCTTCTTCAGTTCGTTGTTCAGGGACGTATAGATGGTTCTGATGGAATCCTTGCGGCTGAAGAATGACTGACCACCTGCATGATACACACTTTAATATGATGGCATTAAAACAATACAATGCAGGAGGCACTTCTAGTGTTTCAGCTTGAATATTAATTCAGTAACAGAACACACAGATGGAGATGCATTATGTATGACCACATGGCACCATCTTCTGTATTTCAATTATACTACCCTGTCACACAGGGTCCAAAAAATAACATGCATTACATTGGATTGGTACATGAACAGTACCATCCAGTGTTTTTTGGACTTGGACCAGCCGACCAGGGTAATACCACTTTTTTGGCATATTCGAAACATGACATTACCATGGTACATGTAGGGTAATGCTATTTTTTTCTCTATGGCTTGTTATGGCACATAAAAAAAGCATGGTATTATCCTGGCAAAGGTCCAAAAACATCATCTTGCCATGATATGTTACTGAATTACTAGCATAATCAGAAAGTGTTACCATCTGATACCTATGGAAGCTGATTTCCACCACGTAAGAAAAATATCATGCTCTGGTAAATCAAGTTTTACACAAAGTCAAATTTAATCAAGTTTTACATAAATTAAATTAAATTCATGAGATACGGTCATTACTATGTCAAATCACATTAAAATTTAAAATTATGTATTATGACAGTCATAATAATTTGAGATAAATGGAAACATTATAATGATAAGTAAAAAGTTATAATTATGACAAATCACGATGTAATTACGTATTGGCATTAAATATCAAATTTGAGATGAAAAGTCAATTACAACAAATCATAATTATGATATAATTACAATTATGTGCTATGAAAAAATGTCAGTTATAACATGTCAAATGTTTTGTCAACTTTATAGCTTTGTTGTGATTATGACTTAATTTTGACTTGTCATAATTGACGTCAGTTCTTTATGTTTAACTTATGACCTTTTATCTCATAATTTCGACTTTCGATTTCATAATAATGACTTGGTATCTCAATGTTTACTTTCTCATAATTTTGACAGTCATAATGTTTATTTTCCATCTCATAATTGTGGCCTAAAATCTCATATTTTGTGTCAATTTCAACGTTTTACCTCAATTTTATTGTTTAATATCAATTTCGACTTAATCTCATAATTGTTATTTTAACTTATCCATTTATATCTTATAATTCTGACTTTATCTCAGAATTTTGTGTCGATATCTGTAATCCATATTTATAATTTTGACTTTTATGTCATAATTTTAATTTAATTTTTTTGTTTTTCTTGTGTGGAGGAAATGGGCTACCAAATACCTCCACGGTCGCACCAGCAGATTTGGAAATGCTTCTCTCACACCTAGTTTCTGCCCGAGGAAAGTCATGTTGTGGTAGGCTTTCTCCGCGGCTGCCAGGTGTGCGAGAGCGGCCAGCAGAGACGCCCAGATGGCACCCGCGCTCTTACTGGCGTCCTTCTCCTTCTCCACATAATCCTTCGCCCTGTCGAACCAGAACATCCCGAGCTGAGTGAAGAAACTCTCGAGCACGGCTCGCTCTTTGGGAACCGGCCGGAGCTCATCGTCGCGCTGCGTGTCACACATGATGACAGACAGTGAGAATCAGCGCAGTTCCACTTGCAGCTGCCGCACATTCACGCGACAGCGTTATTAAACTGTTTGATGCGCGCGTTATGTTGTGTCCGACAGTCGCGGTCGCTGGAAAAGACCAAAATGTATCACACCATCGAAATTAAGCGATTCAAACGGTTTTCTGTTGGTAAAATGCACATTCTTGGTGCTAAACGCCACCATGACACTTTTCAATGACAACACTACGGCACATCAAACGAGACAATACATCTATATACGAAACGCGCATACTATACAAGAAATGCGCAAATGGTTCAAACTTGATTTTAAATATAAAATGTTTGTTATATCTCTATGTTCATTAAACCTTATTATATTGCAAAGACTCAGTAGCAAAACAAAAAAGCTGTCAAAAAATGTGTTTTAGTCAATAATTCAAAACTATGCAGAATAAACTGACATTTATAAACCTGTAACAAATGTATATACATTCTGAATAGTGGCATATACTTTTCGATTTTAAGTGCAATTTTAATTCTGAATAGGCCGCCATTTAGATGCAGTTTAAATGTTTACATCACAGTCATAATAAAAAAGGTCCCTTTCATTTTTCGCGTGGGCAGCAGTTGTCATGCCAGCTTCTGCCGTAAACGTTTCGCTTCGGCTTTGTTCTTTGCGACGCTGACAGTCGCTCGCCGGCAGACTGGGGCAGGGCTGCTTGTAAGATCGGAGACAACTGATCGTCCGCGTATCTGTCCGAAGGTCCTAATTTATTCAAATTAATCCTTCGCATCGGGCCTAATGGATCCCAGTCGAATCATACAGGCTCTGAAGGGCACCATAGACCCGAATCTCAGGCTAGCGGCTGAGAATGAACTCAACCAGGTCAGTGAACCATCATCTAGAGAAGTTTGATGTTTCTCTAGGAAACACAAACACAGTAAGAGCAGAGATGCTTTCAGTGAATATTCTAAGTTGGGGCCTGATTTGAATGCATAAGGCAGGTTCATGTTTAATTAGTCACTATTTTATATTTGTTTACTATTTAGGTGGTTGATTTTGTTTGTATAATGTTGCAAACTAGTTGCATTGCATCAAAGCATCAGTGTGCAACAACAGAGGCAAATGCCTATTTAAAATAATATTTGTGACCTGTGCTTTATTCTAAGATCTGGTCTGGTTTACTCTTGATTCCAGAGAGAGAGAGAAATAAAAAACCTAATACCCCTAATGAATGATGTGCAATGTGCACTACTACTGAATTTATAGGTGTTATATGACATTTTTCATTGTGTCCTGATTCTGCTGCAGGTAAATCACCGTTGCAGACCACTGATGCAATTCGGTGCAATCTGCACTCTGTGCAAAGCGCTCTCTATACAAAGTCAGTTCTCGTCTAGATGAACTCATATGTGGTTGGGAGAGCTGATGTGCCTGCATACAAAAAGCGTACAATTTCTTTTTAATGAATTAGTTTCATTATTTCAGTTCTTTGCATTACATTTGCCATCCAATTGGTTGTTTGTTATATTTGTTATGAAGAGGATTTAATGATATTTTCTCACTATAAGCTGTTTCAGTAATTCTGAATTATTGGATACAGGTAGCATGAAACCAACAATTTTGTGTGATAATGTCATAATTTTGGAGCTATATTGGGTCGCCACTTGATCTCGGTCCTGAAGAAAAGCCAGTCACTGAGAACAGTGACACTTGAGTCCAGATAAACCATGTGGGATCGCAGATTGCTAATGTTTACAAAAAATCAAAGTCATCAGTCTCTTGAATTTCTTTTTTTTTTTTTCAGTCTTACAAGATCATCAACTTCGCCCCAACTCTGCTGCAGATCATTGTGTCGGACCAGGTGGAGTTTCCTGTGCGACAGGCAGGTGAGAGCTCCTCTTTTTATACCTTTAGAAATGACTGATTAATCAAGCTGAGATTCTGAATCTGAATGACCCAAGTGGAATCATTCTGGATTGAGATCTTTCCCTTTACCATTAGTCATTATATTCTTCCTTTAGCTGCCATCTACCTGAAGAACATGGTGAGTCAGTACTGGCAGGACCGAGAGACCACTCTGGGGGAGGTGGTGTTTCCTTTCAACATTCATGAGAACGATCGCGGACAGATCCGAGAAAACATGGTGGAGGCCATTATTCGCTGTCCAGAGTCCATAAGGTGAGTCAGTTGTGCAAGGACGGCATTTTTGCAGGTGTTATTGCTTGAAAATGACTTTTTTTTGTCGGTTGGCAGGGCTCAGTTGACAGTATGTTTGCGTGCCATAATAAAACACGACTTTCCTGGACGGTGGACGGGCGTAGTGGACAAAATGAATCTGTATCTGCAGTCACAGAACAGTGGGAGCTGGTACGGTAGTCTGCTCGCTCTTTACCAACTCGTCAAAAACTATGAGTGAGTGAACCGCAAGATTTTTGTTTCTCTTAAGGATATTTTTATCACAGTTTAGTCATGTCATAATTGTCACCCTAAAATCAGTTTGAGGTTAAAGGAATAGTTCACTCAAAAATGAACTGTCAAAATACGAGTCCATAATAATGCTTCCTCCAGTGAAAAAGTCCATTCTCTGTTGTCCTCAAACTTCAAAATCCACCAACATATTTGTTTTGAAGTGTTTTCCTGATGCTTGATGTGTGCATATTTCTCTCCTGATTCAGATGAGACAACGTTTTTCACTGGACAAAGCAATATTATGGATAGAGGACATGAAGCAACAGTTTGATTTAATGATGGATTTGTTCATTACAAATACGCAGGTTTTTAACTTCACATGACTTTGGACTGATGGACTGGAGTCGTGTGGATTGCTTGTGTATTATTGTGATGTTTTTATCAGCTGTTTGGACTCTCATTCTGACGGCACCCATTCACTACAGAGGATCCACTGGTGAGCAAGTGATGTAATGCTCCAAATCTGTTCTGATGAAGAAACAAACTCATTTGGTTGGCCTGAAGTTAAGCAAATTGTTCCAAAATGTAAATTCTTGGGTGAACTATTCCTTTAAATCAGAGGTCTATGGAAGAGTAAATTGAAATATGTATGAAAGTTGATCATTATGGTTCTGTGGTGGTCAGGTTTAAGAAGGCTGAGGAGCGGGACCCCCTGTTGGCTGCAATGCAGGTCTTCTTGCCACGGATCCAGCAACTCATCACTCAACTTCTGTCTGATGCCACCTTCATCTCAGTTCTGATCCAGAAGCAAATCCTAAAGATTTTCCATGCACTTGTACAGGTGTGTGTGAGCATTTGTTTACCAGGTTATTCCCAAGTGCTAAGTGCTAAGTCCTGGTTTGTGTTTGCATCTGCAGTATTCCCTTCCACTACAGCTGATCAATAACACCGTCATGACCCACTGGATGGAGATCCTGCGGACAGTTGTGGATCGGGACGTCCCAGCAGTACGTTTGGGAAGCATTTTTCCTCACAGTTAAGATCTTATTGGTAAATATGATTCCATGACTCGATGCTGAATGATTTTCAGGAGACTCTGGAAGCTGATGAGGACGATCGACCAGAACTGATCTGGTGGAAATGCAAGAAATGGGCTCTGCACATTATCACGAGAATGTTTGAGAGGTGATTAAACAAGCCAGACCACAAGCACTTAAAATAGAAAGAACTTTATTGGTCCCCTAATAGGAAATTCACTTTTCACAATGGCAGACTTAAAAACCGAGCAGTACCCAGCAATTCTTTTTTTAATGTCAATAACTTGATTATATAATTTTTCTTACATATTAATTGTATATTTTCTATGATTATTTACAGTCATTTTTTAACCTCAATAACTTGGAATATTATATTAATTATATTATATTATGGAATATTGTGTATTTTTGTGTATTATATTTTGTATATTAGAGGTATATTTTGATCACAATAACTTGGAATTATATTATATTTTGTACATTAATTGTATATTTTGGAAAAAAAAAAAAAAAAAAAAAAATAATTAATTAATTTACTTTTGTTATCCCAATGGACTTGAATATTGTGTATTTTTGTGTATATTTTGTATATTTTGATACAATAATTTGGAATTTTTATATTTATTATTTATATATATATCCACGTGTATCTATATAGGATTTGTAAATCTAATGAGTATAAATTATATATTTGTAATTTTATATATTTTGTATATTTTGATCAAAATAACTTTGGAATTATATTATATATTATATTATATTATAATTGCTTTGTGCTGATTGTCTATTCTCGATATGGGTCCAGGAATGTACAAAAGAAATATGTTGAGGTTTGCTGCTTTTCTTGAAGACTTATGCTGTAGGAATCCAGCAGGTATGAACAGCATTTGTAGTGTAAATAAAAAAATATCTAAAATCGAATGGCATTTAAAAACCATATTATTTTGGTACCATGGTACAGTGATGTACGATGATTGCTGATCCTGTTTTTTCCTGCAGGTCTTGTTAAAAGTGATCGACCAGCACAGACAGAGGCAGTACGTGAGTCCTCGCGTCCTCCAGCAGGCTCTGAGCTACATGACTCAGGGCGTCTCGCACTCGCTCACATGGAAACAGATGAAACCGCACGTGCAGGTGGGAACCAGCATCACATGACTTCATATAAATGATGACTTTCATGCAGCTTAATATCTCTGTCTCTGCAGACTATAACTCAGGAGGTGGTGTTTCCTCTGATGTGCTATAAAGATGAAGATGAAAGACTATGGCAGGAAGATCCGTATGAGTACATCCGCATGAAATTCAGTCAGTGTGCTTGGTTAATATTTTTTTTTCTCCTTGTTGCTTTGTAAAGCTTGCTTATTCTGATTATTTGGCCATTAAGTTCTCTTGACAGTGTCATTGCACTAATTTCACATATTGTCCAATTTATGAATATGAGAGAGTGTAAAAAGAGAGATGTTTTAATAGTGTTTCTGATTAAAAACCTCAATAGCATTATTACATTCCAGCTGGGAAATTCAGATGAAACAGGAAAACGGTCAGTTCAGAAGTTTACTCAAAAATATAAATTTTTTCATATATTAATGACTTATAAAACTAAAAGAAAATGGAATTAAATTTTTTTTTTAATTGAATGATCTATTTATTAAATTTTTTAAATGTATATATTTATTTAGTTTTTATACTTATTTATTTTTAACTAGATTTTCACTCATTTTTTGCCATTATACGTTATGAAAGACGGCACATCATTGCAACTAATTTATGTTTCTCTTGTCTCACAACTCGTGAGTATTTGACATAAACACAAAGATGTTTAATGCTTATTACGCCAAAATAGTGTTTGATTCCTCAAGATAGATTCATTTTTGTGAATCAGTGAATTGTCAATTCCGAACTCATTCATCAGTTCAACATGTGTTTTCTCATCATCGTTCAGAAATTCCCTTATGTAAGTGTTTTAATTAACAAATTAAAAACGTAGGTATATACTATATATATAAATACTATATATATAGTATTATTTATTTACTATATATTTTTTTTATTTTAAATTCAAAATCTGATTAATTTGATTAAAATAGCTTGTTTATTTTTAATATTACTAGACTTTAACAGTTTTAATTTATGCATTGAGCATTTTCAATATGGTTGACTACAATGGCTGTTTGGTTGATTATGGTTTTTCTGATGCATTTCAGTCGAGGCTGAAAAATATTGAGAACTGCCTGCTTGCAAGCAGTTTAATTTTCTGTCAGTGAATTCAGGAATAGATTGTGTAATGATATGATTGACTGATCTGTGTGGTTCCTTGTGTGTGTTCTGCTGTAGATATGTATGATGATCATGTGTCCCCTGCCACGGCTGCTCAGACTCTGTTATGTACTGCAGCCAGGAAGAGGAAGGAGGTGAGTCCACCCTCAGACCGCTCTTTAACTCCAGAGCTCTTGTTTACATTCACATTCCAAAGAAGCACTCCAGACTTGCCACGAAACGCCTTTAGATCTGATCAGAATTACTTGCTAGAGATACTGGAGGGAAGCACTGTTCAAGGGAAGGATTCAGCGTGAAATAACCTCAAGTATTTCATTGCAGGTGCTGTTTTCTGCAAAAATGAACAGAGGTCACACATTCACATATGATTTAATTTCACATTTTTAGGGGTAAATGGGTTCTATCATCACCTGTGGGTTCATGCTCTCATCCTTTCCATGTCCTTCTCAGGTCTTGCCACATATGATGGAGTTTTGCCATCAGATCCTCATGGATCCTAACACGGACCCCCGCAGGAAGGATGGGGCACTGCATGTGATCGGTGCCTTGGCTCAACCCTTGCTAAAGGTTAGATTCAATAAGCAAGATCTTCTCTGTGTTCCCAATTTAATTACCAGCTTTCTGCATTAGTGTTCCTGCTTGTCCTTGTCTTTCTGCAGAAGCGGGTGTACAGGGACCAGATGGAGCTCATGTTACAAAACTATGTGTTTCCTCTGCTCAACTCTAATCTTGGCTACTTAAGGGCCCGGGTGAGTGAGTGTTTACTGCCAACCGTTTAACTGCCAGATGAAATTATTAAATGCCACTAACTATTTAGTAGGCATCAGTGTTTTTTAATATTATTTATATACTATTATTATTTTATTTACTATTAGATTTTATTTTTTCAAATATAGTTTGTATTTTCAATTTATTCCATTTATTTTTATTTTTTTAATTTAGTAAATTTATTATGTGCTTTTGACATTTTCTTTTTTGTTTGTTTTCAAATATTTTCTTTTTATTTCAGTTTTAGTTTTTATTTCAGTTGATACTTTAGTACTTAAACGTATTTCAGTTACCATTCTAATTTTCGTTCACTTGATTCCCATGTAATATTTATTATTATTATTTTTTTCAGCTTTATTTCAATTAACAAAAATGTTAATACAGTAGGATTGGTCTGGATGGTCAACTAATCATCTTATCAACAGACTAGTCAGTTATTGAGTTTTTCTTTACATTTAAAGTTATCTTAATTAAAATTGTATGATTGTGTTACCTTGAACTGTTCATTTGTTAAATGAACATTACTTGGATACGTTCACTTCTGATAACGGATCACTCTAAATTGTAATGTAGACTCATGCATTTTCTGTAAAGCTGCTTTGAAACGATGTGTATTGTGAAAAGCGCTATACAAATAAATTTGAATTGAATTGAAAACTTTAAAGATCTTCTCAGAGAGGGTTTTGGCATGATAACTAACCATTTGACTAACTGTCAGCATGGTAAAACCATCTCAGAGAAATTGTGTCCATAAATTCAACCCTCTAAAGTGGCGCCGTTACAGACATTAAAGCACCGCATTCTTAACAAATTCAAGACAATTACTGTCAAATTTCAAATTGCCTGCTGTGAGAAATGCTCCTGTCTTGTTTTGTTTTGCTTTTTTCTGAGAACTCTTAATAGTTTTGTGCAATTTGAAGTTGTTAATTAGCGTGGTTATTTGTCTACTATCGTATCATTTACCCTATTAATGGTCTGTGCTCATAGTCCATTTCTGGTGAACATGACCAACTGGTCACTCAAACAACCCACGACTATTGAATTTCAGAGTATGTTTTGCCCAGTGCTTTAGCTATCAAAACTGCATCTGTCAAGAGTCCTTCAAAGCAACACTGGTTTCCATGGAGCTGTAATTCTGGTCTCTCTGCGGTGTGTGTGCAGTCGTGCTGGGTGCTGCACTCGTTCAGTCCTCTGAAGTTCCATAACGAGCTGGTCCCTGATGACGCTGTGTCGCTTGGTCAACAGACCCTGGTGATGACAAAGGAGATGCCGGTCAAAGTGGCGGCGCCATTGCACTGCAGATGCTGTCAGACCCAGGAACGAAGTTTGATGCCTCCCCCCCCCAAAAAAAAAAAACACACACACACACACACACACACACACACACTTTAAAGGGATAGTTCACCCAAAAATGACAATTTGCTGTTCATTTACTCACCCTCAGGCCATCCAAGATGTAGGCGACTTTTTTCTTCAGTAAAACAGTAAAGAAGGTTTTTTGCTGGTGATTCATAAAATGCAAGTCAGCGGCTTAAATAAAATAAAAGAAGCTTCAATATATAAAAATATGTCTGCTTTGTCAAACCAAAATCATAATGAAAATACAGTAAATGCGTCTACTTTCATTTGAGAACAAAATGCAGCAGAACACTAATGCACTTATTAAGCATCAAATTAGTTTTACTAAATTAAATTGGTTTACTCTCTGTAATTGGTTTAAGAGATAAGTGGATTAACCTATTTAAATGCAAGTCTGCTGTCTGCCCGTCCAGTACTTCCATAATTCTTCCCTCTTTCCATTTTTTGTGTATTGTTTGAGTGCAGCTAAGGTCTACATGCGACCCTTCATCAAGCCTGTGATGCAGGAGCTGCTGCACATCATCAAAGAAACTGAGAACGATGACCTCACCGGTGTCATTCAGAAGATGATCTGTGAATACAGCGAGGAAGTGGCCGTCATCGCGGTGGATATGACACAGAACCTGGTACTGCACTCGCTTTATCAGTTTAGCATTAAAGGCAGGGTAAGTGATTTTTCAAAAACACTTTAGAAAACTGATTCGGGCCGAATAGCAAAACAAACTTGTAGCCAATCAGCAATAAGGGGCGTGTCTACTCATGATGTGGAGGAGAGAGTGTTCAGTGCATGGGACGGACATTAGCAAGCCGAGTGACATAAAGATAGAGATGGCGGATAAAAAAAAACAAAAGAGGAAAACGTCTGCGGAACGATAAGGCAAGAAGTAGTACCCGTGTAAATATCGGATCAGCTTTCCAGCGCTGGAGAGAACTCAAGGAGCGGAGGCCTGCGATCGGACGCCGAGGTTGCTTTGTTTCTTCTCGATAGGTGAGTAACACCGTGTCTACAACAGCTAAAGTCTGCCTACACTGGACGCGATCAAACGACCGTTGAAAACCATTTGAAATTTGTGTCAGCACGTCATAAATAGAACCTGGCAGCAGTTTTCTGTCGGGATTTGTTGCGCCGTGCCGCTCACGTCCGTAGACACGGTGTAACATTGGTTTTGCTTTGTTCCACAGAACTAAACGTTGTTGCCTGGGTTGCGTACGTATGTTTGAGGCGGTGCTATCAAAATAGGGGCGAGACCCTTTTGGTGTAGGGGCGTGTTTTGGTGTGTGTGTGGTGATTTCAAATATCAACATTGGCTACCAGGAATCACTTACTCTGTCTTTAAGTAATTACAGGGTTTCATGCTAAAAAGAGGTTGTTGTGCACAGGCGGAGATCTTCAGCAAGATTCTCCAGAGTGAAGAATACGAGGAAAGTGAAGATAAGACTGTGATGGCTCTGGGTATCCTCAGCACCATAGACACCATCCTCACAGTCATGGGGGACCGAAAAGAGGTTTGGACACGTGCTTAAGACCTTTTTCATGAATTTTTTAGCATGAGAAGATACTCTCTTATACTTACTGTTTTTTTTTTTTTTTTTTTTTTTTTTCCCGATATTTTTGGTAATAAATTAATACTTTTATCAGCGTGGGATTGATCCAATGTGTTTAATTATCGGAAGTGACAGCAAGGCATTTATAGCTTATAATGTTAATATTCTCAAATAAATGCTGTTATTAGAATGATTTCTGAAGGATCATGTGACACTGAAGACTGGAGTAATGATGCTGAAAATTCAATTTTGCCTTTACAGAAATAAATGACATTTTAAAATGTAGAAAACAGTTAGTTTAAATTGTAATAATATTTCACAATATTATTGTTTTTACTGTATTTTTGATCAAGTAAATGCAGCCTTGATCACATAAGAGACATCTTTCAAAATAATAAAAAAATCGGATCGGCCCCAAACTTTTTAAATGATATGTTCATTACTTGTATATTACTTGCAAAAAACTTTCAAATTTATTTAATTTAATTCTATTTTTATTTTTAACTTAAGTAGTCAAAAAAATTCAGAGTTCTTCATTGGAATCATTTAGTGAAAAACTAAAAATTTGTTTTGCACCTATTTCAGACAATCCAAAGTCCATTATATATGATTACATACAAATATACTATTTCTATGAAAAATATTCTGGCTGCTTGTTTTCTTATAGTGAAAGTGAATGAGGTACTATTCAAAATAGGCTTCATGCTTCTTTGCATCATAATTCCAAGTTTTTGAAGTCATACCTTAACTTTGTACAAGGAATGGAACTGAAATGCCAGATTCATGATCCAAGATGGTTCTTTTGACTGATCTTTTCAGAGAATCCGTTGATAGTATATTTCACAAAACTGGTCTGAATGATTTGTTCACAAATTGGGCTGATCAGAATGATCATGTTTGGGTGAACGGTCTCTTTAAATTGCATCAAGATTTGTTTGAACATGTTGTGATGTTTCTGAAAACAGAAATAAGGTTGATATGTTTCCCCTCTCTCTCTCTTCTTCTCTTCTCTCATTCTCTCTCTCTCGATTCTCTTCTCTCTCTCTCTCTCATCTCTCCTCTCCTCTCTTTATTTTATCAATCTTAGATCAGCCAAAGCTGGAGGTAATATGCCTGCAGGTGATTGGTCTCGTCCTCCAGAAACCCATCATAGGTATGGCAGGTGTGTGTGTGACACTATTTTTTCGATTTTTTCAGTAATAATAATTGTTTTATGTCATAAATTGTTAAATAATTTTAAAGACATCCCTATAATGATGCATTCACACTGATAGCGTTTCAATCGGAGTTGGCGAAAATGTGAACTTTGTGAGTTTATGCAAATATAGCAATGAGATGAACTACCAATAGGAGTGAAGACAGTAGAGATGCAGTTACATACTGTAGTTGCTTGTCAAACTCCAGCGATTTAATCTGTCAGTTTGAATGCCTCTTACAAAAAATTGCAACATTTGACCACATGGTGGAGCTTGGAAGGAAAATTTCAATATCAATACTTTTTAAATATGTAATGTATATATTGTTTAGCGATCTTTGACTGTCCTCAAAACATCCTGTCTCTGTTTCAGGAGCGATCAATCACATTCTCTCTGTCTTTTTCAGAGTTTTATGAGGAGATCTTGTCGCTGGCGTTTGGACTCACCTGTTATTCCATCTCCCCTCAGATGTGGCAGCTGTTGGGGGTCCTGTACGACGTCTTCCAACATGACTGCTTTGACTACTTCACAGGTCTCGGACACGCATGTAGCTCAGATACCTCACCTGTGGCGTAAAACGCAGCCGAGCGCCAAGCTCAGACTTGATCTCTCTGCTCCACATTAAGCTATAAATCATGTCATGATTGAACTAGGTTGAAAGAGTCATTAAGTTGATGGATGTGCGTGTTTATGAGAGTCTTTTGAAAATGATTGAGTACATGGTTAATGATGTGATATATTACCCTGTTGATGCAGATATGATGCCCCTCTTGCACAATTATGTTACCGTGGACACAAATATGCTGTTGTCAGACCCCAAATACCTGGAGGTCATTTACACCATGTGCAAAAAGGGCTAAGAGCCGGGCCCTAGGACAGTGGGTCAAGGGAAAGGGGCAGGTGTGTGGCATAGCGCAATGCGTGGGGGCATTTGACTGTTGACGCGCTCACCCCCCCAGGTCCTAACTAGTGATGCTGGGGAAGACCCAGAATGCCATGCTGCCAAACTTCTAGAGGTCATTATATTACAGTGTCGTGGACGCGGCATTGACCAAGGTGGAGTGTTTAGTGTGGGTTTGATCTATATATATTCTAGGTAATTTAGGTGTTTTGTCAATCTTACATTTTGTGTTGTCCGGACCAGTGTTATTTGTGTATTTTTTTGATATACTATGTTCTTTTTTATTCATTTAATGTGACTTTTCAGTAATATGTTAAATTTTTAGTTTTATTTTATTTAGTTTGTTACGTTTCTTGTTTTTAGTTTTATTAAGGTGTTTAGTATTATTAGTTTTTGTGTTCCTTGTTCCTTCTATTATTGGAATTCTAATTATTTATTATTTATTTTCAGGCATTTTAGTATGTTTTATTTATTTATTTTCTAGTGCAAGCTTAATTCTTTCAGTCGTTGCCAAGGCACACTTTAAATTTTTTGTAGTTTACTTTCAGGTATATATTAGTGCTATCAAATGATTAATCGTGATTAATTGCATCCAAAATAAAAGTTTTAGTTTACGTGATATATGTGTGTGTACTGTGTATATTTATTATGCATATATAAAGACACACACATACAGCAAATATTTTGAAAATATTTACATGTAATTACATGTATATATATATTCATATAATTATATTATATATAAATATATTTAATATATACACGTAACATATTTTTCTTAAATATATACATGCATGTGTGTGTATTTATATATACATAATAAATATACACAGTACACACACATATATTATGCAAACAAAAACTTTTATTTTGGATGCGATCGCGATTAATTGTTTGACAGCACTAATATATATATTATTTGACAGCTGATTGATTAATGGTGTGTATTGCTGGTTTAATGAGCAAAATCAAACATGCACATTAATGTAACATCAAATTTTGGTGCCTGTGGATGTTTTTTAGTGTATCCCTCTGTTTGTGGAGGCGGTGTTGGAGCGGTTAACACGAGGTGTGAAGTCCAGTGAGCTCCGCACCATGTGTCTACAGGTAGTGATCGCAACTCTGTACTATAACCCCACCCAACTGATACACACACTGGAGAACATCCGCTTCCCACACAACCCGGAGCCAATCACAGCGCAGTTCATCAACCAATGGATGAATGACACAGAGTTCTTTTTAGGGTAAGGCTGTTTGCACAGGAAATGCCTTTCATTTGTTTCAGAAGGTCACATGCAATTTTTTTTAATGGAGAGATTAAACACATTTATCTGTATTTATGCTGATGTGGTAGCTGCTCCTGACAGGGATATGCACTGCTTAAAACTAACTTTGGAATGGTTTTAAATTTCTGTTAAATTCCAGAATGTAGTAAACTGAATTAGAATTTTGAATTTGAAAAAATAGAATGATATTCAAAGAAATTTAAATGACTACAGGATATATAGTTTTAAATAATAACTGCTGTCTTTTTTAGTATGACTTATTTATAAGCATGTTAACACTCAATAGATGGAGTATTTCCAGAAACATTCAACTTCATATTACAATTCAATTCTGATTCACAGCCATTTTTACATTCAGATTGTTTCCTAGTTCTTGTTAACGAGTGTCACTGCCATCTTTTTTGTTCTCTCTTTGATTTTTTTTATAAATATATGATTGCTTGTTGTTTTTATTGTTGTCGTCCACAGACTACATGATCGTAAGATGTGCATCATTGGGCTCAGTGTTCTGATGGAGTTGCCCAGCCGCCCTGCGGTCTTGGAGGAAGTTGCAGGGCAGATCGTTCCCTCCATCCTCCTCCTCTTCCTGGGTTTAAAGCACATCTACACCTCCCGAGTGCTCAACAAACCGGAGCAGCTCACCAGAGCTCAAGGCTCAGAGGAGGAAGAGAATGGTGAGATTGTGTGTGACATTATGGGAGAGAAAATCTCAAGCATTTCACTTGCAAAGTGTTTAGTGTCTGTACCTTTAAGACTTCTATATGTAAATGACCTCATTTACATATAGAACTCTTAGAGGTACCATAGCAATTGCTATAATTAAGTAAGGGTCACAGGAGAGTGGAAAATTGTCTTTCAAAAAGATGTTTTGGTGCACGAAACCTTGACTAGTGCAATAAATAACTTTTAGGGAAACAAAAAATGCTTAATTATGTATAAAATTGCCAAATAGAATGTAATTAGGTCTTTACGCAGCGACCTATTGAGACCTTTGTTTGTTGCTGCTTTTGGTGGTCTGTATGGTTATATTAATCTCACAGTTTCATCAAGTCCTTATCTTGCTTCACCTCAGGTAAACGAAATCCCTGCGCAGGAAGTACTATTTCTGGCATATTTAGCTTCAGGTTGGTCTGTAGACATCAGGGTTTACGGACGACTGAGAACTGATTGTATCGCTCTAACAGGGCCCCGGAGACATGGGAAATAGAGGAACGTCTTGTGTGTGTTAGTTTAACATGATTCTGAACCTTTGGGCATCAAGCACTCAAACGAATTAAATAGATCTTCACGACCCTACACCCCTGGCCTGAATTCTAACAGCATCATACTGTTGGAGTTATGGATTTATTGATATTATAATGCTGGTTCCTGTGAGACACAGACATCAGCTGCATGCCAGATTGCATATTTCCAGTATGCCCTTAATGTTTGGACTTTTGGAGAGACAACTATGCAGTATTGCATTTAAGCATAAATCTAACCAAATTTAGTAAGAAGTGTATGCTTAAATCAGGAAATATTGCCTATAAGAATATATTCTCAGAAAACCAGCCCTAAAGGTAAAGTTCACCCAAAAATGAAAATTCTGTCATCATTTACTCACCATTAAGTTGCTCCAAACCTGTATGAATTTCTTTATTCTGCTGTACACAAAAGAAGATATTTTGAAGAATGTGGGTAACCAAGCAGTTTTTGCTCCCCTTTGACTTCCATAGTGTTTTTTTTTTCTATACTTTGGATGTCGATGGGGACCAGCATTCTTCAAAATATCTTCTCTTATATTTTTAGGTTTTCATAGGAATATTTATATAATATGAATATTTTCTTACTGGAAAACATGGCAAAATACTGATTACCACCATTGTTTTTTCCAGTGTTTATTTTGATTTGTGACACACTACTAATCCTAGTTTGGCGTACTACGAATAATATGCAAATTTGTACACAGCTATAGTTTCATTGTAAACCAAAAATATATAAATTCCAAAAATGTATATATATAAATTCCATAAATTGTGACTTTAGGCTCCTTTTTTTTTTTTAGCTTCATACCAGTGGTAGACTGGGATTGAGATTCAGTAGACTGAGATTCAAACACTGGAAATCTCTATTTTTAGAAGTGACCTTTACTTCAACAAGATCCAGACAACATCACCAAACCCCTGCTGTTCCTACTCATGAAATTTACTACACTGAGTTTGGGAATTCATCATGTCTGTTTTCCAGAGGAGATGTATGATATCCCATCACTGCCTGAACGTCGTAACCTATGTGTGCAGTGGTTGACGTCGGGTAGTGAAATCCCACGCCTAAAAAACTGAAGTAACCAGCTACGAAGATATTCGTCAATATCCTCCGAGACTCAGCAAACCAGAACTACAGCCCTGAAGGGCGCAATGATAAAAGGTCAGCACAAAAGAATGAAATGAAGATGATGAGACATGATATAGTGGGATGATGAGGTCTGGAGGTGACCCCGTTAGAGGAGTACAGTACACCACTGGACTATGACAATGGAGAGGATGAATATCAGTTCTTCACCGCCTCCCTGCTCCGTATGCACATTTTTGTTACTCTGTAATATACCAGACATGTACATTAACATAATACATTTATTACATATCTAAGATATGTCACACCATGCAATATTTGTGTAGAACAGCCCCACCTACAGTGAAATCTCATTTGTCCAAAATCCTGCTCCATATAGATGAATATTAAACAAATGAGTGGTTTATGCATAATTTGTCCATACACTTATTTTAATCAACAACATTTTAGGTTAAAATTTATTAGTTTTTTTTTTTTAACCATTTATAAGCTTTTTTTGGTCTACACTAGTTAATTTGAAATAGTCCTGTTGTGTTGTAAAGTATTTTTTGGGAATTTTTTATGTAGTTTCTTACTTAACTTGGTCATAGAAAATGCATTCATAATAAATATTTAATTAATAATTAAAGATCTTTAGTGATTTTAAAACTAAACATTTTTTATTATTCTTATTTTTAATTTTTTATCTATCTGTGGGATACATACTTTTTTAATTTTGGTGCTAAGATAAATAATAATAAAACACGTATTTTTCCTTTTCATCATTTCATTAGTGTTACCAATTTTTTTAAATCATCTTTTTAACTTTACGTTTATTTTTGTTGGAAATGGCCTCTTAGAATATCCATGTTGTTTCTTAATTAACTTGGTCATTGAAATTGCATGTATAGAAATTTTATAAATAACTAATTATTTAATTAACAATTAAATATTGCATATAGCATGTCGCGAGGCAAAGCATCCTGCTGTTTTTTTTTTTTTTTTTGTTGTTGTTTTTACTTTTTAAATTTTGTTTTTAGCCTAAACCTTTTTTAATATCATATTTATTAGGTGTTTTTTTTTTTGTATTATCAATGTTTTGAACATCGCAATAAATTGATGTTCAGCAATTTTCCACAAGTATAGCACCAGTAATTGGAAACACTTCCTTTTGCAGGTGTTCAGAGTTCAGATGCAGGCTGGTATCAGTCCCTCACATCTCCTCTGAGTGAAGACCAGAGGAAACAACTGCAGGAGATCTATAACCTTGCCCAGCAGAGGAGGAGCGCAGGACTCAAAGGCCTGTGGTAAGTCAGCAGTAACTGCTTTAAGACTCCACAGGAAGCATGACTTACCCTGAAATTTCCTCAACAATGTGGCAAGTGCATATTTATCTTGTACATATCTTGCTGCTAAAGAAACAGTTCTTATTATTACCAGTGTTGAAAACAGTTGTGCTGCTTAAACTTTTTGTGCAAACCATGATACTTTTTTCAGTGTTCTTCTCCTTGAAATATTTTATTGTCACAATATAAAAGTAAAATATCACCCAGCACTATTAATTAAACTATTGCATTAGGAAAGACTATTCCAGTCTCGTCTAAAAGTTCTGCCTCTATATATGATTTATAAAGCTCTCAAATGGGCGGGACGTTAATTGAAACGGTGATGTGTACGATTGACAGCGTTTGAAATCAAAAACGGCAAGATTATCATAGTACTCAGTGACACAGAAGTATTTAAAAGCATTTGTCTAGCACATTTAACATTGACATTACATTATTTATCTTGTCTGATGACTACTGTTAGTACTTCTAACACTTGAAATAATGCAAGATTGTTTCATCATCTCCCTGTAGAAATGTTCCAGTTGCTCTGAGGCAGGTTGGAGATACCTGACACTTTGGATTTGGAGCTGTACAGAGTTCTGACACCCGAAAACAGCCTGAACTCTGGATACTAGAGACATCTCGGTCAAGATGGATGGGATATTTAACCCAGGACCCAAAGCAAGCCCTTCAGGTCCATGATTCTTAACAGGAACACTGAAACATCGTCAGACCTGCTCAGAAAGGCCCCAGTGAGATCGAAGAGGTTACTCTGGGTCACCCCTTCACTGAAGCTGTGTGTGTGTGTGTGTGTGTGTCTCTGCACATCTGTACAGAATTGTGGGTGTTTGCACATGTGTGCAGATGGGTGTGTGTGTGAGTAATTGAATGTTGTATATTCTGTTTCTCTCAGTCTCTCCTCCATTTGCAATGAGTCAGTGAGAAACTTGACCAAGGCAGTGAGGTGAGACATGTCAAGGCAAGTCAGAGAGAGACAGACGGACACCTCTTCAGACTGACACACAGATGGAGGGATGTGTTGTGTTGGTCAGTGCCTTCAGAGATTCGTAGGCATTTTCCTGCCCGAACAGATCATGTGCACTGGCTAGATGTCAGAAGGACGGTGTTTATAGCTGTCATATGTTCATATGTTTCAGAGTTTGTTTTTGTAACAGTCAGTTTTCAGAATTAACTTAAATCATAAATGTTAATATAACACTAAGCATTTGCAGGGTTGCTGTTTTTTGTATGGTTATGCAGTCGCTTGATCATCTATTTGTGTATATTTTCCAGATCATTTTATTTAGCATATTTAGCCAGATCATATTTCACCCCAAAATCAAAATAGAACTTGAAGAAATTATATTGTATATTTTTTTTTAAAAGAAAATGAAGTCTAAGTACCATTATGATTTTTTTGAGACACAATTTTTCAGACAATTAAGCACATTTTGCAAAATAAGTTTCTTTATTGTAATATGTGAGGATCCACACCACACGCATCTATATTATAATATATCAATATATTTTATATTTTGAAAGTGAACTTGTTTCCCATGTTTTTTTTTATTTGAAGTTCTTTTTTTATTAAAACATGCTAGAAATTATATACTTAATTTTTTTTTTGTTCCAACTCCATGAATTACCAAAAATAATAATTCTCTGAATGAATAAATGTACATGTAAATATTTTATATTCAGTACTTCAGATATTACCATGGTTTATGGTTACAAATTATGCACATTTAAATTTATGCACAATGTAAATAATATACTTATTGTTCCTTTGCTCCCTGCTACTGACAGTCGTAGAGGGTGTTTAAATGTGCTTAATTGTCATGAAAATTATTTCACAATGCAGAAAAGCACCATCAGCAATCCGTTTCACTGTTCAATCTGGTTGCAAGAGCGATTTGACTGTAGGGAGCCACCAGATGTATTTAAACAGCCCCCCAGAAGGGTAATTTTAACATTTCTTGCATAAAATCATGTTTAGCCAGATGTTCACCCGTCAGTGAATCTTTAAAAGTGCATTTATCATCATGATTCATTATCACGGTCTTCCTGTTCCATTAGCAAGTCCAAACCCAGAGCAATTTGCTTATGACTGGTTGTGTGTGGAAGCACAGGTCACGGTCAAGGCAGTGCAATCATTGTGTGAAATATCCCACAGCTCTTTATTGATTTCCTGCCTGCGCTCGCTCATCTCATTCACTCCATAATTTGCATTTAACTTTCTCTCGTGTTCTCATTCTCTCCTCCAAAATGTCACCTTGGTAGCCATAGTTTCTGCCTAGATATACTGCTATAACCATAAATATTATGGAATTTCGTGTAAACAATGTAAGATGCTTTCAGGTTCTGTTTGCCATTTTGTTCAGTCTTTTTTTAATAACCACAATTTATACAAACTATAAAAATCATAAAATCTAATCAGCATAACCTTTTGACCTACCTAGTGTAATACAAGAATACTTGTGCACTATTTTGACAAACATATGAGAGCAGAAAGCAACCTATTCTTCAAATTACATCCATTATTATCAAAGCGCATTATCTAAACATTTAGTACCAACTAATATTCCTTTCCTTAAAGTAAACTAGTTTTAGTAAATTACATGGCTATAAAACATCTTTTGCAAGTTTTATAGCTATTCTCAGCTCTAAACTATAGAAACCTGTTCCTGTCATGGAATTTAAAAAAAAAGTAATTGTGACTTAATCTCACAGTGAAAAAAAAAGTCAGAATTGTGATATGAACTCAGAATTCTAACTTTGATTTCTTTTACAATTCTGAGTTTACATCTCACAATTCTATTTTTTTCATTCTTATTTTTCTGCCACGGAATGCACAATGAATTAAAAAAGTCACAATTACCTTGTAGCGAAAACAAGCGTTCATATGGTAATCAAACAAAACAGTTAATTAAGTGTAAAAATAAATAATGCAAAAATGAGGTAAATCTAAAAATTTTGGGGTAAAAAAAATAAATGGGGAAAATATAATAAACTATAATATATTTTCCATATTTTATTCTCTACCTTTTATTTCCATTTATCTCTCTCTTTCCATCTTTTTTATTTTCTTTTCCTCACGTGCTCATTCTTTCTAATTTGCATCTCTCTCGCTCTCTTCTTTCGCTCTCTCTCTCCTGCGCATGCGCCGGTAGGCGGGTTACATAGATTTCAACACCTTATACACATTCACACTCGGAGATATTACGCATTCAGAACTCATACGCAGTCTGGGCTTCAGTGCGGCACACAGGCTATGGAACGGGACGAGTCTCCTCTCTTTCACTCCCACGAGCGGCATGCGAGACGGGGACCGACATGACAGCGAACAGCCGAGGGACCAAAGCCGCGTCTCCCCCCGTGCAGCGGCGGTTGTCCGCGCTACCGAGGCCGGGAGCGGGAGTCCGGCTGCTCCGGTACGCCGCGCTGGTGGCGGTGTGCCTGCTCTGCTACAGTAACTCTCTCTGGGGGGAGTTTGTGCATGATGATATATGGGCTATCACCAACAATCCAGATGTCAGACCGGGCTCCAGCCTCCGGAGCATCTTCACCAATGACTTTTGGGGCAAACGGATGGCTGATAACACCAGCCACAAATCCTACCGTCCGCTCTGCATCCTCACTTTCAAGTAAGTCCATCATCGCGGGCAAAGATGTGACCTGAAGTGGCTTTTCAGCGCACATTTCAGTTTCCCTATATTTATTACCGAGTCTGAAAAGAGTTGTTTGGCGCATTTTGCACTTTTGAGTTATGAATTATAGTAACTTTCATGAGAACATTTTGACATGGCTGGAGTCACATGACGAGAGCAGTTTAATTCCTCCGAAAGAAGATAGCTGTGCATGTCATAAAGTGTCACAATACCGTTTTTGGCATGTATATTAAAGAGACCCATTTTCATTAGTGATTAACTTATGGATTTTAGAGCATTGCTAAATTAAATGAAAGTGAACATATTTTTCAATTCGTACTATTCCTTTCCACATCAATTGTGTGTTAGAAAATATATATTTTTAAATTGTTTGCAACTTTCTAACCAACTGAGCATGTCTTTGGTTTTCCACTAGCAAAGAAAATGCGTGCGGTTTGTATCCATTAGGCCTACATGTGGAGAAATTGATTTAATTGGGTTGTCGTTTATTTAGCGCTATTTATCATGTGTCGAGTAATTGTGCTTAACGTATGTAAGTGTTTTTTAAAATTATTTTTAAAGCATTATTGTATTTAGAAACACTGACGAAGCGCAAAACCGCCCTGAAAACGTGTCTGATGCGTGTGAAAAAAATAAATCGGCACGTGAATGCACATTTAAAGATATTTAAACACGCCAACTTCGCATTCACGTCCACTCTTTGTTGTTGACACGCTTAAATAATGTTAGTAATCACTTGTTGCGCAGTTTATGTCGAGAGCTGTTACTTTTCCAGCACAAAGCGTGCTCGTGAATCGGGAAATGAACCCGTCTAGCACGAGCGAGTGTGGGAGTTTCAGTCCGAGATGAGCTCGCGTGTTTGACTCCAGCTTCAGAACGCGTGGATGGCGCGAGCGTCTGACAGCTCTGCAACATCGCGACTGATCCACATCCACACCAGCGAGAACACGAAGAGAACCGAGGAGGAGGACTTTGCTCCTTATAGTCTGGAAGGAGGCGTCGTGTATTTATAGCAGGGCAATTAACAGCCTACTCTGAGCCTCATATTTTATCTCCTTTATTTTTGGAGCAGCCAGACACTTCCTGCTCTCTCCTTCTTTATAAATCACTGCCCAGGTGTTTAGTGCAAAGAGATCTTTCATTCTGTAAATGTATAGGTTGTCATTCTGGCCCAGGCTTGTTTCAGCACTCAAAGACCTTTGGGTATTTCTAATACACGAGTTATATGTTATTGAAAAGTGTAGATTTTCACGTTTTTTAAGGAAATTGTGAGTTGTGCCAGACACTGGGGTGTGATAAATGGTTTCCAGGGTGTTGCTATGCAGTTAGTAAAGTGTTCTGTTGCTAGGTCGTTGCTATGTGTTTACTTACTTTCCCAACCCTAAAGTCTCTATGGCAGTAGAATTTGTTGTGACTGTTATTTAAATTTTAGAAATGTATTAAAATTTTATATAGTAATATGTGTATATATGTATATATGATGTGTCTCTATATATATCTAATTCTACTCTCCTTTGGTTCCCAGTTATATATACTGTATTATGTATATATATTTATTTATTTATATATTTATATATATATATATAATCTATATATCTATCTAATATATATATATATAATTGATTAACAATATTTCCAGCCCTTCTACAAATACAAGTGCTAAAATCCATATAAAAATAATTGAAAAATAATAATTCTTTTGTGGCCGTGACATGGTTGGCTTAGGAGTATAAATAGGGAAATTACAAAACTAATAAAAAAGAGAAGACGCATTTTTTGAATAGTTTAAAAGATTTAAATGTATAACAATATCGGCTACATTTGAGCCAATAAATATTATTTCTTCTATAATATAAAATCCATTGCTACCAAAATATTTGAAGAAACCTTTTCTTTTAGTGGGCAGTATACAGTGAAATGGTTGCTTGGCAACGTAACGTGAAGAAGAAAAAATACTTTAAAGATTTTTTAATTAATATTAAAGTGGTTAATATTTTCAATAAAAAAAAAGTTGTTAAAATATTTAAACACTAACATTTATTTCGGTCACATATTATTGGCCTGGGAAAATTTCTTACATACTTCCACCTACCAAAGTTTAATAGTTATCGTAGAGGTGTCCAGGCAAGGTAACCCTTTTTTTTGGCGTTGCTTGATGTATCAGTTGTGCCGTGCATGTCATGAGTGCGAATGGGTGCTGCTCGTTCCCCACTGAGTAAAGAGATAAAACGAATACCCATTGGGCCCACAGGCATGTGAGCTTGCAGGCAGAGTCCCTCTTGTATCTCAGCTTGATCCTCGTGTCTTTTATCTGCTCTTTGTTCCGGCCTTGCTCAGACTCTTGAAAAACTTCAGCTGTCTTTCTCAGACGTGCACAGATAGTTTGGAGCTTAGAGCAGAGCTTTTAACACAACGCAAGAGCTGCCTCCAAATTGAAAGGATAGTTCACCACAAAAATGAAAATTATTTCATAATTTACTCACCCTCAAGTTGTTCCAAACCCATATCTGTTATTTCTTCCCTGCAGAGCAAGCGTTTATAGTGGCCATGGCTGCTAAACTTTAAAAATTCAAAATAAAAAATCTAAAATAAAAATATCTCATCCAAATGTGAACATTATCAGCAGCTAATTTAACCTCTCACAGTGCTATCAAGGGCTAAACAATAAAGAATGGTGAACAATCACTTGAAAATCTTATCTATTTTTATGTCTTACGCACTGAAACTGTTGGTGTTCTGTGATTTATTCAACATTATGTAAACATACTTGGTAATAAAGCTCATTCTGATTCTGATGATTGTTTGCAAATTCAGCCAATTGTCACCTAGATAGGTTATCTAGGCTGTATAACATGGGTAACTGCAAATGACTTGCTTGTTTTTCTGCTAAAGTTTGTCCATTGACTGGAACAACAATGTGTTTTGGTGAATAAAACAATTTTACATACATAATAATAAATACGTTAAACTATGAGCAATAAAAAAATGTACCTATGTAATTTTAGAGTTTATATATATATATGATCTATATAATATTATATATAAAACTCTAAATACATATTTATGTACATTTTTTATATATATACAGGTGCATCTCATAATTTGAATGTCGTGGAAAAGTTTATTTATTTCAGTAATTCAACTCAATTGTGAAACTCGTGTATTAAATAAAAATGCACTCAGACTGAAGTAGTTTAAGTCTTTGATTTCTTTTAGTTGTGATGATTTTGGCTCACATTTTAACAAAAGCCCACCAATTCACTATCTCGACAAATGAGAATACTTCATAAGACCAATAAAAAACATTTTTTAGTGAATTGTTGGCCTTCTGGAAAGTATGTTGATTTTTTATTGTACATGTACTCGATACTTGGTAGGGGCTCCTTTTGCATGAATTACTGCATCAGCGCGGCGTGGCATGGAGACAATCAGCCTGTGGCACTGCTGAGGCGTTTTTGAAGCCCAGGTTGCTTTGATAGCGGCTTTCAGGTCATCTGCATTGTTGTGTCTGGTGTCTCTCATCTTCCTCTTGACAATACCCCTTAGATTCTCTATGGGGTTCAGGTCAGATGAGTTTGCTGGCCAATCAAGCACATTAACACCATGGTCATTTAGCCAGCTTTTGGTGCTTTTGGCAGTGTTTGGGCAGGTGCCAAGTCCTGCTGGAACATGAAATCAGCATCTCCATAAAGCTTATCAGCAGAAGGAAGCATGAAGTGCTCAAATGTCCTGGTAGATGGCTGCATTGACTGTGGACTTCAGAAAACACAGTGGACCAACACCAGCAGATGACATGGCAGCCCAAATCATCACTGCCTGTGGAAACTTCACACTGGACTTCAAGCAGCATGGTTTCTGTTCCTCTCCACTTTTCCTCCAGACTCTGGGACCTTGATTTCTAAATTAAATGCAAAATTTACTTTCATCTGAAAGGAGGACTTTGGTCCACTGTGTTTTCTGAAGTCCAGTCAACGCAGCCATCTACCAGGAAATTTTAGAGCACTTCATGCTTCCTTCTGCTGACAAGCTTTATGGAGATGCTGATTTCATGTTCCAGCAGGACTTGGTACCTGCTCACACTGCCAAAGGTACCAAAAGTTGGTTCAATGACCATGGTGTTACTGTGATTGTTTGGCCTGCAAACTCGCCTGACCTGAAACCCCATAGAGAATCTATGGGGTACTGTCAAGAGGAAAATGAGATCACCAGACCTAACAATGCAGATGAGCTGAAGGCTGCTATCAAAGCAACCTGGTCTTCCATACCACCTCAGCAGTGTCACAGGCTGATTGTCTCCATGCCATGCCGCACTGATGCAGTAATTCATGCAAAAGGAGGCCCAACCAAGTATTGAGTACATGTACAGTAAATGAACATACTTTCCAGAAGCCCAACAATTCACTAAAAATGTTTTTTTATTGGTCTTAGGCAGTATTTTAATTTGTTGAGATTTGTGAATTGGTGGGTTTTTGTTAATTGTGAGCCAAAATCATCATAATTAAACGAACCAAAGACTTAAACTACTTCAGTCTGTGTGCATAGAATTTATTTAATACACGAGTTTCACAATTTGAGTTGAATTACTGAAATAAATGAACTTTTGCACGACATTCTAATTTATTGAGATGCACCTATATATATAGCAAATAAATATATATTATATAACAAATAAGCTATATGCAGTATATATAATACAGAAATGTTGGCAGGGCAAGTATAAAATTGAAAGAAGGAAAAAAAAGACAGAAAAAAATATTTTAAATGTCATAGAAAAATGTTTGAAAAAACTAAAAGTAAATGAAAATATATATAATATTATTTCCAGCAAATAAAAATGTACAAATACATTGCTAAAAGATAATGATAAGGGTAAAAACGGGCTCGGCTGGGCCAGCAGAAAGGCCCTGTTATCATATGACTTTATAACACCTAGATTATCGCATTATGGACCGTTTTATGATAGATTTATGATGCTTTTTGGGAGTTGTTGGAGCTTCACAGCCCCTGTTCTTTGTACTTTTGTGTTCCATGTTGTAGAATGACACGAAGGGTGAGTAAATAATAACACAATTTCCACTTTGAGGTGAATCATTCCTGTCATGGATTTTCCTCAAATCAATTGGGCTCACTTTTCTGCTCGCTGAGAGCATTGTAATTATGTGACGTTAGCGGTGACCAAGAGTTTTTCATGGCTCTGTGATTGCAGAATGGCCTAATGATGCTGACTAAAGACTGCACACTCAGTATAGATGGCTAGATTTTTATTTTCCGCTCTGATGAGGCCTGAAGACATTTTCTTGTTCTTCTGTAAAGACTGTAAGGCACACACTCCCGTCTCGATGTCACATTAATCAGCGGCGGTTAAACAAGCACAGGATTGTTATTGCCTGCAGATGTACAAACTGTTTCACAGTCATTATCGTTTTCCCTCCATCATTTCATTAACTGTCACCCTTTTCACTCTCATTCCATTTCTCATTCTCTGGCTTGTTCTCGACCCTGAGCGCTGAACATCAAGCTCGGAGCTAAATATTAAGTGGCAGGTGTATTTAGTGACTCATGTAGAACCTTCATAGACAGCTTTTTATGCTTGCATAACAAAGTAAACTGTCCAAGCAGGTCTTCAAGTACTGTGATCTGGCATTTGTCCTGACAAAGTCTTGTTCTTTTCAAAGTCCTATTGGGGGGGACACTCAAAAGTCCCTCCAAAATCATCTTTAATTAGAGTAAAGCAAGCTGAGCATATTCTCATGATTAAATTGTGATGTTAATTGGATTTAAGTGCGTACCAACAATATTAATGTAGCTTATACTTAGGTTTAGGGGAATAAACAAAAATAAATCAATCAATAACAGCATAAGGGCGGGGTTTGAGTGACATGAGGGAGAATACATAAGGAGAGAATTTTCATTTGAGGGAAATTATTAAAATACATTTTCAGAATAGAATATATTTTTATGTGAAGAAAAAAGATAAATTAAAAGATAATTTATCTAAAGAAAACTTGACAAAAAATTGTAAACAATATAATTATTATTTCTAGCATAAATATACATTTCTAAAAAAAAAAATCTCTTAAATACCAAATATGAATTTTATATACACATGTTTTTTTATATATATATTATATATAACAGTATCTCACACCATAGAATATTAAATTAAATATAATAAAATATAATAAAATGACCTATATAATAAATGTGTGTGTGGTATAAATATATATATATATAGATATTATATATTATCTTATATATATATATAACACATTAATATATAGAATCATTAAAAAACTGATCATTTTATATGAGGTTTGGGTGATATAATATCTCAGTGTATTGTGAAATGAGTTTATGTTCATCATAATCCATGCCATGTTCTGCCTCTGGTTCTCTTGCTAAATTTGAATGCAATCTCTCCTGCAAGTCAAGGTGACCATGGAACCTTATTAATGTTGTATCGCTTTAGGCTAATTGTTCCCTTCTCTCATCTCTCTCAGTCTCTCGCTCTCATTTACTTTAAGGGCTTCCTGTGCTTCCGCATCGCAAGATCAAGCAAATGTGTTTACTGAACATCAGAGGTTTTTCCACTGTCAGGTCTTTTTGTTTAGCCATGCTGAGACAGACCTCAAATCAACAGTGAAACTGCAACTTTCTTCTCTAAAGCAATTTATCTGTTCATAGTGAAAAAGAACATGCTGCACGACTGAACACAATCATAGTCAATCAGAATATATCTGATGCTGAATATATAACGATCCGGCAAAACTCAGCAGAAGTAGAAGCCAGCAAAATTCTTCTGGTTAGGACAAAACCTGAGATTTACATACAAGTGATTTTGCTGCTTGTCACTTCATCGTGCTGCACCTGGTTAGGAAATGCTCATGTCTTTTTAACGTGACTGTTTCTGTCTTTTTCACTCTTGCTGCAGGTTAAACATTTTGCTGGGCGGCATGACTCCATTCTACTTCCACCTGGTGAACGTGTTTCTGCACTGCGTGGTGACGGCGCTGCTCATGCTCACCTGCGAACAGTGTGTGTTTGAAGACAGCAACTTCTCTTTCCTCACCGCACTGCTTTTCTCTGTTCACCCCATTCACACCGAAGCTGTGAGTGGACATGCTCAGCATTTTGTATTTCTACTTATTTCGACCGTCATCTATTCTGAGTCCGTATGTGTTGTTGTATGGCAAGGGCTGTGCAATGGTAATAACAAAAATAGCAGTGTAAGGGTTTGGAGTGACATGAGGGAGAATAAATAAATAAATTGAATATGAGAGAATTTTCATATTTGGGCAAAATTATTTTTTTAAATTTATTGTGAAGAAAAAAATTCTATGTTTTGATCAATATAAATGCTATAAATAATATTTCATATCTCCATAATATTTAAATATATACATATTATATGCATATATGCAATTATATACATAAGTGCAATATATACAGTAATACATATATAATAGGTAATTTATTATCTATTTATGCTTATTAAATATTTTGATGTGAATGGTGCCAAACAACCTCAGTAAAGAAAAAAGAAAACTTAAGATTTACAAACATTTAAATTATTAATTAATTATCAGAAGTTCATATTTGGGAAAAATTTTTTAACCTTTATTGTGAAGAAAACTCTATGTGTATAATATTTTTTAAATATAGGTATTTATATTATATAGTACAATTATTATATTATATCAATTTTATATGTCAAGACACTAAATATAAGAGAAATTGGTCATTTGTGCTCAAAATTATTTTAATGCATTTCTGAATGTTATATATTTTTATGTGAAAGAAACAATATTTTATTTTGCGAAAAATGACTGTT
The DNA here is from genome assembly GCA_018155175.1 of Sinocyclocheilus anophthalmus. Classification (NCBI taxonomy): domain Eukaryota; kingdom Metazoa; phylum Chordata; class Actinopteri; order Cypriniformes; family Cyprinidae; genus Sinocyclocheilus; species Sinocyclocheilus anophthalmus. Next base: position 1,364,666 of record JADLZN010003193.1, read on the forward strand.
AACATTAAAAAAAATGTAATTCACTAAAAAAATTTAATATTATTTTCTTGCACATTTTCTATCTATTTTATATAAATGCTATAAATAATCTTAATCTTTTATTAACATTGTATATATCAATAAAACTGTTTTATCTTTTATTTATTATTATTTATTTAATATATACAAAATTATGTCTTAAAATGTTTCAATAGTTAATGCAACATTCAGGATTTCTGTGTTTAATGTTTTATGAAATTTGAGGGTTTCTTTGGGCTTCATAGAGATGTGGACTGTGTTTGAGTTTTTCTACGGCAGGCAGTCTCTTTCAGAGCTGCAGTTTGTTAACAGTAGAGCGTTTGCTGGGTTGTTTGGAGTGAGTCCATGCCAGACTCCGATTATCAGCTCTGTGTAAACACCATACATCAACAGCTGCATCCCACCACCATTAATGAGACTCACATTCACACCACACACACACACACACACACACACACACACACAAGGCCACTGGAGGAGTTGCTGTCCTCAGAGTTTTGATTGATCAAGCAGAAATATAATTAGTCTCTGGATAAATAAAAAAAAAGACAAAGAGGAGGTGCTTTGCTCAACTCTCTGTGTGTGTAGAATTATCATAGTTTTCTTTCTCATTTATTTATTGCCACTTTCAGGGTAGGGAGCGAGAGATGAGAATTTAGAAATGGACGAATAGGGGATAATAGGATTGCGAAATGTCACAAGCCGGATTCAAACTCACATTAACTGAATGGGCACCATGGCATAATGTATCAAATATGCTGTTAACAGATTAGCATCCTTTTCTAACTGTACATAAATCAAGTTTTCAAACAAGTTTCATCACAATTTAAACCTCAGGATGTGATGTTCTCTTTTAAGTGCACTCCCTTTAAACAATAAAATGCATAAGCTGTTACAAATAGTATAATTAATGTTATAAATTAATTTTAGAATGTTTAAATTGATAAAATAATACCCCCCCCCCCCCTCTAATGTTCTTTATATTTGATGAGTACAAGTTCAATTTTTGAGTTTTAATTAGATACATTTTATGTTTATATATATAATTTATAATTTTTTGTGGTGGGGTCAATAATATCTATAATTTATTGTAATTATACAATTTTTAGATACAGTAAAAACTGTGATTGTGAAATATATCAATTTACATAGTTTTCTATTACACTTTATGTTAATGTTTTTCTTATTTTGTTTTACTGTATTATTATTTTGCAGCCTTAAGAGACTTCAAACACCAAAAAAATCTTACTTATTCCAAACTTCTGACTGTTAGTGATGCTTCATCTCTTGCTTTCACTCTCCACTATCTATTACATATAAAAATAAAATAAAAAAAACTTTTTTGCCTCAAAATTGCAGCCTTGAACACATGCTCCATGGTGTCTTGTGAAACAAAATAGCAGTTATTTGGTGTCAATATGATATCCGATAAGGTTATCAGGTTACATCAGCTCCCTCGATGCATGCTAGAGATGTGCATCATTCAGCTTGTAACCAAGGGTTGTCCTCTCAGCAGGCCATTGGCTAGTTGTTAGTCAAGAGGAGCATCACTTGACAGGCATCAGCAGGCTCCTGATGGAGGAGGAAAGGCCTCCGTTCACTGACATTCTGTCTCTCCCTGGAGACTGTACTGAAGCCTGCCTGCAACCTCACAGCCACCCGCCACTGCCCATATCGTCTTTTAATTGAAAAAAGCATTAGTTACACTTTTTTTCTCATTCTGTTCTCCCATTCATGCAGTTTCAGACATTTCCGAATACATGAGTCATATTTTCCTGATCTTAACTTTTCTAGCACACTCGTTCACCGTAGTCTGTTTTTTAAAATCGCAACGCCTGCTCGGCTTTCAGCTGTGTGTGTGCGATAAAGTAAGTTTGTGTACGTTTCTCTCCACTATCCGTTCCTCTTAGGGTTTACATTTGCAGTGTGAGTGGAAAACAGTTTCTGGATTTGGTTTTGCAGTAGTCAGATGTTGTGTGTGTGTGTGTTTGTGTGTGTGTGTAGACCCTCCGTTGGCAGGGCAGGGCAGAGCCCGACTGCAGCTGTTCTTGAGGAATTCCTGTCGAATTAGGTAATTGGCTGAAATGAGGTATAGCTGTGGGTCTTTCTCAAAAGTGCAGCGTTTCAGATCCCCAGCTTGATATACAATCAATCCGTAGATGTGTGTGTGTGTGCGCGCATGCAAATTTAATTGTCGGGCTTAACATGGGGTAAGAAGTAGTCGCAATTGAAAACCTTTGAAAGGGCCTCAGAGATCTATGGATCCACTTTATGGACCAAGCGTCTTAAAACACAATAGGAACATGATTCTTTATTGTATAGTATGTGTCGATACTCTCTGCAACTGTCCAGGGTGAAATACTCCATTATAGGAGGCAGGATAACAGTTTATTAGAGCTGGTAATTGCCTGTTTGAAACAATCAGTTGGAAATGTGTAGGAGGACAGGAAAGTTTAAATGATAACTGCAGTATTCCCTAGCTGCTGCATGCATTACGACATTAGGGTGGCGTTCATGTGCGCTTATCTCATAAATACTATTATTCCGACATGACCCAAAGGCAGCATTTATACACGCTTTTAGTGGGTGATTTTGTGTCTGCAATAGTGCTTTATTACAGCAACTGTGAAAGTCTGGCGCTAGATTTGCTGACAGGTCCACTGGCCCAACATTTACATCTGTATTCAGCCCATAAACACTGCAGCCGGACTGTAATACCACACAGACGCTGTGCTGTATTAAGGGCCGCTGGGCTTTATATGTTTACATTTAAGATGATGTCTCAGAGTAGTGAAAAACACACACACACACACTCCCTGTCCCTCACCAGTGATGCGTGTATGGTGTGTTGCTCCGGGGTGTGTCTTCTGGAAGTGTGTGTGTGTAATTCCATGGAATTCTGCGTCTGGGGGATGGGCTTCAGAAACCCTCCAGATGTGGAGTGTGTCAACTGTGGGATCATTTGAACATTTGTGCCTCTGGCAAAAACAAGCAGGAAAAAAGTGCAAGAAAACAGATTGGAGAGGATAGGAGGACTTTATGGATGATGTACGTTTTTAGGGGGATGGGGAGATAAAAGGACGGAGCCGACAATGCCAGGGAAATAAATCTCTCTCTCTCTTGCCCTCACGTTTTCATTTTCTCCTTCCCGCTCATTCTCTCCCCTCATTTGATTTCGCTCTGCTCCATTTGTCTTAAAAAGAAGCTATCGTTAAATGTGCTGTGGCTCTGCTTCATTGCAAACACACACACATGTATCCACCTTTTCCTCGCACAGTTCACTCTTTCACACCACCCTTTATGCCACAATGGAAGTGAATATAATTAGAATGTAGGATGAGCGTCAGCACTCAAACTATTTTGGGAGAGAGACTAAATGACATTGAAATTTTAAGCAAAATTACATTTGCATTTTTTTCTAAGACTATTTTGTCAAGGAAAAATGAACAACTTGAAATTGTGACCAGTTACTTACAACATCTAAAAACTCTTTTATTTTACCAAATAAAAAGGACAGCACTTTTAGAGTTTTCATCCCCCTATCTGATGTGAGCATAAGTATTGGGACAGTTGAACTTAAAGCAGATGTAAAGCTAATATTTAATTGCAAATCCCTTGCATTCAATCACAGCAGTGAGTCTGCGACCCATAGACATTGCCAGACTCTTGGTTTCATCCTTTGAAATGCTTTTCCAAGCCTTTAATACAGCCAATTTCAACTGTTCCTTGTTTTGGGGAACTGGCAGTGTGTTTTGGGTTGTATGCTTAGGATAATTTGCTGTTCCTTTTTTTTCCACACTTTTGCTTTCCCATCACAGATAATAGTAAATCTTTGTCTCATCTGTCCATAAAATTCTGTTCCAAAACTCATCTGGCTCACATTTGTGCTTTTTTGCAAACTAATCTTGCCTTTCTGTTTTTGGTGCTAATCAGGTGTTCATTTTAACCGGTTAACCTTTAACTGACCATATAGAATTTTGACCGATTAATAAAATCAGTTAAACGGTTTAAAAAGTAATTTAATTATTTATTTTTTCAGTAATTTATCAAAATATTTAAAAAGATTTGCTGCATGGTTAAAATACGCTAATTGTTAATCGGAATTGTAAAAGGTTTGCCTTTATTTGTGTACATTCACAATAAAAACAAATCTTTGTGCTTTTGTAAAATAAGCCTAAAGAAAAATAGGATGCCGCTTTCTGCTTTCTGTTTTCTTTTGCGCAGCACAAAAATGAACTGAAACTCTGAATAATAGGCTACTTGTTACAGTTTTTCTTTCATTTTCTTAATTTATTATTTAAGTAAAGATATATTTCTTGTATAGGCCTATTTATTCATTATCTATTTATCTATATATAGCCTAGCTTTATGATGTTTTTCTCTGCTCGCAGAAGCGCTGCAGGTGCGTGACGTGATGCATGTGAATCCTCATGTTCTGTTGTTTGCTGCTTTTTGCGCATGTAAAATGAATCCCCGGGAAACAAATGTTAGTATTTTTAATGGGTCACAGACACTTATCCTTTCTAATTTAATTCAATTCTAATTTAAAATAATCTTGTCGGTTAACTTTTAATAATCGGTTAACGAGCATCGGTTGTCGGTTAGGAAAAATAACCAAAATGAACAATCCTAGAGAGGTTTGCATCTTGCTGTGTAGCCTCTGTAATTCTGTGTCAAAGTCTCCTGCGGACAGTAGATTGTCAGACCATCACTCCAGCTTTTTGGAGGTTGTTGGTGATTTTACAGACACTTATTTTAGAGTTCTTTTTCACAGCTTTTATGATTTGTCTGTCGTCAACGGCTGTTGTTTTTCACAGTCGACCAGGTCGTTGTTGGTTGCTGTAGTCGCAAGTGGTTTCTTTCTCTTTCAGGACATTCCAAACTCTTGATTTCTTCATGCCCGTGATTTTTGATATACCTCTAATTTGGGTTCCTCTTTTCTTTTAGCATCCAAATCGCTTGCTTGTCTCTCAAAGTCAGCTCCTTAGTCTTCATCCTGGTTTGTGTGTGTCGTCATCAAATGCAAGAATCAGAATGCAGAAGCAATGGCTATAACTGATACAACACATTCCTTGCTTTTAATATCTGAAGAATTAATTCAACAGGACACAGCTTGGGGGGAAAAATCACTTGTCCTTAGAAACACCTGATTATCAACTGTTCCAATACTTATGCTATCAGATAGAGGGATGAAACTCTAAAAGTGCTGATCTTCTTAGTTAGTAAAACATCTATTTGTTGAAATAGCTAATAATAAAATGTGACATTCTATACATTTGTCTCATATTCATCTTTTAATCAGATTTCTTGACTGCACAAAAAATGTTGTCTTTCTGGCCCAATACTTATGGAAGGCACTATATATACACAGTCCACATCTCTCTCTCTCTCTCTCTCTATATACATATATAGATATGCATCATGGATTTGAAATATGTCATACTTGTGTGTTACAGGTATCTGGGATCGTTGGAAGAGCAGATGTGTTAGCCAGCATGTTGTTCCTCCTGGCCTTTCTCTCCTATATTAGGTAACAGATCTGACAATGAAAATTTAATGCATTGATTACAGAATTTATTAATTGATTGTAACTATCCAAACAAAGAAATTTAATATCTATTCATTTTTATCCACAAGTTCTTGAGCCTGTGAACATGAAACCTGGTGTATTTTTTGTCAATATTTGTGTACATTTTCTTTCCAGTTACGTCTGTGTAATATTATCAAACCGAACAAAGGACAAATTTCTGATTTCATGATGTGTTTGATTGCAATTCCTTACTAAATTGTTGTTTTTAGCATTATTGAAAATACCTGTAAATCAGACCAAAATAATCCAATTTATTTGACTTGCGATACATCATGAAATCTGAAATTTGGTCATGACTTGATTCATTTATTGATATTATTTAGATTATTATGATTTGTATGCTGAAGAGAGCCATGAATTAAAATTGTAGTCAGACTATGCGAACCCAAAATTTATTTTTTTAAATTAACTTTCTAAATTGTTCGTCAGTCTTAATTTGTTCATTTCTTATTATAATCAATACTGAAAACAGTTGTGCAATAATTTTAAAGGAAACATTTTTTCAGGATTCTTTGCTGAATATAAAGTTTAAAAGAACAGCATTTATTTGAATAGAAATCTTTTGTAATGTAATACACATCTTTAATGTCACTTTCGACCAATTTAATGCATCCTTACTAATAGAAGACTTATTTCTTTAAAAAGAAATGACCCCAACCTTTTGAAAAGTACGGTAAATATGGTGACTTTCACTTCTTTTTTTTTTCTTCCAGGAGTGTGTCAGCGAGCAGAATGGCTGACGAGTTTCCCCCCACAGTGTCTGTCTTGTCACTGGCTCTCAGTCTGTTGTTGGGCACCTGTGCGATGCTGGTGAAAGAGACGGGCGTTACGGTGTTTGGTGTGTGTGTCCTGTATGATTTCCTGGTGCTCTGCCACAAACCACTCATCTTGTAAGTGTTTGTGTGTTTTCTTTGCCATAATATTAGTGGATGCTGATTATTGTCAGCTAGCATGGCTTTAGAAAGCTCTATGTGTCATTGTATTGGAATTTTTACAGTCAGCATGTATGACAACAGGGGGGGTTCGAAATACACCAACTACAATCAAACACAACACATCACCAACTCAACAACCAAAACAAAACAAATACCTCAACACATTATCACTTTTCAAACATTCTCAAATTGTCTTTGATTTGGGCGTCACCTTTTAACACAAAGTACACAACAAAACACAACAACATGATGTAGAATGCTGAAATAGCAATATCAATTATACAAACTATCTTGCTGTGGAGGCTAAATATCTAAAAAGAAACAACACTAAACTGATGCAATTTAAAAGGGCTCATCAGAGTAAATCAGAAAAGCCAGCCTGTAACTCCGCGAATGACAAAAGAATTCAGAAAAACAAATATAAAGGGAACAAAACCAGAACTCTCTACATTAATTCAAATGACAACTCCGAAAACCCAAGGATGACATTAAGGCGAATAACATAAAAATAGAAAGACACCTAATAATTCATCGATGTTGCCAAAGAAAAATTCGTAACCAGTGGACCACACTCGTGACATCAACAAATGACTATCGTGGGTCCATATCGGTACACTATAGTCATACACCCCCTCAATACTCTCTGCCATCACAACACCGCCAAATGGGCAGCACGAATGAACTCACGAGAGCACAAAGACTAGGGGGGGGGGGAAGAAATGGGGGTGAAAACTGTTTCAAAAAGCCTGGGTTTGCAACACAAAATTCGCATGGGGTGGTGAGTTGAAGCTGATTTGATTAAACAATCGTAAGTGCCACCTTCTCCTGACTAAACTAAGGGCGCAAGGGAAGGGATCAAAAGCTTGTGGTGTAAAAAAGTGATGAAATAGTGGAGGGCAGGGTGATATGGTGGTTATAGGGAAACATCATGATAGAAAACTATCATAATAAAAGGGGGATGAAGAAGTGCGCAAAATGCAAAAACGCAGGCATGCAATTGAATGGCATTAGAAAACACAGAAAGTTAAGGTAAGATGACAATGCGGAGGATATAATCCAAAACAGAGGATTCATAAACATGATGAAAAGGAATGGAAAGTGAGAGTGTAGAAGTCGGGGAAAAAAAGGGTTCAACATAACACAGAGTTTGGGGGGTACAAACTGATCTACGTTAGGGGTATAGAATTGGTGAAATAATAGAGGGGGAAGAAAAGTGATGTGTGGGGTGAGGTGTGCAGTCTAAATAGAATAGAAAGAGAACAATAATCTCCGTAATGTAAAAGAACCCGTGACTGCTAATATAAATAAAAATTTATATGTGTCATCGGGAATGAAATACAGTATCATAATGGTTGAGTATAACATATAAGCATAAAACGTGGGCAATAATAAAATTACTCGATGATTAATAAAGAGGGTTCATTAAATTCTAAAAACTCGGAAAAAAAAATAACAAGATGAAAAAAGGGGGAACAAAAAACACACATAAAAAAAACCGTAAAAAATGTAATAAAAAAGAACAACAAGGGGAGTGAGAAAAATCTAATAATGAACAAGGAAGGTGCAATTCCATTATTGTAAATATCTACCGATGCTTTATGTTTGTTCTAGTGTTTTAGGAAAAAAGTTCACGAACTGGGGAGGATAAGAGGTCAAGAAAAGAGTTGGGTTGCTGTTGTGTTATACAGAGTGGTCGATGGCAAACAGTTGGTAACGCTGTACAAACGGAGTCAGGCAGGGATGACATATTGATCAAGAATAAAAAGTTAAGATAGGAAGCCGTATGGCGAACGTACAAGCGCCGGTGCATATGATACAACTACCCTAGGGCACCTCAGTGAGATATAATCTTAGCAATACTAAAACTCTAAGGAAACGTGATTTAGGGGGGTAAAAAGGGAGGATTAAAGCTAGTTGGAGCTATACTGGTCTCGGTAACTTTTGTACTAAAAGGAATGGGGGGGGGCGGGGGGGGGGAAAAAAGGGGGGGGTAGTCAAGAACTAAGAACCTCTGAGAGCAGCCCATTTATAGGCTAGAAAGAGGCAAAATAGACACCAACCAAAGACAAAACAGTTCGGGGGGGATGGGATACGAAAATAATGGCTCCACTACTCACTCACACATACATGTAGCACTACAAGGAAAGCCACGGATGTGGCGCGGCGGGTACAAACAAAGGGGTGGAGCAGGGGGGCATCAGCCAAAGAGCAGCGCACAGATCTGCGAATGAAAAGAATACCAAGCTACTGCCGGTTACGCAAACTGGGCGCCAAATATACAGGGTGGGAAAACTGTGGGCAAGTAAACTGGGGGAAGCAAAAACCGTCAAAGAGGAGTCATCAGGCAGACAAACAGCAACAAGCGCACGGCCCCGACGGGCACACCCCAAAAACTTCTCTCATTCCTGCAGCGGCGGGAAAAAATCAAGGTCTCTCAACTCTCTGGTGGGGGGCGGGGACAGGGCTGGGGTACTAAACAAATCTCCAATAACGCTCAAGAGCTCGATCAATAGCGTCAGCCCATTTGCTTCACAAGTACAGTACTCAGCTACTAAACACTTGTCCTGCCGTTTCCAGTGGGTCTGTGCGCTCTGTCCAAGATGGACACAGGCTGACATCACACAAAAAAGGGGTGGGGCAGCGTGAGTGAAATAGTTTACGTCCGCTTTGACTGCCCTTGGGTTCTAATGACTGGAGGAGAAAACACGACCGAAGTGGGGCGGCAGAACGGATCCTTGCGTGCGGTGTGGCTAAACATACACCCCTCGTATACAAGGGGGGGGAAATGCGAAGCCACCACAACTATCCACACATGGGCTTGCATATCCTTTCCCCCCAGGCTAACATAGTATTGCTATATCAAAGGGCAGCCTCTGCCATTTGATGGCGTCACAAAACAACCAAACATGGTTGCAGGTTGTATGGTTTTTATGATGACATTAACCTCGCCTATGGTCATTTTAACGCGTGTGTCCAAACATACGGGTGTATAGACAACCACAACCAAAATCAGAAAAACGTAGAACCAGGCGGAGATGACTACAAACGGAATTTATCTGAGCCTGCGCTGCAACCTCTGTGTACAGTTTGCATGCTATTAATATTATATATGATATATATCGTATAGTTTCAGTAATGCATTATTTTAGTCCTAGCACTATCACACTACGCGCACTTGTAATTTTGTTCAGTAAGCACGGCGATGTTGTTTGGCATTGAGGTCTCGACGATTTTCCCAGCGTGTTCCCCCGAGACAAAAATCAAAACACAGACTATGCTCCTCATTTCTCCACATTAGTACGCGGAGCAACATCCTCAGGGATAGCAAGACACTCACAGAAGAACTGACATCAAACACCAGTAGCAGAATCTCCTTTAATCCTTATTAAGACAGTTTAAGAGATATCTGAGGTTTTTTGGTGAGCGTTATTTGTTTCACGGGCATGTGCCTAACAAATAGTGTCATGTTCATGGGGGGGGGGGGGGAGATATAATCTTATCACATTATTTACATATGCAGTGGTTGTATAAGAGTTTTCATTTATACTGTGTGTTTTGTAATTTTTTTTAGAACATGTAGTAGTGGGCTATATTCCATACATGACCATAGCAGAAAATCATGGTTCACGTGGGTGTGTAATAAAATAAAAATCTCGCCCGATCTTTAGGGAAAGTGAAAAGAGGGGGGACAGGGAAACAAACACAAAAAACACAAAACAGCGGAGGGAGACACGTCAGCCAAGGGGAAAAAAAAAAAGGGGTAAGAAAAAAAAAAAAAAAAAAAAAAAAAAATGACGGAAAAATAAAAAAAAAAAAGTATGGCGTTTGGAAAAAAACAGGACGGACGCGAAGGGGCAACAAACGTCCGGGGTCAGTACGGCCTGACTAGTGTGTGCTAAGAGTGTGATATTTAGCCCGCCGACGCCCCAGGCTCGGAAGGAGTAAAAAAAAAAATACTTGTCCGCCTAATACACGCCCTCACAGCGAAGGGGGGGGAAAAAAAGACACACAAAAAAGGGGCGGGGTGGGAACATCGGCAAAGGAAACCGAGACCGAGCACCGGGCAAAAAAAACAAAGGGTAGTCCCCGCATTGCCCCGACTATATGTGACGATTGTATAAAATTTATTTATTTGTTTATTTTTAGTTTGACCTCCTCAGGTTGATTTTAATTATTCTAATGATTGAGCACCTCCTTTTACTAACCATCTGTTGAAAAAGTACTAAAATACATTAAAAAAGTAAGAAAAATCTCTTTTTTTTCATTTTAAATCCCATTCAATGACAGTGCCATTTATATTTATTTGGTAGATTATTAGACTTAAAGTAATATTTATGAGCTAATCAGGCATTGTAGTAACAGGAAGTTAACAGACGCAGCAGAAAAGAACATCCGTGACACTTATACAAACAGAGTGACATGGGCTGTGGGTCGCTGGCAGGATTGATAACACTCCGCAGCCTTAAAGAACAGCAAAGGAAAGATTTTCCTTTCTCCATCTACATCTCCCTCTAGGGAATGAGGGCTCTGCAGCTTTATTTGGTTTTTAAAAGTGCCCATAAACCTTTGCTGCTACCCATGACCCTGGGGAGGACACGAGACACAAACTCTCTCTCACACACACAAAACACACACAGTGTGGAGTGTGTGATTGTGACTGATAGTCGTTGTAATGCCTGCAGACTGCTTCGTCTAGTGGCGTTTTGGTGTGTGTGTGTGTGTGTGTGTGTGTTTTGGACTAAAAGGGGTGGAGTGTCTCCTGTAGGCTTTATTATTATTAAATGCATAAGATGACACTTGTTTTCTCTCCTGTATCTCTACACCAGTGAAATATTTATAAGAGTATCAATTACGAACTCCTCACAAAGACCTGACATTAACTAAGTAAATGCTCCCAATTCCATTAACATGAATGTTTGTCTGCGTTTGTACTGTTAGGAGTAGACGTGCCATAATTATCTTATTCCTAGTTGCTATAATGCATTTAATGGCACAGCAGATGTTGACGTCTAATTTGTATATTCATAGATGGGGGTTTAATTATGCTTGGTTGCAAAAATGTAAAAATTGGAGGCATTTTAAAATGAAACTGCTTTTGGTACTCATTTTATTCCCATAATATTTCCAAGTGAAAGAGCATATTTAATGAGGATAAAAGGTCAGACAGGACTTAATTTTGTCCACAGGATTTAATTCCTGTGCAGGTTTGCATTTTTAGGACTCCTCCCCTTCTGAAGCACGACCAGCACCAATTGGCTGAAACTTGGTGGCCTTGGTGATGTCATCAGAAAAGGAAATTCATTTCATATGCAGAAAATGTGTTATATTGTGATGAAATCTACATTTTATATTTTGAAAATTGTTTATGGAATAACATGCACAAATGAATCATTCACAGTAAGACTGGGAACTTCTCCATTGGTTGAAACTCGGTGTCAGCCTTGTGGGAGATTGCCAACAGAAAAGCAGATTAAGTTTCAGAGACAACGGAGAAGTGTGTTATATTTAAAAATGATGAAATCTACATGTTATTTTTTTATTTCTTGGGAATAACATGCACAAATGAATCATTCACAGTAAGACTGGGAACTTCTCCATTGGTGGAAACTTGGTGGTCTTAATGATGTCATCAGAAAAGTTGTTTCAGAGGCGGAGATAAAACATTATTAAGACAATTTGTATTTTTGAATAACATCCACTGATGATCACAATAAGAACAGGAATGTGAATTAATGAATTTGAATTCATTAAACAATAATTGTTCAGTATAAAACTCCTCCCTATTTTCCATATTTTCTCCTTTTCTTGTAACCAGACAAAATGCCAGAAAATGGAAATAGCGATAAAGGGCAAGGATAGAGGCGGGAGGCTTGCGTTTTTTAAAATACTGTGCTGTCTTTGAGTTCAGTTACCGTTCCCTGGAGTACAATACGCTCTGAAAAGCACTGATGAGCACACACACACACACAGTCATTAAGCCCAGCTCTCTGCAGCTCTGTACTGAATCAATCAGCAAAATTGCGATGTGATGCCTGAGCTCCACTCCTCCCCCACCTCCTTCTCTCGCCTCTTTTCTTTCATTCATCTCACCCACGTTTCCAGACACAGCTGTCATGGTGTCATGTCACGCTGAATTAAAATTCACTGTACATCACAGCACTCTCAAAGAAGGATGATGCCATTCCAGTTTAGAGTGGCATTTTAAAGAGGACTGTGAGAGTGTTTGTGTGTGTGTCTTTTCACTTGTTTTCTTGCTGCTCTGTTTTCCAAAATGGAGAGGTAATTAATTGAAAGCAGCAGTAAACAGATTAATATACCCGTAAAGTAATTCGCTGATGGTTTGATTAAGTCAGTAATTAATAAAAATGAGTTAATCAGCTGATTGAGTTATGGAGTCGTTAAACGACTGTCACATCTGGTTATGCTTTTGTTCCAGGCACCTGTCGCACTCCAGGTTGAAGGAGCTCGTCAGAATTTCCATCCCATTCATCAAACGCGCTTGCGTCATCTCGTTACATGTAAGTAGCTACGTTTTACTGCCAAATGGCACAATGCTTCCTTTGGCAAGGCACCTTCTGAATTTAGCTGTTATTCCTTAGACTGTGCTTTGACTTAGTGCTTAAAGATCTGGGCTGGATTATACTTTCAAAGTTTTTGTGGCTTTTAGTTCATGTCTGTTAGCTTTGAGCTAGCAACCAACTAAAAGCTGGCAGATATGTGCGTTTACAATTCACTGTTTTTCTCTTCCAAGAAAATTAACCAAAAATAAATAACCCTAACCATGTCCAATTAAAAAGTGCTCTTTAAGCATACTTTTTCATGTCCCTCCCCCCAATATTTTTAACAGGATATTTAGCAACCCAGTTACATTAACAGAGGTTATATCTTATTTTTTAATTATTTTAGATTGTTTTCTATACCTTATATTTTTATTATCTTATTGTTATATACATTATCTAATTTCATTTTTTTAATTACATTTAAATCAGCACTGGCTTTTCTATCACATTTGCGTGAACCCCATGACCTCATCTGTTCACTTGTAGCAATTTTTTGAAAGTTTTTTACTGTGTTTTTCTGCAGGTTACAGTCATCATGTCTTTCCGTTTATGGTTGATGGGTGGATCCATGCCACTGTTCTCAGAGCAAGACAATCCAGCATCCTTCTCTCTATATCTGCTCACCAGGTCAGCCTGGCTGTCATCCCTCACACATCTTAATTTTAAAAGAGTGAACAGAGAAACTTGTTAACATACACACAAGAGAAATATGTTCTCATTCACTGAAGACCAGTGCTGAGGAAAGTTACTTTTAAAAGTCATGGATTACAATATTGCGTTACTCCATAAAAATAACTAACTGCATTACTTACTTTTTTGTCCCTAGCCACTTAGCTTGCTGTTTTTGTTTTTTTAATGAGCAAAAAAGTCAGGGGGTGTTTTGGCAACTGTAAAAGCCCTTTCGCACCAAAAGTGAAATATAGCCTCAGCTGAAGGAGTACTCTGCACTCACTCCCAATTTGTCTCAACACGGTGACAGGAGAGGTATCAGTGAATAAATGGGAAAACAAAGTTGTGGTACTTATTTGAAAAAAATAACTCGTAATCTGAAAAACGTAATCTGATTATGTAACTCAAGTTACTTGTAATGTGGGGGTTTGGACTAAAATGCCATTTAAAACCAGTATGGGGTCTGATGTAGTTTGGAACGTACACATCCATAAATAACAGAAAGAGAAAACTGTTCTTTTACTCATATTTCTTAAAATACACATGTTATGACCTATTTGGGATTAGATTTGACACAAGTCAGGAGGAAACTATCCAAAACACAACTTTTTTTGTTCTTGTTGTTTTGACCCGGAGAGGATTTTCTTCCTCCTGAAAATATTAATTAAAACTTAATGACTTTGCTCACACAGGGTGACCAGCCTACAAAACATTGGGTAACACTTTAGTATAGGGACCAATTCTCACTATTAATTAATTACTTGCTTATTAGCATGCCTATTATTATCTTATTGGCTGTTTATTAGTACATATAAAGCACATATTCTGCATGACCGTCTATATATCCATAATCCTACCCAATACCTAAACTTAACAATGACCTTACTATTAATAAGCAGCCAATTAGGAGATTATTGAGGCAAAAATCATAGACAATGGTTTGTTAATAGCGAGAATTGGACTTTAAAATAAAGTGTGACCAAATTGCTTATAAATTTCTCGTTTTGCCTCAATTATTACCAATATTTGGATCGTTAGCTCATAGTCCTCATTGATCTGAGTTTATGCACCTCCGTTTTTTTGAGTGAAAAAAGCAATTATTTGTGGATAATTGTGGATAAAAGCTGAGATGCATGAGCTCAGATCAATGAGGCCTACAATCAATCAGTTCCTAAAGAAATACAAAACCCATACTAATTGATCCACGTTTGAATCCAATATTAGGTGGATATATTGTATTTATTATACATAATTTATTTAGTCATTTAGCAGACTCTTTTATCCAAACGACTTACAAATTGAGGACAATAAAAGGCAGTCAAACTAACAAACGAGCACAATATATAAGTGCAAATGACAATCCTCGGTTGCCGAACGCAGTACACGTAGCAAGTGTGGTATATATAAGAATATATATATATATATTCTCTGAATATAACATACACACCTACAAACATAATATACAGGGCTCGGGACATATCATGATCCTGTATTATATATATATTACTATATACATACACTACATACATACACACACACCATATGATATATATATATATATTATTATACACACACACACACACAAAGTAAAACGAGTAGATAAAATAGAAAAAATAGAAAGCTAGTGTTTGTTTTTGTTGTTTTTTTAATAAAAAGATCCATCATAGATAACACGTAACATTAAAATAGAAAGTGCTAGAGTTTTAGAGGGTCAATAAAGGTGGACAGCTGTGGTTTTAGTCGTTCTTGAAGATGTCTAAGGCCTCAGCTGCTCCGTATTTGAGATTGGTCGGGTCATTCCACCAGGAGGGAACAGTTAATGAAAAGTCAGTGAAAGTGATTTTGTGCCTCTTTGAGATAGCACAAAAATAATACGCCTTTCACTTGCAGAACGCAAGCTTCTAGAGGGCACATAACTCTGAAGTAATGAATTTAGGTAAATGGGTGCAGAGCCAGTGGTGTATGATCATTGTGTGATGAAAGATTTATAAGCAATTTTAAAAGGCTGGTCATTTTTTACAGGGAACACCAAATTAGGTAAAGGATTTCAAGCACAGCACAAGGATTAAACTTTATATTTATTCATTTATTACATTTAGCTTTACGTTTATTAAATTATTTAACCAGGCGTTCTGTGCTATCTTTTTAGGTTTCTTACATATTGCTACCTGCTCGCCTTTAATGCCTGGCTCTTACTGGCTCCCATAGTGCTTTGCTATGACTGGCAGGTAAATGGCATCAACATGAACACACAGCAGTTCCGACATCTGAGTGAACGCTTGATGATTGCTTGAGTTGTGATTGACAGGTGGGCAGCATTCCTTTAGTGGAGTCTCTGTGGGATGGACGGAATATTGCTTCCCTGACTTTGGCTCTCGTCATGCTGGCGCTGGGCCTGAACTGTGTTACATGCTTACAGGTGAGCACACACACACATTTCCACATGTCAAGACAACCGCAGGAACCACGTCTCCGCAGACACGTTCTGTCATAATTGATGAAAAACATACACACAAATGTAGCTTTCTCGTTTTGACAAACATAAAAGCCTTCGCTCATGCTCTCTCACACCCCGCTGTTCTGGCGTTCTTCACTCCCGTGTGCTCCCATCGCAATTCTTCGCGACTCATCGCCATAGCAACCCGTGAAAAATAGCAGCGATTGTGTAAATGAGTGCAAACGCTCACGTGAAGCAGATGTTTGCCATGAGCTAATGCATGCATTCTTTTCTTATCAGAATATTCAGTACTTCAGACAGTTATTTCTGCTCATCCCTATCTTGCAGTTTTTGTGAGGTACATATGCTGACTGTGAAATTCTTCATATATCATTTTCATATGTGATTTTTGCATCAAAGACACTGGAAAAAATAGTCCCAAACACTGCTTGCAAATCATTATTAGCACCATTTCAGTCAAAGAGCATATTCAGGCATTCGTTCATTAGCCTCAAATACACCAATTTTTTTAATTTGTTATGTGCTGGAAATAGTCTTAAGTTGACATAATGGGTGGTGTGTTCATGATACATGCAGGTTTGAATCTTTTGTTCTGTTTTTTGCTATTTCTATGCAGCGAATGACCCAAAAAAGCCCATGAGTAAGAATAAACACTAAGTGCATTTAAGAACATAGCAAAGCATTCAAAGTTTCGAGACCTTGAGAGCTTCAGCCACCGATAAAACATTCACAGGCTTGTTTTGGAAAATATTCGAGAAACTAAAATAGAATGTCAAGGCTGTCTTTGTCGGGCCCCAGAATGTTCTTTTAGTTGTTTGCCGCTGTGTTGGCCGTGTCCTTGAAGGATCTTTTAAAAATGTTCACGTTTCTCCACTCCAGTCCTTGAGTTTGTGGAAAGAAAATCATTTTTAGAATGGCTGGTCCAACTCCACACAAAGAAACTAAGACAGAGGGGAAATGAAAGAGAAAGAGAAAGAGAGGGAATATTCCAGTCCCTGATCAGCAGATCTCATATCTACTGACTGAATAATTCATAGTGTGTGTCTGAGACAAGCTGACAGACCAATGTCAGTAAACTGCCTGCTCCTTTTACTGAGGCGTGCAGATGTGTGCACATGTTTAATATTGGAAAAAAGAAACTGGTTTTCTCATTCCGTTTATAGAGACAACACTCTCCGATTTCAGAAATGATCCTCCAGTCCAAACTTGTTCTGTGTACACTGAGGTCAAAAGTCTGAGGCCGCATGGGATTTAAAAATCAACTGGCAGTTTTAGAATTTTTAACATTTTAAAATAAAGAAACATTATAACATAAGACATATTTAATATATTGATGTATTGTGCACTTTTTGTGAATAGCAGTGTGGTTATTGTAAACTAAAACTATATAAACTAATTTAAATATTAAAGCTAATTCGATATATTAATAAATACTAAAATAGTATACAAATAATACTAAAACACTGGTCAGTAATCAAATTTTATCAGCAAATTGTGCATTGATCATGTGACTGTACATGAACAATCACATGTTCTGCTTTCCATGAGCTCTGTGATCATACTCAAACCATGCGACAACATGTACAAATTTTTCACTCAAGAAGGAACGGAATGACCGAAAAAAGCAAGGTGGAAGGGAATAACGAGAAGGGGAAGAAGCATAATAAAAGCCGCAGACTAGCGAGACGTGTTTAAAGGCACAATATGTAATTTTCGTCGCTGGAGGGCGCTTATTCAAAATAAACAAAGAGGCAAATGCTAGTTTGATGAAGCCGTGACTGAGTGTGGAATCATGGAAGTTGTCGTCTTCATCCCCACAGCCGATGCAATCCGACGGGACTCGGGCAGAAATCATGTTCATGGATGAGATAATGATTTTTTAACGTAGTAGAATGAAGCAGGGTGATGTTGAAAGCCGTCGAAGCGAAACGAGGCCGCTGAACGAGCGTGACACACGGCTCGAATGCAGCTGAGCTTTTATTATGCCACAGTCGACCGTTTCCGCTCCTTCCGGTCGTGCGTATGTGGGGGAAAAAGCAACGCTGTTTTATCATACTAGATATATTTGAAAGTTCTGTTATAATGCTACTCTGTGTGGTCGTCACCGGTCTAATAAAATGCACATCGTATTAAAGCGTCTTTGATGTTTCCATATTTTCTACAAAACAAAATGGAAATCGAGGGGTTATGGCGTCACTGGCAGGCAACACAATGACAGTATGGACACGGTCCGTGTCACTAGTTAAAATTGCTTATTTCTCTGGATTTAAACATTCTTCCAAACATTTGGGATAGTGTAAGTACACAAGTCAGCAAAATATTTAACACTGTTCTAGTGGTTTTTGGATCTTTTTTTTTAAATCTTACATATTGTGCCTTTAAGGCTTGTTCACACCGGGACAAATATCACGTGTGATTATTGCGGACGTTTAACGCCTCGTGACTAAACAAAAGGCGCCAATGTGAGTGTGCACACCGAAAAACGCGAGGCGTAAAAGCGTCATTTTTAAAAAAACGCCTCGGGCTCGTTTTTTTGGGTTTGAAAACCACGTTAAAAACTGGCCGACCAATGAGATTGGCGTTTTTGTTCATGTGCCTGGAGCTGCTGAGGTTACAGTAAAGCACGACTTGGTGGTGCTCAAGCACAAAACAGTCTTGCCGAGCACACATTGATACTTAATGACGAAGAGGAAGTAAGTAGACCAAAGAAGATGCATCGAGGCAAGATGTGTTGCAAATTAGCTTCGGCTACAAGCACATGCATGGGATGATTGTTTTCTAATTTTCATCTATGTTTATTGTATCTGTCCCTAAACAAATAAAACATTAAATAAATAAAGATCAATGTAGAGCTGCTGGTCTCATTGGTGTCTGAACACAAAGGGCTTTATGACTAACGAGACAGCGGCTACAAAATCTCGATAAGGATTGTTTATGGAGAGGAATTGCCGATCAAATAGGATTCGATGTGTACCGAGGTATTTCTGTTTTTCATTAAGCGCTATCTAATGTCTCGGCTCATCGCCAGCGAAAATCGCTTGGTTATGAACACAAAGATGCGTCGAAAAACGCTGGCGATAAGCGCGCGCGATAATCGTCCCGGTGTGTATGCCTACAAGGCTTTAGTCTATAGAGGGCCTCTGAATGGAGTTTGGCCCAGTGACATTTTGGGACGGACTGCGGATGACCTCTGTTTGTGCTGCCATGACAACAGATGGCAACTCGCGAAAAGGATAATGCCAAAGCTATCATCATTCTCATGACCCAACTTTAGCCCTCTAATAATTCCCAGAAAAACATAAGCTTGTAGGCTCTGTGTATATGAGTGTTGCCTGGTTTTGTGTCTCTATCTGTCTGTGTTTGCATTGCTTTAATTTTCTGTTTGTATTGATGGACAAATGGAAATCAAATAAATTTTCTATACTTAGTTGCACAAATACATAGATAGAGAGGGGCGCTGTTGCGCGTAAAGCATGTAGGACATGTTTCGATCGCTCCCAGAGAAGGCAGCAGAGTTATTCACTTATTCAACAGTACAACAGGGTTTTTTTTTCGTAAAACTTTTTAAAACTAGCTGAAATGCTCTAAGAATACACTTACATTAATCATAAGTGGTAAACATGGCGACGTCTCGCTCCAAAGCTGACGGGGGTAAGGGAGGCCGCAACAAAGCCCCGGTCTCTTCAGGCGATGCTAACGAGTCCTCGACAAATGAGTGCGCCGCGGATAACATATCTGGGAATATAACTTGTCTTCAGACGATACTGGACTCTGTCAAGAACGGGATTTGTCAGAAAATAGACTCATTATCTAATGACTTACGCTCGGAGATTGCCACAGTGCGGTCAGACGTTAAAGGCTGGTTGGAACCTTTACAACAGATGGTCGAATCCAACACTAATACCATCAAAGAACTGGAGCGATCTTCTTCGGATCATAGCGATCGCATAACGGAACTGGAGAATTTGACTTCGTCTCTCAAAGATCGCTTAACCCATCTGGACGCTAAGTGCGAAGATTTGGAGGGTCGCTCTAGGAGAAACAATATTCGCCTGGTGGGTCTACCTGAAGGCAGCGAGGGTTCTCATCCATCTGAATATGTTGCCCAAGTGTTGCGGCTTCAGGATAAGCCCCTGTTGGATCGCGCGCACAGGACACTGCGTGAGAAACCAAAGAAAGGCTAGCCTCTCGTCATTAGAGTGCATTACTTTCACTTTCGTACTGAGATTCTTCAAAGGGCTGCGGAACTCTCTCCTTTTAATTACAACGGAAAGAGATTGTCTATTTTTGCTGACTACACTACGGCTGTGGCTAAGAAACGGTCTGCATTCAGAGATGTCAAACGTGTTCTCCATTCATGTCCTGGTCTCAAGTTTGGCTTACTTTTCCCCGCGGTTCTGAGGATCACTACAGCTGATGGAATTTCACACAATTTTGTGGAACCGTCTGCGGCACTGAACTTCATTCGCAAAACCGTGCAATCTACAGGAACTGGAGGTAATGATACATAGCTCATGGATTGAGCAAGGTCTGACCTGGGTACTGGATATCAATATGCCTAGTTGTAATATTGGTCTTCTATTATTGGCAATTCACAAAGACTGTGAAGTGTATTCTGAGGGTTAAACTGTTTTTCTTAACTTTTTCTTCTTCTTTTTATTATTAAAGGTCCCTCTATGGTCATTCTAGTGAAACATTTTATGTTGATGATGGACCGGGCTTATTAACACAATTTCACAAGTGCTGTTCAATGTACTGTTACCCGTTGAACTGTTACCGTTCCAATACTGTTGCCTTCTCTGAGGCAACATGTTGCGAGTTAGTGTTAAAGCTCACGTTGCCTCAATGTGTTACGTAAGAAGGTTCATGTTAAGGAAGGGTCCATCATTGTCTTTTTTTAGAAATCTGTTTTTTTGTTTGTTTGTGTTTTTTTTTGTTTTTGTTTTTTCTTTACCTGTTTTTATTTTTTTTGTGGGTGTGCCAACTACAGGTGTGTTGCCTTTTGTGTCAGATGCTTTTACCAACATTGTTATTTTATCATATTTTATTCTATCATTATTCTCTCTGCACATTTGACTTTACACAGTCACCGTACATATGGCACAACCTAAGGTGGTATATAGGCCAGGGGAAAGTAATCTAAGATTTGTTAGTTGGAACTGTAAAGGGGTAAACGAGCCAGTGAAACGGAGCAAGGTGTTACACCATCTTCATCACTTAGGGGCGCACATTGTTTACCTCCAAGAGACTCATCTTAAAGCCAAAGACCAGCTATTATTAAAAAGAAGATGGGTTGGTCAAGTTTACCATTCCAAGTTTCAGGGTAAAGCTAGAGGGACAGCAATCCTTATACATAAATCTGTGCAATTTGTATGTTCTGGGGTTAAAATGGATCCAAATGGCAGATATGTCATTGTCTCAGGGAGAATAGGCAATACCGCACTTCTTTTAGTTAATATATATGCCCCTAATTGGGACGATGCCAACTTTTTTAGATATCTATTTTCGTCACTGCCAGATATATCTTCATATTTTCTTATTATGGGAGGGGATTTCAATTGTTGGCTTAAACCAGATCTTGATCGTTCATCTCTCAAGCGTAATTCACCCTCAAAATCTGCTCGTGCAATTCAATCTCTTATGAAGGAGTTTTCAGTCTCAGATCCCTGGCGTTTTTTTAATCCACATGGTAAAGCATTTTCTTTCTTTTCCCATGTTCACCAAACATTTACACACATTGATTATTTCCTAATAGATAATAGACTTATTCAGTCAGTAGAATCATGTGATTATAATGCTATTGTAATATCAGACCATGCACCAGTAACCATGAATATTCACTTTGAGGGGCTCGATGGTACATATCCATTGTGGCGGCTTAATACTCGTATGTTATTAGACCAAAGCTTTGTGGAATTTGTCTCTAATAAAATAGACTTTTTCATATCCACAAATAGTAGTCCAGAGATATCTGCATCTCTTTTTTGGGAGGCTTTGAAGGCATTCCTCAGGGGAGAAATAATTTCATATATCATATGAAATAATTTCATATATCAGTCACAAGACAAAGTTAAACAAAAAGAGGCGTTCTGAGATAACACAGAAAATTACCCAATTAGACAATATATTAGCGGTCAACCCGTCTCCAGATATTTATAAGGAACGCCAGTCATTACAGGCAGAGTTTGATATTCTTTCAAAAAGTCATGCAGAAAATGTATTACTTAGAACTAAGTCTAGGTATTATGAAGAGGGTGACAAAGCAGGTAGGCTTTTAGCCCTACAGCTAAGGCAGGAATCAACTTCCCACCTTATTCCCCAGATACGAACGCCCTCAGGGATAACAGCAGATCCCATATTAATCAACAATCATTTTAAGAACTATTATACTTCACTTTATGCATCTGAGCAAACCGTTAACTCCTCTGATTTTGATAATTTTTTAGTACCCTTAATATTCCTACAGTTAATTCTAATTTAGTTGATCAACTTGAAGTACCCATCAACATTGAAGAACTCATCCAAGCTGCTACCTCCTTTCAGTGTGGCAAATGCCCTGGACCAGATGGGTATCCAGTTGAATTTTATAAGACTTCATGACAAATTGGCTCCCATATTAATCGCATTGTATAATGATCATTGAGAGCTACTAAAACTCCCTCAAACACTACTCAAGCCTCAATTTTTTCTGCTGATCCAAAAAAGATAAATATCTCTGGAATGCTCCCCTCGTATCGTACCTGTTAGTTTACACTCATGTATACTTTCAAGTTGTTATCAAAACTGCTATCAATGCGACTGGAATCTATGTTACCATCAGTTATTTCTCCAGACCAGACCGGTTTTATTAAAAGTAGACATTCTTTTTTTAATATCAGAAGATTATGTAACGTGGTATATAATTCTTCTTCCCCTTCTACCCCGGAAGCTGTAATATCACTAGATGCGGAGAAAGCATTCGATCGGGTAGAATGGGGATACTTTTTTATACTTTAAAGAAATTCGGTTTTGGTGAAAATTTCATCTCATGGGTAAAACTGTTATACTCCGCTCCCCAGGCCTCAGTTAGAACTAATAATACTCGCTCCGAATACTTCAACCTCCACAGATCCACTCGTCAGGGATGCCCCTTGAGCCCGCTTCTTTTTGCTATTGCCATCGAACCTCTTTCCACTGCTTTAAAAGTTAACCTGTTAATAAAAGGAATAACAAGAATTGGTACAGAGCAGAAAGTCTCACTGTACGCAGATACATTTTATATTTCAGATTTTACTGAGTCAGTTCCTGCGGTTCTTAATACTTTACAATCATTTGGCTCTATTTCGGGGTTATAAACTAAATCTAACCAAAAGTTAATTTTTCCCACTAAACTCAGCTGCCAAAAAAATGTACCTTTTACATACTTTGCCATTTATGATTGCACAAGGTAGATTTAAATACCTTGGGGTTTGGATAACCAATAGATTTCAAGATCTGTTTAAGTTTAACTTTGATAATCTACTGCTCCAAGTTCAGAAGGACTTTGAAAGATGGTCCGTACTTCCTTTATCCTTAACTGGCAGAATTAATACTGTAAAAATGAATATCCTCCCAAAATTTTCTTATTTGTTTCAATGTATCCCCATTTTTCTTCCTCAGTCCTTCTTTTGGAGACTCGACGGATTAATTTCAGAATTTATTTGGAATAAAAAGACTGCTAGAATTTGTAAAGCACTTCTGCAACAACCCAAATCTCTTGGAGGTATGGCCTTACCCAACTTACAGTATTACTACTGGGCCGCTAACTTCAGAGTCTTTCAATACTGGCTAAACCAACTCCAGCTTCAGTGTTCACCCATGTGGCTTACCATGGAAGTAACCTCTTGTTTGCCCACTACATTAACAGCCCTGTTACATTCCCCTATTAACTGTTCATATTCTCTCTTTACCAAAAACGTGGTTGTAAAAACTTCACTGCGAATCTGGAGACAATTTAGGCGCTATTATGGATTACAAGCGTTTTCTATGTCTGCCCCTATAGTGTCAAATTTTGTTTTTCCACCATCAATGATGGACAGGACTTTTTCCCAATGGGTAACATACGGGATATCTACGTTTAAAGATTTATATATAGATGATGTTTTTGCATCCTTTCAACAGCTCTCAGATAAGTTTTCAATGCCCCAAAACAATTTTTTCCGGTATTTGCAGGTTCGCAGTTTTATCCGTGATAAGCATCCTCAATTCCCTAGTCTCCCCACTACAACTCCCTTGGACTCTTTCCTAGAACCGAGGTCTATTGGGAAAGGGATGATTTCATATATTTATGACAAAATATGTTCCCTACATAGAAGTTCACTAACATCTATAAAATCTCAGTGGGAAGAAGATTTATCAGAAGATATTCCAGAGGAATTATGGGAAAGTATCTTATACAGGGTACATTCCTCATCTTTATGTGCCAATCATGGATGGATCCAATGCAAAATACTCCACCGCACTCATTGGACTAAGGTCAGACTATCTAAAATTTACTCCGATGTTGATCCTATCTGTGACCGTTGTCGTCAGAGTCCCGCAACCTTGGCACATATGTTCTGGTTCTGCCCAAGTTTACATGGATATTGGGTTCAAATATTTGAGACAGTATCTCAGGTAGTTGGGATAATAATAAAACCTGTAGCGATAACAGCACTCTTCGGTACACTTTCCTTACCAGTTCATCACATAGGTTACAAGGCAGATTCTGTGGCCTTTGTAGCATTTTTGGCTAGACGTTTGATTCTAATGCATTGGAAATCATCTACGTCGCCTACCCACTCAATGTGGATTAAAGAGATTTTTCACTTTATCAAACTGGAATTGATTAGACATTCACTGAAGGGCTCTTCAAAGAACTTTTATAAAATTTGGGGCTCTTTTCTTGAGTATATGGAAACGTATATCCCCCTGCTCAACTGAAAATAATGATTTTATTCAATTTCCCCCTAGTGGGTGACCACATTTGTATTAGGTAGTGTTTAATTTGCTCTTCTAACTGGCACAAGTGCGAATGTGGGTTTATTTATTTATTTTATTTTATTTAATTTTTAGTTTTTTTGGGTGGGTGGGGGGTGCTGAGGTAATTGTGTGTATTTTTTTTAGGGATAACGAATTGCGCTTTACTATTGCTTGGGGATAATTGATTTATCTGTTATTTTATAGTTTCTTAGTCTCCTATTTTCTTATTCCGGATCCCTTTCTGATACCTAGGTTAAAATGGTATTTAACGTTGTTGTTTAAATAGTGAAAAAATTTTAATACTGAAAAATTTGTAAATAAAGTGGGTGGAAAACAAAATATATATAGATTGATATGTTTAATTTTATAAAACATAAAATTTTAGCTAACACTCTTAGAATTTTAGAAAGAATAAAAAACGTAAATGCAAATTAGAATGTAACTGAAGTAAAAAGTTAAGCGAGTACTAACATACAACACAAAAAAAAAAGCTCAATCGAAATATTTTTTAAAACTAATCAAATCATGAACCTAACTAATCAAAATGCAAAAGCACAAAACAAAATGATTTAAATGAAAACTGAACATTTAAAAATAAAAGCCGATTCAAATATTAATAAATACTATAAATACTAGGGTTTGTTGTGTGTGGTTTGTGTGGTGTGTGTGTGTGTGTGTTGTGTTGTGTGTGTGAGTATAACTATAATATATATATATTATATTATATAATGATACTACAATCACTGCAGTGGACTTTAGAGGAGTGTACAAATGGCCTATATATGATCAGAAAAAAATGTATATCATGCCTTGCTATGCGACTTGCCAACTTGGTTGGGGTCATCTGAGGTGATATAAACCAGGCAACTAGTAATCTCTATTTTGCACTTTTGAACCTAAACAACAACCGATTTGACACCAGAAACTAGAGCTTATAATGCATAGCTTCCCCTGTCACTGAAATATTCCCATAGTCACAGGGCCAGTTCTTGGCCACGCCTTCATCATGCGCGTCTTTTGGCAGCCTTCCCCCGATCAGCTGTGTGCCAACGATTCACCCTAATGACTTTCCAATCTGTCTCCTCGGGAATGTTTACTAGGCTAATTATCTCATGCAAAACACACACAAATATACACACAGGCCTGAGAGCAAGTCGATAGTACCGATTTGTGGACGTGAATGTTATCAGCACATTTTTATACAAGCCTTTGTACATTTCTTGACACAGTCATTGCATGTCTGCTCACTTGTTGATGAATCTGAAGTTAATTAATGTTTCTGATGGACTGGAAGGCAGAAATCAATATTAAAACATTCATATTCTATCTGTGGATATGAGAGTGAGACTCCAGACAATAGCTTCGGTTTTATTATACATTTTTTATCAGCATATCGGCCTATTGAAAGTAAACCGAGCGTGATACAGTTATGATTTCATCCCCCCCAACCTCTCTTATTCTAGCTTTGATTTCATAACCAATTCTTACCTTTGTATCGACCCTTCATTCCTCAGCTGTCATATTTAATGAACTTATACATCAATTGAAACAATGCTAGCTCATATTTCAAGGATGCACACTCAAATAACAGTAATAAAGATATGGGAGCTCTATAGCAGTGTAGAAAAGCCCATCTTAGTAGTGCAAATATTGCCTAGAGTCAGTAAAAAATGTGTCCGACATATCATCAGTGTGCTTTTGTGTGTGTGTTGTCATGTTGTGGTTGTTTCATTTCTGTTCATTTCACCAGAATACCAAAAAAAAAAAAAAAAAAAAAAAAAAAAAAATAAAAAAAAAAAAAAAATACATGGCCGTTAAACACCAGAAAAACATCGCAACCTCATATAACTCATAATAACCTCATACGACACAGTTAAAAACCCTCAGAATACGATAGAAAACAGCCAATACCAAAAAACACCAACATATTTAAAATACATCCTTCATCATTTACAACACATCACAACACAACCAAAAACAGAAACACACTACAGATACTCACAACGCACCCAATTACAGAAACGCACTACAAATACAAATGTATTTGGTTGCGTTGTGAGTAATTACAGCACGTTTCTGTATTCTGTTTGCGTTGTATTTGCAGCAAAGAGAAAAAAAAAAAGAAATTTCTGTATTTGGGAGTATGCTGCATGTTTCTGTATTTGGTGCTTGATATTGCAAGTGTGTTTCGTTTTTTGGCATTGAGGGGGGGGGGGGGGAGGGGGGGGGGGGGGGGGGGGGGGGGGGGGGGGGGGGGGGGGGGGGGGGGGGGGGGGGGGGGGGGGCGGGGGGGGGGGGGGGAGTATTTGCAGCATTTTTCTGTATTTTTGTTTGCAATTGTGAGTATTTGTAGCACGTTCTGTATTTTGGTTTTGTGAGTATTGCTGCATGTTTCTGTATTTGTTTGCTTTGTGAGTATTTGCAGCGCGTTTCTGTGTTTGGTTGCGTTGTGAGTATTTGCAGCGTTTTCTTTATTTGGTTGCATTGTGAGTATTTGCTGGTACAAAGGATTTGCATTGTGATAATTTGATGATTTTTTTTTATTTGCATGTGTTTTGTTCAGTTGCAGTGTGTGAGCTCTCTTGGCCACTGTAAAAAAAACACTCTTAAGTACCATAGCAACACCCTAGCAACAAAATAACATTGTGGCTGCGGATTTTGCATAGACAAGCTCCACTGACATTGTCTGCAGGAAATGTAGAAAATGTTTGGTTTCTCTCTCCATCTGTCTTATTTTTTCTCCATCTCTCTCTTTGTGTAGAAGATGAAAGGGAAGGAGGTGTTGGTGGGTTTGCTGTTCCTGATCTTTCCCTTCATCCCAGCCAGTAATCTGTTCTTCCGCGTGGGATTTGTGGTGGCAGAAAGAGTTCTCTACATGCCCAGGTTTGTGTGGGTGTGTATTGTGCAGATGTGCCTGTAAAAATATATTGTGACGGCCTGAAAAAATGTCATTTCTTGATCTTCGTATTACTTTTTTTCTAAAGCATTACAAATTTAACCTCCATTTTTCTCTCCCTCATTCTCCTTCATCCTGCTGTAGGGATCACACACCACTGATAACAGTACATAATCTTGAACCCTGCTTCCCTAATGCACCACTGATCTGTGTTTGTGTGTGTTTGTGGTTGTGTGTGTTTGTGTGTGTTTATGTTAACTGTCCAGATTAAACAGAAACTTGAACAATGAGGTGAGGTATTTTAGTAATCTTATTAGCTCTGAGTGTTGCAGTGACCCGACAAACACCCACATACACACACATAAATACAACTTAGTTATGAGTAATGAGCAGTTTGTGTTCAGTGAGTTTAATGGTGTTAGGATCAGATGGGCACTTATCTTGGCATTTAGGCGGTACTTCTCTATGCATGCTGGGTAAATATACGTAGCACTGTATTTGTTAGTGCTAACAGCAATAGTAGTCAGACACGTGAGGGTGGAACTGTGGCTCAGAGGCCAAACCATATATACACACATGCAGCCACATACATATCAGCGAAAAGCTATGAGAGGAATGTGAGTTGCTCTCAGGCTCTGATTCACTTTAGTTGTGTCTATGGAGCAAAAATATAAGGGGAACATCACTGTTACTATTGCTTGTACTTGGTGAAACGCACAAAAATTTCATTTTACCTCATATTTAACAGTTTTTTTGCACAAAGAAAATTATTATTTTATTTTAGGTTCATTGACTTTAATTTCATGACAATTAAAGGAAGAGTTTGCCCATAAATGAAAATTTGCTAAACATTTACTCACCCTCAGATGTTTCTTCATCTGAACAGGTTTGGAGAAATGTAGCATTGCATCATTGTCTCAGCAATGGATGCTCTGCAGTTAATGGGTGCCGTCAGATTAATGAGAGTCCAAACAGCTGATAAAGCATCACAGTAATCCACATTAATCGCCTACTGTTAAAAACGGCTTAGTAGACACAGTGAATGCTGGCAATCATACACTGGCCCCAAGGATGGGTTTCAGCTATGTCCTCATCAGCTTCCTAAAGGATATTTTCACCAAAAAGTGCAATTTTCCATTATTAGTTTACTCCCCTTCATGCCGTAAAAAAAAAAAAAAAGTATCACTTTCTTCTATGGAACAAAACAGGAGATGGAAATGAAAGCAAATGCCAAGCAAAGGCCAAGCTCTAAAAAACGGCATATGCAGTCACAAATATATTTAAACACAACACATGCACCAGGTTTAACACAATAATGATGCCAAAGCCCACTGGTTCCAAGATTGTTATTGTTTAACTAAAATTAAAATGATTAAAAATCATTGAAATAAAGCTGAAAATAAATAAAATACAAATATACAATGAAAAATGTCAACTTAAAAAACAAGTTTACATTGAAGTACTAAAATGACTAAAACTTGAATCAAAATATTTAAGCTAAATAGAAATATCTACAAAAAAAAAAAAACTAATACAAAAGCACCTTAAATCACTAAATGTATAATGACTTAAAAGGAAAACGAAAATATTAAATTCAAAGAGTAAATAATTTATAAATAAATCTAAACTATATTAAAATACCCTGATTGGTTCCATAATACGTTGTAACCAAATTTATCATAAAAGCAAATCAATTCCAGATGTCTTCTCACATCTGGTATTGTAGAATATGAACTCGGATGCATTTTATACATTTTATATAAAATTAATATATAATATTCAACTTCCATTGTGGTGTGTATGTGTGACTACTTAATTTAAACAGTTATGCGGAATTGCTGACAGAAAATTCTGACCCAGTGCTCATTTCTTTGTGCTTAAACCCCCTGCCATTTGTTTTCTGTATGGAATAAATGATGAGAGCACGTAATTAAAGTAAATAATATACTATCACAAACCTATAGCACGCAGGCTTATTTTTAGAAACCTCCTGGCTGAGTCATCATAAAATTGAAAGTACATTATGACTAAGATGGTGGAGGGAAAAATCTGCTTCAAGACACATGGTGCAGCTCACATAGTGCCAAAAAAAAGAAAAAACTTGCTTGGAGAGACATAAAGCACAAAGACACCCTAGGAAACAGTGAGACACAAACATACACCGACTCCCATCGAGTCGCACGAGTGAAACCCAACAGGACACATGCAAACCCATGCTGTGATACACGCCTACAGAGATCAGAAACGCAGGCCACCGACAGCAAAGAGAGAGAGCGAAGATGCGGCGTTGTAATTCCTCAATCAATGCCATGAGGCATGAGTGTGAGGTGTAACAGACGGCTTATTGACAGAGCGTCTCATAAAAGACTAAAGCCTAGAGCCTCACAACACCACACACATAATAACACAGGGGCGTGACAGTGTCCCACTTTCCTCTGACATTTCTGGTAATTCATTTATTCAGCAAGAACTGCACACTGAAATTTCAACAGGAGTTTCTATAATGTGCTACCATGCATAGAAAACACAATCTACAGTGCTGTCTACTGTCTACATAAGCAGCTTCCTTCTAAGGCAGGGGTGCCCAACCCTGCTCCTGGCGATCAACTCTCCTGCAAAGTTAAAAGTCTGCACTTAAAAATTAAAGGCAGGTGTCTTTGATTAGAGTTGGAGTTAAACTTTGCAGGACAGTCGATCGCCAGGAGCAGAGTTGGGCACCCCTGTTCTAAGGCATCCTAACTGTCATTTACATTAGCTTTGTGATTGACGATTGAATGTTCTATGATACGTGTGCCACGAGAAATAGTGATCCTCACATGAGAGAGTCGATCCATGTTTACTCAGCAGCATTCTTGGTGACACCTCTGAAATGCTATTTTCTGTGCATGTGAATACACAGCTTCTACCTACTTAACTGTGAAGATTGTGTTTCAATCATTTGTTTCAAATCAAAAATTGCAACACCCCTTGTGAAAATTAAGTGTACGTAATTTTATGACGTGCACTTTTAGCATAATTTCACATTTTAAAATTAGATTTTTTTAACGCATATAATATAATATTAATGAAATAAAGGCCACTTAAGTGTACTTAAAGACAGTACACTTTTATGACTGTTTCTTAACACACTTAAGTAGTTTTACTTTAAAGTACATTTTTAAATCATTATGTTTTAATAAACGTACAAACTGTACTAAATCCCATCTTAATCATTACAAATTTGTAATTACATATGTTTAAATATGACTTACAAGCTTTAGTAGAAATTACATTAAAGTCTATTTTATTTGACCATATATGGTTGTAAGTACATTGAGAGTGTTTTAAAGACAATAGTAAAATATTTAAAATACATTTATTTCATACTAAGTATAGTTCAAATCTATTAATTTACTGCATACTGCTTGACGACTTACTGATATAGGCTAAAAATGATAATTAAACTGTATTTCTGTTACAGTATTGTGGCTGTAGAGATGCGCACAACAACGGAGTAACAATAATAGTCCTTTAATTGTAACTTCAAACACATAAGACAGGAGAATCACCAGGAGAGAATGCAACCACACAAACTAAACTTAAATCAATCCACGACGAATGTCAGACAGAGACTGAGGGAATATATGCAAATGCAAAATAAAGGAGCAGACGAGATGATTAATGATACACAGGTGAACAGAATGACATAATCAAGACAACTAAGGAAAACTGGGTCAAAACAAGGCAGGAGAACTGAAACAGGGAAAAACACACAAAAAGTCCATACTGTAACATTTTGAGTCAGCCTACTACTTGTGCAAAATGTACATTTAATATTAGCCTAAAATGTGTTTTAATGTCACTATTGAGGAGGATTTTATGATCTTTGAATAATATTGATCTTTAAATGCAAGATTTTTAAAGTTTACCTAAAGTATACAATAGTTCCACTTTAGCTCAATCAAATATACTTCAGTATATCTTAAGTTGGACCTCAGCACTACTTCTTAAATCTACTCTAAAGGTTCTGTATGTAGATTGACACCTGGCGTGTTGACTAGGTATGCGTCAATTCAAACTGTGGAAGGGTTTTTCACCCGGCCCCTCCTCCTTAGACTTGACGCACACGCAGGTTGCCATATTGACGACACCAACAGGAACGAGCGAACTTGACATTGAATGAAATGAAATACGCTGTGTTTCCCGACAACTGGCAACCCAGGGTCCCGAAATACAATTGGGTAAACTGGCATTGGGCGGGTTTTACAAACCAAAACAGAGATGACATTCCGGCCCGTAAAGCACATTTTCAAAGGTGAATAACTGACTGTAGCATTGTTTTTTAGATAAACAAGTATGTTAACTTAGCATGTTCTTAAATATCTGCAAACATATTAAGGTATTTTTATGCTATAGTAGAGTCAAAA